>JBBGZY010000831.1:0-590000 GCA_037952925.1 Lithobates clamitans
TCTTTCTCTCTCTCGTTCTCTTTCTCTCTCTCGTTCTCTTTCTCTCTCTCGTTCTCTTTCTCTCTCTCGTTCTCTTTCTTTCTCTCGTTCTCTTCTTTCTCTCTTTTGTTTCTCTTGTTTGCTCTCTCTCTCTCTCGTTTGCTCTCTTCCTCTCTCTCTCTCTCTCGTTTGCTCTCTCTCTCTCGTTTGCTCTCTCTCTCTCGTTTGCTCTCTCTCTCTCGTTTGCTCTCCTCTCTCGTTTGCTCTCGTTCGCTTCTCTCTCGCTCTCGTTCTCTCTCTCGCTCTCGTTCTCTCTCTCGCTCTCGTTCTCTCTCTCGCTCTCGTTCTCGCTCTCGCTCTCGTTCTCTCTCTCTCTTTCTCGCTCCCGTTCTCTCTCTCTCTTTCTCTTTCTCTCTCTCGTTCTCTCTCTTTCTCTCTCTCTCTCGTTCGTTCTCTCTCTCGTTCTCTCTCTCTCTCTCTCTCTCGTGCTCTCTCTCTCTCTCTCTCTCTCTCTCTCTCGTTCTCTCCCTCTCTCTCTCTTTCTCCCTCTCTCTCTCGTTCTCTCGTTCTCCCTCTCTCTCTGTTCTCTCTCTCTCTCGTTCTCTCTCTCTCCGTTCTCTCTCTCTCTCGTTCTCTCTCTCTCTCGTTCTCTCTCTCTCTCGTTCTCTTTCTCTCTCGTTCTCTTTCTCTCTCTCGTTCTCTTTCTCTCGTTCTCTTTCTCTCGTTCTCTTTCTCTCGTTCTCTTTCTCTTTCTTTTGCTCGTTCTCTTTCTTTTGCTCGTTCTCTTTCTTTCGCTCGTTCTTTTCTCTCGTTCTTTCTTTCTCTCGTTTGTTCTCTCGTTTGTTCTCTCGTTTGCTCTCTCTCTCTCGTTTGCTCTCTCTCTCTCGTTTGCTCTCGCTCTCGTTCTCTCTCTCGCTCTCGTTCTCTCTCTCGCTCTCGTTCTCTCTCTCTCTCTCTCTCTTTCTCTCTCTTTCTCTCTCGTTTTCTCTCTCTCTCTCTTTCTCTCTCGTTCGTTCGTTCTCTCTCTCCCTCTCTCTCTCGTTCTCTCTCTCTCTCGTTCTCTCTCTCTCTCGTTCTCTCTCTCTCTCGTTCTCTCTCTCGTTCTCTCTCTCTCCGTCTCTCTCTCGTTCTCTCTCTCGTTCTCTCTCTCGTTCTCTCTCTCGTTCTCTCTCTCTCGTTCTCTCTCTCTCGTTCTCTCTCTCGTTCTCTCTCTCTCTCTCGTTCTCTTTCTCTTGTTCTCTTCTCTCCTTCTCTTTCTTTCGCTTGTTCTCTTTCTTTCGCTCGTTCTCATTCTTTCGCTCGTTCTCTTTTCTTTCGCTCGTTCTCTTTCTTTCGCTCGTTCTCTTTCTTTCGCTCGTTCTCTTTCTTTCGCTCGTTCTCTTTCTTTCGCTCGTTCTCTTTCTTTCGCTCGTTCTCTTTCTTTCGCTCGTTCTCTTTCTTTCGCTCGTTCTCTTCTTTCGCTCGTTTGTTTTCTCTCTCTAGTTTGTTCTCTCTCTCTAGTTTGTTCTCTCTCTCTCTCTCTCTCTCTCTCTCTCTCGTTTGTTCTCTCTCTCTCTCTCTCTCTCTCTCTCTCTCTCTCTCTCTCTCTCTCTCTCTCGTTCTCTCTCTCTCTCGTTCTCTCTTTCTCTCTCTCTCGTTTGCGCTCTCTCTCTCGTTTGCTGTCTCTCTCTCTCGTTTGCTGTCTCTCTCTCGCTCTCTCTTTCTCTCTCTCTTTCGCTCTCTCTTTCGCTCTCTCTTTCGCGCTCTCTTTCGCTCTCTCTTTCTCTCGCGCTCTCTCGCTCTCTCTCTCGCTCTCTCTCTCGTTCTCTCTCTCGTTCTCTCTCTCGTTCTCTCTCTCGTTCTCTCTCTCGTTCTCTCTCTCTGTTCTCTCTCTCGTTCTCTCTCTCGTTCTCTCTCTCGTTCTCTCTCGTTCTCTCTCTCTCGTTCTCCTCTCTCGTTCTCTCTCGTTCTCTCTCGTTCTCTCTCGTTCTCTCTCGTTCTCTCTCTCTCTCGTTCTCTCTCTCTCTCTCGTTCTCTCTCTCTCTCTCGTTCTCTCTCTCTCTCTGTTCTCTCTCTCTCTCTCTCTCTCTCTCTCTCGTTCTCTCTCTCTCGTTCTCTCTCTCTCTCTCGTTCTCTCTCTCTCTCTCGTTCTCTCTCTCTCTCTCGTTCTCTCTCTCTCTCTCTCGTTCTCTCTCGTTCTCTCTCTCTCTCTCTCGTTCTCTCTCTCTCTCTCTCGTTCTCTCTCGTTCCTCTCGTTCTCTCTCTGTTCTCTCGTTCTCTCTCTCGTTCTCTCGTTCTCTCTCTCGTTCTCTCGTTCTCTCTCTCGTTCTCTCGTTCTCTCTCTCGTTCTCTCGCTCTCTCGTTCTCTCGCTCTCTCTCTCTCTCGCTCTTTCTCGTTCTCTTTCTCTCTCTCGTTTCTTTCTCGTTCTCTTTCTCTCTCTCGTACTCTTTCTCTCTCTCGTACTCTTTCTCTCTCTCGTACTCTTCTCTCTCTCTCTCTCTCATTCTTTCTCTCTCTCTCATTCTCTCTCTCTCTCTCTCTCTCATTCTCTTTCTCTCTCATTCTCTTTCTCTCTCATTCTCTTTCTCTCTCATTCTCATTCTCTCTCATTCTCATTCTCTCTTTCTCATTCTCTCTCATTCTCATTCTCTCTTTCTCATTCTCTCTCATTCTCTCATTCTCTTTCGTTCTTTCTCGTTCTCTTTCGTTCTCTTGTTCACTTTCTCTCGTTCTCTTTCTTTCGTTCTCTCGTTCTCTTTCTTTTCTCTCGTTCTCTCGTTCTCTTTCTTTCTCTCGTTCTCTTTCTCTCTCTCGTTCTCTTTTTTTCTCTCGTTCTCTCTCGTTCGTTCTCTCTCTCGTTCTCTCTTTCTCTCTCTCTCTCGTTGTCTTGTTCTTTCTCGTTCTCTCGTTTGCTCTCTCTCTCTCTCGTTTGCTCTCTCTCTCTCTCGTTTGTGCTCTCTCTCTCTCTCTCTCTCTCTCTCTCTCGTTTGCTCTCTCTCTCTTGTTCTCTCTCTCTCTTGTTCTCTCTCTCTCTTGTTCTCTCTCTCTCTTTTTCTCTCTCTCTTGTTCTCTCTCTCGCTCTCTCTCTCGTTCTCTCTCTCTCTCTCGTTCTCTCTCTCTCGTTCTCGCTCCTCTCTCGTTCTCGTTCTCTCTCTCTCTCTCGTTCTCTCTCTCTCTCTCGTTCTCGCTCTCTCTCTCGTTCTCTCGTTCTCTCTCTCTCTCTCTCTCTCGTTCTCGCTCTCTCTGTCGTTCTCTCTCTCGTTCTCTCTCTCTCTCTCTCTCTCTCTCTCTCGTTCTCTCTCTCTCGTTCTCGTTCTCTCTCTCTCTCTCGTTCTCGTTTCTCTCTCTCTCTCTCCCTCGTTCTCGTTCTCTCTCTCTCTCGTTCTCTCTCTCTCTCGTTCTCTCTCTCTCTCGTTCTCTCGTTCTCGCTCTCTCTCTCTCGTTCTCGCTCTCTCTC
The DNA here is from genome assembly GCA_037952925.1 of Lithobates clamitans. Classification (NCBI taxonomy): domain Eukaryota; kingdom Metazoa; phylum Chordata; class Amphibia; order Anura; family Ranidae; genus Lithobates; species Lithobates clamitans. The sequence continues at coordinate 3,417 of JBBGZY010000831.1, forward strand.
TCTCGTTCTCGCTCTATCGTTTCTCTCTCTCTCTCTCGTTCTCGCTCTCTCTCTCGTTCTCTCTCGTTCTCTTTCGTTCTCTTGTTCACTTTCTTTCTCTCGTTCTCTTTCTTTCTTTCGTTCTCTCATTCTCTTTCTTTCTCTCGTTCTCTTTCTCTCTCTCGTTCTCTCGTTCTCTTTTTTTCTCTCGTTCTCTCTCGTTCGTTCTCTCTCTCGTTCTCTCTTTCTCTCTCTCTCTCGTTGTCTTGTTCTTTCTCGTTCTCTCGTTTGCTCTCTCTCTCTCTCTCTCTCGTTTGCTCTCTCTCTCTCTCTCTCTCTCTCTCGTTTGCTCTCTCTCTCTCTCTCTCGTTTGCTCTCTCTCTCTCTCTCTCTCTCGTTTGCTCTCTCTCTCTCTCGTTTGCTCTCTCTCTCTCTCGTTTGTTCTCTCTCTCTCTTGTTCTCTCTCTCTCTTGTTCTCTCTCTCGCTCTCGCTCTCTCTCTCGTTCTCTCTCTCTCGTTCTCGCTCTCTCTCTCTCGTTCTCGTTCTCTCGTTCTCTCTCTCTCGTTCTCGTTCTCTCTCTCTCGTTCTCTCTCTCTCGTTCTCGTTCTCTCGCTCTCTCGTTCTCGCTCTCTCGTTCTCGCTCTCTCGTTCTCGCTCTCTCTTTCTCTCTCTCTCTCTCGTTCTCTCTCTCTCTCTCGTTCTCTCTCTCTCTCGTTCTCTCTCTCTCTCTCGTTCTCTCTCTCTCTCTCGTTCTCTCTCTCTCTCTCGTTCTCTCTCTCTCTCTCGTTCTCTCTCTCTCTCTCTCTCTCGTTCTCTCTCTCTCTCTCTCTCTCTCTCTCTCTCTCTCGTTCTCTCTCTCTCTCTCTCTCTGTTCTCTCTCTCTCTCTCTCTCGTTCTCTCTCTCTCTCTCTCTCTCGTTCTCTCTCTCTCTCTCGTTCTCTCTCTCTCTCGTTCTCTCTCTCTCTCTCTCGGTCTCTCTCTCTCTCTCTCGTTCTCTCTCTCTCTCTCTCTCGTTCTCTCTCTCTCTCTCTCTCTCGTTCTCTCTCTCTCTCTCTCTCTCGTCTCTCTCTCTCTTCTCTCTTCTCTCTCTCGTTCTCTCTCTCGTTCTCTCTCTCTCTCTCTCTCTCTCTCGGTTTCTCTCTCTCTCTCTCTCTCTCGTTCTCTCTCTCTCTCTCTCTCTCCTCGTTCTCTCTCTCTCTCTCGTTCTCTCTCTCTCGTTCTCTCTTTCTCTCTCTCTCTCTCGTTCTCTCGTTCTCTCTCTCTCGTTCTCTCTCTCGTTCTCTCTCTCTCTCTCGTTCTCTCGTCTCTCTCTCTCGTTCTCTCTCTCGTTCTCTCTCTCTCGTTCTCTCTCTCGTTCTCTCTCTCTCTCTGTCTCTCTCTCTCTCTCTCTCTCTCTCTCTCTCGTTCTCTCTCTCTCTCTCGTTCTCTCTCTCTCTCGTTCTCTCTCTCTCTCTCTCGTTCTCTCTCTCTCTCTCTCGTTCTCTCTCTCTCTCTCGTTCTCTCTCTCTCTCTCTCTCGTTCTCTCTCTCTCTCTCTCTCTCGTTCTCTCTCTCTCTCGTTCTCTCTCGTTCTCTCTCTCTCGTTCTCTCTCTCTCTCTCTCTCTCTCTCTCGTGTTCTCTCTCTCTCTCTCTCTCTCGTTCTCTCTCTCTCTCTCTCTCTCTCGTTCTCTCTCTCTCTCTCGTTCTCTCTCTCTCGTTCTCTCGTTCTCTCTCTCTCTCTCGTTCTCTCGTTCTCTCTCTCTCGTTCTCTCTCTCTCGTTCTCTCTCTCGTTCTCTCTCTCTCTCTCTCTCGTTCTCTCTCTCTCTCTCTCTCTCTCGTTCTCTCTCTCTCTCTCGTTCTCTCTCTCTCTCTCTCTCTCGTTCTCTCTCTCTCTCGTTCTCTCTCGTTCTCTCTCTCTCTCGTTCTCTCTCGTTCTCTCTCTCTCTCTCGTTCTCTCTCGTTCTCTCTCTCTCTCTCGTTCTCTCTCGTTCTCTCTCGTTCTCTCTCTCTCTCTCTCTCTCGTTCTCTCTCTCTCTCTCTCTCGTTCTCTCTCTCTCTCTCTCTCTCGTTCTCTCTCTCTCTCTCTCTCTCGTTCTCTCGTTCTCTCTCTCTCTCTCTCGTTCTCTCGTTCTCTCTCTCTCTCGTTCTCTCTCTCTCTCGTTCTCTCTCTCTCTCGTTCTCTCGTTCTCTCTCTCTCTCGTTCTCTCTCTCTCTCTTCTCGTTCTCTCTCTCTCTCTCTCGTTCTCTCTCTCTCTCTCTCGTTCTCTCTCTCTCTCTCTCTCGTTCTCTCTCTCTCTCTCTCGTTCTCTCTCTCTTTTTTTCCTCCCTCCCTTCCCATATCCCCCTCCCCTCCCCCCTGGGAGCTAACACAAGCTGACATAAAATTTTTTTGACAGTATGATGGTTAAGATCCTCTTGGAACATTAAGGGGTTGAATTCCCCAGAGAAGCGCACTAGCTGTTTTGCCAAGCTTTGGAGACAAAGAGCTCCCTTAGCATTTCTCCAAGAGACTCACTTTAGGGCAGACAAGATACCCAAACTATCGAACAAATCCTACCTGACGGCCTATCATAGTCCGTCATTATCCTTGAAATCTAAAGGGACGAGTATTCTGATATATAAGTCCATCCACTGGCAATTCCTTGACGAGTATTGTGATCAGGATGGCAGATTCCTGCTTCTAAAAGGGAAAATTTATTCTCAGACCTTTTACTCTTGCAAATATTTTTTTTCCAAACTCCAACCCACTTCCCACTCTTGAAGCTTTTCTGTCCACCCTTGACTCCTTCCTCGAGGGAACCCTTGTTTTAGGAGGGGATTTCAATTTAACTCTAGACCCTCATAGAGACTCCTCCTCGAACTTGTCTTCCCTACCACAGGGAACCTGACGACTCCTCAAAGATCTTTTGCACTCACATCAACTAGTTGATATCTGGAGAATAGTACATCCACAAGAACAGGATTATACATTTTACTCTACCGTCCATAGGTCCTACTCTAGAATCGACCTCTTTCTCCTAAAACATTCAGCAATTCCCCTGGTCACCAAGACTGATATCAGCCACATCGCACTCAGACCATGCCCCCATCCTGCTGGAACTGGCTATCTCCCAAGCATCCCCTAGGACCCCTACGTGGCGACTTAACGAGGCGCTCCTAAAAGATCCCAAAATTGCTGCAGACATCCTTAGGGAGATTAATTCTTACTTCCCTACTAACGTAGACTCTGACAATCCGATCTCGGTGTGGTCAGCGCATAAGTGCGTTATCAGGGGAATACTCATCAAGCACAGTCATGCAGTCAAGCAACACCGTATTAAAACCCTGTCTGACCTCCTGGGGCGACTTAATACTTTTAGAACGCCAGCACAAGACACAGCAAGATAGTACTATCGAAGCGGAACTGGTTCGTCTTCGAGAGGCCATACGGGACCACTCCATGTATGAAGTGAAACATGTATTGTTAAAGACCCATCGTTCTTTTTATGAATACGGTGATAAATGTGGCCAACTACTAGCCTTACGTACCAAACGCTCTCAGACATACGTTCCCGCACTTCTCTAGTCTTCGGGCTCCAAGATTCATTCTTCTTCAGAACTAGCAGAGACTTTTGATTACTTCATTGTTCTTCTTGGCAAGGCATTGTTCTCTTGGTGTATTTGCAACTTCAGAGATAGTGTTATTCAACACGGTCTCATTATACCCTTTATACCCTTTTGTATAAACTTTTCCTTAAGTGTTTCAGCCTGTGCTAAGTAATCAGCCATCTCTGTACGGAAGTGGCCATCACCCGGCCTGGATTAGGAATATTCCAAAAGGCCAAATGCTAAGGATAAGGCGTAATTGTACGGAGATGGCTGATTACTTAGCACAGGCTGAAACACTTAAGGAAAAGTTTATACAAAAAGGGTATAATGAGACCGTGTTGAATAACACTATCTCTGAAGTTGCGAATACGCCAAGAAGAACACTGAGGTAATCAATGATTTACATCAAATGGGGTTCTTTTCTAGCTTTCATTATCAGTATAAAGAAATTGAAGATATTTTTAAAAAGTATTGGTACATCTTATGCAGAGACAGGCATCTACGTGATATTTTGCCCAGTAGCCCGAAGTTTGTTTATAGAAGGGCCCCGAATTTTGATGATCATATTGTGAAGAAGATTTTGGACCCACCATAGAAACTAGACTTAAAAACAGATTTCAATGGCTTTTTTTCTTGTAAAAAATGCTTATGCTGTAAAACTGTTGGTACAGTGAATAGGGGAATAACTAGTGTAACAAATTTAACCAATGAAACATTTGAGATTGATAAATTCATTACTTGTAATTCATCATATGTGGTTTATTTGCTTTGGTGCCCATGCGGATTGTACTATGTGGGAAGAACAAAACGACAATTAAAAGTCAGAGTAGCAGAACATTTAAAGAACATTAAAAACGGCTATAAATTTCATAGTGTATCCTTACACTTTCAGAAGAAACATCATCAGGATCCATCCATGCTTCAATTTTGTGGTATTGACTATGTCTTCCCTTCATGGAGGGGATCTAATCAAGCTAGAGATCTCTCTCAGAGAGAAACTAAATAGATCTTTCTTTTTAAAAAGCCTTCATCCGAGAGGGTTAAATATAGAGGTGGACCTTAATTGTTTCATTTAATACCGGTAATTAAAAAAAAACATTTTTTATTACTTTGATCTGGGTTTTTACAATTTTGATATAACACTGTATGGATGTAAACCCTACTGTGTTTGCATTCACTCATAATCAATTATTACAGTGGAGGTTGCAGGTTTTTTATCATTAGCATCACTCCAGTAATTTATCATATTATTTTAGATAATGTCATTGCGTATATTGTTTTTAGGGTCTATGATGGGGTGTCAGTTTATTTTATTATTTAAGTGATGATTGAGTTCATTTTCCCATTAGTATTCAGACATATTAGAATTAATCTTCACGAAGGCAGATTACTGCTTAGAAGGTTGAGATATACTTACTCATGGTAGAGTCTAGAGGTCTAATGGTTTAATAGATATTGCTCTGGTAATACACATTTGTGGTGTTCTTTTATTTCATTTTAATTCATTGCATTTCTGTGCTTTTTATGATGCTGTGGATCCGCTGTATCATGCTTACGGGGACACGGGATGCGTGCATGCGCTCTACGAATACTTCCGCCAGTAGTTGGTACGGAGGTATAAGGGGAAGGTTGCCGTGCTGTACAGCCAATCCTGTGAAGAAGTCGATGTGACGAAACATGTCGGAGGCGTGGCTGTACAGCAACTTATCATCTGTGACATGCTGTGTACGCTGTGCACTGGTCGGCTGAGACCACCTCGCGCTGCTGAGGACCCAATGAGGGGAAAGGGTGAGGTTTAAACACTACATCCCGGGTCCGCCGTGACCACAATACCTCACTACAGCCCTGTCACATGAATCTCTCGTTTTAAAGCCTTTTATTATTGGAAAAGTGTGAGTACAATGATTGAAGATCTTGATTTTGTATCTTAAATGTTTTCTACGGTATCACACTATTGGAAGCATTATCATTTCTTTCATGTGGATACATCGCTCTATGATGAGTATTGCTGCTTATTGAAGAACTTCACTCTATTTGAATACGGCTCCATTTACATTGGTTAGCCCCGGGGGCTAATTCATTGCCTATTAGCCGAGCATGAGAATGCAAGGCAATATTTTCCGGTGAGTGCGGCTCCATAAGAGTGGATCACAGTCACAGATGGTGTGGTGGAAGACATTTTATTGCATGAAAAATTGCCTTATCCACTTAATATTTTGCATGGACTTGGTTCATTTATTTCTTTATCTAGTTAATCTTTACTTATTTCACTTTTTTATTTATTTTGTATGGATTGTTGTCACTATTAATTGTTACACTTTATATGATTTTTTAAGTTAAACAGCTCCCGATCATCAGCGATAGGGAATATTGGATGATTATCACACTGACCCACTAGCATTAGTGGGCGGGTCATCACATTCACTTGGTTGAGTTATATAATATATGTTCACTCTTACTCATTTTAAGGTGATTTGTCATTTAGCGCCACTATTTCTATTTGGAATATCTATTATATAAGGACATGGATTACTTGAACCAAGTCCTGTGGTCTGATAAGACCAAGATAAAATTATTTGGTTCAGATGGTGTCAAGCGTGTGTGGCGGCAACCATGTAAGGATTGCAAAGACAAGTTTGTCTTGCCTACGGTCAAGCATGGTAGTGGGAGTGTCATGGTCTGGGGCTGCATGAGTGCCGCTGACACTGGGGAGCTACAGTTAATTGAGGGAACCATGAATGCCAATATGTACTGTGACTTACTGAAGCAGAGCATGATCTCCTCCCTTCGGAGACTGGGCCGCAGGGCAGTATTCCAACATACCAACCCAAACACCTCCAAGACTACCACTGCCTTGCTAAAGAAGCTAAGGGTAAAGGTGATGAACTGGCCAAGCATGTCTCCAGACCTAAACCCTATTGAGTATCTGTGGGTATCCCTAAACAGAAGGTGGAGGAGCGCAAGGTCTCTAACATCCACCAGCTCTGTGATGTCGTCATGAAGGAGTGGAAGAGGACTCCAGTGGCAAACTGTGAACTCCATGCCCAAGAGGGTTAAGGCAGTGCTGGAAAATAATGGTGGCCACCCACAATATTGACACTTTGGGCCCAATTTGGACATTTTCACTTAGGGGTGTACTCACTTTTGTTGCCAGCGTTTATAGACATTAACTGCTTCTGGACCAACCGCCACAGTTTTACTGCGGCAGGCTGGCTCCCCTGCGCGAAATCACGTTCCTGTACGTGATCTCGCGGGGTCCAGATAGCAGGCGCGCGCACTGCACAGCGAGGGTGCCGATGCTCGTGGCTAGTGGTCCAATGACCGCCGTCCATGAGCGATCGTGAACAGGATACACAGAACAGGGACGAGTGTGTGTAAACACACACTTCCCTGTTCTGTTCTGACAGGAGTGACAGATTGTGTGTTCCTTTTAGCTAGGAACCACGATCTGTCACTTCCTGTAGTTGGCCCCTCCCCTTCAGTTATAATTATCTTCCAGGGAACATAGTTAACCCCTTCACTGCGAGTAATTTTTAATCACACTGATCGGTGTATTAATGCCAATGGTTTTAAAAATGTGTCAAAATTGTCTGATGTGTCCGCCATAATGTCGCAGTCACAATAAAAATCTCAGATTGCCGCCATTACTAGTAAAAAAAATAAAAAATAAAAATTGCTATAAATCTATACCCTATTTTGTAGACGCTATAAATTTTGCGCAAACCAATCAATATACGCTTATTGCGATTTTACTAAAAATATGTAGAAGATACCTATTGGCCTAAACTGAGGAAAAAAATTAGTTTTTTATATATATTTTTGGGAGATATTTATTATAGCTAAAAGTAAAAAATAATGCGTTTTTTTTTTTTTTTTTTCAAAATTGACGCTTTTTTTTGTTTATAGCGCAAAAAATAAAAGCCGCAGAGGTGATCAAATACTACCAAAAGAAAGCTCTATTCGTGGAGAAAAAAAAGGACGTCAATTTTGTCTGGGTACAATGTTGCATGACCGCGCAATTGTCAGTTAAATCGACGCAGTGGCAAATCACAAAAAGTGCTCTGGTCAGGAAGGGGGTAAATTCTTCCGGGGCTCAAGTGGTTAATGACTGTTGTGTTATTTTGAGTAGACAGCAAATTTGCACTGTTATACAAGCTGTACACTCACTATCTTATGTTGTAGCAAAGTGGCATGTCTTCAGTGTTTACATGAAAAGATATAATAAAAATATTTACAAAATTGTGAGGGGTGTATTCACTTTTGTGAGAGTGTGTGTGTGTGTGTGTGTGTGTGTGTGTGTTAGGGCTGGGCAATTTTCTAAAAAAAAAAATTCAGTTGTTGTTTTTTTTTTTTTTTGGACACCGCACCACGTTTTTAGGCGAGGCCGCGGCTTCAGCCTAGTCCGCGGCGTACGGCCTTATGGACTAGGCCAAAGCCACGGACTAGGCCAAAGCCGCGGCCTCGCATAAAAACTCCTGCCCGCAGCTCCTCAGGACCGGCGCGGTGAAAAATAAAAAATCTAAAATCGATTTTGCTTAAATTTTGAATTGATTTGACCTCTCAACTCGATTCACGATTTAAATCGATTTTTTTCCCCAGCCCTAGTGTGTGTGTGTGTGTGTGTGTGTGTGTGTGTGTGTATGTACAGTGGGGACGGAAAGTATTCAGACCCCCTTAAATTTTTCACTCTGTTATATTGCAGCCATTTGCTAAAATCATTTAAGTTCATTTTTTTCCTCATTATTGTACACACAGCACCCCATATTGGCAGAAAAACACAGAATTGTTGACATTTTTGCAGATTTATTAAAAAAGAAAAACTGAAATATCACATAGTCCTAAGTATTTCAGACCCTTTGCTCAGTATTTAGTAGAAGCACCCTTTTGATTTAATACAGCCATGAGTCTTTTTGGGAAAGATGCAACAAGTTTTTCACACCTGTATTTGGGGATCCTCTGCCATTCCTCCTTGCAGATCCTCTCCAGTTCTGTCAGGTTGGATGGTAAACGTTGCTGGACAGCCATTTTTAGGTCTCTCCAGAGATGCTCAATTGGGTTTAAGTCAGGGCTCTGGCTGGGCCATTCAAGAACAGTCACAGACTTGTTGTGAAGCCACTCCTTCATTATTTTAGCTGTGAGCTTATGTTCATTGTCTTATTGGAAGGTAAACCTTCGGCCCAGTCTGATGTCCTGAGCACTCTGGAGAAGGTTTTCATCCAGGATATCCCTCTACTTGGCCGCATTCATCTTTCCCTCGATTGCAACCAGTCGTCCTGTCCCTGCAGGTGAAAAAACCCCCACAGCATGATGCTGCCACCACCATGCTTCACTGTTGGGACTGTATTGGACAGGTGATGAGCAGTGCCTGGTTTTCTCCACACATACCGCTTAGAGTTAAGGCCAAAAAGTTCTATCTTGGTCTCATCAGACCAGAGAATTTTATTGCTCACCATCTTGGAGTCCTTCAGGTGTTTTTTTAGCAAACTCCATGCGGGCTTTCATGTGTCTTGCACTGAAGAGAGGCTTCTGTCGGGCCACTCTGCCATAAATCCCCGACTGGTGGAGGGCTGGAGTGATGGTTGACTTTCTACAACTTTCTCCCATCTCCCCACTGCATCTCTGGAGCTCAGCCACAGTGATCTTTGGGTTCTTCTTTACCTCTCTCACCAAAGCTCTTCTCCTCCAATAGCTCAGTTTGGCTGGACGGCCAGCTCTAGGAAGGGTTCTGGTCATCCCAAGCGTCTTCCATTTAAGGATTATGGAGATCTGTGCCTGACGGAAGCCTCTCCTCAGTGCAAGACACATGAAAGTCTGCATGGTGTTTGCTAAAAAAACACCTAAAGGACTCCAAGATGGTGAGAAATAAGATTCTCTGGTCCGATGAGACCAAGATAGAACTTTTTGGCCTTAATTCTGAGTGGTATGCGTGCAGAAAACAAGGCACTGCTCATCACCTGTCCAATACACCCCTGTGTGTGTTTGTGTATGTATTTGTATATGTGTGTGTGTGTGTGTATATATATATATAGATAGATAGATAGATAGATAGAGAGATAGAGATATATATATATATATAGAGAGAGAGATATACTGTATGTGTATATAATATATGTATATCTATATCTCTCTAGATATATAGAATCGGCCGATTTTGCTGATAAAAAAGGCCGATATAACTTCAGCGCGACTTGCAAATGACTTCTGTAATAGAAGTCAATACAAGTTGCCTGAAATTTTCTGTGAAGACTTCTCTCCTCTCTGGGCAGCCTGCCAAATCTGATAAAAATAACCTGAAGAGATACAATGTTTACACTTATGAATGAACTGAACTCAGTGTGTAGAAGCTCTCAGTTTAACCATTTAAAGACTAAATATTTTCTGACATTTGTTGCTTACAAGTAAAAATCCTGTATTTTCTGCTAGAAAAACACTTAAAACCCCCAAACATTATATATATATATTTATATTATTATTATATTTTTTTAGCAGAGAGAGTAGCGGTTGTTGCAATATTTTATGTCACACGGTATTTGCGCAGCGGTCTTTCAAACGCAATTTAAAAAAAAAAATACACTAATAAATTTAAAAAAAAAACTAAGCAGTAAAGTTAGCCCATTTTTTTTCATCCAAAAGTTTTGATTACCTCTTTTTGTGTATTTAATATTTAAGATATAGTTTTTTTAAATCTAAATTCTACATACATGTGAACTGATTGGAGGTTTGGTTTGTTTAATAAATGTTTAAATGTAAAAAATGTTCTGTATCACTTAAGGTTGCTTTCACACTGGAGCGGGCATGCGTTGACGGTAAAACACTGCTAGTATTAGCGGCGCTTTACCGTCATTTTAGCGGCGGTATTCGGCTGCTAGTGGGGCGCTTATAACCCAGCTAGCAGCCGAGGAAGGGGTTTAATGCGCCCCTGAAGCGCCGCTGCCGAAACTCTTTGCAGGCGCTTCGACAGCGGTGCCCATTCATTTCAATGGGCAGGAGTGGTGGTATACACCGCTCCAAAGATGCGGCTTGCAGGACTTTTTTTTTAACATCCTGCCAGCGCATCACCTCAGTGTGAAAGCACTCAGGCTTTCACACTGAGACTGCAGGGGAGCCGTTTTACAGGCACTTTACAGGTGCTAGTTTTAGCCCAAAAGCGCCTGAAAAACGCCCCAGTGTGAAAGGGGTCTAACTGTTAGATTTTATGAGATGAAGGGGAAAAACCCATATCGGTCGACACACACACACACACACACACACACACACACACACACACACACACACACACACACACACACACACACACATATATATATATATATATATATATATATTGGAGTTACTCCCTGACAGCCCGCATGGCGTCTGGTCCCTTCTGTTGACCTGAAGCCAAACCTACTCTCGTAACCTGGACCTCTTCTTCCACAGGACAATTGATGTATATGCAGGGCAATCCGGATCCCAGAGGCAGAAAAGCAGCGCTAGATCGCTATTAGGCACCCTTAACGGCCATCCGCTTGTAGTTTGGCATCCTACCAATGCAAACGTTCGCCAATGGCTGAGCCCACTCTCCAGGCATGGATTCTCTGCATATGTGTGCCATGACAGGAAAACTTCATACAAAATAGTCCTAATGAGTGAGGAGAACAAAAAAAAGGAACGCGGCCCCTGGGTCAGCCTGAAAATGGCGTCCTATGGGGTAGGAGCGAGGGTGAAGCTACCCAAACATAATCTGCCATGGAATCTGTCAGAAAAATAGGATACAGACGATGGCCGCAAAATGTCACGGTTTTTCACTCTTGCTATGGAAGTAAATACTATGATGGGCTAGCTTCACCTCCTGTCACCAGTGTACAGGTGGATTAAAAAGAAGCCTGAGAGGGAGGAGGCGGAGCCTAGCAGAGCAGACATGCATTGTTAGAGCTCCACACCGCTGAGGAGAGAAGAGAAGGACAAAGCGGAGCCTGCAGGCTCAAAAGGTATCCATTTGAACCTTTTTGCCCCAGGGAACAAACTGTGAAAGTTTGGGCAGGAAATATGGTACTGGGAGGAAACCGTGGCAGAAATAAAAATCACCTCACAAAGAGCTCACAGGCACTCACTGCAGCTGAAGCAGCTCCAGTCACCTCACAAGATAGAGCATCAGGGCGCTCTCACAGACAGAAAATGTCACAGCAAGACTCTCCATTTGAGTCAGATACAGAACAAATCCTCTCACAAACTTCTCCACAAGCCTCCTCAGTATCCCCAGTAATATTATTACAATTTGAAAAGATGCTTCATAAGGCTTTAAAACAAACCTCAGACCAAATAACAAAAAGTCTAACCAAAGAAATAAGAGAGCTGGGAAACCGCACCGCAGCCTTAGAAATAAAAATGGATGAAATTGAAATTACAACCCAAGAAAATATAACAGAATTGGAACAATTAAAAAAAGAGAATTTAATACTTCAAACTAAGCTCGAAGATTACGAAAATAGAGCCAGACGTTCAAACTTGCGCATAAGGGGAATACCTGAAACTGTGACAGACCTGCAATCTACTATTACTGCTCTATTACAAGAACTAAAGCCAGATATCCCTATTGAACGTTTAGAACTGGACAGAGTACACAGAGCCCTCACAGCCAAAAAGAAAGATGGACCCCCACGTGATATAATCACAAAATTTCATTATTACAGAAAGAAAGAACAAATACTAATTGCTGCAAGAGAAAAAAAGGAACTTAATTTTCAAGGACACAATTATCAAATTTTTGCTGACCTATCCCAACTTACTATTACTAAAAGACGATCCATGAAACCCCAACTAATGGAACTGCAACGCCACAACATTATGTATCAATGGGGCTTCCCCTTTTCAGTCAGATTTAACTACCAAGGTACAATTTACAGAAGCAGATCAGCAGATGAACTACAACAAACCCTTTTAAAATTAAATCTGACAGAACCCACAAGCAGCAACTCTCCCACACGCAGAAGAATGGCGTCATCTTCACCAGGCAGCACCCAGAAAATTTTAGAACAAAATGGGAATCATCATTCTCACAAAAGAGGCCGTTATGCCACATCATCCATGGACCAAGAAGATTCAATGGACTGACATCCTAATTCCTGATATCTCTTCATTTATTATACTAAGAGATGGTTCTCTATAAAAAGCCTATATTTATAACTGAATGTAACTGCATTCTGATAGTCACACACTGTGTGGGATCATGTTACATTCCAGTTATATTTCTTATTACTTCTGATTCATATAGCCTTAGAATATATAAGTGAAATAAGGAAATTCTTGTTCAGTTATATATTATCAGGTAATAACAATAGATTTATTACTTTTTAGGACAAATATGTTCAATAATCCAGAAGTAATGGAAGCTTTTTCTTTCTTTTCTTAAAACAAATATATTATTACCTAACTAGTTCCTAGAATTATGTTTTTGTTCTAATCTGAAGCAATAAAACCTAAATTTTATGAGTTAACATATCTAAACAGTTACATATGAATAAAATATGTAATTGTTTACTCTAAAAGGGTTTAAAATCCCCAAATAATTCAAACTATCTTCATCAATACCAAAGTTATTAACAGTACCTTTCTAACTGAATTATTTAGCCTAGGGCAAGACTAACCATATACAACCACGCTGGAATAAATAATTTAAAAAAAACTATATTCTGCACTCCAATTAATGAAACATCATTTTGATGTCTTTTGACATAGCACTTCTCTCCTGTAAGCGGAAGATCCCTGTACCCCCATTAGCCCTCCTCATTCTCCCAACCATATTATGTGGGAGTGTGACGAAGGCACTTATTCCCCTGAGAGAGATATTTATTCTCTTTCACGGGTAAATTGTGATTACTTGCAAAAAATAATTTATACAATGTATTATCTAATCTCATATGTTTTTTGTTTACTCTTTACTCCAGAATTCACTGGTTTCTTTTCTATCTATTCATCTCTTCAGTCCACACAGGTTGATCTGCGCAGTCAGCTCTGCATAACAAAAAGTAAGTCAAAACTATTTGATCTATTGCCATGGCACCACTGAATATACTTTCCCTGAATGTTCAGGGAATAAATGTCCCTCAAAAAAGGACCAAAGCCTTCAATACTTTCCATAACAAGAAGGCTCACATAGTATGCCTCCAAGAAACACACTTCACCAAAGATTCTACTCCAAAATATATTTCTCCTTTTTATCAACAATTTTACACGGCTTCTGCCTGTACCAAGCAAAGGGGAACTCTAATTGCATTTCACTGATCCACACCATTCACCTTATCATCAGAAATTAAAGACCCAGAAGGTAGATACCTGATACTCATGGGTTATATAATGGATACAGCAATCACGGTGATTTCCTACTACGCTCCTAACAAACAACCTACACCATTCCTCTCACATATATTACAAGTGATTAATACACACAAAATAGGAACAGTGATAATGTGTGGGGATTCGAACCAGGTCCTCCTCCCATTTCTAGATAAATCACCTTTTACACCATCCAAAATAACCTCTAGATTACCTTTTTCTCAACTTCTTTCCAAATACAATCTGGTAGATTCATGGAGAGAAAGTAACCCAATGAAGAAGAAATTCACTTATTTCTCGCACCCTCATCAAACCTTCACCAGAATAGATCATATTTTTCTAACAATAGAAATGATACCAGAAATTATTGCATCAGATATAATTCCGATTCCGTGGTCTGACCATAATGCAGTATACACTACTATAGCCTCAGCCATACCAAAAGCGCATGACCCAAGGTGGTACTTACCGGACATAATGCTCAAACACCCACTACATCAGATGGCCATTGAACAAGCTTTAAAGGAATACATATCAATTAATAATACAACAGACATCTCCCCAATAACACTGTGGGAAGCTCATAAGCCTGTCTTGCGTGGTACAATACAAAGACAAATGGCACTATTTTTAAACGGGAACGCAAAAATCTAGCAAAAAAACTAGAACTCAATTTTAATGCAGCCTACATATCATTTCAAGATAATCCATCTCAGAGTACAAAATCTCATCTGGAAAAATCTAGATTGGAATACGATCTATTTCTCACTGAGTCAGTTGATAAATCCCTCAAACGCTCCAAACACAATTTCTACATGAATACAAACAAACCAGGTACATATCTGGCTCGGGCATTAAATTCAACTAACAAATCTTTCAAACCAATACGTTTGAAATTATCAAAAAATGTTTACACTTGTAATCCAGTTAAAATAGTCCATAAATTTCACTCACATCTCGCAACTTTATACAAGACAAACAATGAATTTAATCCTACAGAAGCTGAATCCTTCTTCTCAAAAATAACCTTACCTGAGTTATTTCAGAATCAAAAAAGCAGTTTGGATGAGCCTATAACTATAGATGAAGTTGCTAACGCCATAAAAGACCTAAAACTTAACAAAAGACCAGGCCCAGACGGCTACTCGGCTTTATACTATAAAACATTCTCAGAAATACTCTCTCCCATTCTCACTGAAACTTTTAACAAACTTCTAGATGGACATTCTTTTCAGCAAGAAACACTAATGGCAATTGTTTGTATGATCCCAAAACCCCTTTCTGATGATACTTCCTGTGTGAATTATCGGCCTATCTCTCTGTTAAACCTCGATATTAAATTATTAGCAAAAATAATAGCAAAACGCCTCAATAGCATTATAGGAAAATTAATACATAGAGATCAAGTAGGCTTCATGCCAAATGGACAGGCAGGCGATAATATACGCAGGGCAGTGTTATTGGCACATATTGCTAAAAAACGGAATATCCCTTTGTTTTCTATCTCTCGATATTAAGAGGGCATTTGACACAGTATCCTGGCAATATATGCAATATTCATTACAAAAATGGGGTTTTGGACCCCACTTTTTAACATGGATCAAGGCATTATATAATAAACCCAAAGCCTATATAAAATATGCTGGATACAAATCTGAAGCCTTTAATATCGAAAGAGGTACCCGACAGGGTTGCCCATTATCTCCCTTATTATTTGCCCTTATACTCAAACCCATGGCCCAATACATCAGAACAAACCAAACTATAACTGGCATTAAAGTAGGAGGTATTACACACAAATTATGTATATTTGCAGACGATATATTACTTTTTCTATCATCACCACAGGTCTCTGGTCCTAACTTAATACCAGCTCTTGATGGATTTGCAGCCCTATCCGGCCTTATGATTAATCCTAAGAAATGCCTAGTGCTTAATATTTCACTCACAAACATGGAATTGATCCCGGCTAGGGCTGCACTCCCATTCACATGGGCAGAAAAATCAATCCCATATCTTGGAATTCATTTAACAGCATCTCATTCTGACTTATTCTCAACCAATTATCCTCCTGTATTAAGACAGATCACAAATCTAATAAAACAATGGTCACAACTTCCTTTATCCTGGATAGGAAAGATTAATGCAATCAAAATGACTATTCTACCCAAATTGCTTTATCTATTCAGAGTCCTCCCTATTCCAATTCCTTCCTATTTTTTGAGAATAGTACAAAAAAGAGCAATTTCGTTTATATGGGGCTCTTCTAAACCACGTATACCTATACACACACTACATCTTCCCAAAAATAAAGGAGGCCTGGGATACCCTAATTTTACTAACTACTACAGAGCAGCACATTTGGCCAGTCTGTCCAAATACCATGCAAAACAGGAAATCCCATTATGGGTATTTATAGAGGCTTCAGAAAATGACCCTCTATTAATATCAAATTTATTATGGCTTGATCCTAAAGACCGCTTTAAAATTCATAATCCCATAACTAAACACTTCTTATCTCTCTGGGATAAACTAAAAACCAAATATCAGTTACAATCTCCACACAATCCTCTCCTTTCTTTTATCAGAAATCCGGCCTTTTATCCGGCATGGATCTACCCAAATTGTTTTAAAGCTTGGACAACATCAGGCATTCAGACACTAAATGACTTCATAGCATCTAAATCATTCCTTTCATTCCCATCGCTTAGAGAAAAATATGATCTACCAAACTCTGCGATATTTAGATATCTCCAAATCAAAAATTTCTATACACCATTCCTAAGGGGGGATACACCATTATCCCAATTATACATTTTTGAATCAATCTGTACAAAAGATCCATTTGCTAAAGGTACAATTTCATCACTTTATAATCAATTATATGGAGTAGCAAATCTTAATAGACCCTCTTACTTTCAGAGGTGGGAGGAGGACCTGGGACGAACTTTAGAAGACACGGACTGGTCTAACATATGGCTCACATCTAAGTCATCTTCACCCAACATCTTAGCACTGGAGACAAAATTATAAAGTCCTAACTCGCTGGTACCTTGTACCCGCTAGAGTAGCAAAATATTCACCTAATACCTCAACTCTTTGTTTTCGAGGATGCCCAGAAATAGGCACATATTTATACATATGGTGGACGTGCCCAGTAATCCAAACCTTCTGGAAGGAAGTCTTCGTGATTGCATCTAAAATATTTAAAAAAATAATACAACCAGATCCATATTTAACTTTACTTAATCTAAAACCGGAATGGTTAACACTCTCTCAATTCAAACTTATGATCCAACTAATAACGGCTGCAAAACAAACAGTGGCCAAGGCATGGAAATCTCCTACATTGGTACTAGCAGAAACAATTCACAGAATGAATAATACAAAGTCCCATGCTAAGATTGTAGCCATCGATCAAAATCAAATTCCAAAATTTGAAAAACTTTGGCATCCTTGGATAAAACAACAGTTTCTGTCAAACTTCAATGACTCTGTCCTGTTGCCATGGTAACAGATTAAATGACTTACAGAGACACCCATTCTAAGGCTTCAAAGAGAACTAAAAAGAATAATAAACTGACGAGCGGGACAACCTTGTGGACCATACCTCTACCTTTCAACCCTTTTTCTTCTTTCTCTTTCCTTTTCTCCACCTTTACGATTAAAGCTCATTATCAGAATTTATTTGACCTATATACACTCTACTTGTAAACAATATGTATAGTAGGTATAAATCATTTAAATACCTACAAAAGTAACTAAGGAAATGATATATATCTTTAATTTAGGTTTACGTGAACCCAATGTTTAATATTTTAATGATATTTACCTATATAAACCCTACTGTAAAACAATGAGCTTACTTTATAGATCCTTGTAAACTTACTTTATGTATCTTTATAACATTGTATACTCAATAAACTTCTTTTGACAAGGAAAAAGAAGCCTGAATGTTCACGTGACCTTCTTACACTTTTTTTTTTTTTTTTTTGTCAGTTTTTATTGCTGTCTGTGCCCTGTTAAGGAGATTCACCCTCTCTATTTGTCCTATTTACCATTATTCAAAGTATAGGAAAATCCAAAATTTTGTGTTGTCCCCAGAAAAGTAATAGCGGGGAAATCTGCAGATGGGGACACTAGAGACCCTGGGGGTCTTAAAGGAATTACATTCAATTTGCTGGGATTACCTCACTTCCTGCTTGGCTGTGGGACAGGAAGTGAAGAGAAATCTCTGCAATGGGACACAGATGATGTAAAAAAAAATCTGACGGGTTATACCCTCTATTACTCTATCCAACATATTACCTATAGTTCTATTTTAAGGTATTTAACTTAAAGTTCTATACCGGATACTGCAGCTTTAAATGTTTGAAACACAGTGCTTTAACATACCAACAACATTTTTCTTTTTCAGGGAACGAAATTAGATATGTTAAAAGTGTACTGCAGATTCAAGGCTATGGCAGACCCGCTTTTTATGAACTCGCAGATGATGGCACAGAAGGCAGCAGGGAAATATTACTAGCATTCTCATGGCTCTTATACACAGGAAAAATACTTGAAATAATTTTGGAGAAGAACAGAGTTGAATTTGGCGATCACGTTACATTTTGCATGGTATGTATTCAGACTTCAAAACAAACAAGTAAAATGATTTTATAATGTTCAAATTTTCTTACTGTCAGGCCCTGGATCTGAATCCAGGACCGCTGCTCTGCCGATGTCTGTCTCTTCTTGCTGAGCTACCTGGGATCAGTATCCTAGCACTCTTTGATCTATTGGACAATTCTGCCTTGTTTCTGCTGAAGAAAACGAGTAAGGAGACCTCTGCCTGTGCCACATCCAAATTCACTAGTATATGCACAATTTGCAGGAACCAGTCCTGCTGATAATGAACTTTACTGGCACCCACATATGACAGATTTCAGTAAAAAAATGTCAATCTTTAACACAACGCGTTAGTAATTCATTAAAACCAAAGATATATCACAATAAAATACATAGGTCCCACTTGGGACCACTGTA
Source organism: Lithobates clamitans (assembly GCA_037952925.1). Classification (NCBI taxonomy): domain Eukaryota; kingdom Metazoa; phylum Chordata; class Amphibia; order Anura; family Ranidae; genus Lithobates; species Lithobates clamitans. The sequence continues at coordinate 22,307 of JBBGZY010000831.1, forward strand.
CAAACACCTCCTACTGATGTACTTGTACTCCAAACTTAGATTTGAAGTATGTGTATTTCATCCGCTGGTCAACGCATTTCGCTGATTGCATAGCTTCCTTAGGACCAACTTAGAGTATAATATATTGCTAAAAATAATAGCAATCCACGTCCATTTATTCTACATACAGGAGAAGGTTTTTTTTTTTACCAAAAGATATATTTTATATAGTGCAATATACCATGGCCATTCGCAAACAATATGGCGGAGAGTCGTATATGCCACTGAACGTCTGGGGGGCTGAAGCTCCTCCAACATTTTTTTTAGAACTATAATGGTTGAAATGGGTCTAAGCCTAGTAATTCCTTACAAGGATAAAAAAAATGCCATTTAGAATGCGATAGTGCCAACACATAAAGTTGGCATCAATAGATCAGTCAGGTATCCATACATCAAGGTGCATTTCCGATCTCCTATAGAGCTTCCTGATATCTAGAGGGACCAAGGGATCTTGACAGGCAGAGATGAGTTTATTATTAAATGGAAATCTGTAATACAGTGTATATATAGGTAATGTTAGATATATAGACTATATAAGGGGCTAGGAAATGACCACTGCGACCAGTATATACTGTATCTTAAATTATATCTTGTAGTATAAAGCCAGGCAACTGCCCTCTCCGCAAAAAAGCATCCAAGCTGACAGTAAGATATGCTTGTAGCATTTCAAGTGGCCTTCCCATGGCCTCTAAAGATAAGGGGGGGGGGGATGCAGTATAAAAGGAAAGGAAAAAAATCTCTGGCCATCTGCCAATATGTAAATGTATGCGCCCAAAAGGATGCCTGAGGCCAATACCTTACCCCCGTGTCATCTGCCTGCCAGGTATAGCGTCTGCCACAAAAGGGCAGACGGTTAAGAGGAGCATTTTTATGCCCCCGCCCAGCATGACGCCGGGCTATGACGCCAAGGCGTTGCATGCGTCCCATTGACCGCGCATGCGCAAAATGGCACCCAATGCGGAAGAGCAATCACATTTCTGGGACATCCAGTCCCACTCAGTGGGGGCGGGTGAATGGACATTCCACGCCTCCCAGTGGGACCCTAATGGGTGGATCACTACAGGGGCATGCAGAGGGAGGCTTACAGACATCCCATCAAGTGATGAATGCATGGGGAGCATATGTCCGCCCACCAGAACCAGACAATAGACCTCATCCACCATATTAGAGCCTAAATCATACACATTTGACCGTTTAACATTTGCATACTATATACTCAATATCTAGCAATAGCCAGAGCATATAAAATGCATTTTTGCTTTAATACCAAATACTATACATTGTATTTTGTGTGTTCACACATATACATGTGATACAAGTTGGGTATATTTAACACCGGCTATGGGGAGGATCTATGTTGATGATCCAAGGTCAGCAAAAATATATAGGCAGACCAAAGAACCTTCCATCGAAGCATTATGGGTTTATATACCGTACATACAACCATGTGTAAACAGATTTAGTACAAAATGACTAAATGTGGCTGTAAGGGGGGGGGGGATGATATTTCAAAGATGCGGTTTGAAAGGAATTGCCTCATATTTAGGCCGGGTGGTGCAGTCGCTTGTAAAAAATATGTCCACCTCGTTTTGCATTGTAAGATCTTATCAAAATTCATATAAAAAAAATCCCACCTCCTAGGGTCTGGTATAAAACGCTGTAAGGCGGCAAACTTAAAGATGCTTGTATCCCATTTTCCAGACAAAGCAACATGCCTGCCAATAGGTGTAGAAAGTTAGTTTTTTTTATATAGTATACAGTTGGGTAAATAAATATTAGGACATCAACGCAATTCTAATCTTTTTGGCTCTATACACCACCACAATGGATTTGAAATTAAACAAACAAGATGTGCTTTAACTGCAGACTTCCAGCTTTAATTTGAGGATATTCCCATCCAAATCAGGTGAACTGTGTAGGAATTGCAACAGTTTGTATATGTGCCTCCCACTTTTTGAGGGACCAAAAGTATTGGGACAGATTAAAAATCATCTATCAAACTTAAACTTTTTAATACTTGGTTGCAAATTCTTTGCAGTCAATTACAGCCTGAAGTCTGGAACGCATAGACATCACAGATGCAAGGGTTTCATCCCTCGTGATGCTCTGCCAGGCCTCTACTGCAACTGTCTTCAGTTCCTGCTTGTTCTTGGGGCATTTTCCTTTCAGTTTTGTCTTCAGCAAGTAAAATGCATGCTCAATCGGATTCAGGTCAGGTGATTTACTTGACCATTGCATAACATTCCACTTCTTTCCCTTAAACTCTTTGGTTGCTTTCACAGTATGCTTTGGGTCATTGTCCATCTGCACTGTGAAGCGCCGTCCAATGAGTTCTGAAGCATTTTGCTGAATATGAGCAGATAATATTGCCCAAAACACTTCAGAATTCATCCTGCTGCTTTTGTCAGCAGTCACATCAATCAATAAATACAAGAGAACCAGTTCCATTGGCAGCCAGACATACCCACGCCAGGACACTACCACCACCATGCTTCACTGATGAGGTGGTATGCTTTGGATCATGAGCAGTTCCTTTCCTTCTCCATACTCTTCTCTTCCCATCACTCTGGTACAAGTTGATCTTGGTCTCATCTGTCCATAGGATGATCCAGAACTGTACAGGCTTTTTTAGATGTTGTTTGGCAAACTCTAATCTGGCCTTCCTATTTTTGAGGCTTACCAATGGTTTACATCTTGTGGTGAACCCTCTGTGTTCACTCTGGTGAAGTCTTCTCTTAATTGTTGACTTTGACACACATACACCTACCTCCTGGAGAGTGTTCTTGATCTGGCCAACTGTTGTGAAGGGTGTTTTCTTCACCAGGGAAAGAATTCTTCGGTCATCCACCACAGTTGTTTTTCGTGGTCTTACGGGTCTTTTGGTGTTGCTGAGCTCACCGGTGCGTTCTTTCTTTTTAAGGATGTTCCAAACAATTGATTTGGCCACACCTAATGTTTTTGCTATCTCTTTGATGATGGGTTTGTTTTTGTTTTTTTGTAATGATGGCTTGCTTCACTGATAGTGACAGCTCTTTGGATCTCATATTGAGAGTTGACAGCAACAGATTCCAAATGCAAATGGCACACTTGAAATGAACTCTGGACCTTTTATCTGCTCCTTGTAAATGGGATAATGAGGGAATAACACACACCTGGCCATGGAACAGCTGAGCAGCCAATTGTCCCATTACTTTTAGTCCCTTAAAAAGTGGGAGGCACATATACAAACTGTTCTAATTCCTACACCGTTCACCTGATTTGGATGTAAATACCCTCTAATGCTCAAAGTCTGCAGTTAAAGCACATCTTGTTGTTGTAGAGCCAAAAAGATTAGAATTGTGTCAATGTCCCAATATTTATGGACCTGACTGTATGTGGTCTTTAATCCTGCGCTAAAATTGGTGGTTTGTTTTGCCTATATAAAATGCCCCGCAAACTCAGAACCTAATATATACAATACCAGTAGTTTGACAGTTGACATGATGGGGAATTGCATGGAGATTACCATTGGGGAGATAGCTGGTTTGATTCTCATATATCCATTGTCAGTATTCACAAGTTCTGCATTTCCAAGTACCCCGAATAGCACATTCGAATTCTTGGTTATGTGTGCATTCAAAATTGCTTCTAGTGACCTTGTCTCTGATTGATCTAGCTCTATGGTAGGTAACTTCTGTGCAATCTTTTATTTATTTTTTTCAAAATGAGATCATTGGTTAGATACCAATGCTTTTGAAGAATATGTCAGACATGGGCATGTTGTCTATTGAATGAGGTAATCATCCTGACAACATTGGACTGTTTTTTTTTTTTCTTTTTTTAATGCAATTACGGGAGTAACCCCTTTTTTTGGATCAATCTATTTCCCAGGGCCCTTACCTGGATTTGAAAATCGTGGTCACTAGAACATATCTGGCGGATCCTGAGATACTGACTAAAAGGGAATGCTCCGTAGTAATGGTTTAGGGTGAAAACATTCTGCATGAAGCAGGGTGTTTCCTGCAGTAGGTTTTTGGTATAATGTTGTTCCAATCATTCTTGTTTAATAATTTAAATATTAAAAAACTTGAGTTTTTTTTTTTTTTTTTTGCAGGCTATAATCTATTGTAAATTTTCAAATTAAATCTATGGTCTTCAAGAGCCAACATAAATTCCTCAAGCTCTGACACTGTGCCGGTTCAGAACAGTATAACATCATCAATATATCGATACCATAGTAGCATGGATTCACTAAATTTGGCGTATTCAAAAAAGAGGGATTGCCCCCCCCGCCATAGGTACCAGTTGGCATATGTTGGGACACAACATACTCCTAGATAACCCCTGTACCTGGAGGTAGTGGGAGCAATCAAAGACAAACACATTTCTGGTCAAAATATGTTCAAGTATAGTCAAAATGAACTGACTGTACCTCCACAAGTCCTGATCACATTTCTTCAAAAATTCACTGACCACCTGAATTCCCTGGAGTGGGGTATGCTACTATACACTGCCTCAATGTCATTCGCCACCATAATAGCATCAGGTGATAATATTAAACTTTCCAGGTACTTAAGTAGGTCTGGAGTATCTTGGATATATGAAGGTAGCATAGAACGTAGGATACAGGAGTGATCGGTAACAAACACTCACTGTGTCCCATTCAGGAAAGAAAGGGGTCGGTAAATGACATACCAGCCCCTTTCTCCGCTCTCCATCCTGACAGATCTCTCCCCCCCAGCGTGCGGGAGAGGAGAGAAGCCGGCTGCGGGGAAGAGGGGGGGCAGGGGAGGAAGACACAGCGTTCGGATGAGGAGGATACTGAGGGGGACCATAGATGAAGGGGGGTGGAAGAGAACACGGACGCTGGAGGAGGAAGACACGGGGGACAGTCGGGGATGATCAGTGCAGTGGGGGACAGCTGTGAGCACCGATCTCCCTGCATAGGTTTTCATAAGCTGCTTCTCCTTCTCCAACGGCTGTCAGCTGAAAAGCCATGCAGGGTGATCGGTGCTCACAACTGTCCCCGCCGCACCGATCATCCCCTACTGTCACTGTGGGCAGTGTGACTTCCATGTATGCAGAAGTGACAGGGAGCCGTAAGCGCACTCTGCCTCTCCTGTGCACTCTCTGGCCGAGGGGAGTGTAGAGGTGGGCAGGTAGTCTGCTGTCGTCACGACTCCCCCCACCGAGTGCCGGATAACAGACCCGCCCACAGAATCCGGAGTTTTTGGGGGCTCCAAATAGAGAAAGGGGAGATATTTGAAAGGTAAGGATTAGGGATGAGCCGAACACCCCCCCCCCCCCCCCCCGGTTCGGTTCGCACCAGAACGTGCGAACGGACTGAAAATTAGCACGAACTTTAGAACCCCATTGAAGTCTATGGGACTTGAACATTCAAAATCAAAAGTGCTAATTTTAAAGGCTAATTTGCACGGTATTGTCCTAAAAAGGGTTTGGGGACCCGGGTCCTGCCCCAGGGTACATGTATCATTGCAAAAAAAAGTTTTAAAAACTGCCGTTTTTTCGAGAGCAGTGATGATGCTTAAAGTAAAAAAAAAAAAAAAAAAAAAAGTGAAATATTCCTTTAAATATCGTACCTGAGGGGTGTCTATAGTATGCCTGTAAAGTGGCGCATGTTTCCTGTGCTTAAAACAGTCCCTGCACAAAATTACATTTTTTTTTTTTAATCAGAGATAAAGTTTATTGAGCATTAGAGTCAGTACATCTTAAAGGTAATGGTTAACAGTACAAATTGGATGTTGAAATCAAAGGTACAGGTTTATACATTTATATTTGCGACATGTCAGTACAAGCCAGTAGTAGGGTACATATCTTACATTGGGGTGTTAAAAGTTTGAATATATGTGGAGGTAAAAGACATTGTGCCTTCGTACATGTCTGTGCTGTGAAATGCTAGTCTGAGCATGTAGATGCCTCTTTTATCCATCTGTCCCATATTTTATGGTATTTGGCGGGGCATCCACGATGGGAATACAGAGCTTTTTTATAGGGTAAGACGTTATTCACCACCCTCTTCCACTGTTGCACTGTTGGGGGGTTAGGCCGAAGCCACTGTTGCGCAATCTGCAATCTGGCCGTGAAGAGGGTCTCCTGCATGAATATTGATAAGTATTTCTCCTCCTCCGATACTGTGAGCAGGCCAAGCAAGCATTGGCGAGGGCACAGCGTCAGAGGAGAGCCCATTTGATCATGGAGAAATTTGACTATTTGCAGCCAGTAATTTTGTATAAGTGGGCAAGACCAGATCAGGTGATAGAAGGTACTAGAGGTGTCACCACAGCGAGGGCAGGCCGAGTTGGCGTCTGGCTTGTACTTGCGGATACGTGCAGGGATGAGATAGGATCTGTGGAGAATGTATAAGTGGGTGAGGCGATCTGATAATTTCGGGGATACTCTTGCGCTGGTCCCTAGCACGTCTCCCCACTGGTCATCATCCAGGGTCCCAATGTCAGTCTCCCACTGGGCCCTTAGGTTTTGCGTATGGTTAGTGGCTACGGGTGTCAGGAGGGTATTGTATAGGGTGGAGATCATCCTTTTCGGGTCATCGCCTAAGAGAAGGTCAGTGACAGTCACTACTTCTAGAGCGGGGATGTTATTGCTGAATTGGGATTGGAGGGCATGACGAATCTGGAGATATCTGAAAAGCATGTGGTTAGGGAGGGCAAATTCATCCTTTAGAGCCTGAAATGGTTTGACCTCCCCTCCCGCCACGACCTGGTAGAGGTATATGACTTTGAAGAAAATCCATAGCTTATAGTCAGGGATGTTCAGTAGTTCAGGGAGCTGAGGATTATCCCATATTGGGGTATGAGCATGGATGGGAGGGGCTCCTATGATTTGAAGTGTGCGTTGCCATATTCTGCTGTGATGTTGCATTAGTCTATTGCCTCCCCCAGGACCTGAGTTGCCCCTATGTTTGCAGAAGAGTATCTGGAAGGGGTGCGCCACGACATCAGAGGCGTGTGTGCATACCAGAGTTGAATAGCGGAGTTTGTCATGTCTGTTGAAGTAGTAAAAGTGGGATAGCTGTGAGGCCAGGTAGTAGAATGTGAGGTCTGGGGTGGCGGTGCCCCCTAAGTGAGTAGGGCATTTAAGGGTCTGCCATGAAAGCTTATGTCTGGAGGTGCCCCAGATGAATGTGTTGAGTATAGACTCGAGGGATCTAAAAATGTGAGCTGGGACATAAAGTGGGGCGTGCCAGAATAGGTATAGCAGCTTGGGAAGAAGAATCATCTTCACCAAGCTGTTACGACCCATCACCCCCAGCGGGAGCCTGGACCAAACTTGTGTCTTGTTTTTTAAGTACGCAAACATTGGTTCAATGTTCAGAGGTATATAGTCATTTAAGGAACGCGAGCATTGGATGCCCAGGTATTTGAGTTGGCTAGTCCGTATTAATGGGAGGGATACCTGAGTATGTGTTGGGACAGAAACATCAATGGGGAGTATTTGGGACTTAGACCAGTTAATTTGTAGCCCTGAGAAGGTCCCATGTTGCTGAATAAGCCGCAGAGCCGAGGCCAGCGAAGGGCCCGCGTCCGACAAGTATAGTAACATATCGTCCGCATATAAGCTGAGCACCTCAGTCAGTTGCCCCCGACGGAGGCCCCTGATGCCAGGGTGTGCTCTAATAGCTATGGCCAATGGCTCGACCGCCAACGCATACAACATGGGGGATATTGGGCACCCCTGACGCGTTCCCCTGGACAGTGAGAATGGGGTGGATAGGTTGCCATTAACCTGGATCCTAGCAGTAGGGTCCTGATAGAGGAGTTGGAGCCACCTGATGAACCTGGGGCCAAAGCCGAATCTGCGGAGGCACTCCCAGAGGTAGCCCCACTCCACAGAGTCGAATGCCTTGGCGGCGTCTAGGCTGACTACCACTCTGGACCCAGGCTCATCATGCGTGGCTTGTAAGTTTGAAAATAGCCTTCTTAGGTTAAACGCTGTATTCTTATTGGGCATAAAGCCTGTTTGGTCGGGGTGGATGAGGCTGAGGATGACCTTGTTGAGTCTCATGGCGAGAATTTTGGCGAGGATTTTCACATCCAGCTGGAGGAGAGAGATCGGGCGATAGGATTCGGGCTGGAAGGGGTCTTTGCCTGGTTTGGGAATGAGGACAATCAACGCCTCACTCATAGTGCGTGGGAGTGTCCCGGACTTATGTATGTGTGTGTATAGGGCCTCTAGTCTGGGGATGAGGACCTCTTGGAACTGGGAGTAGAACTCCAGAGGGAGGCCATCCGAGCCCGGAGCCTTAGAAGAGGGGAGGTTCGCCATCGCCATTTTAATGCATTCTTCTGTTATAGGGGCCTCTAGTGATTCAATTTGGGTCTCTGAGAGGGAGGGGAAGTCTACACTATCTAAGAGAAGGTGCAGTTCGTCCATGGATTGGTTTGCCCTAGAGGTGTATAGATCAGCATAAAATCTTTTGAATTCTTGGGCTACTTGTTCAGGGTCCGTGAGCATGGTGCCATCTTGTGAGCGGAGCTGGACCACCACCGGAGGCGTATGGTCTAGGTGGGCCATGTAGGCCAGAAGTTTCCCAGCCCGTTCCCCATGCTCAAAGACCCTTTGTTTTTTAAAGAAGATTCCTTTTTTGGCTTTCTCAAAGTGTAAGCTGTCTGTGAGTCTAGACTGCAAGCGCAGTTGGGCGGAATTGGAGGGTGTGGGGTTGGAGAGGAAAGCCTGTTCGAGGGAGCCTAAATACTCCTCAGCCTGTAGCAGAGTATTGTTTGAGGAGGCCTTGTGTCTGTTGATGTGTGTGGATAGGATCAGGCGGGCATGAATCTTGAAGGCCTCCCACACCATTCCAGGCGAGGACGACCCCTGGTTAGTCTGGAAATAATAGGACCACTCTCGCTGTATGGTCTCAACGTCATTGAGGATTGTTAGCCAAAATGGATTTAGCCTCCAGAGGCGAGATGGCGTGGAGGACGGTATCCTCAGGGTAATCCAATAAGGGGAGTGGTCTGAGAGAACCCTCAAGCCGAACCCCGCTGCAAGGAGGCTCGGGATGAGAGTGGGAGTGAGTAAAATCATGTCCAAGCGAGACATTGCATTTTGCGCGGGCGTGAAACAGGAGTAGGCCTGTGTGTCGGGGTATTTGAGTCTCCAGCTATCGGATAAGGCAAATTCCGAGAGGAATCTGCCAAATCTTGTGAGAGTCTGCCTGTTCTGTGGTGCGTCCGATGGGTGGAGCCTGTCGAGTATGGGGTTAATCACTGTATTGAAATCCCCCAGCCAAATTGCTGGTGTTGTGGGATGCTCAGACATGAAAACCAGACCTTCTTTGAGGGCAGTGAATTGAAAGGGTGGGGGTATATAGATAGCTAACAAAAGAAGTTCAAGCCCCCCCACTGTTACATGCAGGAATAAGAATCTCCCCTGCTGGTCCGATTTTAAATTGTGCAGTTGAAAGTTAACCTTTTTGGCTATGAGGACAGCTATGCCTCTGGAGTTGTTAGTAAATGGAGCCTGATATGTCCAGCCCACCCAGGGCTTTTTGAGAGCCATTTGAAGTTGCCCTGTTATGTGGGTCTCCACTAATACAAGTACATCCGCATGCATGCGCTTAAGATGAGACAGTACGGCAAGACGTTTGGACCTGTCACGTAGCCCCCTCACATTCCACGTCACAATCTTTAAGGAAGCCATCAGCTATGTGAGTGAAATGTGGCCAATCGGACCAGCAGGAGATAACCACCCGCCCCATCCGACAAAATTGGCCCCATGCAGGGCGCTCCATTAAGACAAGAGTCAGTTGCAGTCGCATAGGTCTCACCAGGGCGGTCCCATATAGCGGCCGGGCAGACCCGAACAGTGGGCCCCACCGACCTGCGGACAACCCTGCGTGCGACCAAGGCGACGAGTGCAGACATGTACGCACCAGCCATGAGTTGCATGACATGTAATGTATGACATTGCTCATTAGAAAGAGGATCAATACCTTTAACCAATAAAATAACAAAAACGTAAACAAAAACTGAAACTGTGCCAGCTCTGGACCAGCTTGGCTTATTGAACTTGTGGCAACCCTCCGCGTCCGTGGGGGCTGCTGCTGGCCAGGGAAACATTACTTGATGCGGTTGCAGGGTAGCACCCCAGTCAGGTGGTGATCCGAGCAGGATACTTAAGTGCATGTTTGTGGTTGGGGCAAAAGCCATCCCGCAAGCCGCTGAGGGCGAACAAAAGTTATCTGAAGGACATGGCAATGCTGAACAAACCAGCATCCGAACGTCTGAGGAGGGTGTTTCAGAGTGCCGGAGCCCGGCTGGGCAAGCATTTTAGCAAGGGCTAGAGAGTATTAGTTAAGTTGAGTGGCTGTAAAACTGAGACATGGGGTGGATGAAAGAGGTATATGGTCGTATGGCAGGGGTAGCCCTCAGTGTGGGGGAGGGGGTGACTCACTGTTTGCGTGGTAGGTTGCTCCGAGGTGAGGGGCTCTTGTATACCGCCGGGTGAGGAATCAGCGGTTCAACTCTCGGATCAAAGTGTCGTCAGCGGTCGCTGCTCAGCCCTCCAGCCAGGAAATCACCGCCGAGGGATCCTCGAAGAAGTGAGCCTTTCCGTCCCGGATCACACGGAGGCGCGCTGGAAACAGCATGGCGTAGACTAGGTGGCGGTTGCGCAGCTGGCGCTTGGCCTCAGAGAATTGTGCTCTCTTCCTCTGCACTTCGGCGGAGAAGTCAGGATATACCGCCACATGTGCATCTCCAAATGGGATATTCCTCTTTTCCCGGGTTAGACGCAGGATGATGTCTCTGTCGCGAAAGTTCAATAATTTCGCTATGAAGGTTCTCGGGGGGGCTCCAGGAGCAGGCGGGCGCGCCGCCAGCCGGTGCGCGCGCTCCACAACAAAGGTAGAGGAGAAGGCCTCTCTGCCGAAATTGGTTATCAGGAGATTCTCCAGGAATGTTGGGGGGTTTGAGCCCTCCGCTTTTTCTGGAAGTCCCACAAAGCGGAGGTTACATCGGCGCAGTCTGTTCTCCATCTCGTCCTGTTTGCTAAGGACTGTGTTTAGCTGATACTGTAGTCTCTCAACATTGACCTGTAATGGCGGGATTTCGTCCTCTGCCTGGCCGATTCTGCGCTCCGTCTCAGACACTCTCTCCCTGAGTTTGTGGATATCTTGCCGGATGAGCGAAATGTCCACCTTGACCTCTTCGATCTTGGAGGTAAGGGTTGTTTGGCAATTCGAAACCGCCTCCAGGATCCGAGCAGTATCTTCGGATGTCTGGGCCTTCTCCCCTAAGTCCGGCTGGGCGCCATCTTCGGCCGCCGACTCCCGCTCCTCGTGGCGGTACTTGTCGAGCTTCCCGAGAGTCCCGGTATTAGGAGGCGACATAATCACGGAAGGCTGCCGAATGGTTTGTGGTGTCTAGTGTCAAGTTTTAGGGGTGATGTAGCCCCGCAGGATGGTCTTCCAGGATATTGGTAGCCGGAGCTCTCACACCACACACCTCACTCCATGAAGCTTCAGGCCACGCCACAAAATTACATTTTTAAAGGAATAAAAGTCATTTAAAACTGCTTGCGGCTTTAATGTAATGTCGGGTCATGGCAATATGGATTAAAATCGGTGAGACAAACGGCATGGGTACCCCCCAGTCCATTACCAGGCCTTTTGGGTCTTGTATGGATATTCAGGGGAACCCTGCACCCAAATTAAAAAAAGGAAAGGCGTGGGGCCACCAGGCCCTATATACTCTGAACAGCAGTATACAGGCGGTGCAAACAAGACAGGGACTGTAGGTTTGTTGTTAAGTAGAATCTGTTTATAATTTTGAACTGGTACATTTTTAACGTGTTAAGCTCCAGCCAAAAAATCTATTTTTAAGCTTTTTGGAAAACATAGGGAAGGGTAATCATTTCACCTCACTTTCTGTCCCAATGACAAATGTTTTTAGAAAATTTGGGGTTTTTAGTGAAACAAGGATTGGTGATAAAGCATCAGTGGAAAGGAGAAACGTTTTTCCCATATTAATTCTTACAGGAGAGAATTTCCCTTCCTAGGGGTAGATTTAATCTCACTTCCTGTTGTCTCCTTCCGTTTGCAAGTAGGAGTCGTTTGTAAGTTGGATGTTTGAAAGTGGGGGCCTGCCCTATATACTCTGCAGAATAGGTGTTGGTGTTGCCACAACACTGTAAGCCCTCACAGGGCCGTGCTGTGAAATATTAGATCAAGAATTGTAATTACATGTCCCTGTTGAACACGGGCAGAAAAATTGGGCCTTAGACACTGGTGCCACAACACTGCAACCCCTCACAGATACTCTAGTTGAGTGCAGCAACGAACCCTCCTGCAAAATATTGCATCAAAAATTGTAATTACACACCCCTGTTAAACAGGGGCAGAAAAATTGGGCCTTAGCCACTGATGGCGGCACCCAGAACCAAAAATGTTCTTACTAGCTATCAGGCTTTGCAGGATCAGGGAGGCCATGCAGCATATGTTTGCTGAGGCATTCGGTCCGGAGTCCTCTGGGTCACTAAGGACGACATGATCCACAGCCACCTCCTCCCAGCCACGTAGAAGTCAATGGGTTTCTTGGGACTGTAAATGATCCGTTAAAGACTGCTGCTGATGCTGAGTCCCAGACTCTACCTCCATGCTGACACAATCCTCCTCCTCCTCTTCCTGTGTGATCGGCGGGCACGCAGGAACACTGTCTGGATAAAGGGGGCCTTGAGAGCTAAGAAAGTCCTCCTCTTCCTGCCTCTGTTCTTCCTCAAGTGCCCTGTCCATTATTCCACGCAGCGAGTGCTCCAACAGGTGGACAAGGGGGACAGTGTCACTGATGCATGCACTGTCACTGCTCACCATCCTCGTGGCCTCCTCAAATGGTGACAGAACAGTGCATGCATCCCTGATCATGGCCCACTGGCGTGGGGGAAAAAAAACAAGTTCTCCTGTCCTGGTGCCATAGTCGCACAGGTACTCATTGATGGCCCTTTGCTGCGTGTGCAGCCGCTGCAGCATGGCCAACGTTGAGTTCCACCTGGTGGGCATGTCACAGATTAGGCGGTTCTTGGGCAGGTTAAATTCCTTTTTGGAGGTCTGCCAGCCGAGCACTGGCATTATATGACCGGCGGAAATGCACACAGACTTTCCTGGCCTGCCTCAGGACATCTTGTAAGCCCGGGTACCTGCCCAAGAACTGCTGCACCACCAAGTTGAGGACGTGAGCCAAACAGGGCACATGGGTCAGTTGTCCCTGTCGGAGGGCGGAGAGGAGGTTGGTACCATTGTCGCAAACCACCATTCCTGCCTTAAGTTGGCATGGCGTCAACCACCTCTGAACCTGCCCCTGCAGAGCTGACAGAATCTCTGCCCCAGTGTGGCTTCTGCCCCCCAAGCACACCAGCTCAAGCACCACATGGCATCTTTTGGCCTGCGTACTTGCGTAGCCCCTTAAACGCCTTCGGAGCACCGCTGTTTCCGAGGAAAAAGCACAGGAAGATGCCATGGAGGAAGAAGAAGAGGAGGGGGAGGAGGAGAGAGGTGTGTCAGAATCACCAGTACTGGTATTTTGGAGGCGTGGTGGTGGAACAACCTCTAACACTACTGCACCTTGTCCTGCATCCTTCCCAGCTGCCAGCAGAGTCACCCAATGCGCCGTGAAACTTGGGTAATGTCCCTGTCCATGCCTGCTGGACCATGAGTCAGCGGTAATATGCACCTTACCACTGACCGCCCTGTCCAGCGAGGCCAAGACATGCCTTCCACATGCCAGTAGAGAGCCGGAATCGCCTTCCGTGAGAAAAAGTGGCGTTTGGGAACCTGCCACTGAGGAACCGCACATTCCACAAACTCACGGAAGGGGGCAGAGTCTACCAACTGAAAAGGTAGCAGTTGAAGTGCTAGCAATTTTGTCAAGATGGCATTCAACCGCTGGTCATGTGGATGGCTGGGAGCGAACTTCTTTCTGCGGTGCAGCAGCTGGGGCAGGGAAATTTGCCTGGTACAATCTGACATCGGTGTACTGATAGTAGATTGCCCATAAGTACTTGGCTGTGACACACCTAATTCTACACCTTCATTCCTCTCAGTGCAGGTCTCAGAGAGGACTGCAGGTATAGTGGGGTTGGAGATCCCAGCTGATGAGAAGCAAGGAGAGGTCCTCTTTGTTCTTTGGTGTGGGTCTTTTATGTACGCTTGCCAACGAACTGCATGGCAGTTCAACATATGTCTGGTCAAGCATGTGGTGCCCAAGCAGGAGATGTTTTGGCCATGCGAGATACACTTGAGACATATGTTGCAAATAGCAGCGGTGGGATCTGATGCACTCGTCTCAAAAAAGGCCCACACCAAAGAATTTTTGGAATAACGCGCAGAGACAGCAGCGCCCTGCACATGCGGAGCTCTGCGGTGTGATGCAGTCAGTGTGCTGCCCTTAGGCTGGCCCCTGGAAGGCATCTTGCCTTGGTGATGTGCCGCCTCCTCCTCCTTCACCTCCTCCTCCTCCTCCCTCCTCCTCCCTCCTATCAGGCACCCACATGGAGTCAGTGACCTCATCATCCCCTCCCTCTTCATCACTGGAGCAAACCTGGCAGTATGCTGCAGCAGGGGAAACATGACTGCCAGATTACTGTCTTTCTTGGGAACCCCCTCTGTCTGGGCTCACGTTACTGCCTTCCTCTAGCTGATTACCATCATCGGAGCCTTCAAAACGCTGGGCATCCTCCTGGAGCATGTACCCAGCACTGTGGTCAAACAGTTCGAGGGACTCCTCAGGAGGACATGGTGGCGCTAGGGAAGTAGTCACTGATGCCATTGAGCCGAGGGAAGAGGCCACTGAGGAACCGCACATTCCACAAATTTGCGGAAGGGGGCAGAGTCTACCAACTGAAAAGGTAGCAGTTGAAGTGCTAGCAATTTTGTCAAGCTAGTATTCAACCGCTGGGCATGTGGATGGCTGCTGCTTTGCCAAAGTACCTTGAGTCTGGGTGAGAGAGGATGAGGACGGCTTGGTCATCCACTCGACCAAGTCTTCCACATGTTGCGGCTCAAAAGGCCAAGCGTGTCCCACAACCACGTGTTGATGAGGATGCACCGTGTCCATGACCAGCACTGTTGCCTCTAGACACAGAGCCTGCTTGCCCTCTTTTATTGGCTTGTGACTGTCTGCCTTTCCTTGTTGGCCTTCCAGACATACTATTGGCCTGCAGTGAGCCGCACAAAACTGGGATGTGTGTGTGTGTATATGTGTATATGTGTATATGTGTATGTGTATATGTGTATATATATATATATATATATATATATATATATATATATATATATATATATATATATATATATATATATATATATATATATATATATATATATTAATTATATTATACTGCAGCTAGCAGAATCAACTGACTGCCTGTAGTAGTATTATGTAGTATGATAACACCTGCACTTGTCTTCAGGTAGCTATACTGTAGGTACAACTGTGCAGGGTACACAGTACAGTAACTGGAAATACTGTAAAAACGCCTGCCTGTCAGTATATTAGGAAGAGAAGAACAGGATCTAGCTAAACTGAATACAGTATATATATGTATATCTAACTTAAATCAAATGACACTGTCTCTCTCTCTCTGTCTATCTCTCTTTCAAGCCAGAACACGCTACACTGGGCCGACATGCAGGCAGCCTTATATAGTGTGGGGCGTGTACTAAACCCCCTGAGCCATAATTGGCCAAAGCCTCCTTGGCTTTGGCCAATTACGGCTCTCTGTACACACAGCGCTGTGATTGGCCAAGCATGCGTGTCATAGTGCATGGTTGGCCAATCATCAGCCAGCAATGCACTGCGATGGCGCAGTGAATTATGGGCGGTGACGCGCCACTCGAATTTGGCGCGAACGGCCCATATAGTTCGTAATTCAGCGAACGATCGAACACACGATGTTCGAGTCGAACATGGGTTCGACTCGAACACGAAGCTCATCCCTAGTAAGGATACATGCAGGAGGCTTGTATATTCTTATAGTTCAGCACTATGGCAGTACTTTATAATTGATGAGAGCGGGTTTACATCCACTTTAACCCTTCCCCTTCTTAAAACCTCTTCTAGAGCAAAAATAAACAATCCCCCATTAGGGATACATCGCAAACCAATGTTTAGCTCAGCCTCAATGTTGTACTATTAGGATCATGTACTTTAGTGTGGTGGGGGGTACTCCTGTACATCCCCTTCATTCATTCAGTTCACCTGCTCATCTCTATTTACATTCCCATCCTTAGTATCTCCATAAAGCCTGCGTTTAATTTTACACTTGAATTTTCTCTTGGAGCCTAAAACGTTCCTCTGATTGCTCCCTCAGAGTGTTCCCACTCCAAGTACATATCTTGCCAACTTTCCAGCTCTAGGCAAGCGGTTCCAAGCTTTCCTTAAAAATATATGTTTCTAGCTTTTAGTTGGGCACTACGGTAAGCCAGAGTTTTGAAGGCTAAATTAGAGTACATTAACAGTTTATAAAAACAGAATCTGTTGCACTTAATAAAACATATAGTAGAAGCTGCTGAAACAAAAATTGCTGGATACAATTGAAGAGATATCAATAGGAATGGTGCAGTGCTAAAAAATATTAATGTAAAAATGTCCCAATAAGAACCAAAATAAATGTGGTCAAACAAAAGTCATCTCCGTCAGGAAGAAATAATATTCTAATCAGCGAGATCCATATTGAAAGGAGACACAGAAGAGAGATGAAAACACCGTCACCAACACCCAAACAAACTGACCCTTACCATCAGTGTATAGGTTATACACGTGTGTAGAAAACACCCCTGAAGACACATGTTGATGACGAAACGTTGGGCGATGATAGAGACTGGCGACGCAGGACGCGGTGGGATGGTGACACGGCAGCCATCTTTGTGGTTAGAAGCGCTGGACGCTTCACACTGCTGTATACATTCTTACTAAATGTGAGTGGTTTTTATCTTTTCAATAAATTATCCTTGTTTATGGACATTGCGCAATGAGCGTTTTCTTTTTATTTCCTACGTACCACGATCTTGAGGTGCATATGCATACTGGAGTATACTTGGTTTAATATCCAGCTACCAAAAGGAGATTTAAAGCTTTCCATTTAGTCCAGAGGGGAATATGTTGGTGCTACTCCATTAGAAGATCGTTGATCGTGAAGACTACCTTTTTTCTACACACGTGTATAACCCATACACTGATGGTAAGGGTCAGTTTGTTTGGGTGTTGGTGACGGTGTTTTCATCTCTCTTCTGTGTCTCCTTTCAATATGGATCTCGCTGATTAGAGTATTATTTCTTCCTGACGGAGATGACTTTTGTTTGACCACATTTATTTTGGTTCTTATTGGGACATTTTTACGTTAATATTTTTTAGCGCTGCACCATTCCTATTGACATTACCAGCTTAGCTCCATCAAAATCAATAGATGCAGAATCCCTTAACCTCACCCATCCTCCTAATAATGAAATCTCACTACAACATCTCTAGGTGACTTTCACTTCTCTTATTTTTAAACTTAGTTGAATATACCCCTTACAGTATTCCCCCAGATTCCCCCTCCCTGGTTGCCTCTGGCAAGTCTCGGATCCCTAAATGTTTCTAGTTTCTTGATAGTCCAACCTATACTGTAAATTTCTTATCTCAATCCAATTTGATCTTCCTCTCTCTGAGATCCATTATTGCTTGCTACTGTTCATGTAAACAGTCCTCTGCTTCCTCTATGCTGTGCAGCACATTTTGGGTATCTGCTGTCCTTGTTTTAAAGTATGACTAAAAGGGAAATTTTTTTTTCCTGCTGTCTGTGCCCCCGTTAAGATTAACCCTCTATTTGTCCTGTTTACCATTATAATTGGAAGTTAAAGTGGATGTAAACCCAATGTCATCCTTTCTAAACTATTGCCATAGGGGTTATCTATAAGGATATACATGCCTCCTGCATGTATCCTTACCTGTCAATGTCTCCCTGTCTGTTATTAAACCCGAAAAACTGCATATTCTGTGGGTGGGTCTGTTGTCTGGAGCTCGGTGGGTGGAGTCGTTATATCAGTAGACTCCCCGCCCACCTCTACACTTCCCTTGTCAATATGCATTTCTCCTGTGTATTTCTCACACTGAACTTCTGCTGAACTTCTGCTATGATCTCTAACATCCAGTGAAAAGACAGGAAAGTAACCACATGACTTCAGCATGCCAAATCATGCTGAGGTGTGGAACAGCCAATCCTTGCAGAGATGCTGAAGAAAGGAGTGGGGGTGGGAATTAAAAAAATAATGCCTTTGTCTTAGGCTAGGCCACGAGATGTAAATCACCTGTCACTCACAGCAAGGGGGAGTATTTGACAAAGTTTTTCTCAGTTAGTCAAGACTTTTCTCACTGAACAATAAAAGAGGATTGCTCAAAGATGGATTAACTCTGTGTGGCAAGACTGGGCTCAAATGATAGGAAATCTTATACTCTACCGTATGATATCAAAGAAAAAAAAAATGTCGGGTTTACATCCACTTTAAAGTAAAAAGCAATTACCCAAAATTTGGGTTGTCCCCAGTAAAGTAATAGAGGGGAAATCTTCCAATGGGTACACTAGTTCTGGTGAGCTTAGAGTCCCCAAGGAATTCACTTGATTTACAGGGATTTCCTCTCATTTCCTGTTTGGCTATGGGACAGGAAGGGAAATCTCCCCAATGAGGCACAGATGGCAAAAATAAAATCTAACGGGTTATAACCTGTCATGTACATGAAGGGAGACTGAAATGACGAGGTCGGCCTCTTGTATCTCCAGTCCAGGTCCCGCTGAGAGTGGAACAGAAGGAGCCAAAGGACAGGAGGCACACGAGTGCCTTCAGATGGAAACCTGGAATCCTGTAGCAGGAAGTTGCAGCTAGTCGCTGGACTGTAGTTGCAGAGCAGGAAGTCGCAGCTGCTCGCAGGACTGTAGTTGCAGTCACTTGGGTAGTAGTGCTGGGCCGAGCAGGGCACCAGAGCAAGGTCACAGGGATAGCCGGGTTTGTTTACAGGTGGGCAGCAAGGTACCGGAACGTCAGGCAAAGACAGGTCAGGTGGGAAGCAGGGTATGGCAACATCAGGCAGAGATGGGTCAGATGGGAAGCCGGGATCAGGAACCAGAGATCAGGTGTAGCAGAGTTCAGAGCAGGGTCAACAGGAGCCAAGGTCAGCAACGGGAATCAGACAGAACAAACGCAGGTTTCAGGATAACAGGAGCATAGCTGTAGACCAGTCAGTTGCTGGGGCCCCCTTTAAGTAGGCCATCTGGCGCTAAGGCGCGCTCCTGCGCGTGTATGCTGGGCGCTGCGCACAGGCAGTAGTGCGTGCCAGGCGATTTCCACTAGTTTCCTTACATAAGCCTTTCTAGCAGTATCCAAAGTGGAAAGTTTTGCGTATACAGTGGGGACGGTAAGTATTCAGACCCCCTTCAATTTTCACTCTTTGTTATATTGCAGCCATTTGCTAAAATCATTTAGGTTCATTTTTTTCCTCATTAATGTACACACAGCACCCCATATTGACAGAAAAACACAGAATTGTTGACATTTTTGCAGATTTATTAAAAAAGAAAAACTGAAATATCACATGGTCCTAAGTATTCAGACCCTTTGCTGTGACACTCATATATTTAACTCAGGTGCTGTCCATTTCTTCTGATCATCCTTGAGATGGTTCTACACCTTCATTTGAGTCCAGCTGTTTTTGATTATACTGATTGGACTTGATTAGGAAAGCCACACACCTGTCTTAGTAAGACCTTACAGCTCACAGTACATGTCAGAGCAAATGAGAATCATGAGGTCAAAGGAACTGCCTGAAGTGCTCAGAGACAGAATTGTGGCAAGACACAGATCTGGCCAGGGTTACAAAAAAAATTCTCTTCAAAAAAAAGCCTCTCTTCAGTGCAAGACACATGAAAGCCCGCATGGAGTTTGCTAAAAAACACCTGAAGGACTCCAAGATGGTAAGAAATAAGATTCTCTGGTCTGATGAGACCAAGATAAAACTTTTTGGCCTTAATTCTAAGCGGTATGTGTGGAGAAAACCAGGCACTGCTCATCACCTGTCCAATACAGTCCCAACAGTGAAGCATGGTGGTGGCAGCATCATGCTGTGGGGGTGTTTTTCAGCTGCAGGGACAGGACGACGTGTTGCAATCGAGGGAAAGATGAATGCGGCCAAGTACATGGATATCCTGGACGAAAGCCTTCTCCAGAGTGCTCAGGACCTCAGACTGGGCCGAAAGTTTACCTTCCAACAAGACAATGACCCTAAGCACACAGCTAAAATAACGAAGGAGTGGCTTCCCAACAACTCCGTGACTGTTCTTGAATGGCCCAGCCAGAGCCCTCACTTAAACCCAATTGAGCATCTCTGGAGAGACTTAAAAATGGCTGTCCACAAACGTTTACCATCCAACCTGACAAAACTGGAGAGGATCTGCAAGGAGGAATGGCAGAGGATCCCCAAATCCAGGTGTGAAAAACTTGTTGCATCTGGCTGCCATATAACAAAGAGTGAAACATATAAGGGGGTCTGAATACTTTCCGTCCCCACTGTAGTTCCACTTTAATTCACCTTTTATTGTTTGCTCTAAGTGGCTTATCATTTCGGCCATATCCTGTTTAGTAAATGTTGTTTGCAATCCTCCAAACCTAACTCTAATGCCTGTTGCATTTCCGTCAAGGAGTTAATAAATGCTTTTGGGAGTCTCTTTTATGGAGGTTGTGTTTGGTGGTGGTTGTGGTCTCTGAAATTGAGTAGCTCTTTCTTCCTCCCCTTCTCCTATTTGAGCTTCTCTCATCCTCTAAATATCATGAGGTGACTCTATCGTCTCGACACCCCCCACTGCTCGCTTCATATTGTCTGGCACCCAATACAATCTTACTTAGTTTAAGTTTGCTCTTCCTGCTTTATTAGCTCTTGCTCCTCTTTTCCCCATCACTCTATGGAGGCTGTTAATATCTGTTAATGTTTGCTTGCCTCTTCTTGAGGAACTATTTAAAACTTAAAATTGCAAGCTTAAACTTACGCAGGTCTCTCCCAAGATATTACTTAATATTTATCTTTTTAAATGCTTTTTTCATATACATAGCAAACTACCCATATCTAAAAACGATAAGATACATTTGTCTTGTAATAGGTTTATAAGTGCCCGCCCTTTCAATGTTCAGCAGTGCCAATAATTCAGTTCATTTCAGGATAGTTAGAATCTCCCATTATTACCACTGGTCCAGCCCTTGCAGACCTTTCTATCTGTGCAAGGTGCTTAGCCTCTACCTCCTAATTAACACTGGGTTATATAGGGGCTGCAAGATCCTGTGTCCTGTGCTGCACAGTACTGTACTCCACAAAACAGAAGTAAAAAATCCTCAAAAGCTCTGTTGAATCAGGACCATAGGGTTATAGCGCCACCTACAGGAGTAGGACACTAGGCAGAAAAAACACCACACTGCCTGTGGGCAGTTCTAGCTGGTATAAAACCCCCTCTCTTTGCTATAGGCAAGCCAGTCTTTTCTGCCTAGTGTAAGAGTAGTGACCTAGTTCCCTGCTGGGACCTTTTGCTTCCATAGCTTTTTACCTGCTGAGACCTTCAATCAACAGCCAGACTGGATAATCCTAGATCTAGTGGTCACCCCAGTCTGGCCAATGAGCGTGCACAGACCACTAGCTCAGTGCTCGATCGGACGTGACAAATCCCCATCCTGGACCGGGTCGGCCAGCAAGTTAAATGTCTTGCAAGGACACATACTATATATGACTAGGTGCTGATGACCGTATCACAGTGTACCCTTGGCCAATAGCCTCCCCCACTTCGGTGGAAAGATGGATCTGTCTCAGGAGCCTTGCCTTTGGGCACCGCTGGTTCAGTAAGTACATGTGCCCCCCATGTAGCACTAACTCTCGGTGGAGCTGCTGATTTAAGCAGGCTTGTTACCTTCACTCTCCTTCCCTTTGTTTCACCGGCACCGGGTCTAGGGTTCCGTTGAGTTTACCTCTGGACAACACACGCACCAACACTTGAGAACGTTTTCAATGCTTTATTAAGCCATCAACAAAGGAAGTAGCAGGAAAGAGGCAGAAGGAAAACCGCAGGGGAAAACTCAAATACCCTTTTCAGTAAGATTCTTGACAAATGTGCTTTGGGGTTGGATATTTCAATAGAATGCACTCCCTTGGTGGGTCACACTCCTTACTTGCCTGGATAGGCCTCTTTCACTTGCCTAGCAGCCAGAACGTAGCACGAACAAAAGTCTCTGCCATAGACTTGTTTGGGATGAACCCGTACAATCCTCTGCCACAGGATGTATTGTTTTTTTCTGCGATGAATGTCAATCACAGTGCTTGAACCTTTAAGCCAAACCCGGCAACACTAGGATACGTCTTCCAACCGAGTCACCAGGCCCCTCTCCAGACCAGCACGCTGCATGATCCTTCCATGACGGGTCCTCCCCTGGGATCTCCTAGGTCGTCCAGCTTCTTCCCTCTGGATAGACAGCTCAGGACCATTCCTCGGCCGCTCTGGTAGGCCCCAGACAAGCTTCTGGGCCCACCCCTGTGCCGCAGCAACGTGGGCCTCCGGAACGCAAACCTGTCGGCCAGGAGGGCCAGCAGGTGGCTGTAAAAGGAACCCTAAAATATGGCGTCTGTCCCATAAATACCCTCGCCCAGAATGCAACTCGGAGGACCACCTCCGAGTTGTCTCGTGGACAGAAGAGCATCCATACGCGTAGACACGTTGCCTTTCCAACACTAGCCAGTGGTAACAGCGACACCCACGGCTCAGTATGGAAGCACACGCAACGTCAGACAAGCTGGAACAGAGGCAAATCTAACCTTCCTAACGAACAAGTTACTAAATTTGCCTATCAGGTGGTAGATTGCAAATCTACCAGCGCTACATACTCCTCCCACTACAATAGACGTTGTCCCCAACGTCTGTCCAAAAACAGTGACAGTAACTCCCAAGCCTGGGAGTAGGTATTTGAGCTTTTAATAACCTGGATAGACAAAGAGAGAAAGAAAGACAGTGGAATGATATTATAAGACTTACATCTATAAAACATTATGTTCACATCCGCAAACAAAACCATCTTATGACTGTACATAACCTCACTATCTAGCTGAAAAGCCTCCCAGCTTGATAGATCCAATAGTTCCTGAAAAGGAAAAACTTATTAAACACACACACATATACTGTACAATATCAGGAGCAAAGCCTCATTTTTAAAGAAAATGAGCCTCTCTTCCCATCTAGTATCAAAAAAACAAAATCTTAAGGAGTCCATCCCTGTATAATAATCTCTTTAAATGAAGAAAAATCCGGCTAGCAAAAAAGAAGTCCTTGGATTTGAAACACTGAACAGAATATGTAGATCTTGACCACAAAGATCTCTTTACACTGACACTAACTATCTAACTTCAAAGTACTTTTGTCCAGCATCACCAATAAAACCGGGGATCCGGCAAGGTCAGTGTCTTTCCTGTTTTATCCACTGTGGTAATGAAATAGACAACATCATTTTTTCCGGGCCTGCCGATGACTACTTTTTCAGCATAGATGTGCCGACCGAAATTCCAGTGCATAAAACATCCACTAAAACGTTCATCCATTTTAACAGAACATCCAGTCTTTCAGAAAGGCTTAGGCACAGACAAATAGTCCCAAACAGCTTCACTGTACCAAAGTTCCTGGTTAAGTTCAATCACTTGCATTATATCCTGAGGCACATAAGGGAACTCCAAACCATACTCTGCAGCTACACACTTGTTTAACATCCTCTGCAAACGTGCAAGTTTGGGCTAAGATCTGTCCTTCCCCATACCAGGCGGCACACTGGAATCCAATGATATGCTCACCATAGACCCAGCCGGTGTCTGTAGTGAACTAGTAACTTTCGATAAAGTCTCAGTAACAGTACTGTGTGGTTCCACACAGGGTGACGTCTTCCCAGAACTCAGGGCTGTCCATTCAGGGAAAGTCATAGCAGAGGCGATATCTTCACCTTGTGACCATAACAGCACTTGTGACATAGTCTCAAATAGATCATCATCGCCGGAAAGATCCGACATGGATTCTATTTCCGAATCTCCCAACTCTTCCGCTGGCAGATATTTATTCACAGTCCCAGATACATTCCCCGTCAGTGGCTTACCCGTTCCTGACGTAGACTTTGGTAGGTCCGGTTCAGGTAACCTCTGGGGTAGGCCTCGACCACGGCCGCGGGAAGCTTTCACATATCTCACCTTCCTTTGAACAGGTACGACAGGAGTAGGTGTAGTGGACGCAGAAATCGAAGTAATGCCCCCTGATGAGACAGCAGCAGTGTCTCTCTCCGGAACATTGTCAGTAACAACAGGCGAAGTGACAGCCTGACGTTCTCTCTGTATTAGTAGCAGCTTCTACTGTGACGATACCTGTTGCCTATCCATCCAATAAGCACGGGGTGACGTGGTAGGTTGCTCCACCACAAACAAGTACTCTCCACATTGCGGGCATCGGCCAAATGGATGAAGATGTACGGCCAGTCCTTCACATTGGTGGCAGATCATGCCCAGTCCCTCAAAATCTCCTGAGGTATACAGAACAACCCTCCCCTGCGGCTTCAAACGAACTCCAGTATCCGTAAGCAGGGTTCCGGTCAACACAGTATTCAACACGGTGCTTGCAGGGAACATTCTCGGTCCCATAATTGGCTGCATCGCCGGAAAAGACATGACAACTCCCTGATCTTCTCAGCACGATCACGAGGCCTCTCTTTTCCTCTGGCGCCAAACACATACACGCGTCCCACGCGGTATCAAGTAGGGTAGGCTCCTCCCACTTGTTCCTCTGATCACGTAGTTCCCGGGCCTTCACTGGCGCCTGCTGTCTACGCACTCAGAAATAAAGTCCTGCAGTTTAACTCCTCTTCCTGTAAAATTTTTTCAAAGTCCAGCTCTCACTATAAACTCCCGATGAAACACTTCTCTGGGTTGCGAGAATTGACGGTCAACAAATCCCGAAAGACGCCCCCACATGTAGCACTAACTCTCGGTGGAGCTGCTGATTTAACCGGGCTTGTTACCTTCACTCTCCTTGCCTCTGTTTCACCGGTACCGGGTCTAGGGTTCCGTTGAGTTTACCTCTGGCCACACACGCACCAACACTTGAGTACGTTTTCAATGCTTTATTAAACCATCAACAAAGGAAGTAGCAGGAAAGAGGCAGAAGGAAAACCGCAGGGGAAAACTCAAATACCCTTTTCAGTAAGATTCTTGACAAATGTCCTTTGGGGTTGGATATTTCAATAGAATGCACTCCCTTGGTGGGTCACACTCCTTACTCGCCTGGATAGGCCTCTCTCACTTGCCTAGCAGCCAGAACGTAGCGCGAACAAAAGTCTCTGCCACAGACTTGTTTGGGATGAACCCGTACAATCCTCTGGCACAGGATGTATTGTTTTTTTCTGCAATGAATGTCAATCGCAGTGCTTGAACCTTTAAGCCAAACCCGGCAACACTATGCTGTATAGTTGCTTTAGGATACGTCCTCCAATCGAGTCACCAGGCCCCTCTCCAGACCACTACGCTGCATGATCCTTCAATGACGGGTCCTCCCCTGGGATCTCCTAGGTCGTCCAGCTTCTTCCCTCTGGATAGACAGCTCAGGACCATTCCTCGGCCGCTGTGGTAGGCCGCAGACAAGCCCCTGCGCCACGAGGTAGCTCTAACGCAAACCTGTTGGCCAGGAGGGACAGCAGGTGGCTGTAAAAGGAACCCCAAAATATGGCGTCTGACCCATAAATACCCTCGCCCAGAATGCAACTCGGAGGACCACCTCCACCGAGTTGTCTCCGGGACAGAAGAGCATCCATACGCTTAGACACGTTGCCTTTCCAACACTAGCCAGTGGTAACAGTGACACCCACGGCTCAGTATGAAAGCACACACAACGTCAAACAAACTGGAACAGAGGCAAATCTAACCTTCCTAACGAACAAGTTACTAAATTTGCCTATCAGGTGGTAGATTGCAAATCTACCAGCGCTACATACTCCTCCCACTACAATAGACGTTGTCCCCAACGTCTGTCCAAAAACAGTGACAGTAACTCCCAAGCCTGGGAGTAGGTATTTGAGCTTTTAATAACCTGGATAGACAAAGAGAGAAAGAAAGACAGTGGAATGATATTATAAGACTTACATCTATAAAACATTATGTTCACATCCGCAAACAAAACCATCTTATGACTGTACATAACCTCACTATCTATCTAGCTGAAAAGCTGAACAAGTTACTAAATTTACCTATCAGGTCGTAGATCGCAAATCTACCAGCGCTACACCCGTCCTGATCGAGGTGTGGATTGACACATGTGACAAGCGATCCCATTGCACGGTCAGTGTCCCCGTGGGCAGACAGCACCCCTATTTTTGCAGAGAGGTGTTTTGTCAGGGGCGGGTACTCGTCTGCATGGACAGTAAGTAGGCCTTTCAGGGTGCCTGGAGTGGCATGTGAGTTCCTCTGTATCTCCCCTTCAACCCTCATTTTTGTGAGTGTGTACTCCCTTGGGTGGAGTCTTGTGTACCAGCCGACTGTGGCCGGCGTGTGGTGGTGGCCCCTATGATGCAGGCAGCTCCCAGCTCTGAGCAGAGGAAACGCACTGTTTTTTGGATCTCTTGGAGAGCATGGGGTGATGTCGCCTACCTCGCCCCATGTTGCTGCCGGCCTGCGACTCCTTTTGGTACCCAATATCTTCCCTTGCTGGCTTGTGGCAGGCGCTCCAGCCATTGCTGCAGTGTGGATTCCTTTGGGAGCTGCGGTGGCTATGTTGGTTTTTGGCTTGGAGCTGGCTTTGGCAGCTATTTTGCTTGTGGGCAGTGCTGGCGCCCGTGTAATGTAGGAGGGCACGGTCGCTCTAAACCCAGAAGTGGTGGACGCCAGGGGATGACATCATGCTTAGAACACAGCCGGCCAGTGTGTTACCTAGAGGCTCTGAGCTGCGGCTTCCATCTAAAACGAGCAGATGCATGGCTGTGAGTGTGCCTCTCCCATTCCTCTTTAGATGCATTTGCGGGGGGCACCTCGGTAGTTGCACCCCTTCTGCCTGACACATTTGGCAGTGACCTTCAGGGGTTCCGGTGGTCAGCTCCAGGACAGATACCAGTGCTGTTCTGGGTCTACTCCTCCAGCTCCAGGTACTCTGTGAGAGAGGACGGGTGGTGCTTTTCCCATTCACCCCAGGCTGCCATTCCTTAGCTGTATGCTTTTGGTTGCTCATGTCCAGTCCGGGGGCTACCCCCCTCCTGTTGGAGGTTTGAAGAAGTGGACTTCTCCTCCCATGGGGAATTCTTCCATATCTAGGTTAAATGAAGCAGCCGTGATGCTGGTAGAAGTTCCCGATTTTTGTGACCATTGCATTTTTGGCATTGCAGGTCTGGGACACTTACCACATGGAATTAACTTAAAAAAAATTAAATTAACTATGGCACGGAACGTGATCGGGTGTATGGGGCCCTGGTGGACTTGTCTGGGGCTTGATGTGCTTATGCAATATGTCCTTGCATGCTGCTCTGCTCCTTTCCTTGCGCTCCATTTCAGTGGTGGTGCTGTGGTGGGTGCTTTGGCTCACCTGCTGGGCTACTGTTCAGCCTTCTGAAAAGGCCCAGACAGATCTGCCCTTCCAGGGGAATGGTCTTTTCATTGTTACCTTGGTCAACATCATCCAGGACCTCATAGGTGGCAAGAGTGTCTGTCTTCCTGCCATGGGACAAGAAGGGGTAGGAATTGCATCAGAGCCTGGGCTTTCCTTTACTGGAAATTAATGACTTTTTCCCTCTTGCTCCTCTGCCAAGGGCTCCCTGACCTTCGAAGCCCCGCGGATATGGCTGAGTGCTCCTTTTCAGCATTAAGGTCTGCCCCACCTGTCTCCGAATTTGCTAGTTCTCAGGTCTTGGACCTCCTTTATTCTTGACAAGTAGGTTCACATGCTGATGGATCTGGCTGCACAATAGCATTTCATTCTCATCCACCAGGGAAATTCTCCCCCACAATTCTTTCTTTTTCCGCCATCACACCCGTGCGGACCTTCTTCACAGAGGAGAAGTTTGTCCCTGTGCTTGAGCCGATACAAGTTCTGAGGGTTTTTACCCCACTCTGCTTATGGTACCAAAAATGAATGGGCTTCATCTGTTCAGTGGTGGCCTCTTTCATCAGTGGGGTGTAATTTTAGGACCAATGGACATCAAGGATGTGTACCTGCATGTTTCCATATGTGAGGGGGGACCTCAGCGGTTCCTACACTTCGCAGTTGGGGATGCACTTTTAGCATTTTGTGACTCTTCTGTTCGGGTTGGCCTTGACTCCCCGGGTGTTCTCCAAGGCGCTGGATCCTGTTCTAGCATTGATGAGATTGGGGGACTGCCATGCTGATTGTTTGGCCTACTCCTGTGGGTGGGCTCCCAGGTCGTGCTATAGGACAAAGTGAGAGCACGATGCCTCCCTGCAGGACTTTGGATTGGATGCTTGGATGTTGGCTCGGGGAGTGGTCCCTGCGCCCGCTTGTGTGGCTGCAGATCTGCCAACATTGGGCAGATCTTGTGTCCTGCCTCCCCCAACAGATGTTAAGGATACACTGGTGGAATCATGGGACTAGTATTGTCTCGTTTACACCATTCCTCTTCTCGCGCTTCTCCCTTGTCTGCTGTGTGCGATCGCAGGATAGAGGTCGAAAGGGTTCCTGGTCATTCTGATAGCTCTAGCCTGGTCTGCAGGACACCGATATGGTGTAGCTGGTCTCTGACGTTCCCGGGTAGTTGCATCTTTGGGAGGGCTGCCAGTCCCAGGGTCGGGTCTACTACTCTGCATTACCGCCCTTGGCTTTGTTAGAATAGCTATTGACAGCCAGATTTTGAAGGACAGGGAGTTGTCGGTTTTGGTGTTGCCAACTATAGCGCACCTGGGAGGCTTATATTGCTGGGTGGGGGGCTCTGTGCATCCTTCCCTGAGTACTATTTGCCCTTGTTGTCTTTTTTCAGTGTTTCCTTGGCCATGCACTGCCTACTTCGTACCTTTTATTCAAGGGGTTCATTGTCTGATGCCCCTGTGTGCTCCCTGTTGTGACGCTAGGACTTGCATTTGGTTCTTTTGTTTCTAGCTGTTTTGAAGTGTGTTCAGGATATCCTCCTGTTCTTACTCTTCCTCAGGATACTTTGTTCTGGGTCTCCCTCGCTTTTGTGAGGTGGGTGTCTGAGCTGACGGCCTTATCTTGTAAATCTCTGCAATTTGTCTTTACACAAGGGTTTTGGATTTTCACCCATATGAGGACGTTGTCCTGCCTTCCTTGTTTTCATGACTTTCTCCTCCCTTATATTCCTTGGATATGTTAACTTTGGTTCGCGGGTATTTGCCCACTGTTACCTCCTGCAGGGGGTCAGATTCATTTTTGTTTTTATGCTGGCCAATGGCCCAAGGGAAGGATGGCGGCCCTCTCTGCCTCAATTTTTCCACTGGTTTCAGCATACACTTATTCAGGTATACTCTATATGCAAGGTTTTGCAGGCTCCTGTTTTAAGGTTCTTTTTTTTTATTTTGCCCCTTTTAAGGGGCTGTGTGGGTGGTTGACATGTTTGCCTGGTTGTATTAGATGTTTGTTGGTTTACCCACCCCTCGTTAAGGCACTGCTTTGGGACATCCCCATGGTCCTGATTCAGAAGAGCTGTGTCAATGAACGTAAGAGAAATTATTATTTTTTTCTTCACTCACCTGTAACATCCCTTTTCTCTGCGTTCATTGAAGGACACAACACCCACCCTTCGTTTGGAGTTTATACATCTGACACTGCTTTGTGACTGACTGGCTTACCTATAGCAGAGGGGGGTTTTATACCAGCTAGGACTGCCCATGGGTGGTGCTGTGTTCTCCTTCTGCCTAGTGTCCCTACTCCTGTAGGTGGTGGTACAACCCTATGGTCCTGATTTAGAAGAGCTTTTCAGGATTTTCTTACTTCGGTTTTGTGGAGTACAGTACTATGCAGCACAGGACACAGGATCTTGCACCCCCTATATATTTCAATGTTAATTAGGAGGTAGAGGCTAAGCACTTTGCACAGATAGAAAGGTCTGCAAGGGCTGGACCAGTGGTAATAACGGGAGATTCTAACAATCCTAAATTAACTGAAATAATGGCACTGCTGAACAGTGAAAGGGCGGCACTTATTAGCCTATTACCAGACAAATTTATCTTATCGTTTTTAGATATGGATATTTTGCTGGAGCCTTGTTTGTGTAAAAATATCTAGGTAGCAGTGACTAACATTTGATTTAATGTATGTAACAAGCACATATTGGGAAGATAAAAACTGTTTTAGGAGCAAGTTTCCAAGAAAACACAACAGAAATGGGAATGTTTCAAAATGACTGTATGTAAACACTGCAAAATATGTTCCCAGTGGTAGGTAAAAGGTTTAAATGGCAAAAGTAAAACCTATGTGGCTCATGCCCAACGTTAAAAGCCAGAAATAATATGAAAAAGGCATTTAAAAAGATAAATAAGTAACATCTGGGGAGAGACCTGCTTAAGTTTAAACTTGCAATTTTTAGAGTCTTAAATAGTTCCCCAAAAAGAGGCAAGCAAACATTGACAAATATTAACAGCCTCTATAGAGTGATGGGGAAAAGAGGAGCAAGAGCTAATTAAGCAGAGCGCGCAAACTTAAACTCAGTAAGATTTTATTGGGTGCCAGACAATATGGAGCGAGCAGTGGGGGTTATTGAGACGATAGGCCTCTCATGATGATGATGAGAGGAGCTCAAGTAGAAGGGGGGGAAGAAAGAGTTACTCAATTTCAGAGACCACCACCACAGACACAACCTCCATATAAGAGGATCCTGATTCAGAAGAGCTGTGTCTGTCAATGATCTCAGAGAAAGGGATTTCACCGTGAGTAACAAAAAATCCAATTTTTTCCACACTGGTCCCTCAGTTAAAGAAACTTGATTACATTAACTGCTTGCTGCCCACCCACCATCAAATGACCGCAGGGGGGGTGCGGCTCTCGTTCTGGCACGACTTCATATGATGGCGTCCCAAAAAGGCCGCCCTTGCGCGCCCGCATGGGCGCGTACCGATTGTGGCCACGCCGTGTTACTAGGACACAGCGCCACCCCAATCTCTGTAAAGAAGCTCACATGTAAACACGGAGATGCCGGTAATCGGCTCGCCTCACACTGACAGAGTATGTGGCGAGGAGAGTCGATCAGCGGCATCTCCACGCAGGGGGACATCCAAGAATGTAGTCAGGGCACTGATCATCAGTGCCCTGATTACATTATAGCAATATAGTGTCACAAATCAGTGCCCACCAATGCCAGCAATCAGTATCCACCAGTGGCAGCAATCAGTGCCCACCACTGCCCACAACTGCCACCAATCAGTGCCCATTAGCGATGCCAGTCAGTGCTGGCAATCAGTGCTGCCCATCACTGCTGTCAATCAGTGCCCATCAGTAATGCCCATCAGTACCGCCCACCAGTGCCGCCTATTAGTGCCCATCCGTGCCACCTATCAATGCTCATCAGTGCCTATGAGTCCCCATACATGCGGCATATTAGTGCCTCCTCATCAGTGCCCATAAGTGTCGCCTCATCAGTGCCCATCTGTGGCACCTCATCAGCGCACATCAGTGAAGGCAAAAAATTACTTAGTTAGAAAATTTACTGACAGAAAAAAAGTAAACTTTTTTTCAACATTTGTTCTTTTTTTTGTAAAAAATAAAAAACCCAGCATTTGTTTGGGTACAGTGTAGCACAACCGCACAATTGTCATTCAAAGTGCGACAGCGCTGAAAGCTGAAAAATGGCTTGGGCAGGAAGGGGGTGTAATTGCCCTGTAGGCAAGTGGTTAAGGATTATATGAATGAACACCATGTCTCTAGAAGGGTATAAATTGGACAATTATATATATTTTTGGACAATTCTGGTTTTCCCAAATTCCTCCAATAAAAGTAAAAAATACTTGGTAAATTGAGATTGCTGCATTTTGAGCTTTATCCCCTTAGTCATTTCTATGGAAACCAATAGGTTTAATGTGTTCATGGTGCGTAAAGAGTGGGTGCTAAAAGGTTATTTTCTCAAGATTTTCATTTGTATGTGAACAGGATTACAAATTGTAAGGCTCTACGTAAACGATTTAACATAATTATATGGCCAAATTCTATTTTTACTACTACTGTTTTTTCTCGTTTGGCTTACATTATTGTACAGCTCGTTTTTCTTCACATAAATTATTACCTTCAGTTTGACTGTGTATTTAGACTTGAAAATTGTTGATAAAGGGAGGAAAGAAATAAAAAAAAGGTTTAAATGACAACGTGGCCCTTCTAAAATCTACAAAAAGATTTGTATTGAAACCTAAAAAAAAAATAAACCTTTAGGGAAAAAAAAAAAAACTTTACCTCCTATTTACCAGTGATTTCTAGTAAGGTTGCACTGATACATTTTTTTTTTTCAGAGAGTACGAGTAGCAATACTTTCGGTCAAGTACTTGCCGATACCGAGTACAGATACTTTGTGGTGCGATTTGCATGAATAAAAAAAAAAAAAATGGGCGCAAATCACACTGCAAAGAATCGCATTCAATTTGAACAGAAATGCAGTGCGATTCCTGACTGAATCGCATTCAATTTCCCCCACTGCTCCTGTGTGTGTGTATGTATATATGTGTGTGATGGATTAAAGTGTAGGTATGGTGACTAGGCTAAGGCAAATGGTATTCTGGAGTGGTGGGATAGGAAAGGACTGGGGTCCGTGACAGACTGATGTGGGGTTAGAATCACCTGAGAGCAGTGGCAGATAGGAATGTGATGTGGTGGAGGGGGGACTGGTGAAAACAGGCTAGTAGCAGTGTGAGACAGTGGGCAGGAGTAAGGGGACTCTGCGGGAGGAATGCAGTGGGTATCAGACAGTACTGATGCAAATTGCACCGCAAAGTATCTTTTTTTTCAGTATCGGGAGCATTTGGGCAAGTACCGATACTCGCTCAAGTGCCTGGTATCAGCGCATCCCTAATTCCTAGGCAAGTACACCTGAAGTATTTTTAGCAATTTTTTCTTTGTGCAATTGCCGTTTTTATACAAGGCCCGCTTTTAAAATGAAACTAAAGTTACACTCTTAAAAACTGTGAGCAGGCAGGCTCTTTATTTCAGCAGAAACATGTAAACTTAGCTCCACATGCACAGATCAGCTTACTTTGCTGACATGATGCTGTGTGCAGATGACTGACACCTGTGCATGATCAGCAATTGCGTCATCCAGCGCCAGACAGTGAAATGGCCCAAAGACTCAGAAAAAAATGCCAGTGCCAGCAATAGTTGGGGCCGTTGACTGAAAGGCAAGTTGAGCTCTGCTTTAATGCCCAGTACACACGGTCGGATTTTCCAACGGAAAATGTGTGATAGGACCTTGTTGTCGGAAATTCCGACCGTGTGTAGGCTCCATCACACATTTCCCATCGGATTTTCCGACACACAAAGTTTGAGAGCAGGCTATAAAATTTTCCGACAACAAAATCCGTTGTCGGAATTTCCAATCGTGTGTACACAAATCCGACGCACAAAGTGCCATGAATGCTCAGAATAAGTAAAGAGATGAAAGCTATTGGCTACTGCCCCGTTTATAGTCCTGACGTACGTGTTTTACGTCACAGCGTTCAGAATGATCGGATTTTCCGACAACTTTGTGTGACCGTGTGTATGCAAGACAAGTTTGAGCCAACATCCGTCGGAAAAAATCCTAGGATTTTGTTTTCGGATTATCTGATCAATGTCCAAACGTGTGTACAGGGCATTAGTGTTTTTAACATAGGTTGGACTTGATGGACTTGTGTCTTTTTTCAACCTCACCTACTATGTAACTATGTAAAGTGAACTTGTGGTCAGACTATTAATGTTCAAGTGATTTAACAAGCATTCGATGAGTTTTCCAATAAGCCCTCACTGATCTCTGTATCTTCAGACACTGTGGAGCAGAACTAGTCCTATTTTCAAGCCAGCTCAGCTTTCCTAGTGAGTGAATGACTTCAGTACTTCTGTAAACTTTAAAGATTGATTTACAGATTTTAAAGGATATGTATATACTTGAATTAACTTTGCCACAAGTTTAATATTTTTTTTTATCATTTCAAGTTTATTGAAAAAGAATAAAGAATAGTAACAAAAGAATACACTGTATATTGCAAATTTTGCAGGTGCAACTGCGTACTTTTCGTCTTTTTACAAAATAAAAACAGTTAGTGTGAAACTCGTGTAGAAGTCTAAATGTTTAACAGACACCGCATCACTGAGGTTATTTCCACCAGGCTGACTTAGTGACTGTAAAAAAAAAAAAAAAATACAACATAATATTTCTGTCTACGCTTCGCAAGCCATTGCGACAAACATTTCTTATCAGTTGTTCAGATTGTTTATTGTTGAGAACAAGCAAAAGTGTGGTCTCTATGATTCTCTGAAACAATCTAATTCACGTCTATAAGAGAAGTACGAATTTCCAAGGTATATACCAGTGAGGACATAGGCTATAGATCAGCCATGAAGTGTTAAGAAGTTGGATATAGAAAAAAGAAGTAGGAAAAGATAAAGGAAATGTTGATGTGAAGGGCAGAAATAGGATACAGAGGAAGGGCACCCGCCCAGGACCACAAGGTCCCTCTCATACCTAATTCAGGAAGGGAATTCTGCAGAGTATTTGAAAAGCAACCAGGGTTGCCATGTTTTGTGGAATCGTTCGATATGGCCTTTGTCTTGGGCCAATACGTCTTCCATTTCGTGGATCTCACTGACTCTCGACAGCCAGTCCCTAACAGTTGGAGTAGATGTAGAGAGCCAATGTAGAGGTATTTGAGATTTGGCTGCGTTGAGGAGATGTATCGTCAACGAGCGTTTGTAGCGTTTAAAAGAGGTGTTAGACAGGTGTAGTAGACAACATGCTGGGGTCAGTTCCACTCTGGTTTCTGTAATCTTTTTGATTAAAACCTTAACTTCATTCCAGAATGGTTCAATTTTGTGGCAATGCCACCAGATGTGGGCTAGTGTGCCTTTTTCGGAGAGACATCTCCAGCAAGTGTCTGGTTTTTGTGTATCCCATTTGTGTATTTTATCAGGAGTGCTGTACCAGTGGGTCAGCAGTTTGTAATTTGTCTCTTGCAGTTTCGTGCTTATGGAACATTTATGTGCTAGGGCAGCCACATACCTCCATTGTTTGTCTGAGATCTCCAATTCAAGTTCTTCCGACCATCTCCTCCTGTGCCCGTCCGATATCTCAATCCCCGAGCGACTCAGCCACTCATACGCTACAGAAGTGGCCTTTTTAATTGGAATTCCCTCTCGACACACCGACTCCAAAGCCGTCAGGGGTCTATGTAGTGTTAGGGGTTCCTTAATGTTACCTAAATAGCTTCTTAATTGGAAATATGTCCATAGTTTCATTTGGGGTCGGTTCAAGTCTGTCTTAAAAGACGACCAATCTCTGAATTTGTTTTCATTATAGCAGTCTCCAGCCAGCAAGGGATCCCCCGCCGGAATCGTCTTAAGAGTCGGGTTATGTAGACCTGGGGCAAAGTCTGGGTTATCTGTCAGGGGTGTTAGAGGGCTGGGTGTTGAGGTCAGCTTTTTTTGTTTAGCTAGTCCGGTAATGATCTTCAGTGTGGTACCAGTGATTGGGTGTAACCCAACGGCATGAGGTAATGTTTTGATAGAGGACCATGGCAGGTATTTAAGCGGCAGCGTGGCAAGCGTTGACTCTAGTGATACCCAGTCCTTCTCCGACTCATGGCAATGCCAGTCTATGATTCTGGTTATGTGTGAGGCCTGGTAGTAACTGCGGAAGTTCGGGAATTGGATTCCTCCTAGATCTTTGGGTTTGACCAGGGTGCCTAGTTTGATTCTGGGTTTTTTATGTTGCCAGAGAAATCTCGTGACCATTGTATTAAGTTCATTGAAAAATTTCTGAGGTATCTCTATCGGTAGTGTGCGGGTCAGATATAAAAATCTGGGCAGTATGACCATTTTTATTATGGCTGCTCTGCCGAACCAAGAGAAATAGTTCTCATTCCAAACTGTTAGATCTTTCGCACAATTTTTTAGAAAGGTCACAAAATTTCTCTCATATGCTATTTTTAGAGATGGCGTAAGCCAAATTCCTAGGTATTTTAATTTGGTCTTATCCCAAGTAAATGTTGAATTTGCCTGTGTTAATTTGAGTACATTGTCTGGAAGGGAGAGGTTCAGAGCCTCTGACTTTGTATAATTAATTTTTAGATTGGATATAAATCCGTAGTGTGCAAATTCTTGTAACAGGTTAGGAAGTGTTGTAGTCGGTTTCGTTAAGAAGAACAATAAGTCATCTGCGTATGCAGCTAGTTTGTACTCTTTATTTTTAATCTGGAAACCTTGTATTGCTGTGTTTTTTTGCACTGTTCTAATAAAGGGCTCTAGTGAGAGAATAAATAAAAGGGGAGACAGGGGGCAGCCCTGTCTAGTCCCATTTTTAATATATACTTTTTCTGAGAGAATTCCGTTTATTTTTAATTCCGCTGTTGGGTTCTGATAAAGGGCCGAGATCCAATGCAACATGTTCGGACCTAAGCCCACCCCTCCACACACCGCCAGCATGAAGTCCCATGCCACACGATCGAAGGCCTTCTCCGCGTCTGTTGAGAGGAGAAAGCCTTCGATCTTCCGTTGTCTCACAGCCTGTGTTAGTAAGAGAGCTTTAGTAACATTGTCTCTGGCCTCTCTGTTTGGCATAAAGCCCACCTGTTCCAAGCCAATTAGTTTTGAGAGCAGCGGTCCCATCCTCAATGCAATGATCTTCGCAAACAGCTTGGCATCGAGGTTCAACAAAGAGATGGGACGGTAGCTAGCACATTCCTCTGGGTTTTTGCCCTCTTTCGGTATAACCGCAATATGGGCAGAGAGAAAACCAGGAGTAACACGTCTTGGCTTGGATAAGGCATTCAATGCATCTTTTAAGGGTTCAGTCAGAATCTCTATAAAGGATTTGTAATATGTGGCGGAATATCCGTCAGGGCCTGGGCTCTTGCCCGGTTTTAGTAATTTGATGGCCTGTTTGACCTCCGCTGTTGTGATTGGGGCTTCTAGGAGATCTGTATCATCCTTGGGTAGAGATGGTAGTCCGCTATGTCTTATGTAGTCTTGTATGAGTTGTGTCCTATCACCTAGCATTTGTGGAGGTTTATGTTGTGGGGGTAGGTTATAAAGCTTCGTATAGAAAGCGTGGAAGTGATTAGCTATTGCCTCAGGTGTTACCTCGAGCTTTCCCTCTTTGGATCTGATACCAACTATCTGATTAATTGAATTTTGTTCTTTGAGGGCCCTCGCCAAGAACCTCCCAGCTTTGTCGCCTGACTCATAATAGAGTCGCCTCTTAAAGAAAAGAATCCGTTTGGCTTTAGTGTGGAGAATCTGCTGTAGATCCTTCCTTGCCTCTAGAAGGCTCTTGGCTGAGGTCTCCGATAGAGATTGTTTATGTAATAATTCCAGTGACTCAATTTGGGTGAGTAATTTTCTAATCTGGGCATCTCTTTCCTTTTTGCGTCTTGAACCCATCCCTATCAGAACTCCTCGTATGGTACATTTATGTGCTTCCCATACAAGTAGTGGGTCTATCCCAGGTGTGTTATTATGTTTGAAGAAATCGGTTATGTTGTTTGTAAGTACAGGTAAGAGTGTCGGATCTGATAATAAAGACGTGTTCAGTCTCCATGTCTGCTGTTGTCTACTTGAGTTCTGTAAGTCCAGTGTCAGTGAGATAGGTGCGTGGTCTGATATTGTTTGTGTACCTATTTTTGCAGCGGAGATTTTTGATAGATCTCTCTGAGGGACAAATATGCAATCCAGCCGGGCATATCTGTTGTGTGGTGTCGAGAAATGAGTGTAATCTCTACCATCGGGATTAAGGAAAAGTTTAATATTTTTGTAAATATTTTGTATTTACAAATATTTGTAATTGTAAATACCTTAAATATTGGTATAGTCTTTGAGAAGATTCTGTAAATTATCAATGTTAATTAATGGCTTTCCACCCGGCCACTGCACAGAAACAGCCAGGTGGGAGCTTCGCAGCTCTGACGGCACTCAGCAGAGTGATCCTGTGATGGACATGGGCTCTGTGACTGGCCCTCCAGATCACGTGATGGCTTTGTCCAATCACAGCCATCACAAAGTGTAAACTGAGACATATGTCTCTGTGTCGACTCTCCCTGCTGAACTTAGTGTGTGTGTGTGTGTGTGTGTGGGGGGGGGGGTGATGCTGCAGCCTGTCACATTCTCTGTGTAGCTGATGATTTAAGTATTCAGCTGCACAGATCGCACAGACTGCAGCCATTCCACACCAGTGCACCAAGCACCATCTGTCTCTGTCCAAGTGTCCCATTAGCATCTGTACCAGTGCACAAAAACATCTGCCATAGTGTTCTATTGCAACATTGATGAATCTAGTGGATTGTCAACATCTGTCAATGTCTGTGTCTGCAGGTGCACGATCAACATCTGTCAGCGTACAAGTGCACAAAAACATCTGTCAGTGTACCAGTGTCCAACCAATAAATAAATAATTTAAAGTACCCCCCCCCCCCTGTGCTCGCATGCAAAGGTGAACATACACGTTGGTCCCATATGCATACGTAAACAGCAGTCACACCACACGTGAGGTATTCCTGTGAACGTCAAAGCAAGAGCAATCATTCTAGCACCAGCCCTCCTCTTTAACTTTAAAGTGATAACCTGTAAGTCTTATAAAGTGTTTCCTATGGAGATTAACAACTTCAATACAGGGCACTTTTACTCCCTTCCTGCCCAGGCCAATTTTCAGCTTTCAGCACTGTTACACTATAATTTTGTTCAGACAAATAGAGCTTTCTTTAGTGGTATTTAATCACTACTGGGTTTTTTTTATTTTTTGCTAAATAAATGAAAAAAGGCCATTTTTGTTAATTTAGGCCAAAATGTATTCTGCTACATTTCTTTTTTGAAAATAACTCAAATCAGTGCATATTAGGGATGCACCGATACCATTTTTTTTACATTGAGTACAAGTACTGATACTTTTTCTTTTTTTTTTTAGTACTCGCCGATACCAATTACTGATACCTACCGAAACTGTTTCGTTTTAACTTGACCAGCTGTCAGCAATGGTACAAAGCATTGAAAAGTTATTTGCAAATGAAATAAATGTATTTATTTTTTTAAATTTAGCACTTTTTCAATGTGAAATGTGTAAACATATGTTAATATGTGTAAAAATATTCACGAACAAAGCAAACAAAAAAAAAGTTTCAATTGTTTATCGTTTATAAAATAGACCTGAACAAAAGAAAAAAAGCAGGAAAATAATAATTAAATGGAGGAGAATAGGGAGTTAATTAAGGCTGATTAGAGTAAATTGAGGGTTAGTAAGGGGTTAAACAGAGGAACATTTGTTCATCCCTTTGATCTGCAGATGAAGAAACAGAAATATTCAAAAAGAAACAATGTTTCTTTTTTATTTGAGTGTTTTAGAGCTGAGCAATGTTGGTTGGTAATAAACCGGACTTCTTTAACTCTGGGGAGATCAAAGAGCCGAGTTATGATACTTGTGCAAATACTCGGTATCGGCACCAATACCGATACTAGTATTGGTGCAAGTTATTTTGGTCTGTGTGAAAGTCAGTCTACAAGCTGTGGTATCCATCACTGAAAATTGAGCACACCTGATATAAGGCCTCATTTCATCTCATTTCTTGAGGCCCTAATATGCCAAGACAGTACAAATACCCCCCTTTTTGGAGAGTAGATAGTCAAAGTATTTATTTAGTAAGAGGCATGGCGAGTTTTTTGAAGTTGTAATTTTTTTGTAAGTTCTTGGAAAATTAAAAAGTTAAAAATTTTTTTTTTTTTTTTTTTTTACATACTGTTGCCAGTGCAGTAGCGTTTCATCAAATAACTGGTGTGGCTGTAATTTTTTTTTTTTTGGCACAATTTGAATAGAGCAAAATAATGTTACCATAGTAACATTGTACTACTCTGGGGAAGTAATCAGTGTTTTTTATTTTTCATTGCTATATGCAACCATTTTACTGAATAAAATCGATTCATTCAGTTTTTGTTGTGATAGGTCACAGCTGATCACATGACACAGATGGACTGTAATTCGCCCAGTCTATACCATGTGATCACTGTGACCATTCACAGCTAGCAACACAATTGTACACAATGGATGGCTTGAAAAAGCCATCCATTGTTTACAACTGTCTTGTGACCTACTCTAATTGGTTACAGCGGTCACATGGTACCGGCAGCGGGCCGGTACAGTGATCATTTATCGGCTGTGTCCCGTATATACAGCCGGTGACAGATCGCGCCGTAGCCATGTGATCTGGGAGGACGTCAAGCTGGCCCCAGTGACATTATGCCATACCCCAGGCAGAAACCTGTTAAATACTGAAGTTTGGCGCCATTTCACAAGGGTGCAAAATTCTTAAGTGTGACATGTTTGGTATCTATTCTGCTCAACACCATATTTTTATATTTTACCAAAAAAAATTGGGTATTATATTGTGTTTGTGTGCATTAAAATGCATTAAAGTACCGTATTTATCAGCGTATAACACACACTTTTTTTCCCCCTTTAAAATCAGGGGAAAATCATGGGTGCGTGTTATACGCACTGTCTGTGAGCCGAAAAAGACGAGCACTGCCGAAAAAGACCGAGCCAAATGCTTGGCTCCACTCGCAGTCACGCTGTCCCGCCTCCCTGCTGTCTCTGAGAGGATGAGGAGCGAGCGCTGCTGAAAAGGACCGAGCCGAGTGTACTGTGTACTCGGCTCGGCTCGCAGTCCCGCCCAGTCCCACCATTGGGCCTGTGTTATGTCAATCATAGGAGTGGGCAGGACTGCGAGACGAGACGAGCCGAGTACAGCTGAGTACACAGGCTCTGTCTATCTCGGCGGTGGCAAATTTAAACAATTACATGCTGCAAACGGCACTGGGCCAGGCTGCATATGACACTGGGCCAGGCTGCATATGACGCTGGGCCAGGCTGCATATGACGCTGGGCCAGGCTGCATATGACGCTGGGCCAGGCTGCATATGACGCTGGGCCAGGCTGCATATGACGCTGGGCCAGGCTGCATATGACGCTGGGCCAGGCTGCATATGACGCTGGGCCAGGCTGCATATGACGCTGGGCCAGGCTGCATATGACGCTGGGCCAGGCTGCAAATGGCACTGGGCCAGGCTGCAAATGGCACTGGGCCAGGCTGCAAATGGCACTGGGCCAGGCTGCAAATGGCACTGGGCCAGGCTGCAAATGGCACTGGGCCAGGCTGCAAATGGCACTGGGCCAGGCTGCAAATGGCACTGGGCAAGGCTGCAAATGGACACTGATCATTCTGCAATGATGGACAAGGCTGCAGATGGACACTGATCATTCTGCAATGATGGACAAGGCTGCAGATGGACACTGATCATTCTGCAATGATGGACAAGGCTGCAGATGGACACTGATCATTCTGCAATGATGGACAAGGCTGCAGATGGACACTGATCATTCTGCAATGATGGACAAGGCTGCAGATGGACACTGATCATTCTGCAATGATGGACAAGGCTGCAGATGGACACTGATCATTCTGCAATGATGGACAAGGCTGCAGATGGACACTGATCATTCTGCAATGATGGACAAGGCTGCAGATGGACACTGATCATTCTGCAATGATGGACAAGGCTGCAGATGGACACTGATCATTCTGCAATGATGGACAAGGCTGCAGATGGACACTGATCATTCTGCAATGATGGACAAGGCTGCAGATGGACACTGATCATTCTGCAATGATGGACAAGGCTGCATATGGGCACTGATCATTCTGCAATGATGGACAAGGCTGCAGATGGACACTGATAAGGCTGCAATGATGGGCATTTAAATGTAAGTTTTTTTCCTTAAACTTCCCTCCTAAACTTGGGGTGTGTGTTTATACGCCGATCCATACGGTATATTTTTGTGTTAGTGTGTAAAATTGCGTTAGAAAAACTGCTGCACAAATAACGTGTAACATAAAAATTAGCAAAACCCACCATTTTAATCTCTAGCGCCTCTGCTAAAAAAATATATAATGTTTGAGGGTTCTAAGATTTTCTAGCAAAAATACTGTTTTTTTTACATGTAAATAAAAGTGTCAGAAGAAGGCCTGATCTAAAGCCCCATACACATGGGCAAAATTTTGTGAGACCTTTGCTGGTTAAAAAAAAAAAAACTGCCAACATTCTGACCGTGTGTATGTCAGTCTGTCTGACAGAAGCTGACCGTTTAGCCAGCTTCTGTGGGACGTGCATGCTGGAAAACCAGCAGCCGACCGACTCCCGAACAGCACTTTCTGCCAATGGCAGAGAGCTGATCGGAGTGTTCTGGCAGGGGGGCGTCCCCCTATCAGAACACAACAGCTCAGCGGGGGAGATCGCTGGACTCACCTCCTATGGTTAGTACAGTGTCTCTGACCGGAGCTGGGTTGCACGAAAAAAACTTAGTGTGTGCCTGGCTTTAAAGTGGATAATGCCTGAAGGTGCTTCTTGGATGTTAAGCCTCTCTATGTGGCCTGGCCAGGGGTGTCAAACTCAATTTCATCGTGGGCCATATCAGCATTATGATTGACCTCAAATGGGCCTGTTGTATCTGTAAGATTAGATGTCCAGCGCATCCCCTCCCCTTACATTAGATGTCAAGAGCCACCCCACCATCAGAAGTTGAGTCCCCTACTCTCCCTAACATCAAAGTGCACCCCCTTTCCTTATGCTGCTGCTGGCAAAAAGCTGAATGCATTGCTTGAAAGCAGGAAGTAGGGGTCAGGAGGCGGATTAGAGGAGGGCTGGAGCTCTCCTGCAGCTGCAGGAGAGGTGCGAGGGCCACATGAAATGGCCTGGAGGGCCGGATTCAGCCCGCGGGCCTTGTGTTTGACACCTGTGGGCTAGGCTGTGAAAAAGTCTTACACACGTGGTATCGCAATACTCAGGAGGGGTAGCAGAATGTGTTTTGGGGTGTAGTTTTAGGTATACCTATGCCGTTTGATAAATAACTTTTTAATATAACTTTTTTGTAAACAAAAAACAAATTTAATCTCTTAATTTTCCAACTGTGGGAAAAAATTACCACTTCAAAAAACTCACCATGCCTCCTACTAAATACCTTGGACAGTCTATTTTCCAAAAAGAAGTCATTTTGGGGATATTTGTACTGTCCTGGCATGTTAGGATTTCAAGAAATGAGATGGGCCTTACGTCAGGTGTGCTCAATTTTCAATGATAGATACCATGACTTGTAAACTGTATAACTTTCACACAGACCAAATAATAATCACTGATTTGGGTTATTTTACCAAAGAAATGTAGCAGCATAAATTTTGGTCAAAATTTATGAAGAAAAACTACTTATTTTGCAAAATTGTAGAACCAAAACTAAGAAAAACATGTTTTTTTGTATTTTTTCAAAATGTTCAGTCTATTTAAAAAACGAGAGTCTCTAAAAAATGATATTTTAATTTGGGTGCAGTGTTGCATGACTAAGCAATTACCATTCGAAGTGCGACAGCACTGAAAGCTGAAAATTGGCCTAGGCAGGAAGGGGGTGAAAGTGCCTAGTAATGAGGTGGTTAAAATGTACACGTGTTATGTTAGTCTGCTAGAATGCACCTGAATTATGAAATGTGCTTATTGCATATTTTCCAGAATGTTTGACCAGCATATAAAAAGTAAAGTGATCCTTTCACTATGTGCTTATGCCAAACGTAAAACTCAGGCAGATATAAAAGGCACACATTACTGCAGCTTTAAGGGATACCACATGGAGGTATCCAGCAAGGATGGCCAGATCAATGGGCTGTAGCTTAAAGCGGAGCTCCAGCCCCCCCCCCCCCCCCTACAAAAATTAAAAGTCAGCAGCTACAAATACGGTAGCTGCTGACTTTTAATATTAGGACACTTACCTGTCCTCTCGGATGCTGCCGCCACCATTCCTTGTAAGGGAAATCAGCAGTAAAGCCTTGCGGCTTCACAGCCGGTTCCCAACTGCGCATGTGCCAAGTACGCTGCGCTTTCTGAATAGCCTAGCGGCAGAAGAAGGAGGAGGGGGGCTGAACTTCTGCGGCGAGGTCTCCTAGAAGTGGGTATGGGTACCTGTCAAAAACGTACCCCCCCCCCCACCGAAAGGTGCCAAATATGACCGTGGAGGGGGGGGGGGGAGAAAACAAGCGGTGCTTCCCCTTTTTGGTG
This sequence comes from Lithobates clamitans, assembly GCA_037952925.1. Classification (NCBI taxonomy): domain Eukaryota; kingdom Metazoa; phylum Chordata; class Amphibia; order Anura; family Ranidae; genus Lithobates; species Lithobates clamitans. The sequence continues at coordinate 66,644 of JBBGZY010000831.1, forward strand.
GAACTCCGCTTTAAGAAATCAGGCTAAAGGAAGTTAAAGAAGTTTATTAAACAAATACAATTCCAACACAAACTCCCAGTAAACCATAAACAATATAAAGTGACACACAAACTTGAAAGTGCAGCAACCCAAATAACAACCTAATTGACTATGTACAAATGCAGGGAGCACACATGACCAGGGCAAGGTCAGGATAGAGACCGAAAACAAGGGTAGCAGGGAGCAAGGTACAGGGATCAGGAAACAGGAGCAGTTAAAGGAGCAAGGATCAAGATCAGCATTGACACGGCTCACAGAAAGAACACTGAAGCACTGAACTTCAGTCAAGGGTGGCATTATATACCTTCCCGCAGCCCACATCAGGTGCAGCCTGTGACAGACCCAACCCTGTCAGGGGCTTTTGGAGGGGACTTCAGGGTGGCCTCCTGCCTACTGACTATGGGCGCTGGCTTTTGAAAGAGCAGACCATTCTCTAATGGGGGACAACCACGTGATGAAGGCTGGGAGTGAGGCTTGGATTAATTCTCTGAATAAGGACAATAAAGCTTTCCTTTTGGAGTGGATGGAAAGGTGTCATATCAATCTTTTACAGTTTAATGGTCAGAGGGAATATGATGGTCCTCCTGCAGACTGGTTTGAAGAAGCTCCTTCACTTGGGACAGAAATATTTATCAATAATATCCCCAAAGGAATATATGAAGATAAATAAATTCCACTGTATCAGACTGCTGGAGCATTCTCCTCTGATGACTTGTCTAGTGGACAGATTACACAAGCTTGTGTCTCTCCCATTGTGTTTCTGATAGGTGTGCATTACATAGTTGGTGAAGTTGAAAAAAGACCCAAATCCATCAAGTCCAACCTCTGTGTGTGCTTTTATGTCAATATTGCATTGTATATCCCTGTATGTTAAGGTCGTTTAGGTGCCTATCTAATAGTTTTTGGAAATTATCTATGCTCCCTGCTTAAACCACTGCTTGTGGAAGGGACTTCCACATTCTTACCGCTCTTACAGTAAAGAACCCTCTACGCAGTTTATAGTTAAACCGCTTCTCTTCTAATTTTAGTGAATGGCCTTGTGTTTTTTTAATTTCCCATTCGTGGAAAAGTTTTATCCCTATTGTGGGGTCACCAGTACGGTATTTGTACATTGAAATCATATCCCCTCTCAAACGTCTCATCTCCACAGAACATAAGTTCAATGCTCGTAATCTTTCCTCATAACTAAAGTCCTCCAGTGCCTTTATTAGCTTTGTTGCCCTTCTCTGTACTCTCTCCAGTCCACATCCTTCCTAAGGACTGGTGCCCAGAATTGGACGCCATACTCCAGGTGTGGCCGGACCAGAGTCTTGTAGAGTGGAAGAATTATCGTTTCTTTTTCATACATCACGGGACACAGAGCACCATAGTCATAACTATGTGTTATAAGCCACCTATAGGTGAATGAACACTGGTACACTCAAAAGACAGGAAGTCCCCCTCCCTATATAACCCCTCTCATACAGGGAGTACCTCCAGTTTTTTCGCCAGTGTCTAAGGTGTTGGTCACGGTTAACAAGGTGCTAAGAAGAGCTCTGCTAAGATATCCCTGACAGGATCAAGGAGCTAAATGGTACCCGAGCCTCGTGGAAGAAGCCTGTAATGCTTCTCTTTTGAGAGCTGGACTCTGGGACCCATCGCCTTGGTCACATTTCTATACCACAGGTTTGCTCTGGCAGAGTGCTATACTGGTCCAAGGGTCCAAGGGAGTGGACCCTATATACAAAGGGCACTCGGTCCTTGAAGGTCTGTCATGACAAAGCTCGCTGTGATGAGTAAAGATTGGACTCCTGTTATCTACAGAGTCCTGCAGCGAGGAATGGTGAGTCTGCATTTGTTTGCAGTTTCTCTTTTAAAAAGAAAGAGATCTGACTGTCTGTTTTTTCCTGGTAGCCACTGGGAGCAGTTTGCTGTTCAATCATACTATGTGCTCTTACTCATGTGGGCTTCTGTTTTCTTCCCCAGCCACTAGAGGGCGCAGGTTTACTCAAGTCAAGCCTATTTTTTTAATTGGGCAGGAAGAGAAAGGGCGACCATTGCCATGTGGTGACAGGTCAGCTAGGCCTTGGAGACAGAACAATGGCCCGTGAGTGTGTGAGTACTTGCTTGGGAACTGGGTGCAGACAAGTCTTGATTACATGCTGCATGCTTTTTGCCTATCGGACGGGCATGTACATCTGTAAGTATATACACCCCTGGATGATCAGCAGTTCACTTTAAAAGTGTTATTGTCTGCTTGTGGGCAGGAACAGCATAATATACGTGCTTGCTTAATTGCATGTTTTTAAAGTACATGTTTGAAAGACATGAGCGTGGATGCATTTTAGGGAGTTGTATCTCCAATATAGTCCATATGTGCTTGGCATCCTACAGGTTTAAAGTATAAGGCGAACTGCAGATGAGCAGGTGCTTGCTTACAAACTTGCTAAAAAAACGCACAGTTGCTGAAACGCACAGTTGCTAAAACGCACAGATGCTGAAACAAACAGTTGCTGGAGCACACGGTTGCTGAAGATAACTGTTTTTACCAGGTCACATGTTTGCATGATCATGGGTGTACAAAATGCATGTTTGGACATGTTTGTATAAAAAACAAAACATGTTTTTTGTTGATCACAAAAAGTGACAGGATCGCTTAAGGATACATGGTCACATAAAGATGCATGTTTGTTTAGATATACATGTTTTTTTTCATAGTCGCATAAAAAATGCATGATCGCCTAAAGATGAATGGTTGCATAATGAAGCATGTTATTACATTGTTTACTTAAATATACATGATTCCTCATGATCACATGCTGCATACATTAAAGCTGTATACGTATGTACTTGTTTTTTCTGGAATTATTTATCTGTGTTTATTTGCATAGGACTGCAGAAGTGCCTGAGGGCAGAAGCCTACAAAGCAGAGTCCCAAGGCCTCCTTAAGAAGGGGTGCCCCCGCTCGATCGAGGTGGGGGGAGAGACTTCTGTGGTTTTCAGGGGCTTGGCAAGAAGAGATCCTTGACCGGGGTCATCTCTGTGGTAGCCCTAGGCTACTCCCTAATGACCTAATGAAAAGAAGGTCTTTATTTCTGGTGCTAAACTGATTGATGTCTTAGGGTGCATTTCTAGAGACCCCCTCAGAAGAGCAGGGTATGTGGTTTTATTAAAATCTCTTCACAGTACCGAAACCGATTGGAGATGTCTGACCCTTTTTAAATCTCAAAGATCTGAATCGCTTCCTAAACATCCGCTCTTTCCGCATGGAGTCAATCTGGTCAGTCGTATCCACCCTACGGTGAAGAGAAGTTCTAGCATCAATAGACATCAAAGATGCATATCTGGGGGGCGTGACTGGAAGCCAGCCTGGATGGATGCACTGCCTGAGAGCTCCTGTCCAGCCCACAGCTTCTAGGCTCTAAATCCAGGGATTAAACGATCATCCATGGGTGGCTCGCGGACCACCCAATCCACCTCAGCCAGGGGATCATCTCAACCCCCACCAGGCTCCTCAACGTCCTTTCGGGACTATTTTAAGGTGCTCGACATGCCGCTGGGCGGGGAAGACAAGATGGCGCCGGGCACGGCCTCCTCGCGATCTCGGGCCTCCTGACTCCCATCTCAGCAGATACAGGCATCACTACCAGATGACTACCGCATGGCTCAGACCCCGGCTCCAGAGCTAGCGGGACCCCAGCAAGCGGTGAGTTGCTCCCAGCGAGCTCTCCCATCCCCCCCCGCCACGCCGCACGTGGAACAGGCCAAGGCCCTCACCCAGCCACCATCCCCATACACCCAGTGTACTGATGCATATGCTGATTCATATGCATACAGACTGCAGGCCTGGCTCCCCCCACCCCTTCCTATGGAATGGAGGACTTTCCGGCCCTCCAGGGCCCCAAACACTCACAGGCCTACCTGGATACAGCAGGTGGCAGTAGGCCCTACCACCACGACAGGCCTGCCCTGGCCTCCCCCAAGGCCCAGAGGCAATCACGCTCCAGGGACTCTAGCTCAGCCAGGGGATTTGCGGGGACCCCCCTCCCTCATATGCCTAAATGGCAAGTGCAGGATCCCTATCACAAAAGGGGAGCCTGGCTCCGCAGACCCACAATACGATCTGGTCTGAGCCCTGGGACCTACCTCAGCAACCTACGCCCAGGGGCCACGCTAAATCTACGGAGGACTTCCAGCAGCCCTCACCCACTCATCCCCACTCATACCAAAATGCAGCAGCCCCCCTTACCATGGCAATCTTATCTGCAGGCCATGCCCACGAAGGAAGACTTCAAACAGTTTATAGAAGACGTAAAGGCCCCTGCCGTGCTGAAATTCAGGCCCTCCATAATGGCCTCAAACATCTAGCCGACAGGGTGGAGATGGTGGAAGAAGAGATACAGGAGACTAAACTAGCGGTACACCACACCCAAATTCAGGGTTCAGACCACCGCCTTATCCTGAGAGACCTGCAACGCCATGTTGAAGACCTGGACAACAGGGGAAGACGTAACAAAATTTGGGTCCGAGGCCTGCCTGAAGCGGAAGAAGCAGAAGACCTACAGTCCACCCTTCAGGCCCTGTTAATCAACCTACTGAGGGAAGCTGCAGACAAGCACATCGAGATGGACAGAGCCCTCAGTCCTAAAGGCCCCGCTTCCAAAGCATGTGATGACAACTGCAGGATACAGTCCTACCCACTGAAAGAAGATATCATGCAGAAAGCCCGCTCCATCCACAAGTTGGTCTTCAATAACAACCCAATACAGATTTATCCAGACCTTTCCTGGATCACGCTACAGAAACGACAGCTACTGCAACCCCTTCTCCACATCCTTCAAGACCAGGACATTACCTACAGATTGGGTTACCCCTTCAGCTTGACGGCGAGACGCCAGGGGACATCCGCTACCTTACGCTACCCAGAAGACTTGCACACCTTCTGTGACACCCTGGATATCCCCATCCCCCAGTTACCAGAATGGGACCTGGTAGATACTCTGCGCCTCCCCCCCTCGCCAGTGGTCTGGCAGAAGGTCCCTTCCTCTAAACGGCCCAGGGGACCGGACCCCTCCCGCAAACCCAATAAGACTCCGATGAGGTTGACTTTCTGTTAACCAAACCCCCCCCCCCCCGTTTTTCCACCTAAGGTTCCTTTCTTAATGCCCCTATAGTTGAGTTGTTTTCTCGTTTTCTCACACCCCCGTGCCCCCCCGACCCAAACTTTCTGGACTCCCTGGTCGGGTGGTCATAAAGGAACTGTAGGAGCCCTGAGACTTTGCGGTTTCAAAGGGCCTTCTTGATGACAATTGTTTTCAGTTGTGTGTTTTTTTGTTCTACCTCCTTTTCTTTTCTCTAGATTCCCCCTTCTCTACTACCCACAGGTTGTATTTTCAGGAGGACCTCGATGACCGACGGCTCTCCACTCGCGGATGCCACGCTCCAAGACCCAGATCCACCGTCTACAGATTCAGCTAAGTATGACCGCAGCCCACTATACCTCACACAATGGCTAAGATAATGTCATTAAATGTCCATGGCCTTAACTCTAACAGGAAAAGACACTTGGCACTTGGGGAATTTAGACAGTCGGGGGCTGCCGTTATCAAGATACAAGAAACCCACTTTTGCAGAGGGGACTCCTTCACCTTCGCTTCCAGGCATTACCCCCAAATATACCAGGCCTTCAGCCCACGCAAAAGGAGCGGGCATTGCCATACTTTAAAAACGGGGATCCCCGTTCACCTGCAATACCTCTTATCTGGACCCCCAGGGTAACTACATTATCCTCCGTGGTCTCTGGCAGACACAAGAAGTCACCTTTTGCACCCTTTACGCCCCGAACATCCGCCAACATTGTTTCCTAGCTAAGGTCCTCACGCGCTTATCCCGAACACCTCACGACTTCCTCGTAATCGGGGGGGGGACTTTAACCTCTCCCAATCCGTGGTTTGCGATCGCCTTGTGGTGAGCCCCCGGGCTTTGCAAACTCGAGCCCTAAGGAACTCTAAGCTCTTCCGCCAGCTTACCAGAAAGCACGCTCTTTTTGACGCATGGTGGGCTCTCCACCCGGGCGATCGCCAGTGCACCTTCTACTTGGCCCCTCATCACACCCACTCACGCATTGATTACCTCCTGGTTAATAACAACACGCTCCGCATCACCGATTCTGCGCAGATACTCCCCATCTTCTGGTCCGATCACGCCCGCATTACAATGACACTGAAACTGGGCGCCCCCCTGCGTAGGCCCTACCTAGTCGATAGAATGAAACAATATCTAGAGCAAGCTGAAATCCCCCAGCTCAAAGCTTCAGACCTACTCACGTTAAACGCTCGCATCACCAATGAGGACCTCACATTCGCCATAAAAGCCTTACCTGCCCACAAGTCCCCTGGACCAGACGGATTGCCATACGAATACTACAAAACCTTCCTCCCCCTATTGCTCCCGCACATGACTAAACTCTATATTGCTTTCTTTCAGCAGACTCCCATCCCGACTGATATGCAAAGATCCTTCATCACCCTAATCCCCAAGCCCGACAAAGACCGCTCATCCTGCGCCAGCTACAGACCCATAGCCCTGTTAAATTCTGATCTAAAAATCTTCGCCTGAACATACTACCTTCTCTGGTCCATAAGGACCAGGTGGGCTTCATTCCCCTCCGTCAAGCAGTTGACAACACAAGAAAGGTCATAGACCTAATCGATGTGGCTAATAGAGATAATTTGGAATCCCTTATCCTGAGCCTAGACGCAGAAAAGGCATTTGACCGCCTAGGCTGGCAGTTATGTTCGCCACCTTTTCTGCGGGCAGTCCAACACCTTTACACTAACCCCATCTCGCAGGTAAAAACTCCATTCGCCACCTTGTCCACCTTCCCAGTAACCAACAGCACCCGCCAGGGTTGTCCGCCCTCCCCCCTGCTCTTTGCCTTGTGCGTCGAGCCCCAAGCGGCGACTATTCGGGGGAAATCCAGATATTCGGGGAATACCGCTAAGGGGAAAAGAATTTAAAATATCCCTGTTTGCTGATGACATCATCGTTACCCTGACCCAATCCCGGATTTCCTTGCCCAACCTACAAACTGAACTTGACAAATATAGTGCAATTTCGGGCTACAAAACAAATACATCAAAGTCCATGGCCCTCCCACTCAACATCCCTGAGATGGAACTTCTCCATCTGCAGTCCGATTTCCCCTACAATTGGGAACGTGGTTTCCTAAAATATCTGGGGGTCAACCTCACCCCGTCCTTTGCCTCCCTTTATATAGGTCAATTAGGGAGCTGGTCCAAAAATGGAAGACTCACCAAATCTCCCTTTTGGGCTGGATCGCATTGTTAAAATGGTCTTCCTCCCTAAGCTCCTGTACCTATTCCAGACTCTACCTATCCCCATCCCCTATGCTCACCTGCGTACTCTACAAGCCGACCTCCTGCAATATGTGTGGAACTATAAGCGACACAGGGTCCCACGCACGGTCATGATGGCGTCGTGCACCAAGGGGGTCCTGGCGTTCCCCAACTTATTAAAATACTACCAAGCAGCTCAATTAAGAGCGATAGTCTCCTGGTTCCCCCAAAGGTCGTACAATAAATGGACGGAGATAGAAAAGATCTGGCTGGCACCTGTACACCCGTATAGCCTTCTCTGGAACGTGAATGTGGAGGTAGAACCTGCTCGCCTGTTGGGGTCCATGTCACAGCTCCGGCGGTTATAGCGGAAACTGTCCCGTGAGTGCGCACTTAAATCTGAATGCTCACTGATGACCTCCTTCCTCTGCAATCCCAAAGTGCCGACAAGTCTCACCCACCAGATGTCGTGGCCCTGGGCCTCACGGAACCTTTTACCATTTAGGGCACCTAGTGGACCCCAGATCCCGTAAACTGCTATCTTTCACCGACCTCCAAACCAAACATGACCTTCCCCGACAGGTGTTCTACAGCCATTTACAGATCCGTCACTATGCCCAAACTGTAGACCCACGCCTGCAATTTTCCGTACCCTCCCCGTTCAAACAGATCGTACTCGAGGGCCGATTACGTAGAGGACTGTTGTCAGATATATACCAAATCCTAAATAAGTACTCCATACAAGACCGTGGTAAGCAAGCATACATGCTTCGCTGGGAAAGGGAGTTGGGGGAGGAGATCCCGGAGGAGGCATAGAGGGCGGTCTGGAGTCAGGCTGCTAAGAGCTCCCTGTTTAACCTCTATAAGGAAAATGCTTATAAGATTCTCTTCTTTTGGTACCTGACGCCGGACATACTCCACAGAGTTTACCCCTCCACTTCTGATCATTGCTGGAGTTGCCAGCAAGCCAGGTGTACCCTGTTCCACATTTACTGGACATGCCCCTTGATAGTCCCGTTCTGGACCTCGACACAGCAATTACTGACTTGCCTCTTTGAGACACCCATACCTCTAACCCCGAAACTCTTCCTATTGGGTCTCTCCTAACAGAAAATAGCTAAACCCTATAAAAAACTACTCAGGCATGGTCTCCTAGCACTTCACTGGAAGAAAATAGCACCCCATCTAAGGAGGCCCTTTACGCCAGGGTCAAAGACGTGGAATTAATAGAAAAAATGACAGCCAGAATACAGGACAGACTGGACCACCACAACAGTGTCTGGGAGCGGTGGCGTTCTTGGCAGGACCTGTTATGAGCCGGCGACAGAGTCATCAAGGTACCTCCAATGTCTTCACGTATGTGGTTTCCCCTTCTCTTTCTCCCCTTTCTCTCTCTCTTTTTTTTTTTCTCCCTCTTTTTTTCTTTCTTTGGATGTTACTTATGCGCAGTTAAGCAAGGCATCGGTATTACGGTACTGCGCACTATATAGTCTATTTGAGACATTGATACCAAAGAACGGAGGAAGATTTGCTTCCCCCCAACTGTATTGTGTATACATCAGGCACACTCAAACCCTTATTTCTAGTCTTGCCCGTTTACTACATCTGTACATGTGTACTGCTGTTTTGTTTTTCTCGAAATACAATAAAAAAAATGTATTTGAAAAAAAAATGCATATCTACATGTGCAAATTTTCCCCACTCATCAGAAGTTTCTGCATTTTGCGGTGGAACAGCGCCACTTTAAGTTTGTGGCCTTACCCTTCGGGTTAGCCACCGCTCCCTGGGTATTTACAAAAGTTTTGGCCCCAGTACTAGCAAGACTTAAGGGGCCAGGGGCATACCTAGACGACCAGCTACTGGTAGATCAGTCAGTAGCACAGTTAAACCAGGGGGTGTCCAGAACGGTCAGGTGTTTGGAAAACCTAGGTTGGAGAAATCATCCTTACAACCAGTAAAGAGACTGGAGTATTTGGGCTCGGTCATAGACCGGCCTATGGGGCTGGGGAGCAGTCCTAGAAGAGACCACTGTCCAAGGGAAGTGGTCGGAGTCAGAGAAAACCTTGCCCATCAACATCCTAGAGATTCGGGCAATACGTCTGGCTCTAATGGCCTGGACGTTCAGGTTACGGAATTGTTCCGTCAGGATACAGTCAGACAATGCCACAGCAGTGGCCTATATCAATCACCAAGGGGGCCCTAGAAGTCACGAAGCCCAGAGGAAGGTAAACCATATTCTGGCTTGGGCAGAGAAACATGTTCCTTGCCTATCCGCAGTCTTCATCCCAGGAGTGGAGAATTGGCAGGCGGATTTCTTGAGCCGCCAACAGTTCCCGGGAGAATGGTCCCTGCATCCCGATGTCTTTCTGGCCATATGCCAAAGATGGGGTACCCCGGATTTGGATCTGTTGGCATCCAGATTCAACAAGAAGTTGGACAGCTTTGTGTCAAGAACAAGGGATCCACTCGCACTCGAGACAGATGCGTTAGTGACCCCATGGGATCAGTTTTCACTGCTTTATGCATTCCCCTAGTTCAGCTGCTACCGCGGCTTCTTTGCAGGATCAAGTAAGAAGGGAAGCCGTTAATCCTAGTAGCTCCGGTGTGGCCCAGGAGATCCTGGTATGCAGAGATCATGAGGATGGCAGTAGGGGATTCATGGACTCTTCTATCTTGTCCAGACCTACTGTCGCAAGGGCCGGTATTCCATCCTGCCTTACAGGCGCTAAATTTAATGGTTTGGCTGTTGAAGCCCACATCCTAAAGAGTCGAGGGCTTTCAGGTTCAGTGATCACCACCCTGATTAATGCTAGAAAGCTGGCCTCTAGGTCCATTTATTATAGGGTCTGGAGGGCCTATGTCTCCTGGTGTGAAACCAAGGGTTGGCACCCTCAAAAGTATGTCATAGGTAGGATTCTTTCCTTTCTACAGTTGGGGGTAGAAATGAAGCTGGCCTTGAGTACAATCAAGGGTCAGATCTCGGCCTTGACAGTATTTTTCCAAAGGCCGCTTACTTCGCATTCTTTGGTCTGGGCCTTTATACAAGGGGTAATTCGGATACATCCGCCAGTTAAGTCACCCTTGTGCCCATGGGATATGAATCTAGTTCTGTCGGTTTTGCAAAGACAGCCCTTTGAGCCAACACATAATATTCCTTTGCTTCTTTTGGCGAAGAAATTGATGTTCTTAGTTGTGGTAACCTCCGCAAGCAGAGTGTCAGAATTGGCTGCTTTTGTAAAGAGCCATACTTGATTATTCAAAAGGTCAAGGTGATGTTGCGTCCTCACCCAACCTTTTTGCCTAAGGTAGTGTCAGGCTTTCATCTGAATCAGGATGTTTTCCTGCCTTCCTTTTTTCCAGAACCTCGTTCTACAGAAGAAAGATGGCTACATTCTCTCGATGTAGTGAGAGCAGTCAAGGCCTATCTGAAGGCAACAGCTCAGATACTGAAAACTGATGTTTTGTTTGTGCTGCCAGAAGGCCCCAGAAAGGGCCAGGCAGCATCAAAATCAACTAATTGCTAAGTTGATTAGTCCGGTGATTAGTCAGGCTTATAATCTGAAGAAAAGGGTTCCGCCTTTTCAGGTTAAAGAGCACTCTACCAGGGCAATCAGTGCTTCATGGGCAGTGCATCACCAAGCCTCTGTGGCTCAGATTTGCAAGGCCACTACTTGGTCTGTCAGTACATACATTCACAAAATTCTGTCAGATGGATGTAAGTTGGCAGGAGGATGCTGCCTTTGGGCGCAGTGTGCTACAGGCAGTGGTATAGGTCCTCACGCCTGGCGGCAGCAATATAATGTTGCTTTGCTACAAAAACTGAGGTACTCCCTGTATAGAACGGGTTATATAGGGAGGGAGACTTCCTGTCTTTTGAGTGTATCAGTGTCCACCTATAGGTGGCGTATAACCCACATAGTTATGACTATGGTGCTCTGTGTCCCGTGATGTACTCCAAGAAAAGGATTTTACAGCATGCAATTGCTGATCCTGTCATCTACTAGGACCCCCAGGTCCTTTTCCATCCTAGATTTACCCTAGAAGTTCTCCCCCCTAATGTGTAGATTGCATTCATTTTTTTGCCACCCATATGTATTATTTTACATTTTTCTACATTAAACCTCATTTGCCATGTAGTTGCCTACCCCATTAATTTGTTCAGATCATCTTGCAAGGTTTCCACATCTATGCCGAGAAATGATTGCCCTGCTTAGCTTAGTATCATCCGCAAATACAGAGATTGAGCTGTTTATCCTATCCTCCAGGTCATTTATGAATGAATTAAATAGGATTGGTCCCAGGACAGAACCCTGGGGGACTCCACTTTCCACACCGGACCATTCCGAGTACTCCCCATTTATCACTACCCTCTGAACTCACCCCTGTAGCCAGTTTTCAATACATGTACTCACCCTATATGCTGACAGACCTTAGTTTGTACAGTAAATGTTTATGAGGAACTGTATCAAATGCCTTTTTTAAAACCCAGATACACCACGTCTGCGGGCCTCCCTTTATCTAGATGGCTGCTTACCTCCTCATAGAAGGTTAATAGATTGGTTTGGCAAGAACAATTCTTCATTAACTCATGATCATTACTGCTAATGATACCATTTTCATTACTAAAATCTTGTATATATTCCCTTATCCCCTCCAAGAGCTTGCATACTATTGACGTTAGGCTAACTGGTCTGCAGTTCCCAGGGATATATCTTGGTCCTTTTTTAAATATTGGTGCTGCATTGGCTTTTCTCCAATCAGCTGGTACCATTCCAGTCAGTAGACTGTTTGTTTGTAAAATTTAGGAACAATGATCTGGCAATTACTTGACTGAGTTCCTTAAGGACCCTCAGGTGCAAGCCATCTGGTCCCAGGGACTTAATAAACACTTCCTGACCGGCGCACGCCGATGTACGTCGGCGGAATGGCACGGCTGGGCAAATGTGCGTACCTGTAAGTCCCATTGAACTCCCTGCCGTGCCATTGCGTGCCCGCCGCTGGCGGCGCGCACGCGCGCAGGCCGGGAGCTCCGTGAGTCGGGTTGCGGGTCCCGCAGACTCGATGGCCACAGGGATACCCGTGATCGCCTCACGGAGAGGATGAACGGGGAGTTGCTGATGTAAACAAGCATCTCCCCGTTCTGCCTAGTGACAGTGTCACTGATCTCTGCTCCCTGTCATTGGGAGCAGAGATCGGTGACATGTCACAGCTAGCCCATCCCCCCTACAGTTAGAAAACAATCCCTAGTACTGACTTAACCCCTCCCCGCCCCCTAGTGGTTAACCCCTTCACTGCCAGCGTCATTTACACAGGAATCGGTGCATTTGACAATGGTCCCAAATATGTGTCAAAAATGTCTGCCTTAATGTCGCAGTCACAATAAAAATCGCTGATCGCTGCCATTACTAGTAAAAAAAAAAATTATTAATAAAAATGCCACAAAACTATCCCCTATTTTGTAAACGCTATAACTTTTGCGCAAACTAATCAATAAACGCTTATTGCGATTTATTTATTTATTTTTTTACCCAATATATGTAGAAGAATACGTATCGGCCTAAACTGAGGAAAAAAAATGTTTTTTTAATGATTTTTTGGAGATAAATATTATAGCAAAAAGTAAAAAAAATGCGTTTTTTTTCAAAATGGTCGCTATTCTTATGTTTATAGTGCAAAAAATAAAAACCGCAGAGGTGATCATATACCACCAAAAGAAAGCTCTATTTGTGGGAAAAAAAGGACGTCAATTTTGTTTGGGAGCCACGTCGCACGACCGCGCAATTGTCAGTTAAAGCAACGCAGTACCGAATCGCAAAAAGTGCTCTTGTCAGGAAGGGGGTAAATTCTTCCGGGGCTGAAGTGGTTAATGTTACGTTTTTAAAGTCTATTCCTAATTCTATCCTCTGTTAGCCATGAGGGTGCTTTCTGTGAAGTGTCATTAGGATAAACCTTGCAGTTTTGGTTACTGAAGCCCCCCGTTTCCCTCGTGAAGACTGAGGAGAAGAATAAATTCAATACCTTCACCATCTCTCCATCCTTTTTAACCAGATTCCCTTCATTATTCTTTATGGGGCCAAAATGGTCCGTCCTCCCTTTTTTTACTGTTTATATACTTTTTTTTTTACTCTCCTCCGCTATGTGCCTTTCGTGTTCTATCTTAGCCGCCCTGATTGAACCCTTACATTTCTTATTGCATACTTTTGTAAAGTTGGAATACTGATGATGACTCCTCAGTCTTGTATTTTTTTTTTTTGAAGGCCTTATCCTTTGCTTTTATATGCATTTTTACATTGGAGTTAAGCCACCCAGGACTTTTTATTAGCTCTTTTAAATTTATTTCCCGTTGGGATGCACTGGTTAATACCCTTATTTAATATGCTTTTAAAGCACACCCATTTTTCCTCAGTGTTCTTTGTTCCTAAGATTTTATCCCTTTTAATATCTTCTAGCAAGGAGAGCAGTTTATGGAAGTTAGCTCTTTTGAAATTCAGTGTCTTTGTATTCCTATGTTTCCTATTTGTGTGATTTTATACTGAAACTAATTGGCCTGTGATCGCTGTTTCATAAATTGCCCTGTATTTCCACATCTGTAATCAGGTCTGTATTGTTGGTAATCAGTAGGTCTAGTAACGCTTTGTTTCTTGTTGGTGCATTTACCATCTGACCCATGAAATTTTCCTCCAAGAATTTTAGGAAATGGCAAGCTTTAGACGAAAGGAGAAATTGGAGAAAAAAGGCTTGGACTTTTTAGGCATGACCAGACAAAAATGTACAAAAATACTTTTATTATAAACAGAAAAATTATATATTAAAATCCACATTAATGAGTCAAGTACTAGTTAAAAAAATGCAACTGTATATAACCAATTTACAACTACATGGAATCTGGAAGATGAGGATATCATTCCATTATGGCAGTTGATCCAAGAGTGTGGCTATATTGCAGTAAAGCGATGTAGACTTGGTCTTGGCTCTACATGTTGTGCGCCTTACGCTTCTTCAGGAACTTCAGAATGACTAACAAATATGGAAAGGAAAAACATAAATAAAATACAATACAGTATAAATGTATATTAAACAAATATAGTTAATAATCAGGCACTCGCACCCCTCATACAATCTAGACAACCCTAAACCACTTCATGGCTTTTTCATATTACTATTGGCCTGTACCAACGGAAGCACTTAATCTATAACATAAGGGATACAGATGCGCTTTCGATCTGACTTCTACTCAATAAGTTAATCAGTCAGTCTCCGTTATACCTCCAAAATCGCTACCTTACAGAACTGAGGCGCCAGCTACACATACAATAACCTGTACACTGAATATAACGGCTGATCTTTCTCCTAAAAACATTTGTTGATGGTTTCATTTAGCAGAACAGATCGATGATTGTTTAAAACATTATTATATTGACAAATGTACACTTTGTGTATCATTAACATGTACTATACTTTATTGATTTTCAATAAAACATTGTAAAGGTAAAAAAATAAATAAAAAATAATCAGGCACTCCGTTTCACAAAACCCAAAGGTGGCCAGTCCACAGTGCATCCACAGGGACAGGTCAAGCACACCAGACAACTATGGGGATGTACATAACTAGTGTAGTCCCAGAGTCCTCATAGTTGTTTGGTGTGCTTGTCCTGTCCCTTTGGATGCACTGTAGACTGGCCACCTTTGGGTTTTCTGAAAGGGAGTGCCTGATTATTAACTATATTTTGTTTTAATATACATTTATACTGTACTGTATTTTATTTGTTTTTCCTTTCCACATTTGTTATGCCCTGTACACACGGTCGGACATTGATCGGACATTCCAACAATAAAATCCATGGATTTTTTCCGACGGATGTTGGCTCAAACTTGTCTTGCATACACATGGTCACACAAAGTTGTCGGAAAATCCGATCGTTCTAAACGTGGTGACGTAAAACACGTACGTCGGGACTATAAATGGGGCAGTAGCCAATAGCTTTCGTCTCTTAATTTATTCTGAGCATGCGTGGCACTTTGTGCGTCGGATTTGTGTACACATGGATTTTGTTGTCGGAAAATTTTATAGCAAGCTCTCAAGCTTTGCGTGTCGGAAATTCCGGTGGAAAATGTGTGAGCCCACACACGGTCGGAATTTCCGACAACAAGGTCCTATCACACATTTTCTGTCGGAAAATCCAACCGTGTGTACAGGGCATAAGTCATTCCGATGCTCCTGAAGAAGCGCAAGGCGCGTAACATGTAGAGCCAAGACCAGGTCTACATCGCTTTACTGCAATAGCCACGCTCTTGGATCCACTGCCATAATGGAATGATATCCTCATCTTCCAGATTCCATGTAGTTGTAAATTGGTTGCATTATTTTAACGAGTATTTGACTCATGAATGTGGATTTTAATATATAATTTTTCTATGTTTATAATAAAAGGTATATTTTTGTACGTTTTTGTCTGGTCATGCCTTTTTTTTTCTCCAATTTCTCCTTAAATTTAAACGGGACGTGGCACTGTTTACCTACATAGTATCCACAGTACAACTATGTGCTGATACAGTTACTATTTATGCGAGCTTTAGACTAATGTGTGGCTTCTTCCGCCCAGTCTGTCTGGATAATTAAAATCCCCCATTATAATGACACTTCCCATCCTTGCTACCATTCCAAACTGTGATAGAAGGTCAGCCTCTCCCTCCTCCCCTCTGGTTAGGGAGCCTATAGCATATTCCCAGTATTACTTTCCCCTTGGTTTCCTCCCTTTGTAGCTCTACTTAGGATTCCACCTCCTCCCTCCATTAGTGATGTTGTACCTTACATTCACTTGTACATAATTTTTGATATACAGACATACCCCTCCCCCTTTTTTACCCTTCCTATCTCTGCGATATAGGGAATACCCTTGAATGGTTGCCAGCCAATCATGAGAGCTGTTGAACCAAGTCTCTGAAATTCCCACAAAATCAAAATCCTCCTCTCTCACAATAGCAGCTTTAGTTCTCCTATCTTGTCCGCCAGACTCCTGGCATTGGTGAACATGCCTCGTAGTTTAGTCCGGTCGCATACTATCTCCTTATTGGGTGTTCTGAGGTTGCAAATAGGACTTGTTACTGTACTTACCTCGGGTTTAGGTGCTTTAGTCAACCTACCACTAATGCCCCCAATACTACCCTCTGGAATTTGTTCCCCGCTGGCTATCTCTGCCTCTGGACTCTCTCCGCCTAGTTTAAAAGCCCCTCTAACTTTTTGGCCATCTTCTCTCCCAGCCGAGCTGCATCCTCCCCATTTAGGTGCAGTCCATTTCTGCTAAAGAGCCAGTAACCAACTGAGAAGTCGGCCCAGTTCTCCAGCAACCCGAATCCCATCCTTTCTACACCAGCTCCTAAGCCACTTGTTTATTTCCCTAATCTCCCACTGCCTTTGTGGTGTGGCTCGAGGTACCAGTAGTATTTTTGAGAATACTACCTTGGAGGTCCTTTTCCTCAATTTAGCTCCTAAGTCCCTAAAATCGTTTTTTAGGACACTCAATCTTCCTCTGACTTTGCCATTGGTGCCAACGTGCACCATGACAGCCGAGTCTTCCCCAGCCCCTCCCAGTAATCTGTCCACCAGATCCGTGATGTGCCAAACCCGAGCCCCCGGTAGACAACATACAGTTCGGCGCTTCAGGTCTTTGTGACACATTGCCCTCTCTGCTCTTCTGAGAATTGAGTCCCTTACCACCAGAATCTGTCTTTCCTTTCCCTTGGCTTTACTCCCACCCTTATTGGAGGAGTTATTCCCCTGGCAGCTAGGGGCATCACCTGCTCCAGCAATTCTGGTCTCTGACTGGTTTCACCAATGTCATGCATTATTGAGTCACCTATTGTTTCTGTCTGTCTGATCATCTCTTGGAGATGTAATTAATAGTGTGACCACTTTACCTTGTTATGGGACCATTGTGGGATGTTATGCGTTTATGCTTATAATAATGTGTATAGTACTGTGTATCCGGGGTTGTGGATTGGGTGGCAGACGCTCTTGTCACCTAGGCTGGTTTAAGTGGCTAGTTGTTACTTAGTTCATGTTAGATCACGGTCAGCTATTAGTTGCTAGAGGTGGTTTAGCATACTGTTTATGTTGGCTGTTCCTTAGCTATGTTAATTATATTCCTGTATACAGTTTCCTTTGGATACGATAATGTGCTATAAATTCTGTGTGAGTTTTCAATAAAGTGAGTACCAGTTTGCGTCTATTCTAGTGTCGTCTAGTCTTCGGTGCAGTATTCAGTTATAATACCTGGTTTCTGGGTCTAGACTGGAGGAAGCCATATCTTGACGGAAGCACCCAAGCTGCACGTTTCCGTCACACAGCCTAATTACTCAGACAGCCCAGCTGCTGGGAGACGCCCTTTGACTTCGGGAATAACCGTGCCACCAGCAAATGACCCAGGTAATAACACAAGTCCCGACAGTCCCATCTCCCCCCCCCTTGAGGAGTGGCCTTTGGACACTCCATTTTGCCTTGAACCCTTAAAGTCCACATGGGTGCAGGATAAGTCCATAAAGATTTCCCCTCAGTATCTGAGGACTCTCTTGAACTTTTCAGGCCAGAGTCTTTCAACCCACTGGATGGCGTGCCACCAAGTCTGATAACTGGTCATGCGCCCCACCACCCGGGTCTGGAAGCTGACTGGTTATCTCGCCACCGGGGTCCGAAAGCTGTATGGGTTTATGGACAGGCCAGATCCCTAAGAAGAGCAACATCTGAAACTTACATGTCCCTAATGCAGCACGTGTTCCAGCGCTGGGAATCCAAATGCCAGCTGAAGGCCTAAACTTAGAATCCCTGGTCCATACAGTTGCCCTGATGCCAGGGAATCTCATGGCAACTGGACCTTTCTCATCTGGGTTTCCAGAAACTGCTTTATCCAAGACATTGGTCACCCAGCAAGGGTCCCCTAATGCACCTGTGATCGCAGAGGTACCACCTATGTCAGGGCAAGGGTCAGATGGAACTCTGCCCTTTCCAGGAATAACTCTGTTACTGGGGCTGCATTGGGAATGCAGCTTTCACTTCCAAAGTGGGTATCTGGACTATCGGGCATAGACGCAACATAAACAAATGGCTGGACTCAGGAGAGGCAGCAATAAGAATCTTTGACCAAACAGGTAACCCATGCGTGCAACAAACATGGAGGCACAGAAAAATTAGACCCAACAGCTGATGAGACCCAAACCCTGGTACTGAATACTAGCTGGGCAGCGGGAACAAAATCATCAGACGCTCTGGGCAGCAAGCATAGGGGCATCAAAAGCAGGCTGGCCACCAGGCAGAGCAGCATCAGCGGCATCAGGCAGAACGGCATCAGCGGAAATCTGGGCATCAGGCAGAGCAGCATCCGGAGCAATCTGGGCATCAGGCAGAGAAGGATTTGCGACAAGCTGGGCAGTGGGCACTAGACCATCAGAGGCAGGATGGGCAGCAGGCACAGCACTATGAAGTTGGGCAGCAGGCATGGTACCATCAAGCTGGGCAGCGGAATGAGGACCACCAGGCTGGGCATCGGGAACAGGATCCTCTGGTTGTGCATTCGACAGCAGGACACCAGAGGCAGGCTTGACAGAACACCAGAAGCAGGCTGAACCCCATCAACAAGCATGGAAGAGGACTGGAGCCCATCAGTAGGCACTAGGGATGAAGACATGACCCCATCAGTAGGCAGCGTGCCATCAGTCTGGATAATGGGCAGGAGATCAGCGAGGTCAAGTTGGTTTGCCAGCATAGTCTATGGAGCCAAACTGGACAGTGGACAAAGAACCAGTAACGTTATGCTGGATAGCAGGTGACATATTATTGAGGTTACGCGGGGTCGCTGGAACACTGCCTGGATGCAGGGGATGCTTAGAGAAAAGGACGAGGACCCCATGGTAAGGTAGTGACAGGCAGATCTGATGAAAAGTCTCAATTAACATGGAGTGGACTAGAGTGAAAGGCCATTGTGACCGGCAGGACTGGAGCAACCAGCATGGTGGTAGGTGGGATCGGAGCAACTGGCATTGTGCCAGGCGGGAACTGAGCAGCTGGCGTGGAGGCAGACTGGATCGCGGCAGGAGAGGACAGAGGCAGAATTGTATGAGTTGAAAAATAATTCATTTTTTTTTTTAGGTTTGGAGTGATCCTGCGAGTGATTGCAGAGCTATGAACAGTTTGTGCATCGGATGGAGGAGTAATAGCAGTACTGAGAGATGGCAAAAAAGGAGGAGTTGCAGAGGAGGTTTTCTGAGGGGTTGCTAGGGGCAACGGAGTAGAGAAGAAAGTCTTCACTGGATTAAATGCAGGGAGTGTGCAGCAAGTGGTGACAGGATACGGATTTACAGTTGGAAGCAAGGTATACTGAACTGCGGTTGTTGTTGCTACGGGGGATTGGAGAGAGGATTGCCCAAACTGGTGTCGAGAGGCAGAAGTGGATTGGTGCATGTTAGCTGAAGCTGAGTAGGATATATCTGACCAGGCTTGGAGTAGAGGTTTTTCACACCAATGCCTTAAAGAAGTTGTAAACCTCCCTGTGTAATTTGTATCTATAGGTAAGCCTAGAATAAGGCACAGATATCATTGTGTTTTTTTTTTTTTTTTAATTCTTTAGTCGTGGCACTGTATGTGCATGCTTTTCAATGACCACACTTAAAACAATCGTTTGGTTTGTCTGGTAGCCAGATGAACGTTGGCGGTTGTGTTGAGGTTTTATCAAGATGGCTATGCACAAGCAAGTCTTTTCAGATTCCTATCCCTCCTATAGGTGACCATCGGGTCTCTTTTGGAGGATTTTGCACAGATCTTTATCATCCTGCAAACTACTCCAATATCGTTTAATATTATTGAAGATCTGCCCCGATTGGTTATGTGTCCCAATAATTCTCGTGCCTGCTTGAGGATATACTTTGATCTGCTTCTGACCTAATAGATCCTGTCTTGGGACATCTTTCACTTTATGGTAAGGTTTTTAAGATCATACATTTTGTAGCCCCTCCTAGAGAATCGTTCCACCAATGATGCACTTTTAGTTTGAAATGCTGATTCTGTGGAACAGTTGTGTTTTGTATGCATAAACTGACCTGTTGGGATACCCCTCTTAAGGGATCCTGGATGGTAAAGTAAATGAAGTAAACAATTGGTAGAGGTCAGATTGCATTCTACCTTGGTATGAATTATTCCACCTGCATCTCTTGTGATGGTAAAATCCAAAAAATGTATGCTATATTGGATTTGGCTGGTAAAATACATACCTGTGTTATTCACATTTTAGATGGGCTACAAATTCCTCAAAACTTTCCTTAGGGCCCTTCCACAGGATGAATACATTGTCTGTCTTTGAAGCGGACCTTTAACAGTATTCGTGAGGTGTAGCAATCCCTCTCTTCTGCTGGTATAGCTTTCCATTGAATAGAAAGAAATTGTGCTCCAGGACAAACCTCAAAAGGTCAAGGATTAACTCCGTATATTTCCGGAAGACAATTCCTCTGGCTTTCAAGAAGGATTTACGGGCTTCTATGCCCAAATAATGACCAATATTGCAATACAGGGACTCAACATCAAGATTGGCTAGCCATGTGTCTTCTTCTAGGACTATGTCTGTAAGTCTATTAACAGTGTCTCTAGTATCCTCTATGCAAGAGGATAGTTCATGGATGAATGGTCTCATGGTAAAATTAATATATTTGCTAGCCCCCTCTGTCAAATTGCAGTTACCTGATAGGATCAGATGGCCTGGTCTTTGTTCTTGGTGTTTATGCACTTTTGAAAGTGCATAGAATGTCACAATTGTGGGACGATTGTTAAAAATAAATGCATAATCATCCTTGGAGTGTAACTTTCTATCTAATCCTCTCTTGAGAATGTCTGAGTTCATTCAGGTATTTAAGGGTTGGATCTTTAGATAAGATCTTATAATTATCTTCATTGCTTAGGATGTCATAGCGCATTTTTAGATAGCAAGATCTCTTCATCAGGACGATGTCCCCCCTCCCCCCCCCCCTTTGTCCGTTGGTTTGATCACCAGTGACTGATTATTATGCAACTCTTGTAAAGCCTTCCACTCTGTAAAAGAGAGGTTGAATTGTTTTCGCCTCTCCTTTCTCAGAGGGTCTGTAAATCTTTTTCAACCAATTTAACTAAAAGTTAAATATGGCTCCCCTGTGAGAAGGGCAGAGTATATTGGCTTTTTAACTTATGTGGGGAGAGGGGTCCCATAACTTCCGTATTACCTCCCTCACATTTGTTTTGCAAAGATTTCAACAACCTTAATGCCTCTATATCCTTTTGATGTAAGATTTTCAACTTCCTGTGTGGATTTATCTTTGTATTCCTTCTTGAGAGCCAGTTTCCTAGTGAATAGGTTGATGTACTTAACCCATTCAAATAAATCAAAGTCCCAAGTGGGTACAAAGGACAGGCCCCTTTTTGAGGACTGCTATATGTATGTCTAAGTGGTATTGCAGAGAGATTGTATACCTGTAAATATTTCTCAGTGGGTGGGGGATCTGTTCATATTTGTTCCAACCCCTCCTGGTTCCCGTATACCCCCATTTGTCCCGACTCCTTAGATGTTGGGTATTGTGTCCTAAAAAATTATCCTATCTATTTTTTAGGGGTGGTCTTGTTCTTTCCCTCTTTCCCCTTCCTCCTAATACACAAAAAAAGTTACTTTAAAATCTTGCAAGGCTACTTAAAAACACCTGATCTTAATAAGTAAATATGGGGATTTAGTCACACCATATGGCCATACCGTGCTTAAGCCCACCACTGTGTCAAAGTACACCATTTTCAGTGGGTCCTACACTATTCATACAATTCTACGTGTTTCAATATGTATATTGGTCTTTATAGCAGCACCAACCTAAGAAATGTATGTTTAGAGTGTGCCCCCCCAACGACCTCTAAACTGGACTCTTCTAAAATCATTGTTGTACTCCTCATGGTCACTCTTTTACTGCCCTCCTCAGTCCCCCTCTTTGACTCATGTGCTGTATCTCAGTCCGAATTTGTAGGTGGGTGTGCAGTTGCCATTATTGGCTTCCATGACTGGTTATAGACCTTGCCATTTGCAATGTCTTGGGAATTTCTTACAAACTATTTGTATTTTTTCATTGTTATATATTCTTTATTTTGTTCCAACTGTTTCTGTAATTTCTCCTCAAGATTTTTAAGTCGGGGTGATCATTAAACTGGAGGATGTTGGTTTGCTCTATTTAGTTCTTCAAACTGAGATCTCCCAGAATCCAAAAGATTTTGCATTGTTTTCAGAGTATTCTCAGTTTGTAATTTGTCCCAACCTGCCATGAAATCAGGATTCTGTGTGTGAGTGCGGTGTGTTATCATGATCCTAAGACCACGTACTGTAAGTTGTTTTTTAATATACATCTCCAGGCTTGCCACTTCCCACCAACATCTTGTTTGTTTCTTGTAAGCTTGCAGTGTAAGTCTGAATGCCTCATGTATATTCATGTCTTTTGGCACAAATGGTGCCTCATTAGAGAATACTTGACTGGCTTCCAAAGAGAGCGATTCAAACGGTCTTTTTCTAGGAAGCCTGCCATAGCAAATTTAGTCAGACCAAGGCTCAGGCCACCCACTAATAACGCAAAAAATAATTATTCACACCAATGCCTTAATATAAAAAAAATGAAATGCCTTAGCTGGCAATCTAATGTGTAACAGAACGGGGGTGCGTTCCCCAAAGCATTTAAGCCACTAATGGTATAAAACATCAACCCACTTTAAAGTGTTACTAAACCCACAACAGTAAAATCTGTCTATATATGTAGAATAACATCCTTGTTATACTCACTGTGGAACTTAAGGGGTTAATCCTCTGTATTGTGTAAAAAGGCTCTTTGATCCTGTATGGACAGATCCTCTCCCTCCTGCAGGGTCCCTCCTGACAAGGCCAGATAATACAGTGAGGGTAGTTCCCACATGCTCAGTTGTGTCTTTAAAGCTGGAGAGAATATTTCCTGTTTGAGCTGAGCTTTTCAGGTTACATAATATTGACATCACACATGTGCGTGTGTATACAGATCATAAATGACAGCCCAGTCCCTCCCTCCTCCTCCTCCATGCCCAGTAACGAAAAAAGAACACCGTGGGTGGGATGTCACATCTTGATTGATGGATGATCCGCCTCCCATAACAGCATGGCACTTGGCAGACCCTGCAGTTTATCACGTGACCGTGGTATGCAGATCAGCCAAAAAGGTATATCGTGGCAGTATTTTAATGTAAAAAGATGATTTATAAGCTGTGGGCTGGGGGGTGAACTATTTTCATATTACTGAGTTTAGTAACACTTTAAGGGAGGTACAGAGTTTTTTTTTTGGAAGATAGAATATGCAATGGTCACTTAGACATATAAATTGAGGCCAATACCTTTTTTCTGATCGGAGTAAGTAAACCGTCTGTACTTTTGTTATACAGGAAATGCACACTCTTGTAAAATATTGGCATAAACCATTGAAGACAGTGACTATAGGTCTATACCTTTTTGTTATACATGGAATACAAACTCCTATAAACTATAGGCATAAACCTTTAAAGCCCCCTAACTAAGTATATGCTCAGATGTCTGCCTCAGAAATACTGTAAACTAGCTACAGATTCTAAAACATTGCGATCATGCTACCTGTGCTATATATGATCCATAAACCTGGATCATTCAAGACAATAGCTGCAGGTAAATGCTCAAATGTCTGCCTCAAAGGTACTGAAAAACTGTCTCCAGATATCAAAGTAAGAGGTCATACTAACCATCCTTTCTGTATATATGCTCAAAGATCTGCCTCAAAAATGCTGTAAACTAGCTACTAGATGTCTAGAGCATAGAGATTGCACTATCTGTACTGTCAATACCAGACTGGCTTAATTTTCTCTTATTTTAAAGCGGTCACACTGCCTGTGCTAATGTTGCTCATACTCACTGTTTTGCTCATACTCACTGTTTGGGGTCACACTGCCTGTATATTGTACTTGCTGATCACTGCTAAATCTCTAAATGTTCAACCATGGGACTCCCTCCCTATAAAAGAGCCACGCATCATCCCCAAAATGGAATTATTACTGCTCCCAAAATAACTAAAATCACCTACATGTTTGGCCTAAAAGGCTTCGTCAGGGTAATGGTGTAAAAAATCAGTGCATGAAAAAGTTGAAAAGAAAATTGGGAGATATAAATAATCCCCACATGGCAAAATAATAAAATGGCCAATTCTCCCTTCTCTTCTATTTATAAGATTTTGCAAAATAAATGTGAGGGAGGTAATGCGAAAGTCATGGGACCCTTCTCCCCATATAAGTTAAAAAGCAATTATACTCCGCCTTTCCCACAGGGGAGCCATATTCAACTTTTTGTTAAATTGGTTGAAAAGGATTTACAAACACTCTGGGAAAGGCAGGAGGCAAAAACAATTCAATCTCTCTTTTGCAGAGTGGACGGGCTTTACAAGAGTTGCATAATAATCAGTCATTGGTAATCAAACCAGCGGACAAAGGATGGAACGTCGTCCTAATGAAGAGATCTTTTAATCTGAAAATGTGCTATGACATCCTAAGCAATGAAGATAATTATGAGATCTTTACAATGTGACCAATATAGTGCAGCGCTACTGAGCAATATACAACTCTTATACTCTTAGTTCTATGTCATTAACCACTTCAGCCCCGGAAGATTTTGCTGCTCAATGACCAGAGCACTTTTTACAATTTGGCACTGCGCTGCTTTAACTGGTAATTGCGCGGTCATGCAATGTTGTACCCAAACTAAATTTGTGTCTTTTTTTTTTTTTCCCACAAATAGACCTTCCTTTTGATGGCATTTGATTGTGATTTTTATTTTTTGCGATATAAAAGGAAAAAGACCTAACATATTGAAAAAAAATGATGTTTTCTACTTTTTGTTATATATAAAAAATCCAGTAAACTCAATTTTTTTTTTTTTTTAATTTCAGGTACTTATATAGTGCCGTCAATTTACGCAGTGCTTTACATATACATTATACATTCACATCAGTCCCTACACCCTCAAGGAGCTTACAATCTAAGGTCCCTAACTCACATTCATACATACTAGGGCCAATTTAGACAGGATCCAATTAACCTACCAGCATGTCTAGTCATACATTTAGGCCAAAATGTATTCAGTCACATGTCTTTGGTAAAAAAAATGTCAATAAGCATATATTTATTGGTTTGCGCAAAAGTTATAGCATCTACAAACTAGGGTGCATTTTCTGGAAGTTATGCAGCTTTTAGTTTGACTGCCTATCTCATTTCTTGAGGTGCTAAAATGGCAGGGCAGTATAACACCCCCCCCCCAATGACCCCATTTTGGAAAGTAGACATCCCAAGGAAATTGCTGAGAGGCATGTTGAGCCCATTGAATATTTTATTTTTTTGTTGAAGTGATTGAAAAATGACACAAAAAAAAATGACACACTGTTGTCACTAAATGATATATTGCTCACACATACCATTGTTATGTGTGGAATTACACCCCGAAATACATTCTGCTGCTTCTCCTGAGTATGGGGATAACACATGTGTGAGACTTTTTTTGGTTGTCCAGCCTCATACAGGACCCCAAAAACCAAGCACTGCCTTCAGGATTTTTTGATTTCACTCCTCACTACCTATCACAGTTTCAAAGGCCATAACATGCCAAAATAGCACAACCCCCCCCCCCATGACCCCATTTTGGAAAGTAGACACCCCAAGCTATTTGCTGAGAGGCATGTTGAGTATTTTGCAGATCTCGCTTTTTGTCACAAAGTTTTGAAAAAAGTAAATTTTTCTTTTCTTTCTTCATTTTCAAAAACAAATGAGAGCTGCAAAATACTCACCATGACTCTTACGAAATAGCTTGGGGTGTCTACTTTCCAAAATGTCGTCATTTGTGGGGGTTTTGTGCTATCTTGACATTTCAGAGCCTCCGTAACTGTGATAGGTAGTGAGGAAGTGAAATCACCATTTTACGCCCTTAGCCTGAAAGCGAGGATTGGTTTTCGGGGTCCTTGTCAGGAAAGTCTCCTGTTCACCTTAGATCAATCAAGACTCCCAATCCACAGCAAAGAAGAAGCTTTATTCATAGGTATCGACACATATGGGTGAGGTCCTTACATGCAAAGATTCAAGTTAGGAGTCACACCCAATGACAACAAACTTAGCTTTTTATATTAGTAAAAAGAGGAAGTTACAGAAGTCACAAGTCTCTGGGCGTATGCTGGCAGCTCATTGGACTTAACTTTATTGTCTGAACCAGCAAACCTTAACATTTTAGAATATTACCATATATACTTATAGAAAAGAAAAACGCTTATGTTTGTGAAAGATATAGCCATCTTTTTTGCAGTACTTACTAAGCTTGCTTAATTGAGCCTATAAGAGATGGATAACAAGCACAAACGGTTCTTTGATAATTCCAACATTTCTCTCCTCTTTGTGGCTGTTCTTCATCTGCGGTAGTTTTCAAACACAGTGCCTGTGTTGGACACACTTTCAGCCTGGTCATCATCAATTGCAGTTTCAGCTCCAACATCATCAGTCTCATCTGAGGCAGGGACTGTCTGATACATAGTTCTTGTCATTGCCATCTCAATCGGTTTTTGTGATAGTCCACGAATGCAAGGGATGCAACAACATCCACAGGTTACCAGTACGGCCAACACTATGGCGATTGAGATCAGTGCTGATGTGATGAATCCGGTCCATTTTCCGAACCATCCTTCCAACCAGGATGAAAATGGGTCATTTTATTCCGGAGTTCTCGGCCAGCTCATTCGATAATGCGGTGAGGCCCTCTATTGCCCGTGTTACAATTCCACCTGGAGCTGTAATATTGGGAATGAAAGTATAGCACAGGCTCCCAAACATTTTACAAACTCCTCCTTTCTGCTAACACCATGTATAGTGCCATTCTGTTTTGCCAAGCTATAAGTGATGTGGAAGATAGTTGTTCAGCTAGACCTTTAACTGCATCCCTAGTATAATTTACAAATCTCTGCTGATTGTAATAAATGTAATTTAACCAGTCAACATTCTTATTTATCGTACCCCACCAGAAGAACAGAGACTCAAACCCTACTGCCACTTGGTACCTGGCCTTAAACTTATCCGGCACTCCTCGTGGGACCCCTATCTCATCAATATAGACCTGGGAATCAAAAGACCCTATTGGAGAGGCGTTTCTCGGCTCTCGTGGGTGGCTTTCCTTCCACAGGGATTCTGAAAGGAGGTGTATGGGCATAGCTAGCTGAACCAAAGCGCAATCCCCTTGGGCATTGGCTGGGATCCTGGCTCTCAGCTTCATGTCACCACACAACCACCAAACATCAGCCCTCTGGGTATCATGTTCAACCCAGCCACCTTCTTTTGTGACCACTCTATTCCTACAATAGTCATCGGGTAATTGTCCCAAGTCTGTTCCGCTCTCATTCCCCAGGAGTGCAAAACAAGAATAGTCACCAGGATACGTGACCACTGGGGGTACTTGAGGTCTCTGAACCTGGGGAAACAACAAACTTAAAGTATGACAGGCTGTATTAGGTGTGTAAACCTTGTTGTACAGTTTCAACATGCATTGTAGTCCTTCTGGATCAGTTTGATCATCTAATGGAAAAGGTACTGTAGCCAAGTGAGGCCTGACTCCAGCGCATACCAGGCAATTTCCCCTTTTTAGTGTCCTAGCTGTATACCTCAGCCATTCCAGCCACTCATTCTTATCTTGGTATCCTGTCTCGAGCAAATCTATCTTCCAAGGTCAGATTAGTGAACCTAACCACAGGGCCCATTTTCTCTACTACTGTTTTTGGTGGCCCTTCTTTTTCCTCTTCAATCTGGGGCCCTGTCTCATTTTTTCCTTTTAACTGCATGGAAGAAACCCCCCATGGGATCAGTTCCAGTGACATATATACCAATGGCAAACAGTCCCTGGTCCCCTAGTGGACACAGAACTCGCTCCTGGGCCCAGGAGCGAGTTCTGTGTCTGCTTATAAGCGTTCCATCTATGGACAACATGTGGATATCCTCCTGAAGTGACAACGGAAGCTGAAGTGAGTGGAGGACTGCGGTCTGGAGCCCACCTGTGACGGCACACCCAGGGAGACCATACAGTATTCATACATGCCCACTACCCCTGTAGGGGTATGAGGAGTGGGTGAGTGGGGGCCTATAGGGGGAGCACCAAAGTCACCAGACTACTCTTGAGCACATAAGTCACTAAACTGCTTTGCATCCTTTGTTATTGGATCGTTTTCATGTATTTTTTTCACTTGGATCATTTTTATATACATTTTTTTGGTTCACCAATTTTTGTTTTGTTTTTGAACTTGATATTGTCTTTAATGCACAGGGACTGCTGTTTTTTGATGCATTTGATTTATATTGTGGTTTTTTATTTTTTATTTTTTACTGGACTTGGTGATCTAAGATGTACACAGAGTATTCATCTATGTTTGATTAGTTTACATAGATGCATATACAATTTCTTTCACGTGATTACTAATTAAGGTGACACACTATGTTTCATGAATTTCACTATAACTATATATCTATCTTTATGGGTATTTTCAGTCAAACAATGTTGTTGTGACAAGGTATATAGTATAGTACACTCTTTAAGGTTTAAAGGGGGCATTAATTTTTAAGTGGACGACATTACATTTTCACATAGTGTTAGGGTTTTTTTCTGATATTCTTTGTGTAGGGTGCCTTAACTTTACATTACCCCCGTATGAGAGTATGCCACGAAAGTCAGCAGGTACTGAAGGTCATGACCATCAAACCAAGGGAACTGGGACTGGAAGACCTGGAAGGTTTTCTAGGCCGTGATATAAGCCTTCTTAGTGTTGACTGATAGAGATTTATCAATCAATGCCGCTGCGTTGGCCCAATGGGAAACAAATCCATCAGTAGAGAGGACTGCGGGGATGGCGTGGCGAAGGTGTCCACTTCTGGAACCTGTCGGAAAAACAACGGATAGTTAAACCATGACAGAGCATCTGCTACCACATTCTCTGCCCCACTAATGAATCTGCAATGTATGTGGAAATTAAACTGCAGAGATAACCAAATCAGCCTGCGAACAAAAGACATGTTTATTAATGACCTAGATCTGCCCTTGTTGATAATCTCCACAGCAGCTTGATTGTCCGTTGAGAAAACAACCATCTGCCCTGACCACAACCTACCCCATACCTGGGCTGCTGACACTATAGGATAAATTTCAAATAGTGCTGAAGACTCTCTGAAACCTGGGATGGCCAAGATCTCCTCCGGCCATGGCCCTTCAAGCCAGTGAGTGCCAAAAATGGCAGCATAACCGGCTGAGGCCGCTGCATCCGTCACAACCTGAGGAGAGGATATGGACTCCGTAGGGATGAACATGGCAATCCTATTCCAACGCTGGAGGAACTCGTCCCACATGCGCTGGTCAGCCAAAGCTGCAACATCCAGCTTGACCCGAGAGTCAGAGTCAGGGGCTGATGGCAACAAAGCTAACAATCTTGAGATAAAATACCTTCCCTGTGGAATGATCCTCATTGCGAAATTTAACATGCCTAACAAAGACTGCAACTCCAACCTGGAACAAGCTTGCGAGATGGTACATGAATGGATACAATCTTTGATTCTACCAAACTTGTCTGCAGGTAAGCTAGACTGCATGGCCTGCATATCCTGGGTAATCCCCAAAAAGGTGAGAGCCGTCACCGGGCCCTCCATCTTCTTGACTGCCAGCGGAACATTGAGTGCTGCAAAAATCGATACCAATATCCGTAGATCAGCAGGGGCCTGCTCGGAACTCTCTATAAGGCCCCTTTCACACTGGGGCGGTAGGGGCGTCGGCGGTAAAACAGCGCTATTTAGGTATTCGGCCGCTAGCGGTGCGGTTTTAACCCCCCACTGGCGGCCGAAAAAGGGTTAAAACCCCTCGTATAGCGCGGGTATAGCTGCGGTATAGCCGCGTTGTCCCATTGATTTTAATGGGCAGGAGCGGTAAAAGATGCGGCTTGCAGGAGATTTTTTCTTCTCCTGCCAGCGCACCGCTTCAGTGTGAAAGCCTTCGGGCTTTCACACTGAACAAACAGCGGAGGCTGTTTAGGGGCGGTTTGCAGGCGCTATTTTTAGCGCAATAACGCCTGCAAACCGCCCCAGTGTGAAAGGGGCCTAAGGAGGAAATCATCCAAGTAATGAATGACATCATGACAGCCTTCCACATGAGTGAGAATCCAACTGAGTGACTGCGCAAAGGTATCAAATAACCAGGGGCTGCTCTTGGAACCAAAAGTGAGCCTGGTGGCAAAATAATACAACCCCCTCCACTTTACCCCATGCCACTGCCAAAGTGATGGTAAGATTGGAAGAAGCTTAAAGACATCCGCTATGTCTGCTGTGGACAGCCAGGCGCCCTCCCCAACTCTGATGATTCGTTGAATGAATGAATGATTTGTAAAGCGCTGCAAATGCGAACTGAATCGCCTCAAGGCGCTAGATGCATTCTCTGTTGTCAGCTTCTTAGAAAAGGAAGGTCTTTTGTTTTTTCCTGAAGGCCTGGTGGTTTTCTTCCATGCGGATGTTGGTTGGAAGAGCATTCCATAGTTCCCCAGATACCGAATGGGTCTACCCCACATGCCAAATGAGCCGGGGCTGGTAGGGAAAGCCCTGGACGTGCCTGGAACAGGTAAATCAGTATTGGAACACTAATATGCAGTGTGTGAGGACGACTGGCATGTTGCACAAACCGTTGACCTCAGCCCAGAAAAATGTCTGCAAAAAAGTTCAGTGTCCACCCTAATCCACACTGTGACTACCTGATGTTGGGCAAACATGGCAGTGGCTTTGGCAGAAAATGAACGATGGTAATCGTAAAACGCTGTACTTCCGAACTTATACCCTAATTCCACCACTGCGTACAGATAATGATGCAGCTCCTCCCTCCTATGGGGGCTCACCGAGCATACAATATCCCTGAACATGCTGAATGCCAAGACAAACTCGGGGATAGAGAGCTTGCGGTTCAACCTGTGGTCCCTAGTCTTGACAATGACTGACACATCACCACAGGCATAGGACTTATTGTCAGTAACATCATGGGCGGCAATCAACAAAGATGCCAGATTGACATCCTTGCCCTCTAAAATATCTTTGCTGATATTCCCGGGGACAATATGAGCCGGGGTAACAGAGGGGACACTAGTGCTGGTACCTGCAGCCAACTGCAGGGGGCTTGAAACCATGGGGACTTCAGAACCTGCTGCGATCCCAGAAACCTTAAGTTCCACTGGGGCTAGATCCGGACGGCCCTCTAAAATCTCCACCCTGGCCCGTAACTCCTAAAATGAGCCAGCCAGAGAGCTTAGGGTAGAGTGAATTTGTGTAGCGACCATACGCAGGGTGATCTGCTCAGCACTGGAACCTGAAGAACTAGGAATCAAAAGTCTAAAGTTCGGCCTTGCGGGCTGACACTGGGTATGAAATACCCCTAAGACTTGGCTCTGCCATCAGTCTTGGGACGGTCCAGGACCTCAGAAGGCGAGCCGCTATGTTCCGAACCCCTAGCTGGAGAAGGGGGATGGAGGCAAAGTCCTCTGTCAGCCACATGAGACATGACCTAAATTAAAACCGAAACAACCACCGTAAGCAAACATGACATACCAACTGACTTCAGGAGACCCTAACCAACCCCCCCCTTTTTTTTATTTTTAAACATCCCCCCCGCCGCCTCCTACCCCCTTATGAACAAGCCCTCATGTGCCTACAACAGTGTACACTATACCAAAATGAAGGCCGAGCAACCCGCAGCAACAGGTCAATACACAAATCACTCACTCTGGCCTTCAGAAACCTGAAAACGTGTCGGGTTCCGCGATGACTAATGGCGTAAAGCATTGTGACGAAATGATGAATGGCCTAACGTAAGCTAACTGAGCACCGGATGAGGAGACTTGCCACTACACAAGCCAATTAAAAACGATCATCTCAACCCGGGGTGACCTCAAGCGTGATAGGTGAATGCTGTAGTGGCGAGCCTGACAGCAAAGTACACTAGAGTAAACAAAGTATGAGCAGTCATGACTTACCTTTGGTCGTGAATCCTTCTCCTTAAGCGAACGAAAACTGCCTGATGACCGATGCATACCCTGAAAATGAGTGGGGCTGAAAACGTGTCAGTAAAGGGATGGTGAACCCGCGCAGTGGAAGTAAAGGTTTGTTTGGTGAGATTTTTTGGAACTGCTGCCTCCCAACAAGCAGTCACCCTAAATGGGGACGGCTGAGATTTATTGAAAATGGTAGAAGGGTTTGGCGCTGTTCCTTTTAGTTGAATGATTCTCCACCTGCATATAGGTTACTAGGTGCAAATTTAAATATAGATTCCTAGGTGTAAACAATACCGTGCATGTATCAGATTGGTGATATACTAAAATATTGGTAAATATTGTTCCATCATAAGTGATACATAAACTTTAAATATATAAAAAATATATAAAAAAATATAGCAGATATCAAATCCCATATATAGTATGCTGGTATGTATTCCAAAAAACATAAAGTGCAAAGGGGAGGGGGAGGTGGGGGAGAGGGAGAGGGAGGGGGAGAGGAAGGGTGGGGGGTGAGGGGAGGGGAGTGACAGGGGAGAGGAAAGGGAGAAGTGTGGGAGATCTGCTCCTGGTGGAGGAAATAAACAATATCAGGATCCCTCCTAATAAAGTGCAAACGTGCTGGTGAAGTTCAAAGGAAGTCCTTATGTGAAATACACTTGCTGTCAAATTCTTAACATATATCTTGTGCAGTATCTTGTGATGTTGTGATAATAACCCTTCAATTTTTATATCCTTGTTCTGAAAGTGCAGCCACTCACCAGATCACTTCACCCCTGCAGGGGTATCAGGCAGTTACAGTTTTGCGCCACTGTACGGCGTTCGCTGGCGGGCTCAGGATCGTGGTATATCATATGTAAAGAGAGAGGGAGTGCCCATAGCGTAAAATTGTTTCTTAAAAGTTTTATTAAACAAAATAGAAAGGTACTCACAATTTTACAATGTAAATCAAGCGAGGTAGTAAAAAACGTCACAATTATCCTTCAGCGCTGGTACAATAGGTGATGTTTGGGAAGCACAGATTAGGCCACGCCCTATGCGTTTCGTCGTTAGGACGTCTACGGGAGCGTGACCTGTGCTGTGTCTTCCCACCCTTATATAGTGTGCGGTGTCCCCTTGTTGAATTTTCAATTGGCATCCATTTTGCCTGTGATTCCGCGGACCGGAAGTGCGTCCGCGGCCATTTTGTTTATATTTTGCAGACCGAAGTCCGACTTCCTGTGAGGGTAACAGTGTTTCTAAGGAGCGATTTGTGGCCATTTTGCCTGAGATTTTAGCAGACAGTAGACCATATCCACTGTCTCTGTATGTTTATCCTGCAAAGTCCGGCGGCCATTTTGCCTGTTTTTTTTTTTTTTTTTTTGGACAAAGGAGACCATAGGGAAGTTTTTTTTATGCTATTAGTGTCAGTTCCTACTTAAAATGCAAGTATATAGTGTTAGATCTACCGCACACTGTAAAAAGGTTTTTGCACATTGGTCAATTTACTTTATGTGACGGTAAAATTCAGGATATTTATGCTAGATTCAACCTTAAAATAAATGATTTAAAACCCATAAGGGTTGCATAAAAAACGGTATATGAGCCACTTACTATGGGCAACTGCAATATAAAGAAACACATACATGTCATTACTAAAAATAAGAATAAGATAAAAATAAAAATTTATTATAAAAGCATAAAATATATTAAATAAAAAATAAAAAATGCTTGATGTTAAAATTCATGTATATTTTATGTGACATTTTTTGTGTATTTTTATTATTACTCTGGAGAGAGGGAGGACATGTTTTTATGAGGGCTTGTTATTCCGGCCTCATATAATTTGGCTTTTGAATAATCTATATTTATACATTATATATCCTCATTTAATTACTACCTGGGAGTATTACTTCTATAGTGCGCACGTGGGGGAGATATATTAGGTATCTTTTTAACGTTTCTTAGTAACACTGTGGGCCTATGCCCAAAAGTTAGACTATATAAAAATAAAATTAGAATATTTCGAATATGTTTATATATTAAGAAGAGAAAATGGAGACAAAAGGAGAATTCTGGGGGGGTGTTTCTGGATGTTCCCCATATTGTGAGCCAATCCTTTCATGTTGTGAGTGTGTATTAAAGGGAGGTATTTTAAAATCTGTATTATACTATTCATGCGTGTACGATTTGTGCATATATATGTACGGTTTAAGTGAGTGTGAAGGGTCCTCTATTTGAAAGGTGTACAGGACCTATTAGGCACTTTTCATATTTGTACCCTGCTTTTGGTACAAATTCTGCTCATTTATGGGGAGAGAGAAAAAAGGTGGTTTGGTACCAACGTGTTTCTGAGGTCAAGTGTGTAGGTGCTATATGTCTCCCAAGTTGATGTTACTACTAGTAATTGGTTAGGAAGCAATTGAGGTCAAGGTCTATATTCATACCCATAGGTTGTAGGGTATCCAGTAGGAATATCCACTTGGTTTCGTTTTGTGAAACCTTAGTTTTTTTATTATCGCCTTTCCAGTGGCCCTTGATTTTGTCTATTGCGTAAAATGTCATATGCGCCGGGTCTCTATTGTGATAATCTCTGAAGTGCCTAGAGACGCTGTGCTTGTTGAACCCTTTCTTGATGTTTTTAATATGTTCTCTGACCCTGACATGTAATTCTCTCGTTGTTCTTCCTACATATTGCTTCCGACATGGGCACTCTAATACGTAGGTAACGTGAGTACTGTGGCAGGTGATGAGTTCTCGAATGTTGAACTCTTTTTCGTTGACAGTTGATCTGAATTTTGTTGTTTTCTTGTTGGTTTTTTTACTGGTTCTGCAAGGTAGACATTTGCCACATTTGAAAAACCCTTTTAGGCCTTTTCCTATTTTTATCTCCCTGGGTGGATCTATTGCATTATGTACCAATTTATTCCTCAGGGTTGGTGCTTTTTTGTAGATGAAAACAGGTTTCTTGGGCAGTATAGAGTTGAGGACCCTATCAGATTGTAAAATGGGCCAGTGTTTTTTAATTATAGTTTCCGCATGTTTGTATTGTCTATTATACCCCGTTAGGAAGGCTACTTCCATTTTATCATTTTTTGTTCTTCTTTGTTGTGTTCCTGTTTCATCTAACATTTTATTTCTGTCCATTTTCCCAACTGTATGTTTCAGTGCCACCAGGTCCTTTCTTTTGTATCCCTTTTCCACAAACTTGTTTATTAAAGTATCTGTTTGTTTCTCGTAGTCGTGTTTACTGGAGCAATTCCTATATAATCGCATGAACTGACCCTTGGGTATGTTTCCTAGCCATCGGGGGTGGTGACAGCTACTGGTTGGGATGTACCCATTTCTGTCCGTGGTTTTGAAATACGTTCTTGTTTTCAGCTGTCCATTGTCTTTGTATATTTGTAGATCCAGATAATCCACGGTTTCTTTATTCCAATTTCCCGAAAAGGTGAGTCCATAGGCATTGCCACTGATCTCGTCAAAGAAATTCTGTAGTTCCTCTGTCGTGCCCCCCCATACAATGACAATGTCGTCAATGTACCTCCTGTATAATTTCAGATTTCTTCTTTCAATACTATAAATCTGTTCCTCCTCCCATTTGTTGAGTAGTAGGTTAGCTACACTGGGGGCATACTTAGCCCCCATGGCTACTCCTTTTATCTGAGAGTAGAAGTCGCCTTTATGCCAAAAGTAGTTATGGCTCATAACCCCTCCAATATATAATTAATTTGTGTTACCCTTAAATCCGTTAGTGTGTGTAAAGCCCATTCCACACCACTCAGACCATCCTTCTGTACGATGTTGGTGTACAGGGAATTTATATCGACGGTTACTAGTATGTCGTTATCATTTATTTCGAAGTTGTTTAGTTCCCCAATTAGCTGTTTACTGTCTCTCAGGAACGATTTACCTTTTTTAACTAGGGGTTGTAAGTAGCCATCCAGATATGCTCCCAACCGGGAGAACAGTGAGTCAATGCCACTGATTATCGGTCTGCCAGGGGGGTTCTTTTGGTCTTTGTGGATCTTGGGTACGTAGTATATAATTGGAGTTTTTGCTGTTTCAGGGGTAAATATTTGGCTTCCTTTTTTGTTAGGATTCCCAAATCTTCTCCTTTTTTGACATAGGTCTTCAGTTTTTTCTTGTATTGGGTATCTCCAGCAACTTCTTCATTTCTGATTCATAGTCTTTTTTTATTTAAAATAACCAGGCCCCCTCCTTTATCGGCCGGTCGGATGACTATGTTTTTCTTCCCCTCTATTTCTTTAATAGTATTCCATATGTTTGTTTTTATCTTTTTCGGTTTTAGTTTCCTAAGATCTTGTTCGACCATTTTTTTAAAAGTCATCAGGCTCTCATTTTGTTGAACGTTCGGGTTGAAAGTTGAATTATTTCTTAGTCCTGAATGTTGGAATAGAGGGGGGTCATCATCTGTTCGGACGTTGCTGTTGTTATTTCCTTTCATTAAATAAAATTTTTTTATGTTGAGTTTTCTTACGAATTTTTGGAGGTCTATGTATACTTCGAAGGGGTCGAGATTTTTATCAGGAGCGTATTGTAGGCCTAGGTCCAACACCCTCAATTCTTCCTCATTAAAATTGGCTTCACTTAGGTTAAAAATCCCTGTACCTAATATTCTCCTCTTCTTCTTTTTCTTCTTGATTCCTCCTCTCTTACCGCGTGCTTATTTTTATCTTATTCTTATTTTTAGTAATGACATGTATGTGTTTCTTTATATTGCAGTTGCCCATAGTAAGTGGCTCATATACAGTTTTTTATGCAACCCTTATGGGTTTTAAATAATTTATTTTAAGGTTGAATCTAGCATAAATATCCTGAATTTTACCGTCACATAAAGTAAATTGACCAATGTGCAAAAACCTTTTTACAGTGTGCGGTAGATCTAACACTATATACTTGCATTTTAAGTAGGAACTGACACTAATAGCATAAAAAAAACTTCCCTATGGTCTCCTTTGTCCAAAAAAAAAAAAAAAAAAAACAGGCAAAATGGCCGCCGGACTTTGCAGGATAAACATACAGAGACAGTGGATATGATCTACTGTCTGCTAAAATCTCAGGCAAAATGGCCACAAATCGCTCCTTAGAAACACTGTTACCCTCACAGGAAGTCGGACTTCGGTCTGCAAAATATTAACAAAATGGCCGCGGACGCACTTCCGGTCCGCGGAATCACAGGCAAAATGGATGCCAATTGAAAATTCAACAAGGGGACACCGCACACTATATAAGGGTGGGAAGACACAGCACAGGTCACGCTCCCGTAGACGTCCTAACGACGAAACGCGTAGGGCGTGGCCTAATCTGTGCTTCCCAAACATCACCTATTGTACCAGCGCTGAAGGATAATTGTGACGTTTTTTACTACCTCGCTTGATTTACATTGTAAAATTGTGAGTACCTTTCTATTTTGTTTAATAAAACTTTTAAGAAACAATTTTACGCTATGGGCACTCCCTCTCTCTTTACATATGATATACCACGATCCTGAGCCCGCCAGCGAACGCCGTACAGTGGCGCAAAACTGTAACTGCCTGATACCCCTGCAGGGGTGAAGTGATCTGGTGAGTGGCTGCACTTTCAGAACAAGGATATAAAAATTGAAGGGTTATTATCACAACATCACAAGATACTGCACAAGATATATGTTAAGAATTTGACAGCAAGTGTATTTCACATAAGGACTTCCTTTGAACTTCACCAGCACGTTTGCACTTTATTAGGAGGGATCCTGATATTGTTTTTTTCCTCCACCAGGAGCAGATCTCCCACACTTCTCCCTTTCCTCTCCCCTGTCACTCCCCTCCCCTCACCCCCCCCCCTCTTCCTCTCCCCCTCCCTCCCCCCCCCTCCCCCTCCCCTTTGCACTTTATGTTTTTTGGAATACATACCAGCATACTATATATGGGATTTGATATCTGCTATATTTTTTTATATATTTTTTATATATTTAAAGTTTATGTATCACTTATGATGGAACAATATTTACCAATATTTTAGTATATCACCAATCTGATACATGCACGGTATTGTTTACACCTAGGAATCTATATTTAAATTTGCACCTAGTAACCTATATGTAGGTAGAGAATCATTCAACTAAAAGGAACAGCGCCAAACCCTTCTACCATGTTCAATGAAAACGTGTCAGACCCCCGAGACAGGGATCAAAAAGACCCACCCCCCCCCTACGAAAACCTGAAAACGTGTCAGGTGACTGCAACGTGGGTTGAGCAGATCTAGTGTGTTGATTGTGACATGAACGTATGCAAGGGATGAGTGGACTTGTCACTGCCCCAAGTCAATTAAAAATGAAACATCTCAATCCGATGACCCCCAGAACGTGATGGGTGATCCCACAGTGATGAACCTTGAGGCCTAAATGGTGGACCATGACCCCTGTATGTGAATGACGGCTGATAAAAGATAACCAACAACACTTACCTGAGCTGGACTGCAACCGAGCAGGAACAACTACTGGAAATATACAGAAAAACTAACATCCGTAAAAGCTGCAATGATGTGCGATATAATCAGGTAGGAAAAGAAACGACTTATGACAAAGAAACGCATGATTGGAACCTAACACCGTGCGTGACCTCTGAATGGAGGAGGACCAGATGAGATGAAACAAATGACCTGGCCACCTGATGCCTAGGGACCCCTGGAAGGTGCCCTGGAAGTGTGTGACTGTCCAGGATCCCCCATGTAAGTGGACCCTGTGAACACCAGACTGTGAAAGTTATTTAAATGCACTACTTACTGAGCAGAGCACACTGAAGCTGAACAGATGCGGCTGAACACATGCACACACCCAATAGAACCTAAAAAAAAAAAATCACAGAAATATGGTATGGCGAGCGTGTGGTGTGACAGTCAACATGGAACAGCTGCGACAAACCAGTTACAAGGTGTACATGAAATACATAAAACGGATGGACAAAGAGATGCGGTCCGTATGTCCAAGTTTGACCCCCCCCCCACCACTTTTTACCTATAGTTGAACAAAGAGCGCCATGTACACCGATACCCACATGAGGAAGCAGTGACTACAGGGCCAGTGTCACGTCATGGGGGGCTGCTCCGAGCCTGACCTGCTGACCCAAGGTGCTGGTACTGGAGCACCTGCTGGCACTCCCAACCCCCCCCCCCGCCGGCGTGGATGGCAGACACCAGACCCCCCCCCCCCTGCTCACCCAAAACACCCCCCCCCCCCGTAACACCAAGACAGCAAAGACAGCAAATGACAACTGGAACAGCCAAAGCCTAATGCAAATATGACTGAGCCAGGAGCAGCAAATGCACAAATGGAATAAAAAGCCAATCCGTTTCTCCCGCTGAACATTGCAGCATAAAAAATGCTTGGCATGAGGTCCGTTTGACAAGCAATGCAGCCAGAGTGACCATCTAACCCCCCTGTCCATGAGAGATTCTAGTTTGCATCTATGATTTTTTTTTTTTCCTAGGCATATTTGAACCCTATAGCTATGGCAAAGCCAGGGGCCCCGCAGCTTCAGGTGGACCAAGCATACAGGATAATTTAAGCAGACCGATACCTACCTGGTGTGTTGTGCTCGCTTATAGCAATAAGCTGAATTCAGGCAGATGTCAAAGGTGCCCAAATGTATGCCATTTACATATGCACCAGTTCACAGTTACCCAAATCTACTCTGAAAAAACATTTCCTGCACTGGCATCCTGCAGGGAAAACTGACAAACTGCAATCAAATGACCGAGCCCCCCGCAGGGCGATTGCCACTGGACACAGAGCCCCCCCCGACCGGTACCTGATCCTAGTACCGGAGACACTTGACCGTTGCAGCCGACACACGACCACCTAGAGGCACTGGAAGACCAGAAATGACGTTCAGCTGTCGCCCGGAAATGACGTGAAACGACCGAAGCATCATACGAGAGAGAAGGCCGACAGTCGAAAGGAGGGGGAGGATGGGTTTAAGTACAGCCCGACTACAAATTCAGGCCGCCTCTGGCTGGCCTTCTCATTTGATTAGTTTCTGTTTCAACAATTTAGTCATATATTCTGCCAAACTGTGTTCTGTTTCCTGATGATATAACTGGTAATAAGGGTATTTTATATGGCCTACCATGCATCATTTCAAAAAGACCCAATCCTTCCTTATTAGGCGTTACGTGCATGCTGAGAACAGCTAATGGTAAGCAAAAGATCCAATTCTTCCCTCTTTCTTGAATAGCTTTTCTTAGTTTGCTTTTTGGTATACCATTGTGTCTCTCAACCAGCCCTGCTGACTATGGGTGGTAGGCACAGTGATATTTTACCTGTATTCCCATAGCCTCAGTTAACCACTTCAGCCCCGGAAGGTTTTACCCCCTTCCTGACCAGAGCACTTTTTACAATTTGGCACTGCGACGCTTTAACTGCTAATTGCGCGGTCATGCAATGCAGTACCCAAACGAAATTTGCATCCTTTTTTCCCACAAATAGAGCTTTCTTTTGATGGTATTTGATCACCTCTGCAGTTTTTATTTTTTGCGCTGTAAATGGAAAAAGACCTAAAATTTTGAAAAATAATTATGTTTTCTACTTTTTGATATAAAAATATCCAAAAAACTCAATTTTAGTCATACATTTAGGCCAAAATGTATTCAGCCACATGTCTTTGGAAAAAATTAAAAATGTATTGGTTTGTGCAAAAGTTATAGCGTCTACAAACTAGGGTACATTTTCTGGAATTTACACTGCTTTTAGTTTTGTCTGCCTATCTCATTTCTTGAGGTGCTAAAATGGCAGGGCAGTTATATATAATGACAAAAAAAAAAATTACAAAAAGTTGTCACTAATGATATATTGCTCAAACATGCCATAGGCATATATGGAATTACACCCCAAAATACATTCTGCTGCTTCTCCTGAGTACGGGGATACCACATGTGTGGGACTTTTTGGGAGCCTAGCTGCGTACAGTGCCCCGAAAACCAATCACCGCCTTCAGGATTTCTAAGGGCGTAAATTTTTGATTTCACTCCTCACTATCACAGTTTCGAAGGCCATAAAATGCCAAAAGAACCCACCCCCTCCAAATGACCCCGTTTTGGAAAGTAGACACCCTAAGCTATTTGCTGAGAGGCATGGTGAGTATTTTGCAGCTCTTATTTGTTTTTGAAAATGAAGAAAGAAAAGAAGACATTTTTTTCTTTTTCTTTTTTCAAATTTCAAAACTTTGTGACAAAAAGCAAGGTCTGCAAAATACTCACCATACCTCTCAGCAAATAGCTTGTGGTGTCTACTTTCCAAAATGGGGTCATTTGGGGGGTTGTGCCATCTGGGCATTCCATGGCCTCCGAAATTGTGATAGGCAGTGAGGAGTGAAATAAAAAATTGACACCCTTAGAAACCCTGAAGGTGGTGCTTGGTTTTCGGGGTCCCGTACGCACCTAGGCTCCCAAAAAGTCTCACACATGTGGTATCCCTGTACTCAGGAGAAGCAACAGAATGTATTTTGGGGTGTAATTTCACATATGCCCATGACATGTTTGAGCAATATATCATTTTTAGTGATTGTGCAAAAAAAAAAAATTGTCTTTTTCCCGCAACTTGTGTCACAAAATAAAATATTCCATGTACTCGACATGCCTCTCAGAAAATAGCTTGTGGTGTTTACTTTCCAAAATGGGGTCAGTTGGGGGGGGGGGGGGGTTTGAACTGTCCTGGCATTTTAAGCACAACATTTATAAGCTTATGCCACACATCACTCACTCTTCTAACCTTTGAAGACAAAGCCCTTTCTGACACTTTTTGTTTAATTACATTTTTTTTTCTTTTTTGCAATAAAATTACTTTGAACCCCCAAACATTATATATATTTTTTAAAGCAAAGGCCCTACAGATTAAAATGGTGGGTGTTTCATTTTTTT
The DNA here is from genome assembly GCA_037952925.1 of Lithobates clamitans. Lineage (NCBI taxonomy): Eukaryota > Metazoa > Chordata > Amphibia > Anura > Ranidae > Lithobates > Lithobates clamitans. The sequence continues at coordinate 109,033 of JBBGZY010000831.1, forward strand.
TTTTTCACACAGTATTTGCGCAGCGATTTTTCAAATGCATTTTTTGGGGAAAAAACACACTTTTTTTAATTTTATTGCACTAAAACACACTATATTGCCCAAATATTTGATGAAGTAAAAAAGATGATCTTAGGCCAAGTACATGGATACCAAACACAACATGCTTTAAAATTGCGCACAGACGTGCAGTGGCGACAAACTACATACATTTTTAAAAACCTTTACAGGTTACCACTTTAGATTTACAGAGGAGGTCTACTGCTAAAATTACTGCCCTCGATCTGACCTTCGCGGTGATGCCTCACATGCATGGTGCAATTGCTGTTTACATTTGACGCCAGACCAACGCTTGCGTTCGCCTTTGCGCGAGAGCAGGGAGGGGGGACAGGGGTGCTTTTTTTTTTTTTTCTTTTTTTTTTAAACTGTTCCTTTCATTTTTTTTTTTTAATTGTAGTTTTTATTGTTATCTCAGGGAATGTTAATATCCCCTATGATAGCAATAGGTAGTGACAGGTACTCTCTTTTTTTTTTTGTTGAAAAAATTGGACCCTATTAGACTCTAGATCTCTCCTCTGCCCTCAAAGCATCTGACCACACCAAGATCGGTGTGATAAAATGCTTTCCCAATTTCCCAATGGCGCTGTTTACATCCGGCGAAATCGAAATAATGAAATGCTCGTAGCTTCCGGTTTCTTAGGCCATAGAGATAATTGGAGCCATTCTGGTCTCTGATCAGCTCTATTGTCAGCTGGCTGAATCACTGGCTGCATTCTCGGGTTCCCTGTTGGGACAGGAGAGCCAGAGAAAACCATGGAAGATGGTGGGTGGGGGGGTCATTCCCTCCCACTGCTTGTAAAAGCAGTCTAGAGGCTAATTAGCCGGTAGGATTGCTTTTACATGAAAGCCGACCGCTGGCTTAAAAGAATGATACCAAGATGATACCTAAACCTGCAGGCATTATTCTGGTATAACCACTCAAAGTTCAGCAACATACCAGTACGTTGCTGGTCCTTGTTGGGCATATACTGTATAATCTTTTTTTTTTTTTTCCATGCAGCCTGTGGGCTGAAAGAAAAAGAGATTGATCGGTGAGTATGCTCACCATTAGAATACCTCCCTTCATCCACCCACTTCTAATGATGGGCATACATGCACCATTTATATATGCTGATGCCCCAAAAGTTAGGAGCAAATCGCTCCTCCGCCTCTGCTGCCCCATATGCTTCGGCATATATGCTCTTTTTTTTATTTTTTTAACTGTGGTGGTGAAATCACCCCCTGCAGCGCTGGAGTCACGGCTTTATGTATCGTGAGAGCAAACGCTGTTACTGTCAAGATAAATAAATCCGAGCTGCAACTTAATGGCGTACCTGCCAAGCAAATGATGGTTAACAATAAAACAATAAAAAGTAAAATTACAGTATAACAGTAAAACATACCATACCTGCAAAGCAAATACAAAAAAAAATAGTAAAAAATAAAACATTTTTTAACGCAACCTGTTCCTAAAATATATATATGCCGAAGCATGGGGGTATCCACCCGCAAAAGGTAGGAGCAAATCGCTCCTCCACCCCTGCTGCCCCCATGCTTCGGCATATATGCTCTTCTTTTTTTTTTTTTTTAACTGTGGTGGTGAAATCACCTCCAACAGCGCTGAAGTCACGGCTTTATGTATCGTGGGAGCAAACGCTGTTGCTGTCAAGATAGATAAATCCGCGCTGCAGCTGATTGGCATACCTGAAAACAAAAAAAAATGGTTAACAGTAAAACACAGTAAGCAGTAAAGTATAAAAAAAATTACATACCTGAAAAGCAAACATGATAAAACATAATAACAATAAAACATTGCAGAATAGAATACAGTAAGAAAGAACAGAACAATAGAGAGAGAACAATAAAACGACAACTATTTTTGGTTTTTTTTGTAGACGGCAATCTACAAGCTGCTGGGGAAAGCCCCGGCGATTAGATTGCACGGTGCCACATGCTCCAATCTGATGACCAAACAAGTGACTAAAAAGTGGCACGCTCGTCTAATAATTGTCCACGCACAAGTGGTACCCCTTTCCTAATAAGGGTGACACCAAGTCCCACACAATCTTGCCAGCGCTTCCTATGTAGTCAGGGCAGTTTGTCGGCTCTACTTGACTATCTCTTACCTCATAAACCATAAAACTACATGTATAGCCTGTGGCCCTGTCACAGAGCTTATACATCTTGACCCTGTATCTGGCACGCTTGCTGGGAAGGTACTGTTTGAATGACAAGCGGCTAGAAAACTTAATCAGGGACTCATCAACGCAGACAACTTGATGGGGAGTAAACAAGTCTGCAAAGCGTGGTTTACGAGGGGCCGAATTTTGTAGAGCCGATCGTATCCAGGGTCTCCACGAGGACGACAGAATTCATTGTTGTTGAAGTGCATGAACCGCAAAATCTGCTCGTATCGTGCCCTGGCCATGGAAGCAGAGAACACAGGCATATGGTGAATTAGGTCAGTGGACCAATATGACCGCAACTCACTCTTTTTGGTTATGCCCATGAGGAGGGATAGGCCCAGAGAGATCTTAAATTCAGAAACCGTAATTGGTTTCCAATCTCTGGCAAGGGAGGACTGGGGAATAGTGGCAATGTGTTGACCAGTGTACAAATTGCTTTGGTCCACAATAGATCTATAGAGATCTTCGGTGAAAAACAGCGGATAAAAATCAAGTGACGTAAAATCAACTGTTTCCACCTGAATGCCGGGTTGGCCAGTGAATGGGGGAAGTTCAGGTGCTGCAGAAGTGGTGGGTTCCCAATTAGGATTGGCGAATGCAGCAGGAAGGGCACTATGGGCACGACAGGCCTGTGTTTGTCTTCTTGGTGGCAGCAGGACACTACTTGTGCTTGCCAGCTTGAACTGCACTTATGGGACTCGCCACGTCACCAAGTGTTACTGCAGTGCTGGATGTACGACCAGGATGTACTAGGCTGCTGGTGCTTGCCAGTTCACCAGAAGGAATAGCGGCGCTAGTACTTCTCTTCTCCATATGAGAGCTCTGCTCTTCTTGCACCACAACAGCAGAAGAAGATTGGGGTCTTGTACGCCTGACGTTGGCAGGGACCACAAATCCGTCATCAGAGCTATCTGTCATGGAGCCGCTGTCGTCTACAGGATCGTATGCTGAGCCTGAATCTGACAGGTGAGTTAATTCCCCTTCACTATCTGTCATGCTCAGAAACATGTAGGCCTCTTCACTACTGTACCTTCGATTTACCATTTTGGGCTCTAAATTTAGTGGTACAGTAGTGAGACTCACAGGTAAAAAATCTCCTAGACTGTATCAAAAAGCTACCAAAAAAACTGTTAGCTATCGCAGGGATTAGGCCTGACTCTGCGAACGCTGCAGTTATGTGTTTAGTGTTTTGTGACAGTGATCGATCCATACTGCACTTGGGTGGGCTGGGCAGAGGGTCAAAACGCAGGTGCTAGCAGGTATCTGGGCTGATCCCGCTAACACTGCATTTTTGGGAACCCTAAACTGCTGGGGACGCTAGTATAGATCTGATCTGATCAGATATTGATCCGTTCAGATACTATACCACTAAAGGAGGTGTATGCTGCGTGCGTGGGTGTTAGCGGTACTGGCACTAACTGGCACTAACCTGACGCTGCCTGGGGCGACGCAGATCCTATCTGACCCTAAAACCTAACTTATATCACCCGCCGGGTGATCAGGGGGTTAAACCTTTATTAGGTAATAAACGGCGGGTGCCCTGACACTATAAAAAACAAACTAACCAGCGCCACCCGTAACAGTTAACGGTGATCACTGGTGAAAGGGTTTACTAGGGGGCAATCAGGGGGTTAAAACCTTTTCTAGGTAGTATATGGGGGTACCTGATGCTATAAAAGCCTGACGGCGAACCTAAATACTTACCTGCCTAACTAGCGTCACCTGTGACACTAATACAGCGATCAGATAAAGGATCGCTTACTGACACTGGCGACGGGGGGGGGGAGTGATCAAGGGGTTAAAACTTTGTTAGGGGGGTACCCTAGACCTAAAGGGGCCTAACACTAACTGCCCTACCACTTATAACTGTCACAAATGACACCAATGCAATAATCAGTAAAAAAAAACAAAAAAAAATGCTATTGGTGTCACTGTGACAGGTGGTGCAGGGGGGTGATCGGGGGGTGATTTGTGTGCCTAGAGTGTTCTACTGTAAGTGTAGTGTTTGGTGCAAACTTACTTGATGTCTTCTCTCCTCAGAAGCCGGAAGAAAAGGCTTCACGAGGAGAGATGACATCACTTCCTCTGCCGCTGTTTACATTACTGCAGCAGAGGAAGATTGTCATTCACCAGGAGCGATCGTGAGGGGGTGGCCATGAATCAGTGGCCTCCCCCTCGGCACGGATCGCTCCTGACACTAATCCCACTGCCGCAGGCATCGGCGGGGTGGTCCAGTCGGACCCCCCTCGGGCAGGCAGGGACGTACAGGTAAGCCCTTATGCCTGCCCGTGCCATTGTGCCAACGTACATCGGCGTGCAGCGGTCGGCAACTGGTTAATTGTGTAATTGTTTTGTTCACAAAGTATGGGCCATTGTCACTGTATATTTTCTCAGGGATTCCAAACCTTGGGATGATATCTCTTAACAGTGCTTTTGCTACTGTATGTGCATCCGCATTCCCTGTGGGGAATACGTCTACCCACCTTGTTAATGCATCTATGATTACCAGGCAATACTTTTTGCTCTCACATTTGTCCAGCTCTATAAAATCTATACATATGTGTTGGAAGGGATATTGTGGTGTTGGAAATTTTACCTTTCTGGGGTCTTATTCTTCCTTGTGGGCTGTTCTTTGCACATATCATACATTGCAAACAAAAATTTTTTGATTAGTTTGTGAATCCATATGTTGTACCAACTTTATTTAACATAGCAACCATCCCTCTGCTTGGCACATGGGTTGGTCCATGTATCAATACTGCAACATACCTGTATAGTGACTTTGGTAGCACTGGCTTATTGTCAGATGACATGTAAATTCCATTGAGTGTACAATGTTTGTTTTTCCACGTTGTGATTTCTGTTAGTGGGGCAACTTGTTGCATTTCCTTCAGTACAGTGTAATCTAGTATAACTTGATTAGGTTCTGTACTCTGTATCATTGTAAGTTTTGTGATGGCTGCTTGTTTGGCTGCCTCATCTGCTCTCCTATTCCCTTTTTGAGATTTTGTCAGTTTTTCGTTTGTGCTTGACATTTGCATATGGCTAGCTGTTTTGGTAACTGAATTGCACCCAGCAGTTGAAGGATGAAATCTCTGTAATAGGTTTTCCACTAGAGGTCATCATTCCCCTGTTCCTCCATTGCTGTGCAAATACATGTACTGTGGAAAAAGTATACTGACTGTGTAGATTGTCACTGTCTTAGCTTTTGGAGAGTATGTGTGCTCTTATTAGGGCAAAAAGCTTTGCAGCCTGTGCTGAATAGTGTCTTGGTAAAGGTTTGGCCTCAAGTATGGTTGAGTCTGAAACTACAGCATATCACGTCGCACATGTGCCATCAGATTATTTTTGCTAGAACCATCTACAAGCATTACCATATCAGGGTTGGCTAATGGTGTGTCACTCAGATCCTGCCTAGGTAGCACCTTTTCTGCGATTGCTGCAGTGCAATCATGTGGTTCACCATCAGTTGGTATTGGTAACCATGTGGAGGGGTTAAGAACAGTGCACCTTTCAATTGTTAAATGTGGCTGTGTCAATAGTTCAGTCATGCAAGATAAATGTCTAGCTGGACTAAGGTGGGAGATCTTTTGCTGTAATAGAATTACAGACACTGCATGAGGTACTTTGAGAGTCATAGAGTGATATAACACAATGGAAGCAGAGGCCTTTATTGCCTCTGCTGCTGCAAAAACAGCTTGTACACAAGGTGGCAATGCTCTGGCAACACTGTCTAATTTAGTAGAATAGTAGGCTATTGGTTTCTGTCGCCCACCATGTTCCTGTGTCAGGACTGAAGTCATGTATCCCTCTCTCGAGGCTACTGTCTGTACAAATAGTTTGTCATAGTTGGGTAGGCCTAGTACTGAGGATCCAGCAAGGACCCTTTTTAACTCTGAGAACATGTCTACAGTCTGATCAATCCATGTTATCTTATCCTGAGGTGCCATGTGGGTTCCTTGGATCAACTCTACCAAAGGTGCTGTCAGTGTGGAATATTTAGGGACCCAGGCACTGCAGAAATTGGCCATCCCCAGAAAGGACATTATTGTTTTTTGTCAGGGGTTTGGGAAGCTGTAATATGGCTTGGGTTCTGACTTTATCCAAGCCTCCTGCCTTCATAAGATACAGTACCTGACCGCGAGATTGTGTTTCCAGCGCGATCCCATCGCGCTGGTTCTCGGCGACAGCGTACTGTGCATGTCGCGCTGGCTCGCTGATTTTTTTCCTTTCGTGATGAGCGACAGGCAGTGCTGACAGCTGTCTGGTATGAATCATGAGGGGGGAACGCCGCGCCAAATTTTAAATGAAAAAAACGGCGTGGGTTTCCCCCCAGGAGCATACCAGGCCCTTAGGTCTGGTATGGATTGTAAGGGGAACCCCCTACGCCAAAAAATCAGCGTGGGGGTCCCCCCAAAATCCGTACCAGCCCCTTATCCGAGCACGCAGCCCGGCTGGTCAGGAAAGGGGGTGGGGACGAGCGAGCGCCCCCCCCCCTGAACCGTACCAGGCCACATGCCCTCAACATGAGGGGTAAGTACTTTGGGGGAGGGGGGCGCCATGCGGGCCCCCCCACCCCAAAGCACCTTGTCCCCATGTTGATGAGGACAAGGGCCTCTTCCCGACAACCCTGGCCATTGGTTGTCGGGGTCTGCGGGGGGCTTATCGGAATCCGGCAGTCCCCTTTAATAGGGTGGGGGGCTGGGATCTGGGGGCCCCCTTATGTGAATGAGTATGGGGTACATGGTACCCCTACCCATTCACCTAGGGAAAAAAAGTGTCAATAAAAAAAAACATCAACAAAAAATTGCGTTGCGCTTGGGAATATATCTAAGTGTCTATACACCCTGGTGATATCATATGAAAAAATCTAAAGTGCAATGTGCAGATACTATGGATCTAAAACCCACTCTGCATACTTAAATAAATAAATAAATATATCAACACGTGCAACAAAGTGTCGTGTGCAATAAATCTCAAAATGTGTATACAATGCGTATCTAGATCATGTAATATACAAATATAACAACCTGAATCTAAGTACACATTAGAATAAATAAATATATGAAACAGCAAAACATAAATATCTGAATAAAGTGCATAATATATAATGTACCATACTTATATTACATAAAAATCCACTATAATAATAAAAGTGATGGGTGAAAAATATAATAAACCACTTGTTGTGATAGGTAGACTATAATCGTCCCTATATAAAATATTGAAGACTATAATCGTCCTTATTCGTGAAAAATCTTCCAACACGGCAATGTGAAGTGATAAATTCACAACAAAACTCCATATAATAGTAAAAGTGCTTCAGAGAAAAACAGTTCCAGTGCTAAATCAAACGTGCTCAGATCATGCCGTGAAGTGCCTTGGTGCCCCCAATGTGGTTGCGCTCATCTTAGAGCGTGTGACACAGTGTTCAGCTTTGTCAATACACGCTATTGAGCCACCCCTGGGCTCAATGATTAGTAACAGCTGATTCTCCAAGCAGATTTTCTATATGGCTCCACAAACATCATATCTCTCTGTCCCCTACACAAAGCTCTGTGCTCAAGCAGCCAGAGGGAAGAAGTGAATGAGAACCACTGCTTCCCTGAGAATTCACTTCTTCCCTCAATAAAAAAAAACACACCACAGGTTTTAAAAGTAATTTATTAGGCAGCTCCGGGGGTCTTCTTCCGATTTCGGGGTCTTCTTCCGTCTTCTCCCGGTGTTCGGCTTCTTCTCCCGGGCCTCTCCGCTATCTTCTTCCAGCTCTCTTGCTAGTGGGGGCCCGGTCTGCTACCACTGTCTTGTCGCTTCTTCTCTTCTTCCGATGTTAACACAACGATCTCTCCTGCTGGAATGCTGTGTGCGAGCTGCGCAGCCATTTATATAGGCGGTGACCCCGCCCCCTTGTGACGTCACAGTCCCAGCATGCACAGGGACTCTGGGGTCACGCCCCCTTATGACGCCAGAGTCCCAGCGCATGCTGGGACTGTGACGTCACAAGGAGGCGGGGTCACCGCCTATATAAATAGCTGCGCAGCTCGCACACAGCATTCCAACAAGAGAGAGCGTTGTGTCAACATCGGAAGAAGAGAAGAGAAGAAGCGAAAAGACAGCAGCGGCAGCAGACCGGGCCCCCGCAAGAGAGCTGGAAGAAGATAGCGGAGGGGCCCGGGAGAAGACTGAAGAAGACCCCCGAAGTCGGAAGAAGACCCCCGGAGCTGCCTAATAAATTACTTTTAAAACCTGTGTAGTGGTTTTTTTTTTTTATTTTTTTTATTGACACCTTTTTTCCCTAGGGTAGTGGCACCATGTAGCCCATACTCATTCACATAGGGTGGGGGGCCGGGATCTGGGGGCCCCCTTATTAAAAGGGGCTGCCGGATTTCGGTAAGCCCCCTGCCCGCAGACCCCGACAACCAACGGCCAGGGTTGTCGGGAAGAGGCCCTTGTCCTCATCAACATGGGGACAAGGTGCTTTGGGGTGGCCCGCACGGCGCCCCCCTCCCCCAAAGCACTTACCCCCCATGTTGAGGGCATGCGGCCTGGTACGGTTCAGGAGAGGGGGGGGCGCTCGCTCGTCCCCACCCCCTTTCCTGACCGGCTGGCTGCGTTCTCGGATAAGGGGCTGGTATGGATTTTGGGGGGACCCTCATGCCGATTTTGCGGCGTAGGGGGTTCCCCTTACAATCCATACCAGACCTAAGGGCCTGGTATGCTCCTGGCAGGGGGGACCCACGCCGGTTTTTTCATTTAAAATTTGGAGCGGCGTTTCCCCCTCAGGATTCATACCAGACAGCTGTCAACACTGCCTGTCGCTCATCGTGAAAGGAAAAAAGAGTTTTCCTTTACCGATCAGCGAGCCATCTTGGCGCTGGCTCTTGCGACGGGGCTCGCAGGTGTCAAATCTCGCCGATAAAAGCGCCGAGATTGACACAATATCGCAGTCACCTACTGTACATTGTAACCAAAGTATTTTACTGTTTCTGACCATAATTGAAGTTTTACTCTGTTTACTTTATGTCCTTGGTCATGGAGGAATGTGAATAGAGCCAGAGTATCGACTCTGCACTTTTTCTCATTTTCTGATGCCAAAAGTATGTCGTCGAGGTTGGAATTTGGTAGGTAATTCCCAGTATCCCTGGGACAATCTTGTAAAGTGGACCTTTTTCCTCTATAGATGAAGGCAAACCAAAACTGGTGGTCCTGATGTACAGGAATGCTAAAAAGTGTTACTTATATCAATTACCGAGAAAAACGTACTTTTAGGGTTTAACTTATTCAGGAGGGTATGTGGGTCAGGTACCACTGGTGCACGTGGAACCACAGCCTGATTTACCTATTGTAGGTCTTGTACTAGTCTCCAGCCTATTGAGGGAGGGGCCTTTTTTATGGGAACAGAGGAGCATTGCAAGGGCTAGCAGGGCAAGGCCTAATACCCGCAGCTAACAGGGAGGATATTACATGTTCTATCCCTTCCTCTGCTTCCTTTTTTAAGGGGTACTGTGCTTGGTGAGGTCTATGGTGGGATTTAGGAGTGATTGTGACTGGCTGTGCTCCTTTCATTAAACCCACATCTGCTGGTCCTGTTGACCACAGAGTATTTGGCAAGGAATCAAGTTCAGCGTATGGACTTGGTTCCATAGTCATGAATAGGGATCAGGACATAGCTGACTCCCATGTGGGGGCTTCGGGCACAGTGACTATTGAATTACCATTTGGCCTTTTACAGAAAGCTTTAGTTCTGGGGCTCCTGAAAACATCATGGTACGGACTATAGGGTTCCCAATCCTTCGCCTCTTGGCACCTTTTAACAAAGGGGACTAGATCTTTCCATTGGGCTGCCCTAGGCTTCGCTAGGGACAGATGTGGAGTTACTTCTCTGAATTGAGGTTTTCTTTCAGGTGGTAGGTTACAAGCCATAGCACAGTAACCCTGTTCGTTCCAATATAAATTGGTAAGCTGTAAACTTGACTCTTTGTGCAAAGAAGGATCTAGCATAGGGCTTATCTGGTCCCTTTTCTATTCTAAAGTACATAGTGCAATATACTGCCTCTTCTACCTGAAACTGAACTCCTGAAGCGCCCTCTAGCATTTTTTTTAGTCTCATCACACATTAGGGAAACACAGTTTTGTACCCAGATTTGTTAGATTTACATCAAGTGAATAATAGTAATGAGCATCTTCCCTTTTGAATGTCTCATTCCCTATTTTCACCTGGAACTTTCTATCTTTTGCACTGATGGATATCTGCATGGCTGACATTAGGTCTCTTCCCAGTAGATTAACTGGACAAACTGTTGACATTATGACACGTGTAGTCACTTTGACTCCTGTGAGAGGGGTCCTCAATGGTGACATAGTTTGACAGTGGCTCTCGTCCAGTTTTGCTTCTGACGCCCTGGACTGCGATAGATTTCTCAGATGTACTGACATGGGGTATATTGGCTGGGTGTTTCAGGGTTATGGACTCCCCAGAATCTACCAAAAACTGTACCTATCTGCCTTCTACCAACAGATCTACCTGGGGCAGTGAGCTGACATAATTCATATCAGACAAATGACCCAGGCACACATTCTCTAGTCAATCTTGTTTCCATGCCGGTCCTGGCTTTTCAGGGCAATACCTAGCAAAATGTCCCTGTCCACCACATGTCCAGCATGTCAGTGGCTTAAAGCTATCCTGTCTACTTCCTCTTCCTTCTCCCCCACGCCCTCTACATCTGAACCTTCCTATCCCCCTACCTCTACTTGGGCCTGGGGGTCTACCCTCTAGGGTATATTCTTCCTCTTCTCCCATCTCATCTTCGCCTTGCAAAAACACTATGCACTTATCATTCTTTTTTGCTCTCTCCCTAAGATACTTCTCTGAATGTTTAGCCCACTGTAGTACATCTAGTACTTCAGCTGTCCTATACGTCACTATGTACTTAGTATTATAACCACCCAGTTCCTCCTTTAGTCCATTAACAAAAGCGATTTTAAGTTGCTGTTGATATGCACGGTTTACATTATCATCTTCCGGCAATCTTGAATACACTTTGAAAATTTCCCTATGTCTATTTAGGTACCGTATATACTCGAGTATAAGTCGATCCGAATATAAGCCGAGGCACCTACTTTTACCACAGAAAACTGGGAAAACTTATGGACTCGAGTATGAGCCTAACTGTGTCCATTGCACGCCTAACTAGGGGGTGCTTAGTGAGGGGAGATAGGGGTCCTGGTGGCTAATGAGGGCAGTTTGGAGGCTCTGTCAGTCAGTGGTGGAGGTGGGCACTGGTGCTCCTTACCTGGCTGCTTGATCCATATGGAATCCTGTAGAAGAATCATCCCCCCCTCACTTTTCTTGTCTGCTGATTTTTCTCATTTGAAGGGATGCCGGGGATGCCAGTGCAGTGATAGCTCAGACGATCTCACAAAAGAAAACTTCCTCTGCTCACAGCCTGTATTTGGGCGGGCTAGGAGGACGGGATTATCCTTGATTAAAAGGGGATAGCAGCAACCCTTATGTACAGTCTCACTTTACCCCCTTATCAGCGGCCCTGCCGATCAGCCTACCTGATCAGCCACGTCATGCAGACGGACGGCGGCCATCCAGTGTTCAAAAGCCGTGCCTCGTCCCTGTTTGTGATAGGCGGAACACTCAATTTCCCAGCAGTCAGTGTTCTGCCTATCACAGACATCCTCTCATCCTCGTCCGTGGGATGAGGATGAGAGGACGTCCGTGATAGGCGGAACACTGTACACTGACTGTGTGTTCCCCTATCACAGACAAGAACGAGGAGGAGGCGCGGCTATTGAACACTGGTCAGCTGCCGTCTGAGCATGACACAGCTGATCAGGTATGAAGCTGGGCACAGTGACTTGAGTATAAGCCAAGGGGGGCACTTTCAGCACAAAAACATGTGCTGAAAAACTCGGCTTATACTTGAGTTTATACGGTATTGTTCCACTGTCTCATTTGATTTCTGTGTAGCCATGTTAATTTTTTGCCAATCTGTCCTCTGTACCCATCTAGCTGTGCATCTTTTAAGTAGAGCATCTAACCAGAGAGTCAGATCTGCATGGTCTGGCCCCAGTGGCTCCCTCCGCTGGCCGACTGCAGGGGCAGCCTGTCCCATTGGAGGGTCCCAATCTGCCTTCACAGTAGCCCAATCTGATCCCCAAATTATTCTCAATGCTCGCTCTACTTCTATTCCGTCTAATCTATAACTGTCTCTCAAATTTCTGATATTTTCTGCAAATTCTCCTGGCCCAAGTTTTGGGTGTTTGATATGTTCCGTAGCCTTTGGTATATCACTTTTAGTCCATGGCCGATAAACCGTCATAGTTGCAGGATAGTTGTCAACCCCACCTGGTATGGGCTGTCCAGCCCTAGGGTTGGGGACTAATATCATTGGTGCCATAAAGCTACCATCTGTGTCTCCATATCTGCAGGATGGATGTCTATCCCTATCTTCTCAGTCCAGAAATCTTTCCTCTAGCATTTTGAGTCCCTCAGCTAGGGTATCCTGTAAAGATCTGCTCATCTTCGTCAGATCGAAGGATGGGCTCCTAGTAAGACCATAAGTGCTCGGCTCCGGACTCTGGACCGACAGGTCAGTGAGAGATCCCCGTCCACCCGCTCACCTTGGGGTTTCGACTTGGATGGGTGAGATGGGTGGAATTGGAGCTCGGTTTTGTTTAGGGGGAGTGTCCCATCTAAGGGAGGTGGATGTATTTTGGAGTAGGAGGGACCACTTCTGGGGCTACATATGGGGGCAGCTGCAGAGGATCTTGAGGGGGGCCTTTGGACTAATATGGTGTTCTCGTCTTCCTTGTCTAAGAAGGGGAGGCACTCTTGCAACTTCCTCTTACACACTCCCTGAGCACGAATTCAAGCCTGTTCTAACCAGTTCTGAGCCGCACCCAAACCATACTTTTTTTGTTATTTAGGCCCCAACTTGCTATGTTTTTCAACTAGTTCTTCACATCTTTTAACATTAAGCTTGTTATTAAACCCAAACTTCTTTTCCTACTTAGTACAGTATTTAACAGTTGCTGGGTCCTTTTTATGCATAAACTTTTTGTCTCCCTTTTAAGGGAGTTACAGGGATGCAGCAGCAGAGACAAGCACATCCCCCTTTACAGATGTTGTTCCCCATGTCTGTTTCTTTTGCTTCAGTTTTGAGTTTAGAATACAAGACTGGTAATTCTACTCTCGAACCCTGCCAAAATCTTATATAACAACAAAGTCTAAACACCCCGAACAGGAAATAAAAAAAATATATATATACCTTCACCTTTTTCACCACAAAGTATAGTTGGTTAAAGCAGAAAACAGTAAAATTAGTCATCTGATCAGAAATCACTCACACATACACATATTGCACACACATAAAAGAGGAAGTGCACTTAGATGTCCGGACAATTCTAACAATACAGCGCTCGCTCACAATATCTCTTCTCTTGTGACAAAATTTGTCATTTTATTTTCTCTACCTCGGCGGAGGACCCATTTCTAGTTACCGTGGCCATGGTCCAGATGGCCCTGTCTTCAGCACCCCAGAGATTCCTTCTACAGAATCCTACTGGGGTCACCGGTACTCTTATTCTTTCTCAATTAATGTTAAACAAAAAACAACTTACACTATCATACATAGAAAAAAAATCACCACAATACAAAGACCAAAAGATAACACTATTTCCCACACAATCCTAAGCCAAAAGAAAGATTCTTACATTACTCGGAGCGGGAGGACAAGATCTACGGGTTATGGATATCCGGTCTCTGATTGGCCCCTGTTTACGGTCAATCCGACCGGGGGTCTTTTATTGGTGAATATTTTCAAATTACTCACCGATCAACCGGAGGTCCACGGTCAATGGCACCCGATGGTCAGATTCCAGGACGAGCCTCCACGATGTCAGGAAAGTCTCCTGTTCACCTTAGGTCAATCAAGACTCCCAGTCCGCAGCAAAAAAGAAGCTTTATTCATAGGTATCAACACATAATGATGAGGTCCTTGCATGCATAGATTCAAGTCAGGAGTCGCACCCAATGACGACAAACTTTTATAGCTTTTTATATTAGTAAAAAGAGGAAGTTACAGAAGTCACAAGTCTCTGGGCGTATGCTGGCAGCTCATTGGACTTAACTTTATTGTCTGAACCAGCAAACCTTACAATCTTAGATTAGTACCATAAACAATGCTTATGTTTGTTAAAGATATAACAGTCTTTTTACAATACTTATAAAGCGTGCCTAATTAAGCCTATAAGATATGGAGAACAGGCACAAACAGTTCTTTGATAATTCCAACAGTCCTATACACGGCTAGGCTCCCAAAAAGTCTCACACATGTGGTATCCCCGTACTCAAGGGAAGCAGCAGAATTTATTTTGGGGTGTAATTTCACAGTGACAACTTTGTGCAAAAAAATAAATAAAAGTTTGTAATTTTCCCTTCAGGTGATGGACACTGGCACACCCTAAGACAGGAAGTCCACTCCCTATATAACCCCTCCCACTACTGGGAGTACCTCCGTTTTTTCGTCAGTGTCTTAGGTGTTGGTCACGTGTAAAGATGTGCTATGCTGAGCTCCACTGGAATATTCCTTGCTGGGATAGGCTATGCAACCAGATCCATTCAAAGTCTCTTTTTAGGCCGAATTGAATAGTACCCGGGCCTTGTGGTGGAAGAAACGAGGTTTAGCCCATAACGCTTCTCTTTTTAGAGAGCTGGACCCCGGGGTCCAGTGCTTTGGTTTTTTCAGCCATAAAGTGTTCCTGGCGGGGTGCTTTATGGGTCCAGGAGTTGGATCCCCTGATAAAAAAGGGGCCCCGGTTCCTAAAGGTTTTTTAACGGAGCCCACCGTGAAGATTGGGTCAGTTGGTTTTACCACAGAATCCCTGCAGCGGGAAAGCTAAGTGGAGATTTCTAATTAATTAAATTTTCTTGTGAATTATCTCCTTTGAAAGTAAATGTTGTCATGCCTAAAAGTCACCACTGGGGGCTGTATATAGCACGTGGGCAGGACTGGACGACCCCTCTCCGTCAGACTGAATGAACATATCTCCAATATCAAAAATGGATTTCCAAAGCATTCAGTTTCAAAACATTATTTAACCACACACAATAAAGATCCCTCCAATACGATCTTTTTGGGGATTGACAAGTATCGCCCCCATTGGAGAGGTAGCTCTCTCATCAGAAGTATCTCTAGACTTGAGATGCTATGGATCCATAAAATTAGATGTTATACCGCATATGGGCTTAATGTGGATATTGACACTAATGCCTTTATAGATAATTCTTGAGAGTATTTTCGCCTATGGGTGTGGGACGATTAGTTATCTGTATTATCCTTTATACATTTATATGGTGATATTGTATTCTGACTGCTAGCCTGACATTTTGATTTCTAATTACAAATGTAATTAAGGTTTTTACATTGGGTTTGATTGCTCAAATTTAAAGTGGACTCCATGTGGGCCAGAGGAAATCATCCTTGACTCCATTATTGTGATGATGGTGGGACATTTCTTCCTGCTAGTAATAGCTATATATGGAAGTAGCGGAAGATGATGGGCACTGATCATAATATTGGGTCGGTTCACACGAGCCTTACTACCAATTATTTAGATGGTATTTACCTTCTTAAAGGATTTTTTTTTTGGGTTTCAATGACTTTGTACCCATTAAGTTTTAAAAAAATTATTATCAAACATCCTGTTTAACCTGCTAGGTTTAGTCTGTTTCTCTGGTCCTCTATATACATATTTTTTACTTATCTTATATAATCCAAATTGATGTTTCTACTATTTTATGTCACTGCTTTTTGGTTACCCAGAAGCATTTTTTGTTAAATTTTATTTCCTATAAAAATTCAAAAGTGTGGCACTATAAGCTACGTGAAAAGGTGATAAATAAATAATACGCAAAAATTATTTTGAATATTCAGTGACTACAAAGCAAATATTTCGGTATGAACCAAAAAAAATGCTACGTGAATGAATGTGACAGTAAATAAAATGATAACACTTAAATCCATATACTGAATCAGGTGATGTAAAAATCACAAAATGGTATTGAATACAAAGTCCAAATGGGTGAACGAACAAAAAAAGTCTGTGATAATAGTGCAAAAATAATGATGAACAGGTGTCTCCTGAGCATTCAGGGGGATTGTTCAAACCCGGCAACCTGGTAGATAAATGGGCCGTAGGGAGACCAGAAGTGCGCAGAGGATTGAAATCGGTGCCAGGATCATCACCAGAGATCAAGGAGGCTTACCAGAAGTATTGGCCTGAAATGGCGTATGCCATACAGGTCAAAAAGGCTTAATGACCAACAGGTCTAGATATTATATCTGGTCGGATGTCATCACACAGGTGGGGGGAAGAATTCAGCACGGCTTCCTCGTCAATGGCTACACCATGGGCCAAGCGAATGATTTGTATTACATGTGAGGGATAAAAACACTCACATAGCGTGATAACGTTTAACTTGGATTTATTTAAAAACATTGAATAAAAATAAACTCACATTTTCAGAAGATAAGAAAAGCATGTAATCTTGTAGCGGTAGTCCACCCGACATCTTTCAACTAAACAGTCATCATCTGGGATGATGACAGATGATGACTGTTTAGTTGAAACATGTCGGGTGTACCCCTCATGACTACCTACAGCACTGGTGCGGTGGAGGATGAAATTAACCAGTTGAATTGAGCACTGTGTGTTCATGAAGATGGACTTTTAATTTATTAATCACTCTTCCACTTATTGCACATTGTTTAATTATATTGATTTGTACTGTATAATCCTATTAGGTTCAGCGCTGCTACTTTTTGGTTTATTTATTGTTGTGTGTATCTCACTTCTAGCAGCAGCTTTTTTCAATAATTTTTTTAATTATTTTTTGATTATATGTTATCATATTGTTTTAGTTTACTTACAGTGCGGTGTTTTTGTTTAACTGTATAGAGCACGTACCTTGTCATGCTTTCCTCAGATCACTCTATATCAGCAGAAGCTGCAGACTTCCCTCCGGCTACAGTCCCAAGCCTCACCTGTCCCCACCTGGACAGGAGCTCTCCCCCTCTCCCTGGATAGAGGAGGAAGTCAGAACGATCGGTGGAGGCCACTCTGTTCTCCACTGCCTCTGCACAGTGGTTTTGTCACAGCACTCCTCCTCGCCACCCCAACGCCCCCCCCCCCCCACACACGCCGATCCCGTTGGATCGGAGGCCCGCGCTTGCATTGGAAAACGCTATTTTTGAAAAGAGGAGGGGGCGCGGTGGGAATATGGAGGGGACGTGGCTTAGCGTGGTGTTGGCATGCAGCAACGTCCAGCGCGGGAGTACATTTAAAAAGCTCCATTTTGCTGACTGCAGCCGTCGGAGGGACACAAGAGCAAAAAGGGGGCATGTAAGTGGTGACACAGGCATTCCCTTGGCACATTTACTAAAGCACCAGGCTGAGCACTAATAGCAGCAGTGGTTGCTGGACTATTTGCTCAAGCAGTGGGTGCAATTTCTTCTGGTAGTACATCTGCATTTGTGCATCGGGCTATGGTCAGAAGGGGAGGTAGAATCACCCCAAAAAAGGGCTCAAAAGGGACTCCCTCAAGCTCAAAAAAGCCTAAACTCATCTCTACAATGGCATCCTCCCCTGAGAGATCTGAGGTGGCTGGTCAGAGTGAGCTATCAGGGCTGTCAAATGTTGCAACTGTTTCCAACACTGCAGCCCCTGTCTATATTACTGAAGAGGTTTTTTCCTCAGCCATGATAAGTTTGGAAGAAAGGTTAGCGGCTTTAATCGCATCCCAGTATGGGACAGAATGCGGCAGGTCCCCTTCCATTACCCAGGACCCTCAAACTGAAGAACTGGGGGCGGGAGAAGACGAATCTCTCTCAGGGGACCGTGAAGAGGCTGATGACTCGTCTTCTGAGGGGTCAAATGCAGAAGGATCAGCTTCACAATCTGAAAGATTGATGGTGCAATCTCTTACTGAAATGGTCCGTTCCACATTTATGCTACTCTTAACTGAGTCGGTTGATAAGCCCACTTCTTGTTTTGGGTTCGCTAAAGCCTCTTTAAGCTATGTATGCCTTTCCTGTCCATTCATTGCTGAAAAAGCTTATGTATTCTGAGTGGGATCACCCAGATAAGCTTTTTTTTGAACACTTTATCCTATGGAGGAAAAATTCACTAAGAAGTGGGAGATACCAGCAATTGACGCTGCCATCTCCTCTGTGAATAAAAGTTTGACTTGTCCGGTAGACAATGCTCAAATGCTTAGGGATCCAAAGGATAAGAAGTTGGAATTCCTATTAAAAAGCACTTTTTCTCTGGCAGGTTCAGTGACTCAGCCTGCGCTGGCAGCAATTGATGTATGTCAATCCTTGAAAGACCAGTTTAAACAGGTGCTTAAGGTTATTCCTGATCAGCAGGCCCAGGATTTAGCCGAGCTACCAGGGGCTTTGTTTTTCAATAGACGCTATGAGAGATTCTATTCTTCAGGCCTCACGCCTTACGCTTGGGTTGGTGCATATGCGTAGAATCTTATGGTTGAAAAATTGGTCAGCTGAAGCGCCATGCAAAATTTTCACGGTGAACGGCTGTTCGGCGATGATTTGGATAAACACATCCAAAAAATTTCTAGTGGTGTATCGGGGGGGGGGGGGGGGGGGGAGCTGCTGACTAAGATGGCCGCTCAGTAAGATCGTGAAGCCAACATGCTGCCATAAGCAAAGAAGCAAGCGAGACTCGGGAGGTCAATGACTGTGTAGCTGTACGGCGAGCTATCTTAATAGCTGTCTGGGCAATAATCATCTGCTTCGAACCCTCTGTCTCAGATCCTGGTATACGGAGAAAATACAACTGCCTACCTGCCCTCGATTGAAGAGATTGAAGGTGCTTCGGGGGAGAGCGGGGATCATTCCGTGGGGTGCCACAGCATGGATCCGGGGACGAAGCCGGGAGTGAGCGGAGGAATCCGGGCGGGTGCGTCCGCACGCTAGCTGACATGGGCTGCGGAGGCTGCTCGGTCTGGTCCCGCCCTCTGGCGGCTTCCTCGGGAGAGTTAGCTGGCGGTAGTGATCGGTGAGATCCCGGAGAGCTCCGAAGGATACGAGGACACTAACAGCAGTGTACAACTAGGAGCTGAGAGTGTAGGAAAACGGAGTATGTTGGAAATAGTAAAAAGCAAGAAAAAAATAAAGGGAAAGAGGGAAGATAAAGAGGAAAATAAAAAACAACGAAGTGAAAAGATATATACAGCTACATACACCTGTAACCAGATCTAGTAGAGGAGTGGAGCGGAATGAACGGAAGGAGGTGTGCGGTGAGTTAATGGATATGACTAAGTAATATCAAACCTACTTTCCTATAAACCTATATCCAATAGACTGTTTAGAAGTGGTGTGACCTAAAATATACAACACTATACTGTTAAGTGGAGGAACTACTGGGACTAAAGAAGATAAAGAAAATTAGGGGAGCCTTGGTGATAGAAATAGATTGAAGGGGAATATAGCCCCCTCTTCCCTTCTCCTCCCAAAGGATTGAGTTCTAGGAGCAATTATGGCACCTAGGAAAGGGAATAAAACACCACAAACACAAAAAAGCAGAAAGGATAAATCAGAAAATTTAAATAAAAACACCACAGGGGTGCAAACAACAACACAAACGACTGACATCAAAGAGTATTTTCAACAGCTGCAAATGCAATCCCCTCAATCACAACAAATATTAGACGTCTCAGGAAATGCTTAATGTAGGGGAATCCTCCTCAACATCAAGATCATCTGGGGAGGAAATGGTAGACCACCCTAGAAATAGCTCACCAATTGATATACTGGGGACATCAATAGAGCAGAAAGAGCCGGATAAAGAATCATGGGATATGAGATCATATATACAATCCCTCCCAACTAGGGCAACATTGGACCTTTATGTGCATAGGCTTGAAAAATCATACAAAAAAGAGATACAGGAGCTCAAAACATCTACTAAGAACACACAAGAAAAATTGGGTATAATAGACACAAAAATGTCTGGAGTGGAACAAGATTTGATAAAAATAAAGAAAAAAAATCCTAGAACAAGAAAAACAATTAAAGCACTTTAGATACACGATGGATGAACAGGAAAATAGGAATAGAAGAAACAACATTAGAATTAGAGGTTTATCCGAAAATGTGAGCTCAAAAGATATGATGGCGGTATTGCAGAAATATTCCAGGAAATGGCTCAGGACCAGGAGGGAAAGGAATTTATGATAGACCGGGCTCACAGAGTAATGGGATCAAGAAGACCAGACCCTAGCAAGCCAAGAGATGTTATTTGTAAAATACATTACGCTCAAGATAAGGATAAGATCATGTATTTAGCACGACAAAACAGAAGCACTCAGTACGAGGGGGAACAACTAATATTCTTTCAGGATTTATCTAAATAGACATTGGATAGAAGAAGAGCTACTGCTGGAGCAGTTAATAAAGAAAAAGATACAATATAGATGGAAATATCCCTTCCATTTATTTGTTCAACACGAAGGACTTATTGCAGTATTTAGGGATCTGGAGGACTTACCGGAATTTTCAAAAATTCTTCAAATCCCAGAAGTAAAATTACCGGACTGGCCCAATGCATACATAGACTCATTAAAAATTAGAAAGGGACCATGAAGAGGTCCTGAATTGAGTTAGGGAGAGGGAGAGAGTGGTGGAAGGAAGGGTGAGAGAAGGAGGGTGGAGGGGGGTTGTCCTTCCTTTTTTTTTTTTTTTTTAATCTTATATAGATAATGGCCTATAATATATGTTGGATACATCACTAAGGTTATTGTAATTATAATGTGGAAATGGGTGTTTTTTTTTTCTGCGGACTTAGAAGGTATTATATACAAAAGTATGGTGTCTCATGGTGATTATTAAAGTAAAAGAGTATATGCACTAACACTAAGAATATGATGGGGGAGGGGAGAGAAGAAAAAGAAGAAAGAAAAAAATTGTTTAATGGCTTATAATATATGTTTGATACATCACTAGGATTATTGTAATTATAATGTGGAAATGGGTAGTTTTTTTTTTTTTTTAGAAGTTAATGGGTTACTATCACAGAATCAAGATGCACATTATGTTTGATATGAAGAATTATTGTAATTATTTAATTATAATAAATATAGGGGATAAGGAAAAACAGTGAGGGTGGGGTTTTTTTTGTTATGGTTTTTGAGAGTCAATGGGTTATTATCACAGAAGTTAGGTGTAAATTTTGCTTGTTACAAAGAATTATTATCACTACCTAATTATGGGAGATAAGGAAATAATATTGAGGTTTGGGGTGTGGTGTTTTTTTTTTTTTCTTCTCCTCTCATAAAATTAATAATCTATTTTATATGTTTAATATGTTATTAAGTTTATTGTAATTATAAAGTGGAAATTGAAGGGAAATATTAAGGGAATTTTTTTTTCTCTCATAGAGCTAATAGGTTATTATCTTAGAAGTAAGGTGTAAATTTTGCTTGGTATGAAGAGTTAAGGTAATTACTTAAGCATAGATGATTGGGAAATAACATTGAGATCTGGGGTAGCGTTTTTTTTTATTTTTTTTATTTTTTTTTTGTAGGTTTTGATAGCTTTTTTTTTTTTTATCTCTCTCTCTCTTAAAGAGGAGGGCCCATCAAAAAAAAAATAAATAAAAGTCAGCAGCTACAAATACTGCAGCTGCTGACTTTCAATTGGACACTTACCTATCCCAGGGTCCAGCGATGCGGGGGATCGAAGCCCCGCTCGTCTCCCCCTCCATTCAGCGGCGCCGGCATTGCAAATGTGGGCGCTGGGCTGTGGCTTCACAGCCTGGCACCCACTGCGCATGCGCGAGCGGCGCTGCGCCCCGTGATTGGCCGCTCAGTCACCTGGGACCTGTAATGGGTACCAGATGATTGACAGGAGGGAGGGAGCAGAGCTGAGCCCTTCCTGTGCTGAGGGGGAAGTGATGTCACCAGCCCAGGTACTGGAAGAGGCAGACTACGAGGGACTCCCTAGCAACAGGCATTTAGAGGTAAGTCAAATAAAAAAAATATCCAAATGTTTTTTTTTTAAATTTTTTTTTTTTAGGCACAATCATGACTTTTTTTTTTAGGGTGGAACACCACTTTAATCTAACTCCGCTTCTACCCAATGCTCCCTTAATATAACTCCGCCTCTACCCAATGCTGGGACAAAGACGGTAGTGTGGGGAATATATAAGGGAGGAGAAGGATACATGGGTTGTAATTCAATAATAGAAGAGTAATGAATAAGAGAATGGAAAAAATAGATTAGTAGTACAGCTTAAAGGGTATAGAATTGAAAGAATTGAAAGGGAAAAGAAAAGGGCAATAAGAAAATTTTTTGAATAGATTAAGTAAAAAGCGGCATGTGGCAGATCACTGGGTGGTAGATCAGGTCTAGGTGGTACAGAAGTTCTAGCCCCCCCTCATTAGGGAACTTACGATTGTAAGATAGACTTAATAGAAGTCAATTAGAGATTGGAAATAGAGTGAGATTGTAAGAGTGTGGGTGGGTGGGAAAGTTAATCAGGTGTGTGAGAGGTGGGAACAGATTTGTGAGTGTTTTTTCCTTTTTTTTTTGGGTGGGACTAAACTATGTTCCTTTAATACAAGAGGCCTTAACTCTCTCTCTCAAAAAGAAATCAAATTCTAAGTTTATTCAACAGACAAAAAATTGATATTATATTGCTACAAGAGACGCATTTTCGCTCAGATCACATTCCGAAATTGAACAATAGGAACTATATCACCTGGGTACACGATACATTCCCTTACTCCAAATTGAGAGGCGTATCTATCGCACTTCATAGAGACACTCCCCATCCAATAATGAAGGTTGAACAAGGTAAAGATGGCAGATTTTTGATGGTAAAGGTGATGATATGTGGGAAAATCTTCACAATTGTCAATTTGTATCTGCCAAATCAAGATCAAATTAAGAACGGGTGAGGGTCCTATCAGGTGCGATGGAGAAGGCGGAAAGAGTAGTCATCGTGGGGGGAGATTTTAACTTTATAATGGATACTGATATGGACACCACTAACACCCAGACGTATAGAACAAAGAGTCAACTAAAGGAATTTAGAGACTTAATGGGAAAGCATTTATTAGTGGACGTATGGAGGGCTCAGCACCTAAATGAAAAAAAATACTCATACTATTCAAATATACATGATTCGTATCACAGAATAGATTATTTTTTTATTAACCATCTTGGAATCATGATGACTCCATCAACAGAAATAGGGGGTTTTATATGGTCAGATCATGCCCCGATATATTTGGAATTCAAAACAATAGAACATGAAAAATCAAGAGGGACATGGAGATAAGGATAAAGAATTTGAAGAGGATATCGTTAAAACAATAAAGGAATTCTTAACTGTTAACGAAAATGATGAAACATCAATTCCCATACAATGGGAAGCATTAAAATGCATTGTGCGGGGAGTGTTCATCAAGCACGGCTCACGTTTAAAAAAAAATAAAGGAACAAAAAAAAACTCCAGCTGATGTCAGAAATTGAAAAATCAGAGAGAAAACATAAACGGAGCCTTAATTCCATAAATAAAATAAATTTTAAAAATAAACGTATGGAGTTACAAGTAGTGCTTGATGAGGAATCCCTTCGGATAAGAGACAAAAATAGAGCAAAATGGTATCAATATGGTAATAAAACAGGCAAATTATTAGCACGTAGAATAAAGCATCAACAATCACAGACATCTATTGTAAAAATCTTAAAAGCTAATGGTGAACTGACTTATGATCCTAAGGAGATATCAAAATCATTTCACACTTATTATTCCAAATTGTATAATAGATTAAATCAAGATAATTGGGAAAGGGACGAGGATTGCGAGAAGATAAATAAGTACATAAAAGAGACAGCACTACCTAGGTTCTCTAGAGAAATAACTGAAGATCTGGAGAGAGAAATATCTACAGAGGAGATTCAACAAGCTATCGCCGGGCTGGCCCTAGGGAAAAGCCCCGGTCCTGGTGAATATACTGTCAGATTTTACAAAAATTTTCAAAACCTAATTATTCCGATACTTAAGAAAACCTATAACTCTATATCTAATATACAAATATTCACACCACAAAGTACAGAAGCCCACATTATATTAATCCCAAAGCCAGATAAAGATCATACACTATGCAAAAATTATCGCCCAATCTCCCTGACCAATATAGATATAAGATTATACTCAAAAATTATTGCAAATAGATTAACACCTATTTTACCTAACTGTATTGATTTAGATCAGACGGGATTTATGAAGGGAAGAGAAACTAAGGATAATATCATAAAAACATGTACACTGGTAGAACATGCTCAAAGAACTGCCATCCAGACATGCCTTCTGACAGTGGATGCAGAAAAGGCATTTGACAGAGTCGGATGGCGGTTCTTAAATGAAGCATTAATACAAATAGGCATGGGTCCAAAGATGTTTAATAGAATTGTTGCATTATACTCCAACTCAAGAGCAAAAGTGAGGACAAATGGAATTTTATCAGAATATATAGAAATATCAAATGGAACTCGGCAAGGGTGTCCTCTTTCCCCACTGCTGTATATACTGGTAATGGAACTTCTAGTCACGGCAATAAGGAATAATAAAGATATCAAAGGTATAAAAATCAGAGATAAGGAATACAAAACTGCGGTATATGCGGTTGACTTGTTAATATATGTAACTAATCCCATTATTGCAGTTCCAAATCTAATAAAGGAATTTAAGAGATTTGGGGAAATAAGCAACTTTAAAGTTAACTACGATAAATCTGAGATATTAAATATATCGGTAATAGAACAAACATACTCACTGATGCAAAAAGATTTTCCGTTTAAATGGAAACAAAAAGCAATTAAGTATCTAGGAATAATGATCCCGAAAGATTTGGAAATGATACAGGAGTTGAACTATGATGAGACAATTTGGAAATTATTCAAGCTTTTACAGAAATATGATAAGTTAGCTTGATCTTGGACGGCAAGAATTAATATAATTAAAATGGATATACTTCCAAAGTTATTATATGTTTTTCAAACAATTCCTCTAGCTCCCCCTAAAAGACTCCTGATGGAGTTAAGAAAAGCTGTAGTGAGCTTCATCTGGGCTCACAAAACTCCCCGTATTAGGAGAGAAATATTAATTAGAAAGAAGAAAAATGGAGGCATGGTACTACCAGATTTTGTAAAATACCTACAAGCAGCATCATTGTCCAGGATTGTTGATTGGTTCCATAATAAAGAGACAAAACAATGGGTCAGACTAGAAGAAGAGATTGTAGGTTCACAAATGAAATTCCTTCCATGGATAAGCCCCCATCTAAGACCAAAAAAAGCGAACTAACAATTTTGGTCAATATGACATTAAAAGTATGGGACACTTTAATTAAAAAGGGGAATCTTTCTACTAGGACTGGGCCTATGACGCCCTTATTCTTCAATCCTGAGTTCCCGCCAGCTTTGGAGGTTACAAAATACATGAAGTGGCATAGGAATGAAGATATAAGGATGGTACAAGTATTAGAGGATGGGAAAATGCCAAATCTGCAGGAGATAGGAGTAGAATATAAAAATAACTGGCTGCAATACCAGCAATTAAAATCATATATAGAAGGGAAATTATTAAGGATAAATAGACCATTAACCAAATTCGAGAAAATACTTGTAGAGGAAAAGGATCCAACTAAAAAAATTTCAAAGATTTATGACTTACTACTCCCTATAGGTTCCCCTAGAGAAATATTAAGCATGAAAAAATGGGAAAAAGATATGGGATTTTTACTAGGAGATGAAGAATGGGAAAAAATCTTTGTAATAATACAGAAATCGACTATAGCAAGCAAATATCAGGAGAGAAACTATAAGATTGTGATGAGATGGTATAGGAGTCCAGTAATATTAAATAAAATGAACAAGGAAATCTCTGAGACCTGTTGGAGATGTAAAAAGGAGAGGGGGACAATGGAACATATTTGGTTCGGTTGTCAGAAGGTGAGGGAATTTTGGTGTAAGATTTTTGAGATGTATCAGAAGTTATCAGGAACAATAGTAAATCCAAATATAAAAACCTCGCTATTCTCCCTAACACGAGATTCAAAAAAAGAAACCAGAAAAGGCATTTTGCACTTAATGACATCTGCGGCTAGAACAATAATAGTTTGTAAATGGAAGGAAGATAAAGGACCAACAATTGCAGAATGGATATGTGAAATGAGTGAAATTCAGTACATGGAAAAACAGATAAGAGAAGGATATGTAACAAGTAAATTGCCAGAAGTATGGCAAAAATGGGACGAGTTTCGGCTCTCAAAGGAAATGAAGAATTTTGTATGATGAATAGGGAACTGGTTATGGGATGGGGTGGGGTTGGGATATTATAATTTAATTTTTTTTTTTTTTTTTTTTTTTTTGAGGGATGAGATAGGATGGATGATAGGAATAAATGAATATAGGAGGTGGAAGGATTATAGAATATTTGTAGTAGGAACTTTCACGTATCTGTAACATTGATGAAGTGTTGTATAAATGTCGATATATTTGATATTTTTTTAAAAAAAATTCGATAAAGAGAAATTAAAATACAAAAATTTTCTAGTGGAAAAAGTACCCTTTTGCCAGTTAGGAAGAGGAGTAAACATATTTCATTTAAACAAGCTCCTTCTCCAGTGCCAGGGGCATCTGCCTCCAGGCAGTCACGACGGCCTCCGCCATCAAGTTCAAGAGGTAAACCTCAGGGTCAACCCCAGGGACAAAAGAAGTCCTGGGGGAGGAAACCTACAAGACAAAATACTAAAGCCTCCTTATGAAGGGGCACCCCCGCTCGCTCGAGTGGGGGGAAGACTTCTGCAGTTCTCAAGGGTCTGGCAGGAAGAGTGTCAAGATGGGTGACTTCCTCAATAACTCTAGGTTACAAACTAGAGTGATGAAAGTTCCCGTCTCCTCGTTTTCTCAGTTCAAACGTTCCCAGGGATCCAAAGTAAAAGAAGTCTCTTTTTCAAGCATTAGACCATCTTTTTGTTTCAAAAAGTGATCTCAGTGGTCCCCATGGAAGATCATGGATTGGGGTTTTATTAAAACCTTTTCACGGTTCCAAAACCAAATGGAGATGTCAGACCCATTCTAGATCTCAAAGATCTAAACTGGTTTCTGAATGTCCGCTCTTTTCGCATGGAGTCAATCCGATCAGTAGTCCCCATCCTACAAGGTGGAGAACTTCTGGCGTCAATCGACATCAAGGATGCATACCTCCATGTGCCTATTTTTCCCGCTCAGCAGAAATATCTACGTTTCGAGTTAGAAAATCTTCATTTTCAGTTTGTAGCTCTGCCTTTCGGTCTAGCTACTGCACCTGAAGTGTTTACAAAGGTCCCGGCCCCTCCTCTAGCCAGATTAAGGGCCCAAGGTATAACGATTATAGCTTACCTAGACGATCTGCTCTTGATAGACCAGTCGGTAGCCCGCTTAGACCATGATCACCACAGTCGACTACCTGGAATACTTAGGTTGGATTCTCAACCTAGAGAAATCCTCCTTAAAATCATCAGGGAGATAAGAATACTTGGGTCTGATCATAGATACAGCCCAGAAAAGGGTATTCTTGCCCCAGGCGAAGATCAGTGCCATAAAGGAACTGATTCAGGTGGTCAAGGCAAAGAAGAATCCTTCTATTCGACTTTGCATGAGGTTGTAGGGAAAGTAGGTGGCTTCATTCGAGGCCGCTCCTTTATGCTCAGTTCCATTTTTTTTTTTTGAAAATTGTTTTTTATTCATTTTTTAGGCATACAAATAACAGGCCACATTTGCGGCCGACAACCACCGACTAGAACACAGTTGCCGGTGGACATTTACATACAAAAACACAGACATAAATTGAGAACTCCCCCCTCCCTCCCCCCCAAACAACAAAGCTTTTGCCCAGATACATACTGTCCAAGTTGGCCTCCAGACTGGAGGAAGGCACTAGGAGACACCGCACCCTCGCTGTCTAACAACTTGGGTCGTGATGCTCGATACCGTCAAAAACGTGACCCGACTCCCCCCCCAGCACCAAGGATCTCATATGAATAAAAATAACTCTCCCTCCTACAAGTGACCAGTTATCTTAGTGCAGAATTATCAATATTTCTCCTGTATGTCGGTCATATACATCCTCCTTTGTGGCCTCATACACCAATATCAATAGCTATGGGTTATCTGTAATTAGAATAGGAAAGAAATCAGCGCGTGTATGACAATAAGCAGCTGAACACCAGGGTCAATCAATCAAATCCCTTAAATAAAATGAAAAAAAATGGTGCAGCGCTGAGTAAACTAAACTAAAACTAAACTAAACATCAAGGGATATTAAATGCAGTTGACATACAACATAAAATAGAAGCATTTATGATGCAAATCAAAAAGTCCAGAAAGTAAAAAAAAATCTTTTAAGAAAAATCTTTTAAGAATCTTTTAAGAAATTCCACCAAGTGATCGTGATATCATGCTGATATGGGTGACTGATGTGCCCTTCACCGGTATCTGAAATAGCCTCTCACCTGACGATCAGGACCCTTTAATTACAGAGGGTCATGCAAGCCTTCCCTTACGGGTCATATAAGTGGATGGTATTCAGAATCAGGGACCAAGAGCTCCGTCACACACCGGGTGGAAAATTCCAGATGTTCCAATGATATATATATAATGAAAGAGTAACAACATATAGTGCTCTCCGTTTGCAAAACAATTTATTAAAATGCTAATAAATACACTTACATAGCTAGCACTTCTCAAGTGCCAGTAAAACAGCAACAAGCGGTGGCGTGTAAACACAGAATAGATTTTTTTGGACTTTCTGGACTTTTTGATTTGCATCATAAATGCTTCTATTTTATGTTGTATGAGGATTTACTCTGTCAACTGCATTTAATATCCCTTGATGTTTAGTTTAGTTTACTCAGCGCTGCACCATTTTTTTTCATTTTATTTAAGGGATTTGATTGATTGACCCTGGTGTTCAGCTGCTTATTGTCATACACGCGCTGATTTCTTTCCTATTCTGTTTCTTGTTCAACTATCATTAATCTAGCTGCGGTATGGAGGTTTTTAGTTATTTTGATAAAAGGGATATTAAGATTAATGAAGTGTTTTCTAGGAATCCCACATTAGAACCCTCCAATGATCTTCCCCAGTCGTTTAGAAAATTGGGTTACATATATGAAAAAAAGATCAAGACTTGGTGGGATATTACATCTTTTGAACAATATTTAGCTGCTAGACTTATCCCGAGACATCTCAGGTGGGATTTACCCCCCAATGATGGACTCACTGATGTACAGTCCATGTCAGAGTGGAGTGATTTCTTTGTCAAGAGAGGCTTTGAGCTGCTTGAATTTCTCTTGATTCGTAAGAGAAAGAGAATGACAGCTCTGGACTCCCAAATCAAAGACATCTCTCAAAATTTAGAACCTTTGAAAGACAGTGAGGAGTTCTTAAGATTGTCAGGTGAACTAAAAAATAAGCTCATCAAATGGGACCTAGAATCACAGAATAAAAAGAAGAAGTTCATCAGAGATTTTGATGACTTTAATGGAGGGGTGATTTTCAAATGGCAAAACACCCCTGCAGAGGACACTGCTCCTAATGTTCAGACCAGTCAGTCCAACATTGGAGCCGCATATCCAAACACCCCTAGAGCCACTCCTGTGTATGAGTATGACCTTCCCCATACTAGAGCCCCTCAGTCCTATCCCAATAATGGGAATAGGAAATTTAACAACAAAAAGGGAAAGAACATGAGAGGAAAAGGTAGAGGAGGAGGATCTGGGTCATATGCTCAAGGGATTGATTATCCGAGAGACCCTCATCACTCTGAAGCTCCATCTCAACACAGAGGGTATCAGGATAGAGTGGGCACTTCTGGGAGAGATAGCCCTTATCCCTCATATAACAGACCTATTCCCACACATAATCGGTTTGCCCCTCTCATGGACCAAACCACCTATGAAGAGAATTATAATTATAATAATAACAATTTTTTAGGCCAGCGGGGGGCACAGAGATACCCCCCACCGCAATATCAATCTCACCAAGGGGAACCTTGGAGACAGCCTGTACCATACACACCCCCAAATCCGGGCCCCCCTCGAAAGCGAAAACAAAGAGAGGAAGGAGAGGGGGGAGGCGAATACAAAAGGCCCAAACCACATCAGGCATAGGGATTTACAACCTGAGCCATGGCACTCTTAATGATGATGAAATGAAAGTTCTAGATCGAGGTTTGAAGTTCGCACCAATAAAAAATCTCAATAAATTTGACACCTATGTCAGTATTCAAAAATACATTAGAACCCTCAACATGAAAAAATATTTCTTATCCCATCCTTCTCAAGGAACGAAATCTCTGACACAAAATTACTCCACTTTACGTAATAAGTCCACTTTTAATCCACATATTTCAGATAACAAACATTTGGAAGTTTTTAAGACTATGGTAGCTAATGATTTAGAAAAATTACAGGTTAAGAGAATTTCTGACCCGTTGTTCATTAAGCGTGGTATAAGATCCTTAATGGAACGTAAGGACATTGTGATCCGCCCCGCTGATAAAGGGGGTGGGTTAGTCATTCTCAGTAAAGAGTACTACCAAAGGGAAATGAGTCGTTTATTATCAGATCGAGACACGTACCGCGTTCTGACTAAAGATCCCATGCTGTCTTTTAAAGATGAATTGCAAATTATTATTGAGGATGGCAAGGATCGGAGGATCCTAAATAAAAAAGAAGCTTTATATTTGGATCCTTTGTTTTGCAGAACACCGGTTATTTATTTTTTACCTAAAATTCATAAGGATGTTAATAATCCCCCAGGCAGACCCATAGTTAATGGGATTGATTCTGTTTCAGCCAGGTTAGGACAGTATATTGATTTCTTTTTGCAGCCTTTAGTTATGAAAACGCCAGCTTTTTTGAAAGACACGAAGCACATCATTCAGATTTTAGAATCTTTGAATTGTTCCCCTTCCACTACTTTTTTGGTCACAGCGGACGTCAGTTCCCTGTACACCATTATTGGTCATCAGGACGCTATGACCTCAGTGGAATGGGCCCTTGCTTCTTCCTCCCTGTCTGGTGGGCATCAGGAGTTTCTTTTAAGCTGTTTGGATTTTTGTCTTACAAGAAATTATTTCTGGTATGATAGAGAGTTTTACCTACAGACCAGGGGTGTAGCCATGGGGGCTCGTTTCGCCCCCAGTGTGGCCAATATTTTTATGGCCCACTGGGAGGAGGAGGCGGTATTTCTTCATCGCCCCCCAGAGTTGGTGTGTTATCGAAGATTCATCGACGATCTCATCCTTATTTGGAATGGTGAGAGATCCAGATTGGATGATTTCATTGAATCTCTGAATAGCAACCACAAAAACATATCTCTAACATGGACCATTAGCTCTGAAAATGTGGTATTTTTAGATCTAAGTATCAGCATTTTGCAAGATCGATTCAAGCTTACCAATTATTTTAAACCTACGGATCGCAACTCTTATATTCCCCTGGGGAGTTGCCACCACAGTTCGTGGCTATGCAATATCCCCAGGGGACAATACATCAGGTTGCGCCGGAATTGCACCACCGTAGAAGATTTTGTTAGCCAATCCCAAGTATTATCCTCCAGGTTCGAACAAAAAGGTTATAACCGTGTCTCTCTTGATGAAGAAGTAACTAGAGTTACATCATTAAACAGAGAAGAACTCATTACTGATTCCGTTAAGGCTTTTACTGGAGAGAATCAAAATTTTAAAATGGTATTGGATTACAATATCCAATACCGTAAGTTTGAAAAGATTATCCAAAAAAATTGGTCAATCTTGAAGCAAGATAAAATCCTTGGCCCGGCATTACCAGAACGTCCTCAGTTTGTTTATAAAAAAGCCCCTACCCTAAGGGACCGTTTAGCCCCGGGTGTCCTTAATCCACCAGTCCCCGCCTCCGATAGGCTTTTCTCTTTCCTTGGTGGTTTTTATGCGTATGGAAGATGCGTGCCTTGTAGACACGCAAAAGGAAATGTTAAGAAACTGAAAAAATTCTTAGCTTTGGCCACAAACAAAGAGTATGACATCAAACAACTCATCACATGTGACACCGTAGGAGTTGTCTACATGCTGGAGTGTAATTGTGGACTCCAGTATGTTGGTAGAACGTCAAGACCACTACATGTCAGAATAGCTGAACATGTCAATAACATTAAAAAAGGCCTTAAGACTCATAACGTGTCAAGACACTTTAAGGCCTTTCACCAACAGAACCCTAAAGGCCTAAAATTCTGGGGCATAGAAAGGATCACGAAGCACTGGAGAGGAGGTAACTTCATTAGACAACTGAGTAAGAGAGAGTCTTATTGGATATACGAGACAAAAGTACTCTGCCCCGAAGGGTTAAACGTAGAATTTGACACTAACTGTTTTATATCTGATCGGTAATATATGTGGTAATTTTATAATTTTAAAAAAAACTTTTTATTCCTTTTTTTTGAACAATTATAATGAATTTTACTATCTGACAAATTTGTTGTTGTCTTGGTTTTATAAGAGCAGTCGATGGCCGCGGATGATATTTGAATATTTATTATATATTCTTTTTTATGATTCAATTGTAAAGCATATTTCAATATGTATAATGAGCAATTATGTTTGTTCATATAGTGTCCCCCTTTTTTGTGTTCCATTATATGCATAACTTAATTTGGTTCTATTAGTGTACTGACAATGAGTTCCGTTTGAGTATATCTCTCTTATGGAGACACTTCCGGATTCTCCTTCCTGTTTTGCGAGTGCGCCGTTTTAGGTTGTTTTCCATCACCATGGTTACTTACCTCAATAAAGCGCGGGTGCCCACGTAGTCCATTCATCTGCTGAAGAAGTCCCCGCCCACTGGGACGCAACGCGTCCAGAACGAGACGTCGTGACGTCACCCGCGGCCACCGCGCATGCTCTATTCCTTCTGTGTTTACACGCCACCGCTTGTTGCTGTTTTACTGGCACTTGAGAAGTGCTAGCTATGTAAGTGTATTTATTAGCATTTTAATAAATTGTTTTGCAAACGGAGAGCACTATATGTTGTTACTCTTTCATTATATATATATCATTGGAACATCTGGAATTTTCCACCCGGTGTGTGACGGAGCTCTTGGTCCCTGATTCTGAATACCATCCACTTATATGACCCGTAAGGGAAGGCTTGCATGACCCTCTGTAATTAAAGGGTCCTGATCGTCAGGTGAGAGGCTATTTCAGATACCGGTGAAGGGCACATCAGTCACCCATATCAGCATGATATCACGATCACTTGGTGGAATTTCTTAAAAGATTCTTAAAAGATTTTTCTTAAAAGATTTTTTTGGACTTTCTGGACTTTTTGATTTGCATCATAAATGCTTCTATTTTATGTTGTATGAGGATTTACTCTGTCAACTGCATTTAATATCCCTTGATGTTATCTGTAATTAGTCTGACACCGTATCCACCGATGCCATCCAACCACCCCACACCTTGTCAAATTTGGTCAGTGCTCCCCTACTCAAATAAGTGGCTTTATAAAATGGTATTGCCTTGTTAACCAATGCCTTCCAGGACTCTAGGGTTGGGGCTGAGGAACTCTTCCAGGAGAGAATAATCCTCTTTTTGGCATAGAACAATAGGGTAAGAAGAGTTCTAATAGCCCTGGTAGTAGCTAGGGGCTCTACCAGATGCAGTAGGCATACCTCAACCGTCATGGGAATCGAAATAGAAGTGACCGACCTTATGCAGCCTGCTACATCCTGCCAGTATGCTCTGACCTGTAGGCATTCCCAAAATATATGCATAAAATTCGCTAGTGGCGTGGAACACCTCCAGCAAAGGGAATGCTGATTCCCAAACATCCTAGCAAGTCTAGCTGGGGTCAGATAAATCCTGTGCAGGAATTTAAAGTGAATTAGTCTGTCCCTAGTGGAGACCAGAGTCTGCATTGCAATTCCCCATATATCATCCCAGTCATCCCTATCCAACCCCGAGGTTGCCGCCTCCCACGCTTGTCTGCAGGGTTCCAACAGTTTTGTTGTTTCCTGAAAGAGATCTCTGTATATGCTGGAAACTGGTTTAGATAACGAGTCACTGCGAGTCAGCAGTTCTATCAGTTCCATTTTTAGGCTGCTGCAAAACAGTATCCTATCGGCTTGGAACAAGAGAGTCCAAGCTCTAGATTTCCCAATGTGTCTGTCTCCAAGGGTGCGCCGGAGCCTCAGGTGGTGGTTGATAACCAAGAATCTGCAGAAGGGAAAATCCTTCCTACCAGTTACCTGAAAGGTGGTAACAACAGATGCCAGCCTTTCAGGTTGGGAAGCATACCTGGAAGAGGCGACTGTCCAAGGGAAGTGGTCCAGATCAGAAATGACCTTACCCATCAACTAGAGATTTGGGCAGCACGCTTGGCCCTGAGGGTCTGGACGTTCAGGTTATGGAATTGTCCTGTCAGGATAAAATCCGACAATGCCACAGCAGTGGCCTATATCAATCACCAAGGGGGCATGAGAAGTCGTGCGGCCCAGAAAGAGGTGAATCATATCCTAACTTGGGCAGAAAACAATGTACCTTACCTATCGGCAGTCTTCATTCCAGGGATAAAAAATTGGCAGGCGGACTACTTGAGTCTCCAGCAATTGTTCCTGGGAAAATGGTCCCTTTACCCCGATATCTTCTTGACAATATGCCAAAGATTTGGGATCCCAGATGTAGATCTGTTTGCGTCCAGGTTCAACAAAAAGATCAACAACTTTGTGTCAAGAACAAGGTATCCGCTAGAGTGCGGAACAGATGTCTTGGTGTTCCCGTGAAATCAGTTCTCACTGATTTATGCATTCCCTCCTATTCTGCTGCTTCCACGACTTCTTCGCAGAGTCAAGCAGGAAGGGAAGTCTGATTCTTGTGGCCCCAGTGTGACCCAGAAGATCCTGGTATGCAGAGATCATAAGGATGGCGGTAGGGGACCCATGGACCCTACCACCACGTCCAGACCGTCTCTCGCAAGGTCCGGTATTCCATCCTACCTTACAAATGCTAAATTTAATGGTTTTTCTATTGAGACCCACATTCTGAAGAAGCGTGGGCTATCAGGTTCAGTGGTATCTACCTTGATTAATGCAAAGAAGCCGGCCTCCAGAATCATATATTATAGAGTCTGGAAGGCATATGTCTCCTCGTGTGAATACAGGGGTCGGCACCCCAGAAAGTATGTCATAGGTAGATCCTTGACTTTCTGCAGATGGGGTTAGAAATGAAGCTGGCCTTGAGTCCTATCAAAGGCCAGGTCTCGGCCTTATCGGTATTGTTTCAACGACCACTTGCTTAGCATTCTTTGGTTCTTAGCTTTATTCAGGGGGTAACGTGGCTTAATCCTCCAGTTAGGTCACCCCTGAACCCCTAGGAATTTAGTTCTACCGTCATTGCAGAAACAGCCTTTTGAGCCGATACGGCATATTTCCTTGGTCCTTTTGACAAGGAAACTTTTTCTTGTAGTCATATCTTCTGCAAGAAGGGTATCAGAGTTGGCTGCTCTTTAAAGAGCCATATTTAATTATTCACAAGGATAAGGTGGTATTGCGTCCTCATCCTATACTTTCTACCAAAGTTAGTGTCAGGTTTTCATTTAAACCAGGATATTGTTCTACCTTCATTTTTTCCAGAACCCTGTTCTACGGAAGAGACACTACATTTTCTAGATGTGGTGAGAGCAGTCAGTCTACTTGGAAGCGACTGCTTAGATTCGAAAAACAGATGTTTTGTTCGTGTTGCCTGAAGGTCCTTAAAAAAAGACAAGTAACATCGTAATCTAATATTTCTAAATGGATTCAGCAAGTAATTGTTCAAGCCTATGGTTTGAAGAGGAAGATTCCACCCTCTCAAATCAAAGCTCACTCCACTAGGGCTGTTAGTGCTTCATGGGCAGTGCATCACCAAGCTTCCATGGCTCAAATCTGCAAGGCCGCAACTTGGTCTTCAGTCCATACATTTACCAGATTCTATCAGGTAAAAGGCATGAGGATATTGCCTTTGCGCGTAGTGTGCTGCACACTTGCTAAGAAGATAATGTTTGATAGACAAGCGGCCAGAAAACGTAATCAGGAACTCATCAACGCAGACAACTTAAACGGGAGTAAGCACGGCTGCAAACTGCTGTTTGGAGCGGATCGTATCCAGGGTCACCCCAAGGACGAGAGTTTTTCTTGTCATTGAAATGCATGAACTGCAAGATCTGCTCATATTGTGTATGGTGAATTGGGTCAGTGGACCAATATAACCGCAACTCACTCTTTTTAGTTATGCACATGAGGAGGGATAGGCCCAGGAAGGTCTTAAATTCAGAAACCGTAATGGGTTTCCAATCTCTGGCAAGGGTCAACTGGGGATTAGCAGCGATGAATTGACCAGTATACAAATTGCTTTGGTCCACAATAGATCTATAGAGGTCTTCCGTGAAAAACAGCAAATAAAAATCAAATGACGTAAAATCAACTGTTTTCCACCTGAATGCGGGGTTGGCCAGTGAATGGAGGAAGTACGGGTGCTGCAGAAGTGGTGGGCTCACAATTTGGATTGGCAAATGCAGCAGGAAGGGCACTATGGGCTCGATGGGCCTGTGTTTGTCTTCTTCTTGGTGGCTGTGGGACACTAGTTGTGCTAGCCACCTCACCAGTTTGAACTGCACTTATGGGACTCGCCAAGTCACCAAGTGTTACTGCAGTGCTGGATGTATGACCAGGATGTACTAAGCTGCTGGTGCTTGCCAGTTCACCAGACGGATGAGCGGCACTAGTACTGGTTCTCTGCTCCATACGAGAGCCCTGCGGTTTTTGCACCTCAACAGCAGAACGGTGTTGGGTATGCCTGACCTTGGCAGGGACCACTACTCCGTTGTCAGAGCTATCTGTCAGGGTGCCGCTGCTGTCTACTGGTTTGTATTCTGAGCCAGAATCGGACAGATGGATGACTTCCTCTTTACGCTCATCGGTCAGGCTCAGAAACGTGTAGGCCTCTTCACTAATGTACCTTCGATTGGACATTTTGGCCTCTAAATCTACTGGTACACTAGTGAGACTCAAAGGAAAAAAAAGCACCTGACTGTCAGCGACTGCTTCAAGCGCTACCAAAAAAACTGTTAGCGTTCGCAGGGATCAGGCCTGACCCTGCAAATGCTGCAGTTATGTGTTTTGTAAGTGACGGTGATCAATTGATACTGCACTTGGGTGGACTGGGCTGGGCGGAGGGGCTAAACGAAGGTGCTAGCAGATATCTTGGCTGATGCTGCGTTTTTGGGAACCCTAAACTACTGGGGATGCTAGTATAGATCAGATATTGATCCGTTTAGACAGTATAATACTAAGGGAGGTGTATGGTGCATGCGTGGGTATTCTGACGCTGCCTGGGGCAACGCAGACCGTGACTGACGCTAAAACCTAACTGATATCACCCGCCGGGTGATCAGGGGGTTAAACCTTATTTAGGTAATATACGACGGGTGCCCTGAAGCTATAAAAAAATAACTAGCTGACCAACGTCACCCGTGAAACTAATATGGTGATTACTAGTGACTAGGTGATCAAGGGGTTAAACCTTTATTAGGTCTAGGGACCCCCCCTAAACCCCCCTATCTGGGCCTACCAGTAATTACCCTAACACTGATTATTGTCACAGTACAGTGATAAAAAAAAAATATGAACACTGCACTGGGTGACACGGTGACAGGGAGTGAAGGGGTTAACTGGGGGGTGATCGGGGGCTGACAAGTGTGCGTATGTGTACTGTGTCAGTCTAGTGTTGGTGCAACTTACTCTGAGATGTCTTCTCTCCTCTCTCTGGAACGGAAAAGAGTTCCACGACGGGAGATGACATCACTTCCCCTGCCTGTGTTTACCCTTACACAGGCAGGGGAGAATTTTCATTAGCCAGAACCGATCACCAGGTCCAGGCCAGAAATCATTGGCCTTGGCCTGGAGACTGATCGATTCTAAAGCAAATCTGATTGTCGCAGCCCCCTAGGCAGCTCCGCGCCAAACGTACAGCTACGACGCTTCGCCAAGCCGAGCCAACCTGCCGCAGTATAACTGCTGCGGCTGGTCCGGAACTGGTTAATGAAATCCTTTAAATCAAATAAATCAAAACAAAGTCCATCAATGTGTATTAGTCCACTGCCGTGTTCTTTTATCCCCAATACTTTTGCTATATTAACAGTGCACGCCAACACCAGGTGACAAGGGTGCAGGAGGTTTTGGGAGGAGCAGAGAGGGGTAGCAGACACTGAGTGGTTTGTAAGGTGGATGAGCCTGGCAGCCGCATTCATGGACTGAATGGGGGATAACCTATTTAGAGGTAAGCCAATGAGGAGGAAGTAGCAGTAGTCGAGGCAATAGATGACCAGGGAGTGGAATAGAAGCTTTGTGGTGACGTTTGTTAGGGGAGGGGCGTATTTTGGAGATGTTGCGGAGGTTGAAGCTGCAAGCTTTGGACAGCAATTAGATGTGGGGCCAAAAGGTTAGTTCAGAGTCCAGGATTACACCTAGGACCTTGGCATGGGGGAATGGGTTGATAGTTTAGCCATTTTGACAGAGAAATCCAGGAAAGTGACATGTGGGGGAGGAAATATCATGAGCTTGGTTTTGTATAGGTTGAGTTTGAGGAACTGATGCTTATAAAGTTAGCTGGAATTTGGCCTCAATTTGTTGAAGTGTATGAAGTTGTCGCTAGTATTTAAATCTGTTAGTATATCTAATCCCCCCCCAGACTGAGAATACTGCTGTCCAAATGTGCCCCCTGTGCTGTTAATCCAGAGTGGGGACGTTCTAATACAGGAGTAGGGATGAGCCGAACACCCCCCCCCCCCCGGGTTCGGTTCGCACCAGTACCTGCGAACGGAACGAAAGTTTGCGCAAACTTTAGAACCCCATTAAAGTCTATGGGACTCGAACATTCAAAATCAAAAGTGCTAATTTTAAAGGCTAATATGGAAGGGTTTGGGGACCCGGGTCCTGCCCCAGGGGACATGTATCAATGCAAACAAAAGTTTTAAAAACGGCCGTTTTTTCGGGAGCAGTGATTTTAATTATGGTTAAAGTGAAAAAAAATGTGAAATATTTCTTTAAATATCGTACCTGGGGGGTGTCTATAGTATGCCTGTAAAGTGGCATGTGTTTCCGGTGCTTAGAACAGTCCCTGCACAAAATGACATTTGTAAAGGAATAAAAGTAATTTAAAACTGCTTGCAGGTTTAATTTAATAAATAAATGCGTTGCGCTAGGAAAGAATAAAAATAAATATGCATCCAAAGTGTATAATCCAAATGCAAAGATATATGTGACAAATTC
The DNA here is from genome assembly GCA_037952925.1 of Lithobates clamitans. Classification (NCBI taxonomy): domain Eukaryota; kingdom Metazoa; phylum Chordata; class Amphibia; order Anura; family Ranidae; genus Lithobates; species Lithobates clamitans. The sequence goes on from JBBGZY010000831.1 coordinate 148,682, forward strand.
ATATATCTCAAAAATAACTGCAAATAAAGTGATAAGCAATAAACTATAAGTGACAATCCGTGATAAAACATTAATTATTAAAGTGCAATGTGTATGTATAATATCGCTGAGACCAAAGTGCATACATAGAATGTGGAAGTGCACAATACTTCTGCATATAAATCAAAAGATATTAATGAAAGGTCATATGTGATGAGTGTAAATTATCAAATATATAAAACAGTGTCCATCAGTGGTGTCATCCAGCATGCTCATCCAATTGCTGTAAAACCATGCTCCGGTGCACTCTAGTGACCCCCCAAAAGCTTATGCGCTCACCTCAGTGTGTGTGACACAGTTGCTAACTGCGTCCAAACACGCTTTGGAGCCACCCCTGGGCTCCATAATGAAGTGCAGGTGCCGATCTCCAGCTGGTTCAGTCAGTACTGCTCCAAGCCATAAATAAGAAAAACTCAATAGTGTGATAACGTAAGGATTTATTTAAAAACCACACTCCCCACATCGGGGTTCTCACATTCCACAGGTGCGTGAGTGCACCGCTCTATTTCAGGCTTTCAAATGATAAAAACTGCCGGTATGGCGTGTGGTATCGTATGCTCCTCTCCTCGATCCATACCACACGCCATGCTGGATGACACCACTGATGGACACTGTTTTATATATTTGATAATTTACACTCATCACATATGAACTTTCATTAATATCTTTTGATGTATATGCAGAAGTATTGTGCACTTCCACATTCTATGTATGTATGCACTTTGGTCTCAGCGATATTATATATGCACATTGCACTTTAATAATTAATTTTTTATCACGGATTGTCACTTATCGTTTATTGCTTATCACTTTATTTGCATTTATTTTTGAGATATAGGAATTTGTCACATATATCTTTTGCATTTGAAATATACACTTTGAATGCATATTTATTTTTATTCTTTCCTAGCGCAACGCATTTATTTATTTATTTCACTATTGCACGGTTATGAAACGTGATCTGCGTCTGCAGCTGGTTATCATTATCATTTCTATTTTATAGACATTGGTCCGTTGTGGCTCGCAAGATCTTTTTTTATTTATTTAGGTTTAATGTAATGTCGGGTCCCGGCAATATGGATGAAAATCAGTGAGACAAACGGCATGGGTACCCCCCCCCAGTCCATTACCAGGCCCTTTGGGTCTTGTATGGATATTAAGGGGAACCCCGCACCCAAATTAAAAAAAAAAAAGGAAAGGCGTGGGGCCTCCAGGCCCTATATACTCTGAACAGCAGTATACAAGCGTAGCAAACAAGACAGGGACTGTAGGTTTGTTAAGTAGAATCTGTTTGTAATTTTGAACTGGTATATTTTTAAAAAGTAGCTCCAGCCAAAAAATCTATTTTTAAGCTTTTTGGAAAACATAGGGAAGGGTTATCACCCCAGTAACATTTTGCTGTCTGTGCACCTCTTCAGAAAATTTCACCTCACTTTCTGTCCCAATGACAAATGTTTTTTGAAGCATCAGTGGAAAGGAGACACATTTTTCCCATATTAACTCTTACAGGAGAGAATTTCTCTTCCTAGGGGTAGATTTCATCTCACTTCCTGTTGTCTCCTTCCGTTTGCAAGTAGGAGTCGTTTGTAAGTTGGATGTTTGAAAGTAGGGGCCTGCCCTATATACTCTGCAGAAATTGTCTCCTTAGGTGTTGGTGTTGCCACAACACTGTAAGCCCTCACAGTTACTCTTGGTGGGCGCAGGAATGGGCTGTGAAATATTAGATCAAGAATTGTAATTACATGCACCTGTTGAACAGGGGCAGAAAAATTGGGCTTTAGGCACTGGTGCCACAACACTGCAACCCCTCACAGATGCTATAGTTGGAGCGCAGGAATAAGCCCTGCTGCAAAGTATTGCATCAAAAATTGGGCCTTGGCCACTGGTGGCAGTGCCCAGAACCAAAAATGTTCTTACAAGCTATCAGCAAGAAAATTGAGGAGGAAGAGGATTGTGACTCAGCATAACAGGATAGTCACTCAGCATCAGCATAGGCAGTCTTGAAGGGATCTCACATTTAAAAAAAAAAAATCAATCAGTTACATCAGCATCAGGTGCTTGGTAGCTGGTGATCCAAGACTTATTCATTTTTATAAAGGTCAGCCGATCGACTGATTCGGTGGACAGGCGCACCCTTTGATCGGTTACAAAGCCTCCAGCAGCACTGAATGTGCGTTTCGAAAGAACGCTGGATGCAGGACAGGCCAGTAGTTCAATTGCATACTGTGCAAGCTCTGGCCATTGATCCATCCTCAAGACCCAGTAACCCAGAGGATTTTCGGTGGGAAAGGTGTCCAAGTCTGATCTTACCCCTAGGTAATCCTGCACCATGTGAATCAAATGCTGGCGATGGTTGCTGGAACTAAAAAACTAACTAAAAAATTGTCTGAACGCATCGGTCAGACGGCCACTTTCTTTAGCGCTCCTTCTGCAACTGACCGAAGCCTCAGCAACACGTTATCCAGGAGGACCAGGAAATTGTAACCTCCCAGGCTCTGGAAACGCATTGCACAAACCTTTCTACAAGGCCTCCTGAAGATGTTTCATCCTCTGCGACGGCAAGATAAGGTCCGCAACCTTACCCTTGTAATGTAGATCAAGGAGGGTTACCAGACAGTAATCATCCCTCCCCTTGATACCACGAATATGAGGATCCTTCCGCAGGCTTTGCAGGATCAGGGAGGCCATGCAGTGTAGATTTGCTGAGGCATTCGGTCCACAGTCCTCTGGCTCACTAAGGACCTCCATGCTGACACAATCCTCCTTCTGCTCCTCCTTCTCATCCTCTTCCTTTGTGATCGGCGGGCATACAGGAACACTGTCTGGATAAAGGGGGCCTTGAGAGGTAAGGAAGTCCTCCTCTTCCTCCCTTTGTTCTGCCTCAAGTGCCCTGTCCATTTTTCCACGCAGCGTGTGCTCCAACAGGTGGACAAGTGGGACAGTATCACTGATGCATGCACTGTCACTGCTCACCATCCTCGTGGCCTTCTCAAATGGTGACAGGACAGTGCATGCATCCCTGATCATAGCCCACTGGCGTGGGGAAAAAAAAACAAGCTCCCCTGACCCTGTCCTGATGCCATAGTTGCATAGGTACTCATTGCTGGCCCTCTACTGCGTGTGCAGCTGCTGCAGCATGGCCAACGTTGAGTTCCACCTGGTGGGCATGTCACAGATTAGGCGGTTCTTGGGCAGGTTAAATCCCTTTTGGAGGTCAGCCAGCCGAGCACTGGCGTTATATGACCTGCGGAAATGCACACATACTTTCCTGGCCTGCCTCAGGACATCCTGTAAGCCCAGGTACCTGCCCAAGAACCGCTGCACCACCAAGTTAAGGACGTGAGCCAAACAGGGCACATGGGTCAGTTGTCCCTGTCGGAGGGAGGAGAGGAGGTTGGTGCCATTGTCGCAAACTACCATACCTGGCTTAAGCTGGCGTGGCGTCAACCACCTCTGAACCTGCCCCTGCAGAGCTGACAGAATCTCTGCCCCAGTGTGGCTCCTGTCCCCCAGGAACACCATCTTAAGCACCGCATGGCATCTTTTTGCCTTCATGCTTGCGTAGCCCTTGAACGCTTACGGAGCACCGCTGGTTCCGGGGACACATCAGCACAGGAAGAGGCCATGGAGGAAGAAGAAGAGGAGGGGGTGGAGAAGAGAGGTGTGGCAGAATCACCACTAGTAGAATTTTGGAGGCGTGGTGGCAGAACAACCTCCAACACTACTGCACCCTGTCCTGCATCCTTCCCAGCTGCCAGAAGAGTCACCCAGTGCGCGGTGAAAGATAGGTAACGTCCCTGTCCATGCCTGCTGGACCATGAGTCAGCGGTAATATGCACCTTACTGCTAACCGCCCTGTCCAGCGAGGCCAAGACATTGCCTTCCACATGCCGGTAGAGGGCTGGAATCACCTTCTGTGAGAAAAAGTGGCGTTTGGGAACCTGCCACTGAGGAACCGCACATTCCACAAACTCACGAAAGGGGGCAGAGTCTACCAACTGAAAAGCATTCAACCGCTGGGTATGTGGATGGCTGGGAGCGAACTTCTTTCGGCGGTGCAGCAGCTGGGGCAGGGAAATTTGCCTGGTACAATCTGACGTCGGTGAACCGATAGCAGATTGCCCGCAAGTACTTGGCTGTGACACACCTAATTCTACACCTTCATTCCTCTCAGTGCAGGTTTCAGAGAGGACTGAAGGTATAGTGGGGTTGGAGATCCCAGCTGATGAGGAGCAAGGAGAGCTCCGCTTTGTTCTTTGGTGTGGGTCATTTAGGTACGCTTGCCAACGAACTGCATGGCAGGTCGACATATGTGTGGTATTAATAGGAGCAGAACAACAGCAATTGTCTTCAGATAGCTTTAGGCGCACACTGTGCAGAGGACACAGTATACTAACTGTAAATACTGTAGCTGCCTGCCTGTGTTATTAATAGGATCAGAACAACAGCAATTGTCTTCAGGTAGCTTTAGGTGCACACTGTGCAGAGGACGCACTACACTAACTTGTAAATACTGCAGCTGCCTGCGGTACTATTGGGATCGGAAGAACACCACCAATTTTCTTCAGGTAGCTTTAGGTGCACACTGTGCAGAGGACGCACTACACTAACCTCAAATACTGTAGCTAATAGGACTAATAGGATCAGAAGAACACCAGCAATTTTCTTCAGGTAACTGTAAATACTGTAAAAACGCCTGCCTGTCAGTAGGAAGAGAATAACAGGAACGGATCTAGCTAAACTGAATACAGTGTGTGTGTGTGTATGTATATATATAATAGGATGCATATATATATATATATATATATATATATATATATATATATATATATATATATATATATATATATATACATATATACACACAATACACTGTAAGTGCAGACAACTGACTCGCCTGCCTACTCACTCTAACTTAAATCAAATGACACTGTCTCTCTCTCTATCTTTCTCTCAACGCCGGAACACACTACACAGAGCCGACGTGCAGGTGGCCTTATATAGTGTGGGGCGTGTACAAAACCCCCTGAGCCATAATTGGCCAAAGCCACCCTGGCTTTGGCCAATTACGGCTCTCTGTACAGATAGCTCTGTGATTGGCCAAGCATGTGGGTCATCCCTATACAGGAGCTGTGTTACTGGCCAGATCACCAGGTGAAAAAAGAGGGGGGGGAGCCTAAAAAATAAATTCAGCCACTACATCTAATGATGTGGTAAGCTGCAATACATTACATTTTTGGTTTTGGGTTTAATACTGCTTTAAGCAGAGCAGAGTTCTCTCCATTACAGTTACAACTCTAGCCCATGGCCCTACTATTCTGTGAAGACACCATAGAGAATGTGATCTGCCACATCTCCAGAATGTCTTTGCTTGCGCATATGCAAAGATTCTATTGCTTAATGCTTGGGTGACTGATCCAAGGCTGTTAAGGTCCATTTTGCGCCTCTCCATTATGTAACAACTTCTACATAGGAACGCCTGTCCTAAAAGGGCTATACACTTTAAATTACACAAGATGCACTATTTAAATTGTCAGACTCCCACGATTTCTGTGGGAGTCTGATTTTACAGTCTGGTTTTGCAAAAACTATACACCTGCAGCTAGAACTCTTATGTCAGGGATTCTCTCCCCTGCTTGCAAAGGCAGCGCAATGGGTTATACTCCTTTCCTGTGAACACATCCCTGTAAGCCTTTTCTTGCTGACAAGATTTGAACCCCTGAAACAAACAACTGGGGGATCTGAGACTTGTGGTCGTAGGCCTCTTAAAGCTGATTTCTGCCATCTGGTACCTGACAAGCTACTATACTCCCTTAACTGTGCCTACACTCTTCTGGAATTGTTTTCCTTTTTTTTTGGTCCAGGTGTCAAGGGCTTTCTTGACACCCTGCTTCAGCAAGACATTCTCTTCTATGCCTCATTCATGCTAGATAAACAAAAAAATATTATTGCCCTAATGTTGGCATTAGCATTAATTAGTTGCCTCTTATAAAACTATTCTTTTGTTTTTTTTCTCTTATATGGGTTCTCCTTTATTACAGCCGGGAGGGGGGGGTGGGGTGGGGGTAGTTTTTTACTCTCAAGTCCCAGGTTCCTAATCCCCCCTACTTGAGAAGGTTAGTTCCACAAACCAGAGCCCCTGCTACTTCATTTTGCTATGGCATGTCACATAGTTTATAAGGTTTAAACACTGGTCCATCCATATTAGTGTGTGTAATTTTTATTCTTTTGTGGGGGGAAAAAAATTGCAAATAAAGAAAAAATAATAAAGTGTATACAATTGGGACACAAGTTATATTGTAATTGAATGTTATTAAAAGTGACCTTTCTTATCGTACATCACGGGACACAGGGCCATAGAAGTTACTATGTGGGTTATAGGCCACCTTCAGGTGATGGACTCTGGCACACCCGAAGACAGGAAGTCCACTCCCTATATAACCCCTCTCACTACTGGGGGTACCTCAGTTTAGTACCCCAGTGTCTAAGGTGTTGGTCACGAGTAAAGATGTGCTGTGGTAAGCTCCACTGGAGCAATCCTTGCTGGAGCTAGTTTTGCAGCTGGATTCATTCAAAGTGTCGTTTAGGCTGAATTGAATGGTACCCGGGCCTCGTGTCCGAAGAAACGAGGTTTTGCTTGTAACGCTTCTCTTTTTAAAGAGAAAGACCCCGGGATCCAGTACTTTGGTATTTTTAAGTCAAAGTTTTACTGGCGGGGTGCTATTACAGGTCCAGGAGTGTGGGTTCCTGAAGGTTTGTTAACGAAACCTACCGTGAAGGGTGAAGATTGGGTCTGTTGATTTTACCACAGAAAACCCTGCGGCGGGAAAGGTATGTGGAGTTTTTCTAAGTAATTTTTAAATTTTCTTATGAAGTGTCTCCTTTATAAAGTAAAATGTTGTCATGCCTAAGTGTCACCCCTGGGGGCTGTATGGAGCACGTACCTTCTCATGCTTTGCTCAGAGATCATGCTGTGTCAGGAAGCAGCAGACTTCATTTTTTCCTCCGCCTAGCAGGCAGACCTCCGGTAAGTTTGGGGGGGATTTTGCTTCCCCAGCCACCCCCCACCTGAGCTGAACTCTCCCCCTCTTCACGAGGCCCCTAGCACCGCGGCAGCTTTCAGGTCTCCTCGCCATCCCTCCCACACAAGCCGATTCTATTGGATTGAAGGCTCGCACGGGAAAACTCTTTTTAAAAAAGGAGAGGAGGAGGGTCACGATGCGACGGAGGAGGAGGGGCTTAGCTCAGCGTTGGCATCCTCCAATGTCCGGCACGGGAGTGTGCTTTAAAAAACTCTGTTGCACTGGCTGCAAGTTGTCGGAGGGACACAAGAGCAAAGAGGGGGATGAAAGAGGTTTGGTGACACAGGCATTCCTTTTGACACATTTACTATTTGCATCAGGCTGAGCATTAATAGCAGCGACAGGGCTGGACTATTGCTCAAGCAGTGGATGCGATCCTTCTGGTAGTACCTCTGCCTTGTGCATCAGGCTATGGTCGGAAAGGGGGGTAAAAACACCTCAAAAAAGGGCTCAAGAAGGACTTCTTCAGCCAGAAAAAAGCCTAGAACCATCTCAAAAAAGTTGGCATCCTCCCCTGAAAGTTCCAAGGTGGCTAGTCAGAGTGAGCCATCAGGGCTGTTAGGGGTTGCAACTGCTTTCAACACTGCAGCCCCTGTCTATATTACTGAAGAGGTATTTTCCTCAACCATTTTCGGGTTGGAGCAAAAGATTGACGCTTTAAGCGCAATAGGTCCCTTCCATTTCCCAGGACCCTCAAACTGAGGAACAGGGGGCAAGAGATGATGAAATTCTCTCAGGGGACCAGGAAGAGGCTGATGACTCCTCTTCTGAGGAGTCAAATATGAACGGATCAGGTTCACAATCTGAAAGATTGATGGTACAATATCTTACTGAAATGGTCCGCTCCACATTCATGCTGCCATCAGCTGAGTCAGTCGATGAGCCCACTAATTGTTTGGGTTCGCTAAAGCCTCCCCAAGCTATTCATACTTTTCCGATCCATTCATTGCTAAAAAAGCTTATGTATTCTGAGTGGGAGCACCATGATAAACAGTTTATCCTATGGAGGAAGAATTTAATAAAAAATGGGGAATGCCAGCAATTAACGCTGCCATATCCTCTGTGAGTAAAAATTTGACTTGTCTGGTAGACAACACTCAAATGCTGAAGGATCCAATGGATAAGAAGTTGGAATTCCTATTTAACCACTTGCTTACTGGGCACTTAAACCCCCCTCCTGCCCAGACCAATTTTCAGCTTTCAGCGCTGACGCACTTTGAATGACAATTGCGCGGTCATACAACACTGTACCCAAATGAAATTTTGATCATTTTTTCCCCACAAATAGAGCTTTATCTTGATGGTATTTAATCACAGCTGGGATTTTTATTTTTTGCTAAACAAACAAAAAAAGATGGAAAATTTTGAAAAAAAAAAAAATCATGTTTCATAATTTGTTATAAAATTTTGCAAATAGGTAATTTTTCTCCTTCATTGATATGCGCTGATGAGGCGGCACTGGTGGGCATGGATAGGCTACACTGATGGGCACGGATAGGCACAGTTAAGGCGGCACTGATAGGCACAGTTAAGGCGGCACTGATAGGCACAGTTAAGGCGGCACTGATAGGCACAGTTAAGGCGGCACTGATGGGCGCTGATGGGTGGCACGGATAGGTGGCACTGATAGGTACCACTAATGGGGGGCAGTGATGGGCGGCACTGATAGGCACTTATGGGCACTGGTAGGTGACACTGATGGGCACTGATGTGCAACACTGTTGTTGTGGCACTGATTGTGGGCGCTGATGAGTGGCACTGTGGGCGCTGATGGGTGGCACTGTGCGCACTGATGGGTGATGCTGGTGGGCACTGGTAGGCGGCATTGCTGCCTATTGCTAGGTGTCACTGGCAGGGGGCACAGATGATTGCCGTGAGAGGGACTGATGGCTGCCGGTGATTGGCTTTTTTTTTCCTCCTCGCGCTGTCAGCGAAAATAGCCGGTTACTGGCTCTGTTTACATCACATGATCAGCTGTCATTGGCTGACAGCTGATCATGTGGTAAGGGGTCGGGACCGGATGTCAGACTTATTCTAGATCTCAAAGATCTAAACCGGTTTTTAAATATTCGTTCTTTTTGCATGGAGTCAATCCGATCAGTAGTCTCCATTCTACAAGGTACAGAACTGCTAGCGTCAATCGACCTCAAGGATGCTTACCTCCATGTACCTATTTTCTTTCTCGTAGATCACGGGACACAGAGCCTCAGTAATTACTGATGGGTTATATAGGGTATCACTAGGTGATTGGACACTGGCACACCCTAAACAGGAAGTTCAACCCCCTATATAATCCCTCCCCTTACAGGGATACCTACGTTTTTTCACCAGTGTCTTAGGTGCTGGACGTGTAAAGATGTTCTGTCAAACAAGAAGTCCTAGTGCTAAAGTACCTCAAAAACCAGGGTGACTCTGTAGGTACTTAGTAACAATTTGTGCCAACGTCCCCGGCATTGTAATTGTAAACGTATAAAATCTAAGAAACGGGACTTTGGGGGCACAATGGTATTAAACTATGAAAAAATAAGTATTGTTTGGAACTTTTATTATTAAAGTACAAAAAGACAAAGAACAAACTTAGAAGTTTAAAAACAAATCAAGCTAGACATAAAACCTAGTTTTGTACACCATAGGGATCCTATCCTGCAAGATTGTATGAGATTTAAAGAAGTTATTGGTACATAATCCAAGCACTTATTCCAAATGAAGGAGAATATACTTCCCCAAGCATGGAGAGGTGGACATATATAGAGCTATAATAGACAAGATGCTGCAGGTCTGGTGATCCAAGGTGAGATGCTCTCTAATTGCTCAACATGTTTCACGTTGACAGAGAACGCTTCTTCAGGAGCTAGAGATTCTATTAAAAATACATAAAAAGGACAACAAACTATCACAATAACAGAATATAATAATCAAGGAATACATTTCACGCAGGTAGAAGGTATACATGTGTAGAAATCTCAATATTGGAAATACAACCACCCCCAAGTATAATGATCTGTGGGAAAGGCCCTATAAAAGATTATAGTCTACAAATGAAGAAAAGCACGACCAGGTGGTCAAGGTCAGCCAATCCAAAGGACATAGAAGGCACTGATTGTATGAAATAAAAGGGGTAAGTGGTAAAGGGTAAATTCCAAATAAAAACTATAAAGTTGTATGGTCGTGTATAATCATCAATTGATTAGACCATATTACGAATATAAAGAAGTTTATGACAGGGAAAAGGGGGGGGAGAAGGGGAAACAGAAAAAGGGGGGGGAGAGGGGGAAGGGAAAAGGATGGATGGGGGAAGGGGGGGCGAGGGAAAGGAAAAGGGAGGGGGAAAAAAGGGGGAACAGGGAAAAAGGGGGGAGAAGAAGAATCAAAAACGAATTGGAATCTATGCACCAACATACAAGAAATATGTGCCAAGGATAATTCACTTACCAATTAGGTATGGTGAAAGTAGATGCTACCAATGAGAAAATATGCAAACGATCACAGAACGATCGAAGGTAAAAATATCTGAGTTGAATCGGAAAGGGCAGCGGTCAGAGCCGGGAACCTCCCAGGTGCATATAACATCAGGTATGAATGGGTAAGGAAAATGCTTTTTGTAAGCTGTAATACTGGTATATGATAAGGGGGATCACAATCACATTTTATAGGCATGGCAATCAACATAGATTGCAAAGCTAATAGTTGTTTGCAAGTAGAAATAGAAATATCCTTATGGTACATCAAATGTCTGGACTTACCCAGAGACAATTGAAAGGGGGCTCGAGGATACACCGCTCAGTCTAACGAGTGCCAGTTCCGAGATCCTGAAACCCAGCGCCGCCATGTCCTTAAATAGGCTAACCCAGGCCGGAAACAGCCGGCTCTGTAGAGCACGTCGTGTCCCGGTCCCGTTGCAGGCTGCCGCGCATGCGCTGCGCAGCGTCACCCCCACGCACAGCGACGCACGGACGGAGGGGAACTCCGCGCATGCACCGAGTGATGCGGCGGGACGGAGCTGGGCCAATACGCAGACAGCAGAGGCGGAGGCTAGGGGAACCATACAGGTCCCCGTGCCTCCATCAATCGCCGCACATCCGGTCAGAGAATCGAACCGGATGTGCGGCGCTGGGCAACAGAACTCACCAAGGGCAAGGGCCAAACATTTCAGTGGGAGACCAACACTAAGGGAACAGTCCCAAGATCATCAACAGGGAGGAGGAAAGAGAAAATACATACAGTATATACACAGTCATAAATACAAATGTACATAGTCATGATATCCAGAAAGGATCAGACAATACATATGGGCAATCAAAGTATCATTTAAACATTTCAAAAGGAGGGAACTTAGGAACATATCGATCTGGAAAAGAGGGGGGATTTTAGAGAAAACCGTAACAGAGTAGATTATATCATTCGAATTCAAGTAAAGAATTCCAATAAACAATTCCTACAGCTATAATGAGACGTGTTGGAGGGTTCATGATGATAATTAAGGACTCAAAGAAAAGGTCTATATGAATGGGATTCATTCAAGCCAGGTGCCCTAGTGGCATTTAAGCGCTCGATCCACAGGGTCTCTTTGTGTAATATGAATTTGTCCCATTCACCACCTCTGGGATTTTGGGGGACGACGGCCAGAACAGTAAAAGAAATGGAAGACGTGTCAAAACGGTGATATAGATCCAGGTGTCTGCCCACGGGTGTGAGCATCTTCCCATTCCCTGAGTAGTATACATGGTCGTTAATTCTTTGCCTTAACTGTCTGGCCGTCTTCCCCACATAAAAAACCCCACAGGTACAGATCATCAAGTAAACCACCCCTTGGGTACAACATGTGGCTGAAATTTTCGGGTGGTAAATTTCACCATTAGGGAGTGAAATGGGATATTCAGAGGATATCCACGGACAGAATGAACAGCTACCACAGGGCACTGTGCCCCTTGGTCGCTGGGAAGAGGCAGGATTGTAAGTTTTATATTGGCTGGATACAAGTTTGTCCTTAAGGGACGTTGCACGTCTGTAAACTATTTCTGGATATGTGTTGACATATTTCTTTAGAATAGGGTCCTCTATTAGAAAGTTCCAGTGTTTTTTTAGGATGTTGTTGATGTTCTGATGATGGGAGGAAAATTTGGTGATCATTTTGACAGTAGGTTTCGGTGATCGGGTTTTTGTTGTATATAGTAGATCAGTCCGTGATTTACCTTTTGGCCTTATTGAAGGCCTTGCGTAGGAGGAATCGACTGTAACCTCTAGCTAATAACCGAGATATAAGCAAGTTCGCCTGGTGTTGGAAATCCGTCATTTGTGTGCAATTTCGGCGAAGGCGAAGATATTGTGCATACTGTATGCTTCTAATGAGGAAAAGAGGGTGTGCACTCGTAGCATGTAGCAGTGTATTTCCTGCTGTTGTTTTCCGAAATAAGTTTGTAGATAAAGTGTTATTGGCGTCCTTGTATATCTCGAGATCCAGAAAGCTGACAGTTTTAACATGACATTGGTATGTGAATTTTAAGTTAAAGTGGTTTACATTCAGCATCTGTATGATACGTTTACAATTAAAGATGTCCTGTGCTGAGCTCCAAAGGGAATATCCTATATCCTATACTGGGGCAAGCCAGGCGAACCGGATCCATTTCAAAGTGTCCTTTCTAGGCCGAATTGGATGGTACCCGTGTCCAAAGAAACAAGGTTTTACCTGTAACGCTTCTCTTTTTAGAGAGCTGGACCCCGCATTTCAGAATTTGGTTTTTCTAGCCTTATTCTTGGCCGGGTTCTTTACAGGCCCAGAACTGCGGATCCCCCTATCCATAGGGGGCCCCAGTCTCTGAAGGTTTTCCAAACGGAGCCCACCGTGAGAGGTGAAGATTGGGTCTGTATAACAGAACCCTGCAGCTGGATAAGGTAAGGGTGATTCCACAGAATTTTTTAATTCTAGTAGGTTTCTCCTTTAAGTAAATGTATGCTATGCCTATTGTCGCCACCGGGGGCTGCCAAGAGCACATACCTTCACATGCTTGATTGTCTGTCTCAGTGTTCATGCTGCACAGCTCCTCCAGCCGAGCTCCAGGTAGGATGGGATGGGGGGCTCTTCCTGCAGGGACATTCCCCCCAAGATTAGAGGGGGCCGCAGTGGTCTGTGAGGCGGTAGTATACCGCACTATCACCGCCGCCATCGCCATTACCATGTGGCAGACCCCATCACCTGCCGGCCTCTCTCCTTCCTCCTCCACCCCAGCCTCCCCTCCATGCTTGTCCCGGAGGGTCGGATCGCGTGGAAAAGCGCACATTTTTTTTAAAAAACGAGGGGGGGTGGTCAGAGGAGGGGGGGCGGAGCATTAGCGCGACGTCCGGTATGCTTAGACGCCCACATCGCCGGCTGCACAGGCTATAAGAAGCACACTTTTCGGGTGCACACAGCCTATGGAGGGACACAGGGCTGACAGTCGCATGTAAAGTGGGACACAGGCATTCTCCTAGGCAGCATTTACTAAAAAAAAACTTGACTGGGCATTGGTAGCAGTAGCAAGTTGCTGGACTAAATCGCTCAGCAGTCAGTGTTTCATTTGTGTGATACCTCCACCTTGTTGCTTTGCACTATGGGTGGAAGAGTTACAAATATCCCAAAAAACAGAGGCTCTGAGTACCCCCCTTCTGCAGCGCCTTCCCCCCCTGAAGGACCTGGGATGGCCGGCCAGGGAGAGCCGTTGGGGTCGGGGGCTGCGTCTGCTTCTGGCACTTCAGCCCCTGTATACATTACGCAGGAGGTTTTTTCCTCAACCATTAATGGACTAGAGGAAAGATTAATGGCCTTAATCGCATCTTCACTCTGTGGAAGAAAACGCACTAGGTCTTCCTCTGTTACCCAGGACCCTCAGGCAGAGCAACTCTGGGAAAAAGGAGAAGAATCCCTTTCAGAGGATCGGGATGGGACTGATGATTCCTCCTCTGAGGAATCAAGTGGAGAAGGGCCCTCTTTAGCTTCTCAGGATGAGAAGGTCTTAGTACAGATCCTTACTGGATTGGTCCGCCCCACAATTAAGTTACCCGTATCTGAGTCAGTTAAAGAACCCTCTTCTTCTTTGGGGTCACTGAAGCCTCCTCAAACAACACATGCTTTTCCTGTTCATAATCTGCTAGAAAAGCTCATTTATTCTGAGTGGGATCACCCAGATAAATGTTTTTTTCCCCCTAAAAAGTTTTCAACACTTTGTCCTATGGAAGAAAAGTTTATAAAGATGTGGGGGATACCAGCCGTTGACGCCGCCATTTCCTCCGTAAATAAAAGTCTGACTGGTCCTGTAGACAATGCTCAGATGCTCAGGGATCCTGTTGATAAAAAAATGGAATCCCTGTTGAAGGATATTTTCTCCTTAGCAGGTTCAGTAGCTCAACCTGCAGTGGCAGCGATTGGAGTCTGTCAATACTTAAGAGACCATGTTAAGTAGGTCCTTAAAGTTCTACCTGAACAGCAGGCCCAGGGGTTGGCTAACCTTCCAGCGGCCTTATGTTTTGCTGTTGATGCCATCAGAGATTCTATTATCCAAACCTCTCGTCTTTCACTTGGGTTGGTGCATAGGCGTAGAATCTTATGGTTGAAAAACTGGTCAGCCGAAGCACCATGTAAGAAACTTCTGTCTGGATTTCCATTTCGTGGTGCAAGGCTGTTTGGAGAGGATTTGGACAATTATATCCAAAAGATCTCTAGTGGGAAAAGCACTCTCTTACCTCTTACCTAGAAAAGGAGGAAGCGTCCCTCTTTCAAATGGGCTCTTTCCCCAGTGCCAGGAGCATCAGCCTCCAGGCAGTCGCGACGGCCTCCTCCTTCAGGGTCTAGAAATAAATTTCAGAGTCGACCCCAGGGACAAAAGAAGTCCTGGGGGAAGAAGCCTACTGTACAAGACGCTAAAGCCTCTTTATGAAGGAGCGCCCCCGCTTGCTCGGGTGGGGGGAAGATTGCTACGGTTCTCAAAACTCTGGCAGGAGGATTTCCAGGACAGATGGGTAATCTCCACGGTAACTCTGGGTTACAAACTGGAGTTCCAAGAATTCCCCTCTCCTCATTTCCTCAGATCAAGTGTCCCCAGAGATCCAGAGAAAAAGCAGTCGCTCCTTCTAGCGTTAGAGCGACTATTGTCACAAAAAGTCATCATGGTGGTTCCCACAAGAGATCAAGGATTGGGATTTTATTCCAACCTTTTTACGGTACAAAAACCAAATTGAGATGTCAGACCCATTCTGGATCTAAAGGATCTGAATCGATTCCTAAGGATTCGATCCTTTCTCATGGAATCAATTCGGTCAGTAGTCTCCATCCTACAGGGAGGAGAATTTCTGGCATCAATAGACATCAGAGATGCGTATCTGCATGTACCCATTTTTCCTGCTCATCAAAAGTACTTGCGCTTCGAAATAGAAGGGCGCCATTTTCAGTTTGTGGCTCTGCCTTTCGAGCTAGCCACTGCACCTCGAGTGTTTACAAAGATCTTGTCTCCTCCTGGCCAGATTAAGGGCTCAAGGTATAACTGTCATAGCATACCTAGACGACCTGCTCTTGATAGACCGGTCGGTAGCCTGTTTGAGCGGAAACTTGATGACCACAGTCAATTACCTGAAACGCCTAGGTTTGATTCTCAACCTAGAAAAGTCTTTCTTAAAACCAGTAAGAAGACTGTAGTATTTGGGTCTGGTCATAGATACAAGCCAAGAGAAAGTATTTTTACCTCAGGCAAAGATCACAGCCTTAAGAGAGCTGATTCTAGTAGTCAAGACCAAAAAGGGTCCTTCTGTCCGCCTTTGTATGAGGCTGCTGGGAATGATGGTAGCTTCATTCGAAGCAGTTCCCTATGCTCAGTTTCATTCAAGACTACTGCAACACAGTATCCTGTCGGCCTGGAACAAGAAGGTTCAGGCATTAGATTTTCCGATGCACCTGTCTCGTGCAGTGCGTCAGAGCCTCAGTTGGTGGTTAATACCCGAAAGCCTGCAGAAAGGGAAATCCTTTCTACAAGTTACCTGGACAGTGGTAACAACGGATGCCAGTCTTTCGGGTTGGGGAGCAGTTATGGAACAGTCTGCGGTCCAAGGGGAATGGTCCAAAACCGAGAGGACCTTACCCATCAACATTCTGGAGATCCGTGCGGCATTTCTAGCCCTAAAGGCCTGGACTCTCAGGCTACAGGGTTGCCCTGTCAGAATCCAGTCTGACAATGCCACAGCAGTGGCTTATATCAATCATCAAGGAGGCACCAGGAGTCGGGCAGCTCAGAGAGAAGTGAACCAGATTTTAGTCTGGGCAGAAAAGCATGTGCCATGCATATCGTCAGTTTTCATTCCAGGGATAGAGAACAGGCAGGCGGACTATTTGAGTCACCAGCGGTTATTCCCAGGGGAATGGTCTCTTCACCCCGAGGTCTTTTGGGCCATATGCCAAAGATGGGGGGTCCCAGATGTAGATCTCTTTGCATCCAGATTCAACAAAAAGATCGACAAGTTTGTGGCAAGAACAAAAGATCCTCTTGCATGTGGGACAGATGCGTTGGTGATTCACTTATTTATGCATTCCTTCCTATTCTACTACTGCCACGACTCCTTCGCAGGATCAGGCAGGAAAAGAAGTCAATACTTCTGGTGGCCCCAGCTTGGCCCAGGAGGGCTTGGTATGCAGAAATAGTAAGGATGACAATAGGTTCCCCGTGGACCCTACCGTCACGTCCAGACCTGTTATCTCAAGGTCCAGTGTTCCATCCTGCCTTACAAACGCTAAATTTGACGGTTTGGCTATTGAAACCCACGTTCTGAAGAGTCATGGGCTTTCAGGTCCTGTGATTTCTACCTTAATCAATGCAAGGAAGCCAGCTTCCAGAGTGCTTTATCATAGTCTGGAAAGCTTATGCATCCTGGTGTGAATCCAGGGGTTGGCATTCCAGAAAATATGTAATAGGTAGAATTCTTGACTTTCTACAAATGGGATTAGAAATGAAGCTGGCCTTGAGTACCATCAAGGGCCAGGTCTCGGCCTTATCAGTATTATTTGAACGGCCACTTGCTTCACATTCTTTGGTCCGACACTTTATGCAGGGGGTGACGCGTCTTAATCCTCCAGTTAAGGTGCCCCTAAACCCCTGGGACTTGAATTTGATTCTGTCAGTTTTACAGAAACAGCCTTTTGAACCAATACGTCAAATTCCCTTGGTCTTGTTGACAAGAAAGTTAATTTTTCTGGTAGCCATTTCTTTTGCTAGAAGAGTATCAGAATTAGCAGCTCTTTCCTGTAAAGAGCCTTATTTAATCATACACAAGGATAGAGTGATATTGCGCCCTCATCCTAGCTTTCTACTGAAAGTGGTTTCGGGTTTTCATCTAAACCAAGATATTGTTCTGCCTTCCTTTTTTCAAGATCCCTGCTCTACGGAAGAAAGGTCACTACATTCTTTGGATGTAGTAAGAGCAGTCAAGGCCTATCTGAAAGCAACTGCTCAAATTTGCAAAACGGATGTTTTGTTCGTGCTGCCAGAAGGTCCCAATAGAGGACAGGCAGCGTCAAAATCTACCATTTCTAAATGGATTTGACAAATGATTATTCAAGCTTACGGTTTGAAACAGAAAATTCCTCCTTTTCAGATCAAGGCACACTTCACAAGGGCTATTAGTGCTTCTTGGGAGGTGCATCACCAGGCCTCTATGGCTCAAATTTGCAAGGCCGCAACCTTTTCTTCAGTCCATACATTCACCAAATTTTATCAGGTGGATGTGAGAAGGCATGAGGATATCACCTTTGGGCGTAGTGTGCTGCAGGCAGCGGTACGAGGTCCTCAGGTCTGATTACACCCTACGTTGTGTGGTCCCGTCCCCTCAGATAGCATTGCTCTGGGACGTCCCTTCAGTAATTACTGAGGCTCTATGTCCCGTGATGTACGAGAAAGAAAATAGGATTTTTTTTTTATAACAGCTTACCTGTAAAATCCTTTTCTTTTGATGTACATCACAGGACATAGAGGTCCCGCCCCTCTTCTAATACACTTATATTGCTTTGCTACAAAACCGAGGTATCCCTGTAAGGGGAGGGATTATATAGGGGGTTGAACTTCCTGTTTAGGGTGTGCCAGTGTCCAATCACCTAGTGATACCCTATATAACCCATCAGTAATTACTGAGGCTCTGTGTCCCGTGATGTACATCAAAAGAAAAGGATTTTACAGGTAAGCTGTTATAAAAAATCCTATTTTTCCCGCTGGAAAAAAATCCTGCTGGATTCTCAGCCTAGAGAAATCTTCCTTAAAACCATCAAAAAGATTTTAATACTTGGGTCTGATCATAGATACAGCTCAGAGGAGGGTGTTCTTGCCCCAGATCAGTTCCATAAGGGAACTTAAATAAGGTGGTCAAAATTGTTGGGAAAGATGGTGCCTTTATTTAAGACCGTTCCTTATGCTCAAATTTCATTCAAGACTACTGCAAAACAGTGTCCTATCGACTTGGAACAAGAAGGTCCAAGCTCTACACTTCCCAATAAGTTTATCTCCAAAGGTGCGCCAAAGCCTCAGTTGGTGGTTGATAGCCAAGAATCTCCAAAAAGGGAAATCCCTCCTACCAGTTACCTGAAAGGTGGTAACAACAGATGCCAGCCTTCTGGGCCGGGGAGCAGTCCTGGAAGAAGCATCTGTCCAAAGGAAATAGTCCAAATCAGAAATGACCTTGCCCATCAATGTTCTAAAGATTCGGGCAGCACGCCTGGCCCTGAAGGCCTGGACGCTCAGACTAAGAAATTGTCCTGTCAGGATCCAATCTGACAATGCCACAGCAGTGGCCTATATCAATCACCAAGGGGGCACGAGCAGTCGTGCATCCCAGAGGCATGTGAATCGTATACTTACTTGGGCAGAAAACAACATACCTTGTCTATCGGCAGTCTTCACTCCAGGAATAGAGAATTGGCAGGCAGACTACTTGAGTCGCCAGCAGTTGATCCTGGGAGAATGGTCTCTTCACCCCGACTTTGACAATCTTTCTGTCAATATGTCAAAGATGGGGAATTCCGGACGTGGATCTGTTTGCGTCCAGGTTCAACAAAAAGATCGACAACTTTGTGTCGAGGACAAAAGATCTGTTGGCATGCGGGACAGATGTCCTTGGTTTTCCCGTGGAATCAGTTTTCACTGATTTATGCATTCCCTCCTGTTCTGTTGCATCCGCGGTTTCTATGCAGGATCAAGCAGGAAGAGAAGGCGGTGATTCTTGTGGCCCAGAAAATCTTGGTATGCAGAGGTTGTAAAGATGGCAGTAGGAGACCCATGGACTCTGCCGCGACAACCAGACCTTCTCTCGCAAGGTCCAGTA
The DNA here is from genome assembly GCA_037952925.1 of Lithobates clamitans. Taxonomy (NCBI): domain Eukaryota; kingdom Metazoa; phylum Chordata; class Amphibia; order Anura; family Ranidae; genus Lithobates; species Lithobates clamitans. The sequence continues at coordinate 168,130 of JBBGZY010000831.1, forward strand.
TTCCATCCTACCTTACAAACGCTAAATTTAACGGTTTGGCTATTGAGACCCACATTCTGAAGAAGCGTGGGCTATCAAGTTCAGTACTGTCTACTCTGGTTAATGTAAGGAAGCCAGGCTCCATAGTCATATATTATAGAGTCTGGAAGGCATATGTCTCCTGGTGTGAATCCAGGGGTTGGCACAGGTAGGATCCTTGACTTTCTACAGATGGGATTAGAAATTAAACTAGCCTTGAGTACTATCAAAGGCCAGGTTTCGGCCTTATCGGTATTATTTCAACGACCACTTGCTTCGCACTCTCTGGTTCATAGCTTTATTCAGGGGGTAACACGGCTTAATCCTCCGGTTAGGTCACCCCTGAACCCTTGGGGCTTGAATTTAGTCATGTCAGCATTACAGAAACAGCCTTTTGAGCCGATACGGCATATTCCCTTGGTCCTTTTAACAAGGAAATTGTTTTTACTGGTAGCCATATCTTCTGCAAGAAGGGTATCAGTTTGCTGTTCTTTCTTGTGAAGAGCCATATTTGATTATTCACAAGGATAAGGTTGTATTGTGTCCTCATCCTAAATTTCTACAGAAGGTAGTGTCAGGTTTTCATTTGAACCAGGATATTATTCTACTTTCATTTTTCCCAGAACCCTGTTCTGCAGAAGAAAAGTCACTACATTCTCTTGATGTGGTGAGAGCAGTCAAGGTCTACTTAAAGGCGACTGCTCAGGTTCGTAAAACAGATGTTTTGTTTGTGTTGCCTGAAGGGCCTAAGAGAGGACAGGCAGCATCGAAATCTACTATCTCTAAATGGATTTGTCAAGTGATTGTTCAAGCTTATGGTTTAAAGTGGAAAGTTTCACCTTTTCATATTAAAGCGCACTCCACTACGGCTGTTAGTACCTCCTGGGCAGTGCATCACTAAGCCTCCATGGCTCAAATCGCAAGGCCGCAACTTGGTCTTCAGTCCATACTTTTACCAGATTCTATCAAGTAGATGTAAAAGGTCATGAGGATATAGCCTTTGGGTGCAGTGTACTGCAGGCTGCAGTATAAGTCCTCTAGTCTCTTGGTGCCCTACTTTTGTTGTGTCTCTCTCCCTTCAGTTGGCATTACTATGGCACATCCCACATAGTAACTACTATGGCTCTGTGTCCTGTGATGTAAGATAAGAAAATAGGATTTTTATAACAGCTTACCTGTAAAATCCTTTTCTTTGAAGTACATCACGGGACACAGAGGTCCCTCCCTTCTTTCTAGTATACACGTGTATTGCTTTGCTACAAAAACTGAGGTACTCCCAGTAGTGGGGGGGGGTTATATAGGGAGTGTATATATGTTATGGGGTCAACATCAGCCACTGTCCCCGATCGCGGGCTGCGCCGGCCGGGGCTTTGCGGCCTTCTTCGGTCCTTCTGGAGTACTTCTGCAATCTGGCGCCATCTTGTGGTGGCCGTTGGTATTACAACCAGCAATGCTAATGCGAAATACCTGCCTATTTTCACTGCCCGCCCATCTCTTTCCCAAAGTGGAGAAGAGAAGGAAGTGAATGTGGGGATAGCCTTTTTTTTTGTAATAGCTTTTATTTTTTTTTATTTATATTTATATAAAAACTGTTTATTTTTTTCCTAATTAAATTGAATTTATTTGTTATCTCCCTGCTTGGCCCCTTTCACACGGACTATTTGATCAGGTTCGCCTGTCTGTTTTTCAGGCGGACCTGATCGGACCCTTAGAGCCCTTTCACACTGAGCCGCGGGGGGCGTCGGCGGTAAAGCGGCGCTATTTTTTTTGCTTTACCGTCGTTTTAGTGACGCTATTCGGGCCTCTAGCGGGGCGGTCTTTCTGTGTAAATTTAAGATTAGTTATTTTTTATATTGAAAATAAAGCTTTGTTGGTCGTTTAAAAAAAAAACTGGCTCCTAACTTTTTTAGCTGGCTCCTAGATTCCAAGCAAATTTGTCAAGCCCTGCCTTATGTTATTTATATTTGATACCTCTCTATGGATACTGTCCTGTACCTTATGTTATATTTGATACCTTCCTCTTGGCAGACTCCCATACTACCCACTGGGCATTCACCCACACTGTTGGACTCATATACCTCTGTACTCTTCATGATGCCTCATTTAATGGACACAGCTGGCGTGCTTGTTGCCTACTGGCCACCCTGCCTCCACATTACCAGGAACCTCTATGTGGCCTGGTATCTCAATTACCTCTCGATACAATTACAACGGTGAGCTACACCATGTGTTAATACCTTGCCTAATCATTCACCAATTTAGGGCCCTGGTCACCTCCTCTCTTTCCCTATTTTTCCCTGCTTCCTTTCCTTCCCTACCTCGCTCCCTCCCCTCTTTTCCTCCCCCCCCACCTACCTCCATCGGTTCCTTCCTCCCCCCTTCCCCCCTCCTTTCTTTCCCCCTCTTCCCCCTTTCTTTCCCTCTCTTCCCCCCCCTTCCCCATCCACCCTTCCCCCCCCCCCTCCACCCCTTCTTTCCCCTCATTCCTCTCCCTCTCCCCTCCCCCCCTGCATTCCTTTCCTAAACCCCCCCCTTCTCCCCCCCTTTTTCCTCCCTTCTGCCTCCACTCCCTCTTTTTTCCACCCCTTTATTAGGTGATAAATTTTCCCTTATCCTCTAACTTGCCAACTTATTAGGCCCCTCACCTGTTCTATGCCTTTTATTTAGAGATTTCCGCACAATCCCCCTTGTCCGCTGCAGGGGGAACTTATCTGGGCGGCTTGATACCGCACATGATCACCTATCTATAGGGTAAGCTAGTTCATTATTTTTGTCTATTTCTCTTTTCTTACACGCTGTATTATGACCATTAAACCTACCTACTACGGTAATAACGCGAAACTAGTTGAGACCCAGACCATTCTATATCTTGTAATAACAGATATTCCTTGGGGAAATCCTGAGTTTCTGTTTTTTCAATTTTAATAAGTATACTATGTATTTTTCTATATGTAATAAATCCTTTTTTACATAATTTGTATGTTGTCAATCAGTACCGAGATAGTCCAGCTATTCATAGGGTGGGAATGTTATGGGGTCAACATCAGCCACTGTCCCCTTGTCCCCACGCCCTTCTTTTTCTCTATACTAATTTGGATGATGGTATGTTATTAAGACTAGTTGTCCTTGATTTCATGAGGCTATACTCAAAATCCCCGTTATAGGGAGTGGACTTCCTGTCTTAGGGTGTGCCAGCGTCCATCACCTGAAGGTGGCCTATAACCCACATAGTAACTACTATGGCTCTGTGTCCCGTGATGTACTTCAAAGAAAAGGATTTTTACAGGTAAGCTGTTATAAAAATGCTATTTTTCTTTTCAATCTGCAGCCGCTGTAATTTTCTGAAAATGCACTATAGCTACCTAGAGGTGTTCTGTACACAGAATTTCCCCCAGAATCCTCATTTCCCCCTTGTGTGATTGGCTCACCAATTTCCCCAGAAGCCTGTCTAATATACAAATCCGATTTCAGGCATCCCCTGCAACAAAAATTAAATTTTTGTTGAGATACTCCCAAAAGGAACATGTCTAATGGGATGCAGACCCTGCAGATTTTCTCATTAGTGCTCTGCAGCTGCACAGCTGATACATAATTATGAAACCACTCACATTAGACCCACTGAGCACAGAGGAACAAACAGGGATTTCTTCAGAATAACAAAAGGTAGGAATCTGCAACAAAGTTTTTTTATAATCCTTGCAATATACATAGATTACCCAGAGGGGAATGTTTTTTTTTTTTTGCAACAAAAGTGGAGTTACGCTTTAACCATTCCCATAGCCTTGTACATTTTTCTTCCTGAGAAAACAACTTAAAACGTCTTCTAGATGTCTTTCTCAGCTAGTACTACTTATTGCAGGAGAGAGTTTCTCATTTTTACTGCTCTAACAGTAAACAACACTTTCCACAATCAATCAAGTTAAACCTCCTAAACCCAAATTGTGGCCACATGGCCTCCTCAGGGACCTTAGAGTAAACAGTTTGACATATTGATGTAGATGAGTTGTGTTGAACAAAAGAGAGTAAAAAGAAACAAAGCAGGGGAGGGAGAAGGGGGGGGGGGGTGAGTACCCAGGAGTCTGAGAAAGTCAAGATAAGCCCAGAGAGCTGAGCTTAACAACATCATAATTGTGACAAAAATGACAGTCAGTCTGCTAGTAGAAAGTGTGAGACCCATGGATCAAAAGTTAAATTTAGGCATTGTGTTGGTACGTTTTACTGTCAGTTTCCCATTAGCTGGAGTTTTTCACTCCAGCTAATGGGAGCGAGTTTGACAACCAAACTTTTGCTATTGTGGTGTTAGTTAAAGGAGAAGTATGGGATGGGTTAAATAACTAGTACATATTACATTGACCACTTTAAAGAAGAGGTCCGCCATTTTATTTTATTTTTAAAGTCAGCAGCTACAAATTCTGCAGCTGCTGAATTTTAATATAAGGACACTTTGCCTGTCCAGGGCGCCCGCGATGTCGGTACCCGAGGCCGAACCGTCCCTCAGTCCTCGAGTGCTGCAGCCGCCATCTTCGGTGAGGGAATCACTTCCTGGTTCGCTATTGCTCATGCACAATCCAAATGGTCCCTGCTGTTTCTGGGACCCGTGTGTCTCCCAGCAGACAGCGTGGGGGGGGCGGGAAGTGGGTGCAAATACCTGTCTTATACAGGTATCTGCCCCCCTCCCCCTAAAAGGTGCCAAATGTGACAACGGATAGGGGGGGGGGTTCCGAAAAGCGGAAGTTCCATTTTTGTGTGGAACTCCGCTTTAAGACCGGGCCTCTTTTTTAGATGTGATGTTTACAAGTTAAAAACAGGTTTTTTTGCTAGAAAATTACTTATAACCCCCAAACATTATACATTTTTTTCCTCTAACATCCTTGAGAATAAAATGGCGGTTGTTGCAATACTTTCTGTCACACCGTATTTGGGTAGCGGTCTTTTTTAAAAAAAATACACTTCTTTGAATTAAAAAATAAAAGTAAAGTAACAGTAAATTAAGCTCAATTTTTTTATATATTGTGAAAGATAATGTTACGCCAAATAAATTGATGCCCAACATGTCACGCTTCAAAATTGCGCCCATTCGTGGAATGGCGACAAACTTTTACCCTTAAAAATCTCTATAGGCGACATTTAAAAAATTCTACCGGTTGCATGTTATGCGTTACAGAGGAGGTCTAGGGCTAGAATTATATCTGATCGTGGCGATACCTCACATGTGTGGTTTGAACACTTTTTTTAAAATATGTGGGCGCTACTCACATATGCGTTCGCTGCTGCATGCGAGCTCGGTGGGATGGGGCAAGTTTAAAATTGTATTTATTTATTTTTTTACCTTTTTTATTTTTTATTTAAAAAAAAAAAATTGTGTCACATTTATTCCTATTAAAAGGAATTGAAACATCCATTGTGATGGAAAAAAAGCATGACAAGACCTCTTTTTACCCCCTTCCTGACCAGAGTACTTTTTACAATTTGGCACTGCGTCGCTTTAACTGCTAATTGCCCGGTCATGCAATGCTGTACCCAAACGAAATTTGCGTCCTTTTCTTCCCACAAATAGAGCTTTCTTTTGATCACCTCTCCGGTTTTTATTTTTTGCGCTATAAACGGAAAATTTTGAAAAAAAAATGATATTTTTTACTTTTTGATATAAAAAAATCCAATAAACTAAATTTTAGTCATACATTTAGGCCAATATGTATTCGGCCACATGTCTTTGGTAAAAAAAATGTCAATAAGCGTATATTTATTGGTTTGCGCAAAAGTTATAGCGTCTACAAACTAGGGTACATTTTCTGGAATTTACACAGCTTTTAGTTTTATGACTGCCTATGTCATTTCTTGAGGTGCTAAAATGGCAGGGCAGTACAAAACCCCCCAAATGACCCCATTTTGGAAAGTAGACACCCCAAGGAAATTGCTGAGAGGCATGTTGAGCCCATTGAATATTTATTTTTTTTGTCCCAAGTGACTGAATAATGACAAAAAAAAAAATTTACAAAAAGTTGTCACTAAATGATATTTTGCTCACACAGGCCATGGGCATATGTGGAATTGCACCCCAAAATACATTCAGCTGCTTCTCCTAAGTACGGGGATATCACATATGTCGGACTTTTTGGGAGCCTAGCCGTGTACGGGGCCCCGAAACCCAATCACTGCCTTCAGGATTTCTAAGGGCGTAAATTTTTGATTTTACTCCTCACTACCTATCACAGTTTTGAAGGCCATAAAATGCCAAGATAGCACCCCCCCCCCCAAATGACCCCATTTTGGAAAGTAGACACCCCAAGCTATTTGCTGAGAGGCATGTTGAGTCCATGGAATATTTTATATTTTGACACAAGTTGCGGGAAAGTGACAATTTTTTACATTTTTTTTTTTTGCACAAAGTTGTCACTAAATGATATATTGCTCACACAGGCCATGGGCATATGTGGAATTGCACCCCAAAATACATTTAGCTGCTTCTCCCGAGTATGGGGATACCACATGTGTGGGACTTTTTGGGAGCCTAGCCGCATACGGGGCCCTGAAAACCAATCACCGCCTTCAGGATTTCTAAGGGCGTAAATTTTTGATTTCACTATTCACTGCCTATCGCAGTTTTGGAGGCCATTGAATGCCCAGGTGGCACCCCCCCCCCCCCCCCCAAATTACCACATTTTGGAAAGTAGACACCCCAGGCTATTTGCTGAGAGGCATGGTGAGTATTGTGCAGCTCTCATTTGTTTTTGAAAATGAAGAAAGACAATTTTCAAAACTTTGTGACAAAAAGTGAGGTCTACAAAATACTCACTATACCTATACCCCAACAGAATGTATTTTGGGGTGTAATTTCACATATTCCCATGGCATGTTTGAGCAATATATCATTTAGTGACAACTTTGTGCAAAAAAAAAAAAAAAAAAAAAATTGTCTTTTTCCCGCAACTTGTGTTACAATATAAAAATATTCCATGGACTCGACATGCCTCTCAGCAAATAGCTTGGGGTGTCTACTTTCCAAAATGGGGTCATTTGGGGGGGTTTTGAACTGTCCTGGCATTTTATGCACAACATTTAGAAGCTTATGTCACACATCACCCACTCTTCTAACCACTTGAAGACAAAGCCCTTTCTGACACTTTTTGTTTACATTAAAAAATTATTTTTTTTTTGCAAGAAAATTACTTTGAACCCCCAAACATTATATATATTTTTTAAAGCAAATGCCCTACAGATTAAAATGGTGTTGCATTATTTTTTTTCACACAGTATTTGCGCAGCGATTTTTTTGGGGGAAAAACACTTTTTAAAATTTTAATGCACTAAAACACTCTATATTGCCCAAATGTTTGATGAAATAAAAAAGATGATCTTAGGCCGAGTACATGGATACCAAACATGACATGCTTTAAAGCTGCGCACAAACGTGCAGTGGTGACAAACTAAATACCTTTTTAAAAGCCTTTATAGTTTACCACTTTTTTTATTATTTACTCTTTCTTTATTATTTTTTTGCTTTTTTATCTTATTTTTAAACTGTTCCTTTAATTTTTTTTTTTATCATTTTTATTGTTATCTCAGGGAATGTAAATATCCCCTATGATAGCAATAGGTAGTGACAGGTACTCTTTTTTTGAAAAAAAATGGGGTCTATTAGACTCTAGATCTCTCCTCTGCCCTCAAAGCATCTGACCACACCAAGAACGGTGTGATAAAATGCTTTCCCAATTTCCCAATGGCGCTGTTTACATCTGGCGAAATCTAAGTCATGAAATGCTCGTAGCTTCCGGTTTCTTAGGCCATAGAGATGTTTGGAGACACTCTGGTCTCTGATCAGCTCTATGGTCACTGGCTGAATCACCGGCTGCATTCTCAGGTTCCCTGTTGAGACCGGAGAGCCAGAGAAAAACATGGAAGACGGTGGGGGGGCATTCCCTCCCACTGCTTGTAAAAGCAGTCTAGAGGCTAATTAGCCGCTAGGATTGCTTTTACATGAAAGCCGACCGCTGGCTGAAAAGAATGATACCAAGATGATACCTAAACCTGCAGGCATCATTCTGGTATAACCACTCAAAGTCGTGAATGGCGTACCTGAAGACAAAAAAAATGGTTAACAATAAAACACAGTAAACGGTAAAGTATAAAAAATTGCATACCTGAAAAGCAAACATGATAAAACATTATAACAATAAAACATTGCAGAATAGAATACAGTAAGAGCAGAACAATAGAGAGAGAGAACAATAAAACACTACTATAATTAAACAGAACTATTTTTTTTATTTTATATATTTTTTTGTGTTTTATTTTACACTTTTTTTTGTAACTAACTTTTATAAGGGGATTGCAATCCACTGCCTCCAGGGATACCCATATAGGTGTCTCAACAGGGGCATGGTATTTTGTGAGGTATGCTAGCTGAGTGGCATGGTAATATTTCTGTAGGGGAGAAACTCCCAGCCCACCTTATGGTCTGCCTTAAAAAAGTGTGTGCTTAGCAATTCTAGTTTTAGGATGATACCATATAAATAATAAGATCAGCTGTTGCTGATTACAGAGAACTGACGAGGGGGATCCTAATAGGTGGCAACCAAAACAAGTAAAGTAATTTTGGCAAGTAGGTAATTGTGACTGCCGAATATACGCCCATTTTAATGTATGGGACTATTTTGCTAGCTTTGGCTGCAGATTGACATTGCATGCTGTTGCAAAGTCTGATTTACAAACCCCACCAGGTCCTTTTCCATCACTGGTCATTTTGCTTCCCTTTTTACTGCCGTCTGGGAATAAACCTTTCATTCACTCCTAAACCCATTCTCCCGTTGAAGCCAGGTTCTTGGGCCTATACTACACCTACCCTCTAATACTTCTTGAAGCAGAGCCAATGCTTGCATCCTCTTTCAATTTTCTCCCAAACCGTTGGTGTTGCTTGCTCAAGCAGTGAGGTGTTTCTACTGGTAACAGTTAGTTCTATTAGCCCTTCTGGTTTTTTTCTCCCCATTAATTTTTTCTTGTGGATATCCTATGGTCTATGAATTGATTTCCTATGTCCTGTTCTGTACGATAAAGATATGAATAAACAGGTTATTTTCCTCTCTTGTTATCTTTTTACTGCTTGCTAATAAAAGTGGAACATCTCTAAGGCCCCTTTCACATTGGGGTGGTGGGTGCGTCGGCGGTAAAGCGTGCTATTTTTAGCTGCGCTTTACCGTCGTTTTAGCGGCGGTATAAGGCCACTAGCGGGGTGATTTTACCCCCCGCTAGCGGCCGAGAAAGGGTTAAAAACCACCGCAAAGCGCCTCTGCCCAGGCGCTTTGCCGGCGGTATAGCCTCGGTGCTCCATTGATTTCAATTGGCAGGAGCGGTGTATACACCGCTCCTTCACCGCTCCAAAGATGCTGCTAGCAGGACTTTTTTCAGCATCCTGCCAGCGCACCACTCCAGTGTGTAAGCCCCGTGAGCTGACAAGGGTTTAAAATAACATTAGGGGGTGGACTTGGCAGGTTTTTTTGCCAATGCCCAATCATCTGAAGGTAGTGGCATATAACTCATGGTCTATTCATGGTCGATTCCTGTGTCCTGTATTGTACTGCAAGATACAGAATTTACCAGTGTGTCAAAATTCTTCTTGCAGAAAATGCAATTCGCACAAAAAAAGGAATCCAGCCATCACATCTAAAACTGGCAAGCAAAATGTAATTAGGCTTTTGTTTTTTGGTTTAGGTATTATTCGACTTGACTGATTGCCTTTTAGCTTCAAATATTAGTCAGAGACAGCTGGGCAACGAAATGAGCAATGAAATGCCCCACCTTTGTCTCTGTAAGCAGTAAGAAATGTATCTGAAATATAGAACCATTTAGTAAATATTAGAGTACATAGTGTTAATGGTGAATGTTGTTCTAAATATACATCACAGTACAGCTGTCTGCTTGCCTCCTACACTTTTCTTTTCCTGCTGTGTTTTTCTAGGTGAACAGCTCTATTTGCTTTCAGTTTAAAGCAGTATTAAATCCAAAACCAAAAATGTAATATATTGCAATTTACATGTGGTGGCTGCATTATTTTATTTTTTAGGCTTTTTTCACTCTATTTTCACCTGGTGATCTGGACCGTAACACACTTCCTGTATTAGAGTGCCCCACTTTTGATGAGTGAGCACAGGGGCACCTTTGGACAGGAGTCTTGTTAGTCTGGGGGTGTGTGTTTAAATGTAATAGCAGATTTAAATACACTATCAAATCGAAGCCAAACTCCAGCACTGCAGTTACACAAGCACTTGCAAGCACAAGCAACAGTTTTTTTTTCTTCTTTTCGGATAAAGGTTTTACATGAATGGTAAAATAACAACTGATCATTTGTAAGCATCCCTCACAGTGGTAAATGTTTTGTCTCAACCCTGTAACTGTTACATTTGCACACCACAATCTCTCCAGAGGCTGGCCTCAGTGAAGTGGAGAGATTGCAGAGTTTGGGTGATGTCACCCATATTTTAACCACTTCACCCCCGGAAGAATTTACCCCCTTCCTGACCAAGCCCTTTTTTGCGATACGGTACTGCGTCGCTTTACCTGACAATTGCACAGTAGTGTGATGTTGTACCCAAACAAAATTGACTTACTTCTTTTCCCACAAATAGAGCTTTCTTTTTGGTGGTATTTGATAACTTCTGCGGTTTTTATTATTTGCGCTATAAACAAAAAAAGACCGACAATTTTGAAAGAAAAGGCAATTTTTTACTTTTTGCTATAATAAATATCCCCCAAAAATATATAAAAAACTAATTTCTTCCTCAGTTTAGGCCAATATGTATTCTTCTACATATTTTTGGTAAAAAAAAAATCGCAAAAAGGGGAAAATTGGTATGAAAAAATCCAAAACAAAACTGATTGGACAGGTATTCTACCACCAAAAATCATGAAGAGCCTTCTGTGGCACCCCACACTCTGTGATCAGTGATGCTTACCAGATGATAGGGACCACCTATTTCTAGAATGGTCAGACAGACAAGGCAGAACAAACTCAACAGGGTATAAATAGGGAAGCCTCTGGAATGCTCTGGTGGTAGGGTGAGTCCTCTGGTGTGCTCGAACTCACAGTGGTATATCCAAACCAGCAAGAACCAGAAGGTAGCAGAAAGTAGACCATAAAAATCGAAAGCTCCAATAGTGTAATACTGTATGTAACGTTTATTGAATAAAGCCATAAGGCTACTTACAATAGATAAAAAGCAGTAAAACCTGCGTAAAAGTATTTGCCGTCAAACACAAATTCATTCACCTACACTTTCGGGGTCACGTGGGGCACGATGGTGTCACTGCCCGACATGTTTCATCATATGCGACGTCTTCCTGGGGCACGGGCGACACACTAAGCCAGAGGTCTTCAAACTATGGCCCTCCAGTTGTTAAGGAACTACAATTCCCATCATGCCTAGTCATGTCTGTGAATGTCAGAGTTTTACAATGCCTCATGGGATGTGAAGTTCCGCAACAGCTGGAGGGCCGTAGTTTGAAGATCCCTGTACTAAGCCATCGCTATAAGTACTAATGTTAAACCAGGCCTCTTTTTCACACGGCGGCGATTTTAGGCAAAGTTCAAACTTCCTTCCCATTCACCACCATGTTGGCCACCAAGCCTCGGTTTCAAATGTCAACTAAATAAACCGGACCTTAATTTCGTGGCTATACTTATCACTTACAATAAGTGACAAATTATGCCTCAGTTCAATCTATAAACAGAGCATCCATAATGGATATCCAGATGAAAGATGTAATAAAAAGCATAAAAAATTTAAAATGGCACCCATAGGCTTACTATGGGGCATCTGTTTTTGGCTGTCCGTCCTTCACACTGAAGCTGATACTGGGACCCGATCATGTGACCGGATAGGATCTGCCTCAGAATAGGTAGATATACACAGTTTTCCTTTACAAGGTAGTTAGAATAGGCTTAGAAATAGGGGTGGGAGCAGGTTTAGGTATAGTTAGTATTTGAATGGAATTCTACTTTAAAAGCGACTTTTATTGTTATTCCGTAAACTTACAGAAATACTTTTTATGGCTGAGTTGTGCTCAAATTGAAAAGTCCTCCCAGTCTTGTGTAAAAAATACAATTATTTAATAACAAAATAGTGAAAGATTACAGAGATTATTATAGTACAGAATATAAAAAAATGTCAAAAAGTATAGTTATACTTTTATAGTACTTTACATACAGTACTGTGAAAAAGTATTTGTCCCCTTCCTGATTTTTTTTTTTAATATACTTGCATATCACTTAAATGATTCAGATCATCAAACAGATTTTATTATTACACAAAGATAACATGAGTAAATACAAAATGTAGTATTTAAATGATGATTTCATTTATTAAGGGAAAAAAGCTGTCCAAACCTGCCTGATCCTGAGTGAATTGTGATTAACCATATTTTTTGGAATGCTGAGTTAAATTTCACTTGCCGCACCCAGGTCTGATTACTGCCAGAACTGTTGAATCCAGAAATCACTTACAGATAGAAGCTGTCTGACAAAGTGAAGATCTCAAAAAGCAACAAATCATGGCACGAGCTAAAGAAATTGAACCCATGAGAAACAAAGTCATTGACATGTATCAGTCTGGAAAAGGTTACAAAGCCATTTTTAAGGCTTTGAGAGTCGAACTAACGATGGTGAGGGAAATTTTCCTGCAAATGAAGAACAGTGGTGAATATTTGCAGGAGTGGCCAGCCTACCAAAATTACTCCCAAGAACAAAACGACGACTCATCCAGGAGGTCATAAAAGCACAACATCTAAAGGACTACAGGCCTCAGTTAAGGTCAGTGTTCATGATTCAACAATAAGAAAGAGACTGGGCGAAAATGGCATCCATTGGAGAGTTCCAAGGCAAAAGCCACTGCTGACCAAAGAGAAAATAAAGGCTCGTCTCACATTTGCCAAAAAACATCTTAATTAAGTCTTTTGGACAAATATTCTGTGGACTGATTTTTGTGAGACAAAAGTTGGACTTGGAAGGTGTGCGTCTCGTAACAAATAGTCAAAAATGGTGGTAGTGTGGTGGTCTGGAGCTGTTTTGCAGATTCGGAACCTGGACGACCTGCCATTATTGGTGGAACTGTGATTTCTGCGCTTTACCAGAAAATCCTGAAGGAGAATATCTGGCCATCAGTTCCCAAGCTCAAGCACACTTGAGCACACATGCAGCAGGACAATGATCTGAAACACACCAGCAAGTCCATCTCTTAATGGCTCAAAAATAAAATTAAGGTTTTGGAGTGGCCTAGTCAAAGTCCAGACATAAATTTGATTTAGATGGTGTTGCATGACCTTAACCCCTTGCCGACCGGCTCACGCCGATATAAGTCGGCAGAAGGGCACGTACAGGCATATTAACGTACCTGTACGTTGCCCTTTGGAACGTGGCTTTGTGGGCACACGCACCGCGAGCTCCGTGAGTGTGATCGCGGGGATACCTGCGATCGTCTCACTGAGAGGAAGAACGGGAAAATGCTGATGTAAACAAGCATTTCCCCGTTCTGCCTAGTGACACTGTTCACCGCTCCCTGTGATCGGGAGCGGTGATTGGTGTAGTGTCACACGTAGCCCAGCCCCCCCACAGTTATGCCCCATACACACGGACGGACTTTGTTCGGACAAATACTGCAGCTGCTGACTTTTAAAATAAGGTCACTCACCTGTCCAGGGGTCCAGCGATGTCGGCACCCGAGACCGAACCGTCCCTCGATCCTCGGGTGCTGCCGCCGCCGTCATTCTCAGTGAGGGAATCGGGAAGTGAAGCGCTGAGGCTTCACTTCCCGGTTCCCTACTGTGCATGCGCGAGTTGCGCTGCGCTTTCTCAATGGTCAATGGTATCTGCACCCCCCTCCCCCCTGAAAAGTGCCAACTGTGACACCGGAGGGGGGGAGGAATCCTATGAGCGGAAGTTCCACTTTTGGGTGGAACTCCGCTTTAACCCCATTATGTTACTAAACGTCTTAGACCTGGTTCACATCTACAGAGGGGCAAAAAAGTATTTAGTCAGCCACCAATTGTGCAAGTTCTCCCACTTAAAAAGATGAGAAAGGCCTGTAATTGTCATCATAGGTATACCTCAACTACGAGAGACAAAATGTGGAAACAAATCCAGACAATCACATTGTCTGATTTATGAAAGAATGCATTTGCAAATTATGGTGGAAAATAAGTATTTGGTCAATATCAAAAGTTCATCTCAATACTTTGTTATATATCCTTTGTTGGCAATGACAGAGGTCAAACGTTTTCTGTAAGTCTTCACAAGGTTGTCACACACTGTTGCTGGTATGTTGGCTCATTCCTCCATGCAGATCTCCTCTAGAGCAGTGATGTTTTGGGGCTGTCGCTGGTCAACACGGACTTTCAACTCCCTCCAAAGGTTTTCTATGGGGTTGAGATCTGGAGACTGGCTATGCCACTCCAGATCCTTCAAATGCTTCTTACGAAGCCGCTCCTTCATTGCCCGGGCGGTGTGTTTGGGATCATTGTCATGCTGAAAGACCCAGCCATGTTTCATCCTCAATGCCCTTGCTGATGGGAGGAGGTTTGCACTCAAAATATACATGGCCCCATTCATTCTTTCATGTACACGGATCAGTCGTCCTGTTCCCTTTGCAGAGAAAGATCCCCAAAGCATGATGTTGCCACCCCGATGCTTCACGGTAGGTATGGTGTTCTTTGGTTGCAACTCAGCATTCTCTCTCCTCCAAACACGACGAGTTGTGTTTCTACCAAACAGTCCTACTTTGGTTTCCTCTGTCCATATGACATTCTCCCACTCCTTTTCTGGATCATCCAAATGCTCTCTAGCAAACCTCAGACAGGCCCGGACATGTACTGGCTTAAGCAGAGGGACACCTCTGGCACTGCAGGATCTGAGTCCCTGGTGGCGTAGTGTGTTACTGATGGTAGCCTTTGCTCACCATTGTTGTGATCATTTTGACCTCACGGCGTGAGATCTTGCGTGGAGCCCCAGATCGAGAGAGATTATCAGTGGTCTTGTATGTCTTCCATTTTCTAATTATTGCTCTCACAGTTGATTTTTTCACACCAAGCTGCTTGCCTATTGCAGATTTAGTCTTCCCAGCCTGGTGCAGGTCTACAATTTTGTTTCTGGTGTCCTTCGAGAGCTCTTTGGTCTTTACCATAGTGCAGTTTGGAGTGTGACTGTTTGAGGTTGTGGACAGGTGTCTTTTATACTGATAACAAGTTCAAACAGGTGCCATTAATACAGGTAATGAGTGGAGGACAGATGAGCCTCTTAAAGAAGAAGATACAGGTCTGTGAGAGCCAGAAATCTTGCTTGTTTGTTTGTAGGTGACCAAATACTTATTTTCCACCATAATTTGCAAATAAATTCTTTCAAAAATCAGACAATGTGATTGTCTGGATTTGTTTCCACATTGTCTCTCATAGTTGAGGTATACCTATGATGACAATTACAGGCCTCTCTCATCTTTTTAAGTGGGAGAAATTGGTGGCTGACTAAATACTTTTTGCCCCACTGTATGTGTTTTTGGTGCTTTTTGAAGAAACGCACTACAGTTCATTTACATGGTTTCCTATGGGACACGTTCACATCTATGCTTTTTTCATCCGCTGCATATTTGGAAAGTGTCAGCGACTTTTTTTTTAACACAAAACGGTGCTTTTTTGGTTCAGTATACTTAAATGGAGAAGCTGCAGTAAAGCATGTAATGCGTTTTTGCAGCAATTTGTGTTTTTTAATCTGCCCAACAACAAATTGGCCAAAAAAAAATGCAAAATCACGTGCGCAAAAATCAAAACGCAAAAAAAAAGCAAACTGCATAGTTGTGTGTACTGAGCCTTATGCTGGCCACAGGGATCAATTTTCAGCCGAAAAATCTTTGTACATTCGCTGAATGAAAGAATGTTGTTTGAAATTTTCACTTCTTTTTAACATTCTGTTTTCAAAACGAATGTAATTTCTGAACGAAAACCAGATATACTGTCTGAAAATTCCTTTAACTAAGAAGTTTTCTATTATTTCCAAATTTTCCTGTCACTGTGGTTGAAACTGAACGTCGATTTCACCCCACTAATGATTAGAAAATCAAACAAACATTCTTAATTACTTTTTTTTTGAAGGAAGACATTGTTTTTTAAATAAAAAAATTTTGATCTTTGAGTCTGATGTGATGATATTTACTAGATTAACCCTTTATTATAATAGAGGATATATACTGTATATACAGTATAGCTCTTCGAATAGTATATACAGTATATCTCCTCTAATAGTGTATACAGTGTATCTCCTCTAATAGTGTATACAGTGTATCTCCTCTTATAGTATATACAGTATGTCTGTTATTCTCAGAGTGGATTAGATATTTTGCTCCCTAACCTTATAGTTGGTTATTTATATTTACCACTGCATAGAGATATTTAGGAATAAATTGCCTTTTTTTTAAACTTTACATATTAAGTAAATTATACACCACACTTTTTTCTAAGGTTAATAATCGAAAAACAATAATCGGCCAACTATGAAAATAATCGTTAGTTGCAGCCCTACATGGGACTATAGCGGTATCCCTTGACATGATGCTACTACTGCATGCTTTTATCGTTCTTGATAGCCTCAATAATGTAAAAATGCCTACTAAATTGTATCACTCTTTTGTAAAACTAATAACGATTGAAACAATTTCCGGCTTGGGGGAAGGGAATGCAACAAATATAGTTATATCTATACATATAGTATCCTAAACCTTCTCAATTATTAGAAGAACAGAGAGGGTAATCTGTCAGAAAGACCGTGGTCACCGAACAGTATGTTTACCGGGCTCTCGGGTTCGGCACATCGCCGATCAGGTGGACACCTGTCATGGTACATGTTGGCACCAATGAGGTGGAGAGTCCTGAAAAATGATTTCAGGGACTTGGGGAATAGATTGAGGAAAAGGACCTCCAAGGTAGTTTTCTCGGAAATACTACCTTTACCTCTAGCCACACCAAAGAGGCAGCAGGAGCTTAGGGAACTGAACAATGGCTGAGGAATTGGTGTAGGAAAGAGGGGTTTGGGTTCCTGGAGAACTGGGCTGACTTCTCAGTCGGTTACCTGCTCTTTAAGGACGAGCTGCAGCTTAATGGGGATGGTACAGCCCTATTGGGAAGAAAAATGGCCACAAAGTTGGAGGGGCCTTTAAACTAGGTATTTGGGGGGGGGGGGGCAGATGAAGCAATAGCTGGCAGTGAGCAAAGGACAGAGGGTAATAGAGTTAGCAGGGATAATACAGCTGTAACTTCTAATCCTGGGGTGAATGCAAGGACATTTTGAAAACCAAGCTCAAGGAAAACTAAGGGGACGTTAATATGCACCCATACAACGTTGAGAGGAGTATACACAAATGCTAGGATCCTAGCTAACAAAATGGAGGAACTGGAGCTGCTATTACATGAGGAGGTCTTTATGGGAATAACTGAAACTTGGTTTGACAGCTCACAGGAGCTTTCAAATATCCAGGGGTAAAAAAAATGGAAAGAAATCCTGCAAGCCACCACTGTCTAGATGCTTAAAGTGGTTTGTGGTTTAAATAACCCAAAGACTAATGGTATTAAGCCTGTCACATGTATCGTGAAAGATCAATAAATTATCTAAAAGCTGCTAGTGTTGAACACATCACACATATCATGCAAAGATAAATACATTAATTGAATACGCTGCGCTAAAACTTATGTAGATTGTAGTGTATACTAAAATTAAGTAAAATTAATCAAATTAATATAACTAATAAATGGATATTATATACACACAAAACCAATTTAATAACTTGATATCCGCGCGATAGCCGAATGGCGGCTACAGCACGGACCTGAATTCCCGGGAAGCTGTCATATGACTGCCTCCCCTGTGCTCGTGCCCCGCAGGGCGCGTGTGGAGCGCGCTGTGATCACCGAGTCACTGAGACTCGGGTGATCACCGATCCAAGTAAGGGCCCGGTCTCGGCCCCTTACCATGTGATCAGCTGTCAGCCAATGACAGCTGATCACATGATCAAAACAAAAGCTCTGTGATCGTTTTTTTTTTTTCTCCTCGCGCTGACAGTGCGAGGAGAAAAAAAAGCCGATCACCGGCTCACCAGCAAGGGACATCAGTCCCGAAGAGGAGGAGGCAATAATGCCTCAATTGTACCACAAGTACCCCCTGCCAGTGCCACCTGACACATTGCCATCTGACAGTGCCCACCAGTGCCACGTATCAATGCCCATGAGTGCCACCTATCAATGCCTACAAGTGCCACCTATCAATGCCCACAAGTGCCACCTATCAATGCCCACAAGTGCCACCTATCAATGCCCACCAGTGGTGCCAATCAGTGCCACCTAGCAGTGTTGCCTATCAGTGTACCAGATCAGTGCCCATTATTGCCACCAATCAGTGCCCATCACTGCCACCTATCAGTGCCCATCAGTGCCCCCTCATCAGCATACATCAATGAAGGAGAAAAATTACCCTTTTTAAAATTTTATAACAAAATATAAAAAAAAAAAAAAAAATTTTAAAGTTTGGTCTTTTTAAATTTTTTTTAACAAAAAATAAAACCACATAGGTGATCAAATACCACCAAAAGAAAGCTCTATTTGTGGGGAAAAAATGATAAAAATGATAAAAGTTTCATTTGGGTACAGTGTTGTATGATTGCGCAATTGTCATTCAAAGTGCATCAACGCTGAAAATTGGTCTGGATAGGAGGGGGGTTTAAGTGCCTTGTAAGCAAGTGGTTAAAGTGCCTCGTGCATAACTGTTTTTAAAACCATAAACATAAACAAATAACATATAGAAAAAAAGTGCAGGGGATATGTGAATAAAATCATAAGACAAAGTGGTCATGTGCATATAAATCACATCCAGCTGCGTCTCTAGTAATGTGTTAAAAGTTTGTGTAATTCAAGAATAATAAAATGATCCAAGACGTGCTGGGGTGTCTTCACTCAGGTGACCCCCTTAGGTAGTAAACGCTCACCTTGGAGCGTGTGACTTTGCGATTAAGCTAAGTCAAAGCACGCATGTGAACCACCTCTGGGCTCTTTAGAATGTCAGGCTCTTGGGTTCCTCAGCATAGTTATCTGGGATATGTGAAAGGAAAAACTTAATAGTGCAATGACCTTTTAAACAATTTATTTCACTAAAGCAAAGATCTCCATTTGGGGTACTCACATATATCGGGTGCGTCAGTGCACCATTCTATGATGAACATGTAGCAGATTATACCAGGGTGGTATCGGGATGATACGAGCATCCTCCTTAGCTTACTAGATGTCTTGTCGTGCCGTCCTGACCCCTCCCCAACTAGTGTTGATACAGGGATATCGTATCTGCTTCAGGGGGGAAATAATAATAATATATTATATGCACATGAGCACTTTGTCTTATGATTTTAATCACATATCCCCTGCAGTGTTGTTTATATTCAGCACGGTCATTCAAGACCTGTTTGGACACTATATATTGCACAGGAGCACTTTTTTTTATATATGTTATTTATTTATGTTTATGGTTTTAAACAGTTATGCACGAGGCACTTTAAATTGGTTTTGTGTGTATATCATATCCATTTATTAGTTATATTAATTTGATTAATTTTACTTAGTTTTAGTATACACTACAATCTATATAATTTTTAGCACAGCGTATTCAATGTAAATATCCAGGGGTAGTTCTTGTGTCGGAAAGACAGGGAAGGTAGAAACGGGGGAGGGGTGTGTCTATATGTAAAAAATTATGTAAGGGTGGCAGAGAGGAGCGACAATGTAAATGGGATAAGGGGGAGGTGGAATCAGTATGGGTAGAACTTCAAAGAGAAGAAGTGGGAAATGAATAATGCGGGTATGTTATAGGCCCCCCCAACCTAAAGGAGGAGGAAGAGCTGGGCCTACTATCACAGTTGGAAACCAAGCCTGATCTCAAATGTGGAAATACGGGACGACTTGGGATCTAGCGATCATAGGATTAGCACATTTAACGTAAAACATAGAAAAAGGAGGCACGAGGGTAGCACAAGAACACTAAATTTCAAACGAGCCAATTTTTCTGAACTCCGGTCATTACTACATGACATCAGTTGGGACCAAATCCTGGAAACTTTGAACATGGAAGAAAAATGGGAATGCTTTAGGAGCAAAATAAACAAAGGTATCACACAGTGCATTCCAATGGGCAATAAATATAGAAGAGCAAAGGTTAAACCCGAGAAGCTAAACTGTAATGTAAAAAGCCTCATTAAAGAGGAAAAAAATGGCCTTTAAGCAATATGAAAGGGATGGGTCACAGTCAGTATTCAAACACTACAAGGAATGCAATAAGAAGTATAAGAACGCAATAAGGGCGGCATAGCGGAGGAGAGTAAAACAAAATCCAAAGACATTTTTTAGATACGTTGACAGAGGAAGGCCTGTGGATTTTGTTTACCTGGATTTTGCAAAAGCATTCGATACAGTCCCCCATAAATGCTTAAAGTGATTGTAAACCTTCGTGTTTTATTTTTTTAAAATAACAAACATGTTATGCTTACCTCCACTGTGCAGCTCGTTTTGCACAGAGTCGCCCCGATCCTCCTCTTGTGGGGTCCCTCGGCGGCTCTCGTGGCTCCTCCTCGCATCAGATAACCCCCTAGAAGAAGCGATCCCCCAGGGGATTACCGTGCGGGCACGCTCCCGAGTCCAATTAAATTTGTACTCAGACTGGTCTGGAGTGGTAAGTGGGGTGCCCCAGGGTTCTGTCTTGGGACCAATTCTATTCAGTTTATTCATAAATAATATAGAGAATGGGATAAATAGCTCAATCTCCGTTTTTGCGGATGACACAAAATTAAGCAGTGCAATAACTTCACATCAAGATATAGAAATTTTGCAGAAAGACCAGAATAAAATAATGGAGTGGGCAAATAAATGACAAATGAGGTTTAATATGGAGAAATGTAAAGTAATGCACTTGGGGGCAAAAAACATAAATGCAAACTACTCACTAGGGGGAGAACTGATGGGGGAATCAAGGATGGAGAAATATCTGGGAGTCCTAGTAGATGACAGATTGAGCAATAGCATGTAATGTCAAGCTGCAGCTACCAAAGCAGGGATAAAAACGGATATACTCCAGAGATAGAAAAATAATCCCGCCACTATATAAAACATTGGTTAGACCACATCTGGAGTGTTCTGTCCAGTTCTGGTCCCTAGTCCTCAGAATGTGCTGGAACTGGAGAGAGTCCAAAGAAGGGCAATAAAACTAATAAGGGGACTGGAGGACCTAAATTACGAGGAAAGACTACAAACCCTAAACTTATTCTCGCTGGAGAAAAGACGCTTGAGAGGAGATATGATAGCGATTTACAAATACCTCAATGGCGATCCCAGCATAGGAAAAAACTATTCAGTCTCAAGGCGTGTAAGAGGTCAAGGGGCCACACATTGAAATTGGAAGAGTTTTTAACTGTCTTACCTGTCCAGGGCGCCCGCGATGTCGGCACCCGAGGCCGAACCGTCTCTTGGTCCTCGGGTGCTGCCGCCTCCATCTTCGGTAAGTGAATCAGGAAGTGAAGGCTTGCGGCTTCACTTCCCAGTTCCCTACTGCCCATGCGCGAGTCGCGCAGCGCAATACTGATGGTCCCTACCGTCTCTGGGACCCGTGTGTTTCCCAGCAGACAGCGGGGGGGGGACAGGAAGTGGCATAAATAACCGCAGATTCTGCGGCTATCTATGCCGGAAGTGGGTACAGATACCTGTAATATACAGGTATCTGCACCCCCCTCCCCCCTGAAAGGTGCCAACTGTGACACCGGAGGGGGGGAGGAATCCGATGAGTGGAAGTTCCACTTTTGGGTGGAACTCCACTTTAAGTTCTATTGGCAGATAGCATGTCTAATTTTATTTGCTTTCTTTTTTTTTAATGCATAATAAAAAAAAATGTGTAGAATAATACTAGGTTATGTGTTTTACTTCAAATGACAGTTTGGGAGTAGGCAGTTACATTTAAAAAAATAAAATGTAAAATTGACAAGGGACACCAACATAGTTGTATCTTTAATCTTAAAAACTATGGGATAATGGTGTTGTGGTAACTTGCCCAAAAGAAAAAAAATAAATAAATATTATTCTTGATATACTAGAAGAAAAGCCTTTGAAAATGTGTTTACAATAACTCCATCAGTATCACCAGTAAAGCAGCTTCATTATTATCCCATTAAAGAAGAAGAGAATGAGCGCTGCATTTCGAGATCTCATAATTTGCCACGTAACGAATGTTAATTCTCCATTACGAATGCTAGTTTACAAGACTGACCGCTTCTGGCTCGTCCTTGCTTCTGAGCATGCGTGTTTGTACTTTGGACTTTTGTCCGACGGACTTGTGTACACACGCTCGGAAAATCCGACAACAGACATTTGTCCGCGGAAAATTTTAAAACCTGCTATCCAACATTTGTCTGTGGAAAATCCGACAACAATTGTCCGATGGAGCATACACACGGTCGGATTTTCCACCAACAGCCTGTCATCACACATTTCCCGTCGGAAAATTCAAATGTGTGTACAAGGCTTAAGAGCGGCAAGGATGTGGAATTCCCTTCCACCGGGGGTGGTCTCAGCGGGGAGCATTGGTAGTTTAAAAAAAACAATTAGATAAGCACGGCCACAACATACAGGGATATACAATGTAATACTGACATATAATCACACACATAGGTTGGACTTGATGGGCTTGTGTCTTTTTTTTCCACCTCACCTACTATGTAACTTTTCTTTCACTCATGGTTAGTGTTTGGCTGAAGCCATTTATTATCAATCAACTGTGTTTACTCTTTTTAAATCATAATAACAACAGAAACAACCCAAATGACCCTGATCAAAAGTTTACTTACCCCAGTTCTTAATACCGCAATGCCCAGTGTCCAGTATGGACACTCTGGCCACAGTGCCAAGCCCCAACAGGATTTATGACAAGTCAGAAATCCTATTTTTACAGTTTAGACCTGGCTGCATGTATGGTGTCATACCAGACCACTAGATCTGGAAATTAACTGCAGTAGTCCCTCCTTATTTCTAGTTCCTGGCCAAACTCTTAATCACAAGACTCTTCAGAGCTGTGCACTGTCACTGAACAGCAGGTGTTTTTTTGTTTTTTTTCTTGGATGTTTTGTGTAGAATGGAACTGCTATTTTTTATTCTGTGTAGCTTTTTTTTTTCTTTTAACTGGCTACTTTAAACCATTTTAAACTGTAATCTGTTTCCATCCCTCAGTTCTGCCACCATCAGCCTTGGGTATGTGTCCTTAATTATTCGGCTTCTTGTTGGCCTCTTCCAGTGAGGTCCTTTTTATTTCCTCTAGTTATTGCACTAAAAAGTGTACAAGACATCTCCAGATTGTGGTGGGTTTAACACACGTAGATTTGAGAACTCTCCTTTTTTTTTTCTCTCCTAGTTCCGCCTTTGCATCTTTTAACAATCCTCCATCCCCTCTTCTAGGAAACATGGCACACCTGGTTATTATACTCTTACTTGCTTGGGACCAAGTGATGAATCAGTGATTGTACATTGAATAGTGGTGTCACCCTTAAAGGGGCATCAGCTGCACCTCCGAGTAATCTTTTAGTTGCCACTAACAATTGAGTCCTGCAATCTAGCACCTTTCAAAAGGAAAAGGCCTGCACTCTCCACCTGTATACTGCACTTTGTTTAACTTTGGTGTTGTGTTTGCGCTTTCAGTGCTTGCCACAGTGGCCTTTTTTAAGATAGTTGCCTTCTAACTCTGGCAACAAGCCTGACACCAAAAAGAGAACTGGTCCCTTTGATCAAGTAGGGGGCTGCACATGCAGGGGGTTCTTCCAAAGAAGTGGGGTTATTTAAATGCATGGCACTTCCACTCTTGCACCATCCATCTGAGCATTTTCTACTCTCTTCACAAGTAAATCTGCGTTTATACTTCCATCTACCTAAACTGAACATTGACTGCTCAAATGCATATTTGGTAAATCTGCGTTTCTACTTCCATCTACCTAAACTGAACATTGACTGCTCAAATGCATATTTGGTAAATCTGTGTTTGTCAACGCTGTTTCTACTCCATCTGTAGCCATGCTCACATTATTTCAATGTTTATTTAGCTATTAAGTCTTAACTAAATTATGGGTTCCCTTATCTTTACAATTTTGGCCTTTTGGTCCTCTTGCAGTTTGATTGTGGTGTGAAAAGTTTTACTCTGCTAGCTGTGTGCTTAATATTATCTCCTGATTGAGTAATTGCCAGATTCAATCCACTCCCAACACAGTATAAAAACAAGGCCTTCTTTACGGGGGAACACAAGCAGGGGGCTGCACATGCAGGGTGTTCTTCCAAAGAAGTGGGGTTCTTTAAATAAGTGGCACTTCTGCTCTTGCACTTCAGCGATTTGCACAAAGCAAACCACAGCAGACTGCAGGTGAACTCATTTCCACATTATCTCACCTTCCTCTCTGAAACATGCACTCTTTATTTCTCCTTCTTTTCACAATTGCAGCCTCCCTCCTGAAACTCACTTTTCTTAATCCCTCTGCTCCATCCCACAATCTGTACATATCACCCTCACTTCTCCCCTCCCCCTATTACTGCACTAATCACCTCTTTCTAACTCTAAACCCACTTGCTAACAAACCCCCCAGGATACTGAAGCATGTCCCCTCATACAAATCGTATTCTCATATTACCTCCCTTACTCTTCTGCTTCTCCTAACCCCTGGAGATATTTTCCCAAACCCTGGGCCTCCCTTATTTAACTGTACCCAACACACCCTACACCCTCTGGCAGTAGTCTCAATCTACGCAATTTAGTCTCCATTCCTCTTCTTCCCAACGCCAGCCTCCCCCTCTCCTGTGCCCTCTGGAACGCCCGCTCTGTCTGCAACAATCTCACAACAAACTCACCGCTGTTCATGACCTCTTTGTTACGAATTCCTTTAATCCACTTGCTGTCACTGAAACCTGGCTCCACAAATCTTCTCCTGCTTCCTTCTACCAGGGTGGCCTTCACTGGACTCACTCCCCTAGGCCTTATGGACGCAAGGGAGGTGGAGTGGGATTCCTCCCATCCCCCCAGAGCACCTTCCAGATTATTCACTCTTTCCCTCTCATCATTTGAAGCTCACTGTATACGTCTATCCTCTCCAACTTCCCTAAGAATTGCTGTGATCTACTGGCCCCCTGGACCATTATCGACTTTCCTTGATGAGTTTTCTGCCTGGCTACCCTACTTTCTCTCTTCGGAAATTCCCACAATCCTTCTTGGTGATTTCAACATTCCTGCTAATACAAACACTCCTGCTACTTCTAAACTTCTTAATCTAACCTCTTCATTTGACCTGAAGCAATGGGTACAGGCTTCTACTCACTCTGATGGCAACACCCTTGACCTTGTATTCTCCTACTTATGCACTCCATACAACTTCTCAAACAATCCTTTTCCTCTCTCCGACCACCACCTTATTCGTTTCTCTATTCCTCTGTCTTCCACCACCTTTCCCTCCAGTCGCCTAACCATCACCCGCAGAAACTTTAGTAACTTCAACTCTTCTCTCCTCTATTTTACTACTGACCACCTCTATGACAAAATCTCTCCCCTGTCCTGCCCCAACCAAGCCACTTCCAGCTACAATAAACCCCTGTCCTCCACCCTGGACAAGCTTGCTCCCCTCACTACACGCAGAATCAGGCCTCGTACCCTACAACCCTGGCAAACAGATGACACTAAAATTCTCAAAAAACGTAGTCGCGCTCTTGAGCATCTGTGGCACTAGACTGAGTCTAAAGACTTCAACCAATACAAATCTGCCCTCCAAAAATACTATTCTTTCCTCCACACTGCCAAGCAGACCTATTTTACAACTCCTATTAACACCTTCTCATCCAGTCCCCATAAACTCTTCTCTACCTTCAAATCTCTACTTCGTCCTCCACCCACTGACTCACTTACTGCCCAGGAGATTGCTAATCACTTCAAAAACAAGATTGATACAATCCGTGATGAAATATCCACTCTACAGGTATCTCCCCCAGTTAAGACCCCATGTCAACAGGTACAACTGACACTCCCCTTATTCAAATCTGCTGCTACAAAGTTGCTAAACTCCTTTTTAACGCCCACCTAACCACCTGTCCCCTGGACCCTATTCCCTCTCAAATACTACGGTCGCCCTCTGACTCTATCCTACACTCTCTAACTCACATCTTCAATCTCTCCCTCACCCCTGGCATTTTCTCCAATGCTCTAAAACATGCACTGGTCACCCCCATACTTAAAAAGCCGTCCTAGGACCCTACCAATCTTAACAACTTACGCCCTATCTCCTTGCTCCCCTTTTCCTCTAAACTCCTTGAACGCCTGGTTTACAACCAACTGAGTGACCACCTCATTAAGAATAACTTTCTTGATCCCCTTCAATATGGATTTCACTCTCAACACTCCACAGAAACTGCTCTTTTAAAACTCACAGATGACCTACTAACTGCAAAAACCAACGGACACTATTCTGTACTCCTACTTCTGGACCTTTCAGCTGCCCTTGACACGGTTGACCACACCCCCTCCTCAAAAAACTTTACTCCCTTGGTCTCCGTGACTGTGCTCTTCAGTGGCTCTCATCCTACCTATCCCAACGAACCTTCAGTGTCTCTTACAATTCTACTTCCTCCACTCCTCTTCCCTTCTCCGTCGGGGTCCCCCAAGGTTCTGTTCTTGGACCTCTTTTATTTTCAATCAACACCTCTTCCCTGGGTCAGCTGATAGCCTTGAACGGCTTTCAATATCATTTCTATGCTGACGACACACAAATCTATCTCTCACTCCATCAGTATCCTCACGCATCAATAATCTACTAACAGACATATCTGTATGGCTGTCACACCACTTCCTCAAACTCAACTTGGCCAAAACCGAGCTTATGATATTTCTTCCCCTGACTTCTCTGTCAAGAGCAATGGCACAACCATCCACCCATCCCCACATGTCAGCGTGCTAGGTGTTATCCTGGACCCTGAACTCTCCTTTCGGCCCCACATCCAATCACTTTCCAAAGCTTGCCGCCTCAACCTCCGTAACGTCTCTAAACTACGTGCCTTTCTAACCAATGAAACTACAAAGCTCCTGATTCACTCCCTGGTTATCTCTCGCCTTGACTAGAGCAACTCCTTCCTCATTGGCTTACCTTTAAATAGACTATGCCCCCTTCAGTCCATGAATCTTGCTGCCAGACTCATCCACCTTACAAACCGCTCAGTGTCTGCTACCCCTCTCTGCCAATCCCTCCATTGGCTGCCACTCGCCCAACAAATTAAATTTGAAATACTAACAATAAGTTACAAAGCCATCCAAAACTCTGCCCCCAGCTACATCACTAGCCTAGTCTCAAAATACTAACCTAATTGTCCTCTTCGTTCCTCCTAATACCTCCTGCTCTCTAGCTCTCATCACCTCCCATATGTGCCTCCAGGACTTCTCCCAAGCCTCGCCCATCCTGTGGAATTCGCTACCCCAATCTATCAGAAGGTCTTCAAATGTATCCACTTTTAGGCGATCCCTGAAAACCTTCCTCTTTAGAGAAGCCTATCCTGCCTCCATCTAACAACTGCACTATTTTCTCCATTAGCTCATCCCCCACAGGTTTTACCCTTTTGTATAACTTGACCCTCCCTCCTAGATTGTAAGCTCTAATGAGCAGGGCTCTGATTTCCCCCTGTATTGAATTGAATTGTAATTGTACTGTCTGCCCTAATGCTGTAAAGCGCTGCGTAAACTGTTGAGCGCTATATAAATCCTATATAATAATAATAATAATGATGTGGATACACAGTATATATCCACCTCTTATTTGCACAACCTAGGTAAATTTTAAGGCCCAATCACACCTGGGCGTATGCAATCGTGAGCAATTCAGCCTGTAATCCCAAAACACTGTGCAAAACTGACAAATCGCACCACGCTTGTTCAGGTGTTATTCTACTGCAATTGTCGTGTGATAAATTACAGCAAACCGCACTGCGCAAAGCTTGTCGCTTAAAAAGGAGCAGGAACTTCTTTTGGGTGGCAAGCTTCACGTGATGCAGTTTGCCGTGACTGCAGCACAATTTATAGCAGCAGAATCGCATATGTATTTTGGTGCCATTGAAAATGAATAGCACCTGATTCCCAAGCACCACTGCACACCCTTTTATCTGTAGTAGAAGACAAAAATAACTTTTTTTAAACATTTTTTTTTAATTTTTTTTTTTTTTTTATAGTGTCCTAAAAAAATGGACTTTAAAGAGGCTAAAGGTCTTATGAAATGCACAAACCAAGACCTAGATGTTCGATACCTTCAGTGGATAATTGGAAGACTTCGACTTAGCTGGCGAAACTTGCACAACGTTCACCTAGAAAAATGCAGTATGTTATATAAGGTATATATTATTCTTTTACACGATTGAATTTGCATGCATCACTTAATGTAACTTATTTTTATCTAAAGAGTAACTTCAGGGAATACATTCATTGGTAAACTTCTAAGGCAGTTGTGAGCACACTTAAGGCCATTGACATCAATGGCCATCAAGAGGTCAAGGGTTAAATAAAAGCTGAATTCTAGGCAACCGTTAGACACACAGGTGGAATACATACAAGGAAGTTTTTCTAGAAGTAATTGGAATGTTGTACTTCCATTACATTGAAAATGTAAAAAAAAATTATGCAAGGTCTGCTTTTATTGTCTGAGCCTCTGCTTCTGTAAAAATTGCCTGCTTCTAGTATGTCCAAAATGTTCCTTTTGAGTTAGATTTTTATACTTTCCTTAACCACTTCAGCTCCGGAAGATTTACCCTCCTTCCTGACCAGGCCATTTTTTGCGATACAGCACTGCGCTACTTTAACTGACAATTGCGCAGTTGTACAATGCTTTACCCAAATAAAATTTTCATGTCCCTTTTGTTTTTCCCCCACAAATAGAGCTTTCTTTCGGTTGGATTTGATCACCTCTGCCTTTTTTTTTGGGGGGGGGGGGGGGGGGTTAGTTATAAACAAAAAGATGACAATTTTGAAAAAAATATATATATTTTTACCTTATCCTCTTAAACACATCCAATAAAAGAAATGTTAAAAAATAAAATTCCTTTATCAGTTTAGGCCAATATAACTTCCTCTACATATTTTTGGTAAAAAAAAAAATCCCATTTTTATTTTATTACAGTGGGGACGGAAAGTATTCAGACCCCCTTAAGTATTCAGACCCCCCTCGTAAACTTCTAAGGCAGTTGTGAGCACACTTAAGGCCATTGACATCAATGGCCATCAAGAGGTCAAGGGTTAAATAAAAGCTGAATTCTAGGCAACTGTTAGACACACAGGTGGAATACATACAAGGAAGTTTTTCTAGAAGTAATTGGAATGTTGTACTTCCATTACATTGAAAATGTAAAAAAAAATTATGCAAGGTCTGCTTTTATTGTCTGAGCCTCTGCTTCTGTAAAAATTGCCTGCTTCTAGTATGTCCAAAATGTTCCTTTTGAGTTAGATTTTTATACTTTCCTTAACCACTTCAGCTCTGGAAGATTTACCCTCCTTCCTGACCAGGCCATTTTTTGCGATACAGCACTGCGCTACTTTAACTGACAATTGCGCAGTTGTACAATGCTTTACCCAAATAAAATGTTCATGTCCCTTTTGTTTTTCCCCCACAAATAGAGCTTTCTTTCGGTTGGATTTGTTCACCTCTGCCTTTTTTTTTTTTTTTTGGGGGGGGGGGGGTTAGTTATAAACAAAAAGATGACAATTTTGAAAAAAATATATATATTTTTACCTTATGCTCTTAAACACATCCAATAAAAGAAATGTTAAAAAATAAAATTCCTTTATCAGTTTAGGCCAATATAACTTCCTCTACATATTTTTGGTAAAAAAAAAAAATCCCATTTTTATTTTATTACAGTGGGGACGGAAAGTATTCAGACCCCCTTAAATTTTTCACTTTTTGTTATATTGCAGCCATTTGCTAAAATCATTTAAGTTCATTTTTTTCCTCATTAATGTACACACAGCACCCCATATTGACAGAAAAACACAGAATTGTTGACGTTTTTGCAGATTTATTAAAAAAGAAAAACTGAAATATCACATGGTCCTAAGTATTCAGACCCTTTGCTGTGACAATCATATATTTAACTCAGGTGCTGTCCATTTCTTCTGATCATCCTTGAGATGGTTTTACACCTTCATTTCAGTCCAGCTGTTTCATTATACTGATTGGACTTGATTAGTAAAGCCACACACCTGTCTATATAAGACCTTACAGCTCACAGTGCATGTCAGAGCAAATGAGAATCATGAGGTCAAAGGAACTGCCTGAAGAGTTTAGAGACAGAATTATGGCAAGGCACAGACCTAGCCAAGGTTACAAAAAAATTTCTGCTGCACTTAGGGTTCCTAAGAGCACAGTGGCCTCCATAATCCTTAAATGGAAGACGTTTGGGACGACCAGAACTCTTCCTAGAGCTGGCCGTCCAGCCAAACTGAGCTATCGGGGGAGAAGAGCCTTGCTGAGAGAGGTAAAGAAGAACCCAAAGATTACTGTGGCTGAGCTCCAGAGATGCAGTCGGGAGATGGGATAAAGTTGTAGAAAGTCAACCATCACTGCAGCCCTCCACCAGTCGTTGCTTTATGGCAGAGTGGCCCGATGGAAACCTCTCTTCAGGGCAAGACACATGAAAGCCCGCATGGAGTTTGCTAAACACCACCTGAAGGACTCCAAGATGGTGAGAAATAAGATTCTCTGGTCTGATGAGACCAAGATAGAACTTTTTGACCTTAATTCTAAGCGGTATGTGTGGAGAAAACCAGGCACTACTCATCACCTGTCCAATACAGTCCCAGCAGTGAAGCATGGTGGTGGCAGCATCAAGCTGTGGGGGTGTTTTTCAGCTGCAGGGACGGGATGACTGGTTCCAGTCGAGGGAAAGATGAATGCTGCCAAGCACAGGGATATCCTGGACGAAAACCTTCTCCAGAGTGCTCAAGACCTCAGACTGGGCCGAAGGTTTAGACAATGACCCTAAGCACACAGCTAAAATAACGAAGGAGTGGCATCACAACAACTTAGTGACTAGTGACTGTTCTTAAATGGCCCAGCCAGAGCCCTGACTTAAACCCAATTGAGCATCTCTGGAGAGACCTAAACATGGCTGTCCACCAACGTTTACCATCCAACCTGACAGAACTGGAGAGCATCTGCAAGGAGGAATGACAGAGGATCCCCAAATCCAGGTGTGAAAAACGTGTTGCATCTTTCCCAAAAAGACTCATGGCTGTATTAGATCAAAAGGGTGCTTCTACTAAATATTGAGCAAAGGGTCTGAATACTTAGGACCATGTGATATTTCAGTTTTTCTTTTTTAATAAATCTGCAAAAATGTCAACAATTCTGTGTTTTTCTGTCAATATGGGGTGCTGTGTGTACATTAATGAGGAAAAAAATTTACTTACATGATTTTAGCAAATGGCTGCAATATAACAGAGTGAAAAATTTAAGGGGGTCTGAATACTTTCCGTCCCCACTGTATATTGGGACTGCGATAACCTAACTGACACTTTCGACACCTTTTTGGGAACCAGTTACACTAACTCAGTGACACTGGCATGGAAGGGGTTATCATCAGGGGCGCTCAAAGGGTGAACTATGTGCTTAAAGAGGAGGGCCACTAAAAAAAAAAAAAAAATTAAAAGTCAGCAGCTACAAATACTGCAGCTGCTGACTTTTAATTGGACACTTACCTGTCCCTGGGTCCAGCGATGCGGGGGATCGAAGCCCCGCCTGTCTCCCCCTGTAATGGGTCCCAGATGATTGACAGGAAGGAGGGAGCAGAGCTGAGCCCTTCCTGTACCAAGACGGAAGTGATGTCACCGGCCCAAGCACTGAAAGAGGCAGACTACGAGGGACCCCCTAGCAACAGGCATTTAGAGGTAAGTAAAAAAAAAAAGATATATCCAAATTTTTTTTTTATTTTTTTTTTAGGATTTTTCATGTAGATTTTTTTTGGGTGGAACACCACTTTAACATGTGATTCAGTGTAGCGGGGGAGGTGCTTTTACTAGTGGAAAGCATAGATCACAGAAACGCAAACATGTCTTCTGTACTGTCAGAATGGCAATCTGCCTTGTTTAAATAGGCAGGCTACCTTTCTGCCTATGTACAGAATAATCAGCGTGTGCCAGTGGACATCCGACCCATGGGACCCATTGATCAGCTCCCACTGTGTAAAATCACAGCGCTGTGTCCAGCTGCAGGTCTTCTACTCCCGCTCTCACAGGGCCTGCTGAGAGCTGCGGCAGCCTTTGGATACTATTAGGCTGGGTTCACATCTCCGTGCGAAGTGGCTCACAGCAGGGGTCCGGGGCATCCCGATTCAACATTTCGGGTCCGATTTCAGTCCAAATTTTTGGCTGAATTCAGAACCAAAATGTACCAGAAGGCACACAGTACACTTGTGCGAATTGTTCCGCAGCCGTCCTTGAGCTGTGTGAACCGACTCGATTTGAGAGCCAGTCACAGGCTCCTGACATGCGACTTGGATGGGGGTAAATCCCCATCCAATTCACAATAGTGTTAACCCAGAGCAGAGTAGGCAAGTATAAACCACCTTTTTTATTTTATATTAGTAAAGGTTTACAATTACTTTATTTATTTCCTGGAATTATTCAGTGGTTGATTATGAATTTTTTGTCTTGTTGGAATATGCAGCCTATTGTAATCTGTACCTTATTTTCTGACCATGGGACATTTTGGTTTATTTGTTGGTACTTTATAGAATCCATCCTCTTCTATACTTGCCCAATATATCACCTTTCAATGGCTGATCGATCAGGCAAAAGACTCTCCCCATTTATCTCCATAGCCCCAGAGAAATGCCTGGACACTATAGTCAAAGTGTCTGACTCCTGACAAAAAAAAATAGATTCAGCACTTACAAATTAGAAAAAAATAAGTTACATAGTCTGGTTGAAAAAAGACACAAGTCCATCTAGTTCAAACAATAAGAGGGAAAAAGGAAAATAAACCATGCAATCCCATATACACAATCCTATACCCACAGTTGATCCAGAGGAAGACAAATAACCCTAGCAAAGCATGATCCAATTTGCTCCAGCAGGGGAAACATTTTCTTCCTGATCCCACGAGAGGCAATCAGATATTCCCTGGATCAACTTTAAAATAACATTAGTATCCGGTTATATTATGTACATTTAGGACAGAATCCGGGCTTTTTTTTAAAAGCAAGCTACTAAGCTAACTAGAACCAGCTCTTGAGGGAGACTATTCCACATTTCCACAGCTCTTACTGTGAAGAAACCTTTTCTGTATTTGGAGATTAAATTTCTCTTTCAGACGTAAAGATTGCCCCCTTGTCCTTTGCGATAACCTTAAAGTAAATAACTCAACACCAAGTTCACTATATAGACCACTTATATATTCATACATGTTGATCATATCCCCCCTTAATCTCCTCTTCTCAAGGAAGAATACATTCAGTTCCTCAAATTTAAACTAATGGCTGAGCTCCTCCATGCTTCTTATGCTTTTGGTTGCCCTTCTCTGCACTTTCTCCAGTACTCCAATAACATGTACTGTGACATACTGAAGCAGAGTATGATCCCCTCCCTGCAGAGACTGGGCCGCAGGGCAGTATTCCAAAATAATGACCCCAAACACACCTCCAAGATGACCACTGCCTTGCTAAAGAAGCTGAGGGTAATGGTGATGGACTGGCTAAGCATATCTCCAGACCTAAACCCTATTGAGCATCTGCGGGGCATCCTCAAACGGAAGGTGGAGGAGCGAAAGGTCTCTAACAACCACCAGCTCTGTGATGTCATCATGGAGGTGTGGAAGAGGACTCCAGTGGCAACCTGTGAAGCTCCAGTGAACTCAATGCCCAAGAGGGTTAAGGCAGTGTTGGAAAATGGTGACCACACAATATATTGATACTTTGGGCCCAATTTGGACATTTTCACTTAGGGGTGTGTGACGGGAGTCACTGTGAGTGGGGGGGCCCATGAAACCCAGATTACCTTGGAGAAGTTGGGAAACCCTTGTTTCAGCTCCCCATGCACCTCCTGTGTATAACTCACCCTGTGTCCATTAGGGGCACAGGGTGACTGAGAAAAATGATGGACAGCTGTTTAATCGACAATGAGAAGGTGGTTACTTAAAATGGTTACTTAAAATGGAACAGTATTTATTCACGATCTCCCAGGAGATTTTTTATATATAC
This sequence comes from Lithobates clamitans, assembly GCA_037952925.1. Taxonomy (NCBI): domain Eukaryota; kingdom Metazoa; phylum Chordata; class Amphibia; order Anura; family Ranidae; genus Lithobates; species Lithobates clamitans. Next base: position 202,447 of record JBBGZY010000831.1, read on the forward strand.
TATTCCTGTTTAGTTTGATTCTGAACTCAAATATTAATTGAAAGAGCTGATCACAGGCCTCTAGAACTGTGTAGGAGCCGTACAGTCTACTACTACTATAGTCTGTTGCCTACTAGGCTGAGGAGGGGAGAGACCACTGTTTGTATTGTTAATTGTAATTAGGTCGTCTGCTATTGTTTGAAGGTTTGCTGTGTTTCTGCTTATGATAATGTATAATCTACTGTGTGAAGCTCGGTGACCTATAGTGAAATCTCGATTAATCACAATAGCCAGGTGGGCATGGAGTCACCTTGGCTGCTTTAACCACTTGCCGCCCGCCCTATTACAAAATGACGATGGCAAAGTGGTTTGATATGCCTGACCGGACGTCATATGACGTGATCAGGATATCGAGGCGCTGCACGCCCCCGGGGCACGCATCGCGGCGATCGTTGTTGCGGGGTGTCAGTCTAACACCCTGCAACACCGATCTAGGTAAAGAGTCTCTGACGGAGACTCTTTACTACGTGATCAGCCGCGTCCAATCACGGCTGATCACGATGTAAATAGGAAGAGCCAGTGATCGGCTTCTCCTCACTCGCGTCTGACAGACGCGAGTAGAGGAGAGCCGATCGGCTGCTCTCCTGACAGGGGGGGTCTGTGCTGATTGTTTATCAGCACAGCCCCCCCTCGGATCCTACCCAGGACCACCAGGGAAGCCGCCCAGGACCACCAGGGAAACCAGCCACACTGGACCACCAGGTATGCCCCCTAGACCCCCAGGGAAATACTAATAAGTGCAAGGGCAGCTGCCAATCAGTGCCCACTCCAATGCCTGCCAGTGCCACCAGGGAAGCCCATCAGTGTCGCCTATCAGTGCCACCCATGAGTGCCCATCAGTGTCGCCTATCAGTGCTGCATATCAGTGCCGAATATCAGTGCCCATCCTCAGTGCCACCTCATCGGTGCCACCGTATCAGTGCCTGTCAGTGCCGCCTTATCAGTGCCCATCAGTGAAAGAGAAAACTTACTTGTTTACAATTCTTTTTTAACAGAAACAAAAGCAAAACTTTTTTTTTTTCAAAATTTTCGGTCTTTTTTTATTTGTTTAGCAAAAAATAAAAACCGCAGAGGTGATCAAATACCACCAAAAGAAAGCTCTATTTGTGGGTACAAAATGATAAAAATTTAGTTTGGGTATAGTGTAGCATCACCGCGCAATTGTCATTCAAACTGCGACAGTGCTGAAAGCTGAAAATTGGTCTAGGCAGGAAGGTGTCTAAGTGCCCTGTATTGAAGTGGTTAAGGGACTAGTTATTTAGCTATGTTAATCCTGTTTCTGGTTACAGTTATAGGGGGGGAGGGAGATATGTCTTCTTGGTATATATATTTGGGTGAGTTTGTTTGTGAGTTTGTTCCTATAAAGGTTCCATGTTCAAGCTGTGTAACTGAGCTAGTCTCGCCTGGCTTTTAATTACAACATATGGGCTGTAATATCAGATATCTATATTCAGACTGGAGGAAGCAGTGTACTGACGGAAGCACTCAAGTGGAGTGCAATGGGGATCCGTTAAAGGGTGTACTCAAATTTTGTTGTTGTTTTGGAGGGGACAACAAATGTACACTGTTATACACGCTGAACACTCACTATTTTACATTGTAGAAAAGTGTAATTTCTTCAGTGTTGTCACATGAAAAGATATAATAAAAAATTTACAAAAATGTGAGATATATACATATATATATATATATATATATATATGTGTAAAACATGTACGAGAAAAGAAGAAATTGGAAACTTGAGAGAACGTTTCTTAATAAATGGAGTTTATTGGTGTATGTCAAATAGTTAAGTGTGTTAAAATTAATTCCTTCGAAATAAAGCAATTGAGGTCAATATCTATATTTAGGCCTTCAGGCTGGAGGAAATTAAGCAAAAAAAATCCACTTTGTTTCATTTTGTGATATTTTTATTCTTTTGTTGTCCCCTCGCCAATGACCCTTTTATTATATCAATGCCATAAAAAGTCATCATTAAAGGATCTTTTCTGTGAACTTCTCGGAAATGTCTGGACAGGCTATGTTTCATAAAGCTCTTTTGTATATTATTGTGTTCTCCGATTCTGACAGAGGAGTCTTCTAGTCCTGCCTACATATTGGAGGCGGCATGGGCAGTCGATAACATATGTGACATGCGTACTTGTGCAAGATGTCAGCTCTCTTATTTTATATTGTTTGCCTGTTACCATAGAATTGAAAGATTCTTTTTTCCTTGGTTGTCTTTGGCTGGCCCTACATGGTAGGCATTTTTGGCATCTGTAAAAGCCTTTTAGTTGTGGGAAGAGGCTGACAGATTTTGGGGGGCCAGCACATTGTAGACAAGTTTGTTTCTGAGCGGGAGGGGGGGGGGTGGGGGGGGGGTCCCTCCTATGAATAAATCTTGGGTATTGTGGGAGTGTTTTCTTTAATGTCTTGTCTGATTTTAATATAGGCCAGTAATTTTTCACTGTTTTCTACCTGTTTATATTGTCTATTAAATCCAGGCCCATTCCATGTTTGTAGTTTTATTTTTCTTATCTTTAAGGAGTGTCTCTGTCCATGGATTTGACTTTTACCTTCAGGATCTCTAGTTCTTTCCTTTTTGTAACCCTTTTCCACAAATCTCTTTACCTGGGTTTCTAACTGTTCCTCCATAATCTTTTTCATTGCTACAGTTCCTCCGAATCCTCATGATTTGGCCCTTAGGCACATTCCCGGTCCATTTTGGATGGTGGCAGCTCTTTATACCCATTATGGTCTGTTTGCTTGAAGAAAGTCCTTGTGCCTAGACTACTGTTATCTTTGTAGATTTGCAGGTCCAAATAGTCAATGCTAACCTGATTCCAGCTACCTGTGAATGAGATCCCATACCTAATTTTGGTTGATTTCTTCAAAAAATGATTTTAGAGAATTCTCTGTGCCCTTCCATATCATCACGATCTTATCAATATATCACCTGTAAAATTTCAGGCTGGGTCTTTCCACGTTGTAAATTTGTTCTTCCTCCTATTTGATCATGAATAAGTTTGCTACACTTGGGGTGTATCTAGCCCCCATAGCCACTCGTTTGGTCTGAACATAGTATTCCCCTTTGTGCCAGAAATAGTTGCTATTTACGGCCATCTCCAAGCCTCTGTTATGAAATCTATTTGCTCCTGTTTCATGTCAGTATACTTGTTTAGTGCCCATTCCGCACTCCTTAAACCATCTTTCTGGATGATCTTAGTATACAGTGAGTTTACATGTATGGTAACTAATATGTCTGTCTTCCCGTTGTATATTTTTTAGCTCTAAAATTAGTTGCTTGCTATCCTTCAGGTATGATTTTCCTTCTGGAACCAATGGTTACATATATTGGTCCAGATATTCACCCAATCATGCGAAAAGAGAGTTGACTCCACTTATGATAGGTCTTCATGGAGGTTTCTCTTGATATTTATGTACCTTTGGGACATAGTAAATAACCAGTGTCATAGATGCTGCTGGCACCAGTTATTTTGCCTCCTTTTTGCTCAGAATGCCTATAACTTTGCCTTTCTTAATACATAACTTCAGTTTCTTTTCGTATTTTTTTTTCTTTGAATTTTGCTTTAACTTGTTATAAGTGTCTTCCTTACTTATTAAACTCTCCATTTCTTCAGTCTTTTTTGTTCAAAATGACTAGTCCTCTTTTGTCTGTGGAACGGATGACTACTTCTTTCTTGTTTTCTATGTCCTTTAGTAATTTCCAGACTTTATCCTGTTTTGATTTCTTTACATTTTAATTCTTTGACATCCTCCTCGCACCATTTTCTAAAATCTTCCAAACTGTCATTACTTGGATTCTTTGGATACCCACAAGTGTAGCGAACTTATTCATGAGCAAATAGGAAGAAGAACAAATTTACAGTGTGGAAAGGCCCAACCTGAAATTTTACAGGCAATATTGATACTATTGTGATAATATGGAAGGGCACGGAGAAGTATCTAAAATAATTTTTTTGAAGAAATCAACAAAAATAGGTATGGGATCTCATTCTCAGGTAGCTGGAATCAGGTTAGCATTGACTATTTGGACCTGCAAATCTACAAAGATAACGGTAGTCTAGGTACAAGGACTTCCTTCAAGCAAACAGACCGTAACGGATATATACCCACAAATAGCTGCCACCATCCAAAATGGACAGGGAATGTACCTAAGGGCCCAATCATGAGGATCCGGAGGAACTGCAGCAATGAAAAAGATTATGAGGAACAGTCAGAAATCCTGATACATAGATTTTTAGGTTACAAGAGGGAAGGGTTACAAAAGGAAAGAACTAGAGATCCTGAAGGCAAAAGTCAAATCCATGGACAGAGAGACACTCCTTAAAGATGAGAAAAAGAAAACTACAAACATGAAATGGGCCTTTCTCACTGGATTTAATAGACAATATAAACAGGTAGAAAACATAGTGAAAAAATACTGGCCTATATTAAAATCAGACAAGACACTAAAGAAAATACTCCCACAATACCCAAGATGTGCTGGACCTCCCCAAAATCTGTCAGCCTCTAACAACAACTAAAAAAGGCTTTTACAGATACCAAAAATGCCTATCTTGTAGGGCCAGCCAAAGTCAACCAAGGAAAGAAAATCTTTCACCTCTATGGCAACAGGCAAACAAATCAAAATAAGAGAGCTTATATCTTGCACAAATACGCATGTCACATACGTTATTGAATGTCCGCGTGGCCTCCAATATGTGGGCAGGACTACAAGACCCCTATGTCAGAATCGAAGAACACATCAATAATATAAAAAAGGGCTTTATGAAACATAGCCTGTCTAGACACTTCGGAGAAGTTCACAGAAAAGATTCTTCAGTGATGACTATTTATTGCATTGATATAATAAAGTGTCATTGTCGAGGGGGCAAAAAGAATAAAAGTCTCTCAAAATGAAACAAAATGGATTTTTTTTCGTTGAATTCCTTCCAGCCAGATGGCCTAAATATAGATATTGACCTCTAATGCTTTATTTCTATCGAATGAATTTCAACACGCCAAACTATTTGACATACCCCCCTGAGAGCAATAGGCCTAAACACATACCAATAAACCCTATTTTCATCACCCTAACCCCTTTTTCATCATAAAGAAAAGTTCCCTTCTGTTTCCAATTTCCTCTTTTCTTGTACGTGTTATACACATATTATATATACCTCCTATATGTTTTTTTTTTTTTTTTTGTATTTTTTAACATTGACCATAACATTGTTTTTATTTCTTACTTTTATTTTTTAAAATGTCATGTTTATTTAAGATTAAGTGGTAACGTAATAACCCTGGTACTAAGTACAACTAAAATCAGCTGTTTACCCTGGGTCCTTATGATGTATACAGAAATTTGTTATGGTATATACATAAATTAGAGTATGTCTGCTGTAGATCACGTGCCCTGGGTTGCTGTGGACCACTGGCACAGTATGATCACCATAAACTTCTAAAAAAAAAATGGCATCCGATCATGTGTCCTTGATTCGCTAAGACCCGGCATACACTTTCCTCATAAACACATGGACTGGTACCAACAGAACGGCCGCGAGTCATGTGCCTCGGGTTGCTAGGCTACCATAACAAAAAAAAAACAACGGAGGCTGCAGTAAGATGGCGTCGCTCCTGATGACGTCGTCGTGACAAAACGTGTAGGGAGGAGCCACGGCGCCATTGCGTCACTTCCGGTTTCGGGTCCGTGGACTTCCTGCTTTTAAATGCTGTTTGACATTTAAACAAACGTAAGTGCAATACTATATTTTCTAGTAAATCTTGGATTATGGAATTACACTATGGAGATTGTTTCTTGATATTCCCATACATGCATGAAACTGCTGGGACAGTGGCAGTAAGGATAAGGAAAGACACCTTTTGGGCTGGTGTAGGATATCCATATACAGGCAGGTGGTGCTGTGAATGCTGGCTACCCCCTTGAGGGGAGAGATTTCTGGTGAGTGAGGCAATAAGAGGGGGAGCATAAGTGGAGACACCGGGCACACCACATGTCATATGTGGATTTCTTGTTGCAACACCAGGAGCAGTTTTTTCACAACAGCACTATAATAAGGATTTATACTATGGACACATGATTTCCTGAATGATTTGTGGGGCACTAAATCAAGGACGTTTAACCATTGTCACTTTGTATGTATTCCTAACCACATTAAGTTTTCATAAATTGGAGCACCAGTCACTTTTTATGCAATTTGCACCAATTACTCCCTTTTGGAGTTGCCATTCATTTAATGTACTAACCATATTTATGTGAATATGGATTTTTCTCTGTAGTTTTATATATGTTTTTTAATAAGACACGTATTATTTAAAGCGGCGCCACATCCACTTTTTAAACACCCTATTCATCTGGTCCAGTTGCTTTATCCACCTTTATTCTGGACCATATCACTTTTGAGCCAGTAAACAACTGTAAAAACTACAAAAGTAACAACTACACAGTGGAAACATAAAATCCATACAAAGTAACAGCTGTAGAAATAGTTAGGTGCACTTTCACACTGAGTCCGCAACGATCAACCGGGGATCTGTGTGCGTATTCACTACTGAATTGGAGCTGAATGGGATAGATGTCCGTTTCTTGGAACCCATGCACGGCAGACCCTTAATTACTCTATGGGCGGCCAGATGTAAATGGACTCCACTGTAGGTTTACTTCAGACTACCTCCTATCCATTATGTTTAAGATGCAGTCCTTTTTTCTTTTTTTTCCCCCCTTTTATCCGGACCTGGATTTACTTGGAGATAGGCTGGGATAAACAAACATGCCTGCCCATAGGGCTGCATGGAGCTTCCAATCAGGTCCGACTGAAAAGCTGACAGGTGGACCTGATCGGAAAGCCCTTGGGAAATGATCCTATGAGCAGTGGAAGTCCTAGTAGTGTATGATAATGTATCAAGCTACTATCCTTTTAATGGAGAACTCTCAGTACAATGAGTTGTGTACCAAACTCAACCAATAATACCCGCACTACCGTACTCCAAATATAGCTGCTGTACAAGTTGCTAGTAAACCTTGGTATACAGCTCTAAATATCTCATGTGCGTGCTGCTCACAGGTTGTATAAATCGCCCCCCTTTTGCATATACTGTATGTATGTTACAATGTATCTGTATCAACCAATAATTAGTTATAGAAAGAAATCACTCTCTTTTTACATACAAAGTGCTGCAGTGCATATACATAAGTCCCCTATTAATGGAGATGTATGGGTTTGGGTTTCTTAACCTAATCATACTTACCTAGGTGGATGCAGCATCGGCCCGATGCTGCATCTGTCCCCTGGCATCTCTGCACTGAGAACTGAGCCATCGAACACCGCCAATGGCTCAGTTCTCACTGCTCCCTGAGCAGAGAGCTGCTGACTGTCAATCAGCAGCTCTCCTGCTCTGCTCCTCCACGCTCACTGGAGCGCTGAGCTGTGGAGGGGCAGGGAGCGACTGTCTCAGCGGCTCGCTGAGAGGTTGAGATCCAGGCTGAGAGGTTGGTGGATCCAGGCTTCTGAAGTCGGGATGACACGCTGCCTGTATTGATCTTGGCGACGTCAGCAGAGAGCGTATTTCAGACCACTCTGTGCTGAAAACGATTAACAGGAGTGCAAAACGCATTGCCCCCCTGTGACCCATAGGAGAAGCCCAGCCAAACGAGCCCAGGCTGGACTTTTTCCTTTAATCAAGTGCATCCATAAATGATCAAATCAAAATGTCCAAAGAAATGTGTCCATATAATTATTATTGAAAGTGTCCATTTCCAAAATTCCACTGTATAAGTACTCAATGTGCATAAAAATCCTTCAAGTGCTTCCAATTCACCACCGAGAACTCGCCAAATAGCCATGACCTCTCATTTAGGAACAAGGTCTCAGTGCGCTTTTCTCCCAAGGGGTAAACATCCAGGACTCCTGCTTTACTCTCTCATTCCATGTTCATCATTGCCATAGAATTAGAGGTTATTAGGTGCGCTTGTCTCCTGAAACATTTTTCCACTTTCTGGGGTAAGTTCTCTAGCCAGGGATGACTGATTAGATATTAAGAGAAGTATAGGTTTTTTTCTTTTGCAAAATCGTATTTACCGAGGCGCTAACACTGTGAACTGAGCGATCAAACACACTTGATCGCAACGTTCTCAGGGCTCCCTGAGCAGAGACCTTGTGGCTGTCAGTCACTGGAGCACTGAGCTGTGGATGGGGGCGTGATTGGCCGGTTCAGGCCTTCAGCGGCTCGCTGAATCGAGTGTCAGTCCAGGCATGTGGGCGGATCCTGACTTCATTGTCGTGATCTTGTCCAAGCCTGGACCGGCTCTGTGACGTCAGCCAACAGCAGGCTTCCTGTCTGCTGAAAACAGGTCACAGGAGTGCAGAACAAACTGCATTCCTGTGATTAAACCTGAGAAGTACAGTCAAACCTCTAATTCTATGGCAATGGTGAACATGGAGTAAGAGAGCTCAGTCTGAATGCTTAACCCCTTGAGGGGGAAAAGTGCATTGACCATGACCTCTCATTTAAGAGCAATGTCTCATCTGGTGAGTTCTCCATAGTGATAGTGTTTCACGGTGGTGGATTCAAAGCACTGAAGGAATTTTATACACAGAGCACTTTATACAGTGGAATTTTGGAAATGGACACTTTCAATAATTCTTATATGGACGCATTTATTTGGACATTTTTGATTTTATCATTTATGAATGCACTTGATTAATAGGGGACTGATATACACTGCATATGCACTGCAGCACTTTGTAAAAGGAGTGATTTGTTTATATAACCAATTATTGGTTGATACAAATACATTGTAACATACAGTACATACTGTATATGCAAAAGGATGGTTATCTATACAACCTGTGAGCAACACACACATGTGGCATAAGTATTTGTAGCTGAACACAGCAACACTATATCACTAATTAAAAGGGGAATTAGATATTTAGCGCTGTATACTAAGGTTTACAAGTACAATTAAGTAAACAGCACAGGACATCACATAATGTAGTAGATCTAATAACTTAAATTACATTAAGGAGATGAAATGCATTCGCAAATGACACTAGCTTGTAAAGATATCTGGGGAACACTTCTACAATCATTCCATCCTCGACACCATGGCCGGCAGCTGGGGTAACCCAACAACAGACGGGATCCTTCTAGCTCGGGTTACACTGGTGCGATACATGTACGAGTTCCCTTATCACACCTGAATCTCAGTTGGTTCACACTGACATCTGCGAACTGCTGTGGGTGTCAATTAAAGTTAATGACACCCCCAAATCGGTTCGCAGTGCTGTGATATCATACAGGAATCAGATTTCATGGGTGTGAACACCCATGCGATCCGATTACAGTGTGGTCCAAAAAAAGGGTCCCGCACCATTTTGGTGCGAATGCGATGCAATTTCAGCCATACAATTTGCATGGTTGATTTTGCATCGCACAGACATCGCATGTGATGTGCACAGCAATGCGAATCACGCACAATGTCTGGCATCACACTAGTGTGAACCCAGCCTCCAGGATGCAGAGAAGTGAGTGGCATGTCAGCAAAAATCTAAGCTTCTCCTGGTTCTAAATGTATCAAAATGATGCAGATATGTTTCGGGGCAAGCTATCACCTTTTTAAGCCTAACCACATACGACTACTGACTGCTCTACAAGACCCCTTTCACACTGAAGGCGTTTTTCAGGCGTTTTAGCGCTAAAAATAGGGGTCTAAAGCCTCAACAGCAGCAAGATCCTCAAGGAAAACTAGATTGGTAGCATGGGATAACATATAATTTAAATTGATAGAGCTCCAGGGATGCCAGTATCCTAGTACAAGGAAAATATATTCTAGAGATAAAAAAAAGACAGCATCAATAATCAGTATAAACCGTAAATCAACAAATAAAAATTATATATAATTAAGATTTAGTCAGGAGTTACTAGTTATCTACTTACCGTATATACTCGAGTATAAGTCGAATTCTTCAGCACATTTTTTTGTGCTGAAAGTGCCCCCCTCGACTTATACTCAAGTCAAGCACTTTTCTGCAGCAAAAAATTTCATTTTCCGAACCGACTTTGGGGCCCCGTATCTCAGGGCCACTTAGTGCTAGGAACCCTAAATTTGGTGTGCAAACCCAGTGGAACCACAACATATCCAAAGCTGAAGTTCCTAGCACTAAGTGGCCCCGAGATACGGGGCCCCAAAATCGGTTCGGAAAATGTCATTCTATGCTGCAGTAAAGTGCTTGACATTTTCTGAACCGACTTTGGGGCCCCATATCTCAGGGCCACTTAGTGCTAGAAACCCCAAATTTGGTGTGCAAACCCAGTGGAACTGGTACCATAACATAGCAAAAGCTGGGGTTCCTAGCTCCAAGTGGCCCTGAGATATGGGGCCCCAAACCCGGTTAGGAAAATGTCATTCTCTGCTGTAGAAAAGTGCTTGACATTTTCTGTACTGATTTTTGGGGCCCTGTATCTCAGGGCCACTTGGTGTTAGAAACCCCAGCTTTGGAAATTTTATGGTGCTAGTTCCACTGGGTTTGCACACCAAATTTGGGGTTCCTAGCACTAAGTGGCCCCGAGATACAGGGCCCTAAATTTGGTCAACTGTGTCCATCTGCAGCAATGTCATTTCGGGACCCTTTGGGTTCAGAGACCCCAAATTTTGGCTGCAGCTAGGGGGCATCTAGGAACCCTTAACTACCGAGTTGGAAGTTCAGGGGACCTATGGCTGCAAATGGGCACAGTGAGGCATGCAAATGGGAACAGTGATGCTGCAAATTGGCATTGTTTGACCCTCTTTTCCACTTACAGTAGCTGTGCATTTCTCACCCTCGTCTTATACTCGGGTCAATAAGTTTTTCCCATTTTTTTTTTGTGGTAAATTAGGGCCTCGACTTATACTCTGAACGACTTATACTCGAGTATATACGGTAATCGTTCAGTATGAACATAAAAGAATTCAAATTGGATAATAATTAAATACTAAAACACATGAATAAAGTGATAAAAATGATGAATAATAAAAATTTAAAAAAGATGAAATTGTACATAAGCAGATATGCAAACAAAACATAGAAGATAATGAAAATGATGGGATCAATGTGACCAGAACTTCTTTCACATAAGTTAACCACTTGAAGACCAGGCCTTTTCTGGCATTTTTTTGTTTACATATAAAAATCAGGTTTTGTTTTGGTAGAAAATTACTTTGATCCCCAAACATTATATTTATATTTTTTAAAGCTGAGGCCCAAGAATAGATTGGTGGGTTTTTATGTCACACGGTATTTGCGCAGTGGTTTTTCAAATGCAATTTTTGGGACACCCTTTAAAAAACATTACAGGTTACCACTTTAGATTTACAGATGAGGTTTAGTGCTAGAATTACTGTTCATGATCTGCCATTCGTAGCGATACCTTACATGTGTGGGACGATGGCTGTTTGCATGTTTCCCTGTTTGGGAGCGATGAACGTGTTTACCTTTGCGCTCTAGTACGGGGGAGCAGGGGAACAGGGGCACTTTAAAGTTTTTGTTATTTTTTTTATTAAATTTATTACATTTTTGTTTTTTACACTGTTTTTTTTTTAAAAGTGCTCTGTGCAATGTTTTTGCTCAGGGCAGCTCCTATCCTCCTCTTCTAGTGTCCCCCGCCAGCGCTCTGGGCCCACCCCCCTTGGCAAGTGCCCCCATAGCTAACCGCTTGCTATGGGGGCATTTGTGCGTGCTTGCTCCCGAGCCGGCCCTCTGTCTATAAGACACAGCGAGTGCGGGTAAGCCCTGGCCCCCGTTTCTGCCTCACTGGCTGTGATTGACAGCGGAGAGAGCCAATGGCTCCTGCTGCTGCATCTGAGCCAATCAGGAGATAGAGACCCGTGCACCGAGAGCCGTTTAGTATTGGGGGAGCTGCACACTGAGGGCCAGTTCACACCATAGAAATGCAGTCCAGATGCGTTCCAGGTGCTTTTCTGCATGCGTGTTTTTGATGCAGTCCGGTCCATTTTTTTTCTCCCTCATTTTTCCTAACTTTAAATAAGGATGTGTGTTCCCGTGTGTTTTTGGTGCGTTCCAGTGCATTTTTGATGCTCTTTACAGCGTTCCAGTCCAGTGCAGGAAAAATGTTGCATTTTCTACTTTTTTTTTTTCTGGAACTGCAAGCACTGGTGTGAACTATGCCATTAAAAACTATATAGCCTACTTTTCGTGCGTTTTTGATGCAGAAAAAACGCACTGAACTGCATGTGTTGTGAACAACCACTTTAAATACGATCACCTTTTGTAATTCCATCTTAAGTATTAATGTTACTTCTGTCAGTGATCCAGTGTGTGTGTGTGTGTGTGTGGTGGGCAGGGGTTATTTCATTTTCCTTTGCTATGGGCCCTGATCTGCTGTTTTCCTGGCCACAGATGGCCAGGATCTGGCTGCTTACAGCTGAGCACATCGGTATAACCCTCTGCATAGAAGATTAGAAAATGGATGTTTACTAGTTTCCTTCTGCTTGCCATCTATCATGTTGCATTGTCTGTGCGTTTGCCTATGCAAAATATTTTTTTCCTTACCTCACTCTGTAGCTAGGGCATGCTCAATGTAGTTAGTTCCTCTCCATTTTATTCTTCATGTGTAATATCCTGCTGGAGTTACACACAATGATTTTTTGACGTATCTGATGTTCATCTAAATGATCTTCACAAGTTTTGAAGTAAAAACTTACTACAATCTTCATTTGAATCGAGTCACTGTCTGCTAATCCTACTGAGCCTGTGTGAGCAAGACATCTCATTCACTGGACTAGTAAGGCTCCGTTCACACCATGGCGTTCGGGATTGCGGGCGGAATCTACACTATTCTGCATTGCCGAAAAACCTGGGATGCGCTTGCAATTCCTGTTCCGGAAGTTCTTTTGGTCGACCGGCGTCCTGCGATTCTGTATGCGTGATTTTCCATTGATTCATTGGGCGACAATCGGGGAAAAATTGTGCCGCGATTGGGGTGCCATTAAAAGTAACGGGGATCGCAAGTGCATCCTGCGCTTTGCGGCAATTTGGAGTCCTTTGGATTGGACAGGCAGCACAGTCAAAAAATCGTTTAGTTCCACGCAAAGAACTTTCAAAGCTTCACTCAAAAAATAAGTTTAGCTTCAGTCGAAAATCGAGCAACACCTCTGGAATATGCAATAAAATGTGATATCACCCTGAATATACAACTCTTTAGGACAGTGCTGCTATTGTCATACAAGCCTGTAAATGCCTACAAGCTAATTACAGCCGTTTACAGAAAATAAATCAGAATTTTTTCTAATAGACTGTTGTACAAGTCAATTGTGCATTATACATCTGATCAGTGGAAGTTGCCTGCATTACTACATGCTATTTTGATTCCTGGTTATAATACCTTCTCAACCAAGAAACCAAAAGCTGCATGTACTTCACAAACCTCTAAGCCGGGGATAGGCAACCCCAGACACGGGTGCCACAAGCAGCACGCAACTCCCTCCCCATCAGAATAGCAGCGTAGGGACATGTCGGTGAGATGCAGCTTCTGCTGAACTAATGCATTCCAATCTCGGAATACCTGCACTGTGCCCCCACACATAGTAAAAGATGGGAAGCATTGTTTGGTTCTCTAACTGCTGTAGCTTCAAACATCAGCTCTTGTGATGGGAAAGAGATTGGGTGCAGTTCTGCTAGGGCGGCAGTCTGTTTCCAGGAGGACTGTGATTGGCCACTTCTAAAGCCAATCACAGTCCTGCTAGCCCCGCTTGGTTGCCACTACCAATCTTAGAAAGAAGGGATTTCACTGTAATTAACCACTTTCCACCTGGCCGTCATTCTGCAATAGTGGTTTTGTTATCCTGACTAGAAGTCATATTACGTCTTTCAGGATAACAAGCCGATGCGCAGCGCAGCGATCGGTGGTGCGGTGTGTCAGTCTGACACACCGCAACTCCGATCTAGGTAAAGAGCCTCTGATGGAGGTGCCATCTCATTGGTGCCACCTCATCTGTGCCCATCAGTGCAGCCTCATCGGTGAAGGAGAAAACGTACTTTTATAACAGAAAGAGAAAAACTTTTCTCGTTTTTCAATTTGTTTTTATATATTAAGAATTTGTTTAGCAAAAAATAAAAATCCCAGTGGTGGTCAAATGCCACCAAAAGAAAGCTCTATTTGTGGGAACAAAATTATAAAAATTTTGTTTGGGTACAGTGTTGCATGACCACGCAAATGTCATTTAAAAAGCAACAGCACTGAAATTGGCTTGGGCAGGAAGGGGCGAAGTGCTCTGTATTGAAGTGGTTAAGAAAACCACAATCAGGTGACAGTTTGTAGAATTACTGTTGAACTTCTGGAAACTTTGTTGAAAATAAATAAATGAAAATTAAAAAAATATATATAATTTTTTATATTTCATCTTTCCCCTTCATCTTCCAGGACAGCTACTTGAGAGATGATTGGCTCCGCCTTTTACAGGAAACAAAAATCAGATACAATTTAAAAGGCCCCTCCCTTTCCTCTGACCCTCTGTTTTTTTTGTGTTTTCAGGAGTATGCACTGAAAAGGTTTGCTATTTTCTTCAGGTCTGGTAACTGTGGTTAGCGGACCCCCTTATTTAGTAATACCCAGACTGGTTGTGGCTGTGTCTGCGGTGTTCTCTGCATTGCTAAGCTAAAAAGGGCCCCCCTGTTTCCTTGTAGGTTACTTGCCTTTTGTTCTCTTTGCATTGGCAACTTCTGCTCAGATCCGACGTCTTGCCAGGGTGTGAGGAGGTTACCGAGGCAGGGCATTCCTCATGGTCTTCTACGCATTGGGTGTACCAAAATGGCGCCGGATGACGCACTTCCGGTGACCTGGAGAGATGGCGCCGGAAGTGACATGATGCACTTCCGGACACCGATCCTTTGAGGATCAGCTCAGAATGAACATAATGTCTGACGATTCGCGGCTTATAGGAGAAGCTCTGCCAAAAGCAGGGCTGACTGGCTTAGCAGCGGGACGACGGTCAGCAAGTTTTTTCACCAGCTGTCACACGTCCTCTCTAATGGATACTGAGGACATCCACTCAAACTGAGCCAACAGCTGCATCCTGGTCCAATACTGCCCCCAAGGTAATTGCCTCTCGAAAGATGTTGTTGAGAGCCACTAGGGCTGGGGGTCTGTATATTTTGCGCATTCAAAAAAGTTTTGCTTTATATACTGCTTTGCTCTCTGCTTTCTCCTAGGTTGAAAAACCTGTTAAGAAAAAGTGTGGGAACTGTAGATCTAGGCTTCCTGATAGCTGAAAAAGCTATGTGTAAGTTGTATTTCTTCATTGGCAGGTTCTGATTCTATTGCCTCTTTAAAGGAATTGATGGCTTCTATGAAAGAGCCGGTTTCCTCTTTTCAGTCCTTTAACAATAGGTTAGCAGGGCTAGGTCCTTCCACTTCAAAGTCTGTTACTGTGATTCAGGAGCCTTCAGTCTCGGCTAGATCTCTACCTCCCTTAGTATCAGAGACCGTTAGTTCACGGGCCGTTTCTGACCTGGAAGAGGAAGAGAACTCAGTATCTACATCTGACGAGGAGCCTGCGTCAGTGGTAGAAGAGACTGTTAGCTCAGCTAGATATCTTTTTCCTATTGAAGATATTGATGAACTGTTAATAGCAGTTTATACTTCTGAACAATGCAGCGCTAAGAAGTAATAGGAAGTTGGGGTGTAGTGAAACAATTAAATAAGAGATGCTGTACTGAACAGTAAAGCATATGTGCAAAAACCATAAGTGAAATGAAATGAACAAACACAGTATAAAGTGTCCACATATGGTAAATGGATGATTCCAAACTCAAATAATTAAGAGGAACTGGTATGGACCAAAAAATGATGTGAAACTAGAAAATAAAGTCAATGGTGCACGGTGTGGATCTGTGACTGAGTCAACAACGGGGTACAGAACTTCCGTAGCTGTAAACCAACATCTCGATATGGGGCATCAGAATGAAAACATCAGGAAGTAAGATAAGATGGGTACTCTTACCAGATGACGTGGACTCCACTGTCATATGACATGGAGTCAATGGTGCATGGAGCCAAACCTAGGCTGGAAAACGATATCCGGAACGGTGGAACCTCTGTCTCACTTCTCGACTTCTCTGGTGGGGTGAAGAAACATCAGGAAGGGCCGCCAACTGGATATCAGCCAATAGACCTCAAGGATGTGTTCCAAGGAGAAGCCGGGGACAGATTTGATCCAGACCCCGTAATGGAAGTAGGGCTACTGGAAGGCAGTTTCTTGCATCGGGATAATATGCAAATAAAAAATAAAAAACTTCTGCATAGTGCAGGTAAACCAGGGATTTTTATTTCTAAAAATACCATACAAAAAATGGATAAAAGTGATCACAATTAAAATAAAATCTAAGCAGCGTAAGGAAGGGGAGATCGCCCGACGCGTTTCGACCAAGGGGGTCTTCAACAGGGGCATGAGCTTCTCCCTTCACGCTGCTCCTATACATAAATATCTAATCCAATAAGATAACCCCTATAGCCAATCACAGTGGAGCTACAAAGGTCAAGTAATCAGGAACTGGATCCTGTTGATCGCTAGACCAATCAGAATCATGAATAAAACAGCCGGTGAGTATAGGACCCAATAGCGCAGTCTAATAGTGAGACTGATGCCTGGAGACCTCCCCACCGCATGGCAAACAATAGTAGACATCACTTCCTGGTAATGCATCACTTCCTGGTCAAACAATAGTGGACATCACTTCCTGGTAATGCATCACTTCCTGGTCATGTGATGTGGTGTGAAGGGGCGGTGTCCCGGCTCCCTGACCCAATCAACAACCACCAAAAGGTGCACAGGATGGGAGAGGGTAGTCACGGAAACCAAATCTCCTCAGCTCAAGTCCCGATCACATGATCGGATCTGGTGCTGTCACATGGCTAAAAACATCAATGTGAAAATCAACAATAATAATGGCAAACACTAGATGGCAGCACTAAAGTGAAATAGTGCTAGCAAGTGGTGATAAACCAAAACAGAAAATAAACATTACTGAACAATACTAAGCAGCATTACCTAAATCGGACACAAGATGTCCCAAATAGATCTATACCAGTACATGCAAAATATACATAGCAATGAAAGAAAAAATTGTAAAAATATTAACATGGCTGTTAGGTAATCTATTACAAATAATCAATATATTGAATTGAATAAATAATAAATGTAATTTCCCAATATAAGTTTGGAAATTTAGAAAATAAAAACATGGAACAAATTGGTATTGTAAGGAAAAAAAATAATAAATGAAAAAAGACATTAACGCAATAATGAATCAGAAGAAAAAAAAAAAAAAAAAAAAAAAAAAAAAAGGGGGGAGGGGGGGGGCAAATGGAACACCCATACCTAAAAGGGACATAAAAAACGAACAAGCGGAAATGGAAAAATCGTACATGAAAAATACATGACTACTAGGATGTATTGATAAACGAGTTGAGGTCCCACTCGACGTTCATCCCAAACGGAAAGAAGGACCTCAACTCGTAGATCCAGTAGGTTTCGAGGCGTGATACGCCACGTAATCGCGATTCACCCCTCCAGTGTGGGACAAATCTGTCTATGACCTGGAAGAGGGTGCCTGAAGGGTCTCTATTATGATGTTGCAAATAGTGTCTCGGTACCGTATGTTTGCTCTTTCCCCCTTTAATGCCGGTGATATGCTCATTGACACGAATGGAGAAGGTCCTGATGGTACGTCCGACATATTGTTTATGACAAGGACATGTTATCAAATAAACAATATATTGAGATGCACATGTGGCAAACTCCTTCATGTGATATACACGAGACGTTACTGTGGATGTAAAGGTCAGTAGCTTTTGTCTGCCTGCACTATTGTGGTGGCATACATTGCACTTACGGCAAGGGTAAAAACCCTTGCAGTCTTGGAAGAAGGATATCTTTTTGGGTGGATCGATAACATTAGGGGCAATCTGCCCCTGAATGGATCGTGCACCTCTAAAAATCACTGGTGCTCGTTCGGGAAGAACGGGACCCAATAGTCTATCATTCAAAAGCACCCTCCAATGTTTCTTAAGGATGTTTTTGACCTGTTTAGACTGTATAGAATGTGTGGTGGTGAAAGCCCACTTAAAACTAGAGTCTGAGGTATTTTTGGGACGCTCCGTCAATGTGGCCGTTCTCTCCACAGCCAAGACGGCATTAATCTCCTCATCCAAATGGTCTAGTCCATAACCCTTTTCAAGAAATCTTTTCTTGAGCAACTGTGATTGAACTAAAAAATCGGATGTTTTGCTACAGTTGCGGCGTAGCCTAAGGAATTGGCCACGTGGGATTGCTTTAAGCCATTGTTCTTGATGGCAACTCTCGACCGGAATGTACCCATTCCGGTCGGTGGGTTTAAAATAGGTTTTAAATTCCAAGTGGTCCTCCATGGCCATAATCTCTAAATCAAGGAAATGAACATGAGAGGAGCTGGCCTCATAGCTTAGGGAGATACCCCTATCATTGGAGTTTAAGATGGTCATATAGTCATCCAGGGACTGGCGATCTCCATCCCATAGGAGGAGGATGTCGTCTATGTACCTGGCCCAGAGGACTAACTCTGGCCTCCGGTCAACATAGACGACATCCTCCTCCCATTGTGCCATAAAAAGATTGGCGAGGCTGGGCGCGAATTTAGCGCCCATAGCCACGCCTCTCTTCTGTAGGAAGAACTGGTTCTGAAACCAAAAGTAATTGTGCCGAGTGGCAAAACGCAACAGTTGCATAATAAAGTTACGCTGTAGGAGGGGAAGTTGGGAATCCCTAGACAAAAAACTCTCGACCGCTTCAAAACCAAGCCGATGGGGTATGCACGTATAAAGTGCCGCCACATCGGCTGTGGCAAGGAGCATCCCTTTTTTGAAAGGCGTGGATTCTAAAAGTTTTAGAATCCACGCCTTTCAAAAAAGGGATGCTCCTTGCCACAGCCGATGTGGCGGCACTTTATACGTGCATACCCCATCGGCTTGGTTTTGAAGCGGTCGAGAGTTTTTTGTCTAGGGATTCCCAACTTCCCCTCCTACAGCGTAACTTTATTATGCAACTGTTGCGTTTTGCCACTCGGCACAATTACTTTTGGTTTCAGAACCAGTTCTTCCTACAGAAGAGAGGCGTGGCTATGGGCGCTAAATTCGCGCCCAGCCTCACCAATCTTTTTATGGCACAATGGGAGGAGGATGTCGTCTATGTTGACCGGAGGCCAGAGTTAGTCCTCTGGGCCAGGTACATAGACGACATCCTCCTCCTATGGGATGGAGATCGCCAGTCCCTGGATGACTATATGACCATCTTAAACTCCAATGATAGGGGTATCTCCCTAAGCTATGAGGCCAGCTCCTCTCATGTTCATTTCCTTGATTTAGAGATTATGGCCATGGAGGACCACTTGGAATTTAAAACCTATTTTAAACCCACCGACCGGAATGGGTACATTCCGGTCGAGAGTTGCCATCAAGAACAATGGCTTAAAGCAATCCCACGTGGCCAATTCCTTAGGCTACGCCGCAACTGTAGCAAAACATCCGATTTTTTAGTTCAATCACAGTTGCTCAAGAAAAGATTTCTTGAAAAGGGTTATGGACTAGACCATTTGGATGAGGAGATTAATGCCGTCTTGGCTGTGGAGAGAACGGCCACATTGACGGAGCGTCCCAAAAATACCTCAGACTCTAGTTTTAAGTGGGCTTTCACCACCACACATTCTATACAGTCTAAACAGGTCAAAAACATCCTTAAGAAACATTGGAGGGTGCTTTTGAATGATAGACTATTGGGTCCCGTTCTTCCCGAACGAGCACCAGTGATTTTTAGAGGTGCACGATCCATTCAGGGGCAGATTGCCCCTAATGTTATCGATCCACCCAAAAAGATATCCTTCTTCCAAGACTGCAAGGGTTTTTACCCTTGCCGTAAGTGCAATGTATGCCACCACAATAGTGCAGGCAGACAAAAGCTACTGACCTTTACATCCACAGTAACGTCTCGTGTATATCACATGAAGGAGTTTGCCACATGTGCATCTCAATATATTGTTTATTTGATAACATGTCCTTGTCATAAACAATATGTCGGACGTACCATCAGGACCTTCTCCATTCGTGTCAATGAGCATATCACCGGCATTAAAGGGGGAAAGAGCAAACATACGGTACCGAGACACTATTTGCAACATCATAATAGAGACCCTTCAGGCACCCTCTTCCAGGTCATAGACAGATTTGTCCCACACTGGAGGGGTGAATCGCGATTACGTGGCGTATCACGCCTCGAAACCTACTGGATCTACGAGTTGAGGTCCTTCTTTCCGTTTGGGATGAACGTCGAGTGGGACCTCAACTCGTTTATCAATACATCCTAGTAGTCATGTATTTTTCATGTACGATTTTTCCATTTCCGCTTGTTCGTTTTTTATGTCCCTTTTAGGTATGGGTGTTCCATTTGCCCCCCCCCCTCCCCCCTTTTTTTTTTTTTTTTTTTTTTTTCTTCTGATTCATTATTGCGTTAATGTCTTTTTTCATTTATTATTTTTTTTCCTTACAATACCAATTTGTTCCATGTTTTTATTTTCTAAATTTCCAAACTTATATTGGGAAATTACATTTATTATTTATTCAATTCAATATATTGATTATTTGTAATAGATTACCTAACAGCCATGTTAATATTTTTACAATTTTTTCTTTCATTGCTATGTATATTTTGCATGTACTGGTATAGATCTATTTGGGACATCTTGTGTCCGATTTAGGTAATGCTGCTTAGTATTGTTCAGTAATGTTTATTTTCTGTTTTGGTTTATCACCACTTGCTAGCACTATTTCACTTTAGTGCTGCCATCTAGTGTTTGCCATTATTATTGTTGATTTTCACATTGATGTTTTTAGCCATGTGACAGCACCAGATCCGATCATGTGATCGGGACTTGAGCTGAGGAGATTTGGTTTCCGTGACTACCCTCTCCCATCCTGTGCACCTTTTGGTGGTTGTTGATTGGGTCAGGGAGCCGGGACACCGCCCCTTCACACCACATCACATGACCAGGAAGTGATGCATTACCAGGAAGTGATGTCCACTATTGTTTGACCAGGAAGTGATGCATTACCAGGAAGTGATGTCTACTATTGTTTGCCATGCGGTGGGGAGGTCTCCAGGCATCAGTCTCACTATTAGACTGCGCTATTGGGTCCTATACTCACCGGCTGTTTTATTCATGATTCTGATTGGTCTAGCGATCAACAGGATCCAGTTCCTGATTACTTGACCTTTGTAGCTCCACTGTGATTGGCTATAGGGGTTATCTTATTGGATTAGATATTTATGTATAGGAGCAGCGTGAAGGGAGAAGCTCATGCCCCTGTTGAAGACCCCCTTGGTCGAAACGCGTCGGGCGATCTCCCCTTCCTTACGCTGCTTAGATTTTATTTTAATTGTGATCACTTTTATCCATTTTTTGTATGGTATTTTTAGAAATAAAAATCCCTGGTTTACCTGCACTATGCAGAAGTTTTTTATTTTTTATTTGCATATTATCCCGATGCAAGAAACTGCCTTCCAGTAGCCCTACTTCCATCACGGGGTCTGGATCAAATCTGTCCCCGGCTTCTCCTTGGAACACATCCTTGAGGTCTATTGGCTGATATCCAGTTGGCGGCCCTTCCTGATGTTTCTTCACCCCACCAGAGAAGTCGAGAAGTGAGACAGAGGTTCCACCGTTCCGGATATCGTTTTCCAGCCTAGGTTTGGCTCCATGCACCATTGACTCCATGTCATATGACAGTGGAGTCCACGTCATCTGGTAAGAGTACCCATCTTATCTTACTTCCTGATGTTTTCATTCTGATGCCCCATATCGAGATGTTGGTTTACAGCTACGGAAGTTCTGTACCCCGTTGTTGACTCAGTCACAGATCCACACCGTGCACCATTGACTTTATTTTCTAGTTTCACATCATTTTTTGGTCCATACCAGTTCCTCTTAATTATTTGAGTTTGGAATCATCCATTTACCATATGTGGACACTTTATACTGTGTTTGTTCATTTCATTTCACTTATGGTTTTTGCACATATGCTTTACTGTTCAGTACAGCATCTCTTATTTAATTGTTTCACTACACCCCAACTTCCTATTACTTCTTAGCGCTGCATTTTTTTCCCATTTACCAGTTATTGTTTGTCACAATGTATGCAGCTGCTGGCTCACATATATTTTATTTTTGCTATTAGAGCGCAGTGTTTTCATATTTCTCTTATACTTCTGAACAGATTGAGATGCCGCAACAGACTCTGTCTGTTCAGGATAAGATGTACAGGGGCCTGCACATCTACGAAAACCTAGATTTTTTTAAGTGCATCATTCTCTCAAAGACGTGATCTTTTCTGAGTGGAAAGAATCTGAAAGATGGTTGTTCCAGTTTAGAGCACATAAGAGAGAGAAGGTTTCCCTTTCAGTCTGACTTTAAAGAGGTGTTTTTCAAATGTCCTAGATTAGATGCTCCTATGTGACAGATGTCTAAAAAGTCAGATATCTCATTTGAGGAATCTGGAGTGCTTAAGGATCAGATGCCTCGGCTTTTTCTCTTGGTGTAGATCTAGCATCCACTCGTGTCGCTAGGAATCTAAATGTGTGGGTTCAAAGGCTGGATGTCCTTCTTTTCTCCGACATTCCTGTTGAGGTCAGGGAGTCTCTTCCCCCCTATTGTCTAGTTGGTTGCATTTCTGGCTGACGCGGCAGCAGATAGATCAGTGGGAGGATGTCAGCACTCGTTAATTGCACAAGACGAGCCATCTGGTTGAAATCCTGGAAGTGGGATCTAACCTCCGAGAATAAACTTTTGTGGGATGCCCTGTGGAGGGCAAGCTTTTGTTTGGGTCTACCTTAGAAGTCGTCTTGGCTCCTTCCTCAGAGAAGAGTAAACGTTTCCTGTCTTCTCTGAGGAATAGGCCTCAGAGTAAGAGGCCTTTTCGGAGCTTCCAGAACAAAGCTAATTTTAAGACCGGTAGTCAACAGACCAAAAAGAAATGGTCATTTAACAAAGACAAGGGGGAGGGCACTCTTTGTTCCTTCAGGCCCTACCAAGAATTCCCAGTGATGCCAGGTCGGGGGTAGGAGGAAGGTTTACCCTTTTCGCCAAAGAATGGGCAGAGGTCACCAAAAATCCTCCAGATCATAGAATAAGGGTTACAGGTTGGAGTTCAGACTTCCTCCACCCCAGAGATTTTTTTTCTCACACATCTGCCCAGGGACCAAGAGACGGCAGGCCATGTTAGATCTAATTTCTCTTTGGGAATCCGGGTAATTTCTCCGGTTGTAGAGGGTCAGAAATTTCAAAGATTCTATTCTCACGTTTTTTTCTTGTGAAAAAGGCTTCCCGTGAGTTTGGGATGGTCATCAATCTAAGTGTACTGAACAGATTCATTTTTTAAATTATAATTCTTTCATTTTTCTCCAATACAAATATTCATATTAAAAATAAGCGTTACAGTCGATATATTATCCAGTGTATTTTATTTTTCCAACATTGTAATACTTATCACCAGACTTTATCCCCATCCCCCTTTCCCCTCCCCTCCCGTCTCCTCCCCTCTCCCTTCTAGTAGATACTCTCTATATGGATATACCTCTATTTGATAACTGTTTTCTTCTATATTTCACTTCCGTTGTTGCAGCATATCTTATCCTAATTATGGAGTTGTTATAAAGTTGTGTTCAGGCGCTCCTTTACCAGCTTATCCAGAGTGCGAATTCCATACATATCCCATTTAAGGGGGGAATCCCATTTTAACCAACCACAGTCTCCACATACTTTCAAATTCCCTGAGATTTCCTATTTTTGTATAAACTACTTTTTCTTTCCATATTGTCTCATTTATAGTATTGATTCACTCGCTGCTGGGAGCCTCCTCGACTGCCATCTTTGCGCAATCAATTCTAGCTTTAAATAAGCATCTTGGCATCGCTGCTGTGGCACTCAACCCCTCCCCAGATTTCTCCTTGTATCCCAACACACAGAGCCTAGCTTCCATCCCCAGAGTTGTCCCATACATCCTATTTATGGTGTCAAGAACCTCTGCCCAGTATCGAAATAATTTTGGGCACCTCCACATCATATGTATAATATCTCCGGTCTCCTGACATCTAGGACAATTAGCATCAGGTCCCCTGCCGTACAAGAGCAACCTCTTAGGGGTATAGTAAGCTCTGTGTATCAGCATCAAGTGTGATACTTTCTGTGAGGGGGAGACCGATGTCATCGGCTCCAGCTCCTCCTCCACTGTTCCTGTGTTATTTCCCCTATATTCACTTCCCTTCTCTTTCTATCATTAAGAGGCTCCATACCAGCAGTGGCTCCATTACGTAACTGTACATATAGCTTGGAAATAAGCCCCTTGGTTATATATGACTTAAATATCCTTTGAAAAAGGGGAGTTTTATTCCATTCCAGCGCTTGCATCCTAAATTGGGCTTCTAAGGCATTTCTAATCTGTAAATATACAATGAGTGATATGGTATGTCATATTCTCTTCTCAATTCCAGGAATGTTTTTAAAGTACTCCCTTTGTATAGATGTATCAGCCTATTTATGCCCTATATTTCCCAATCTTTAACCTTTCCTATTGGCAGCAACTCCTGCAAGCTCTTATTATTCCAGAGGGGAGTATGTTCGAGTACCCCGGTGTTTTTTTTAACTGTTTTCCATACTTTTTTAACCATTTTTATTATGGGATTCCTAAGGGAGATAGAGTCTGCCGCAAAACGCATCCACTATTGTATTATGCAAAGCTCCTGAGAGCGTTATTCTCCCACTTGCACTACCTCTTCCTGAGATATCACATCCCATTAAATGCTGCAGCTGTGCTGCCAGATAGTAACTCTTGGGGTGAAGTACCGCTAATCCCCCCTCCCCTGTCGGCAGCTGCAACATTCGCAGACGGAAGCTAGCCTGTCCCCCTTTCCAGATTAACTCTCTAAAAAAGGGTTTTCATTTTTTTTCTTGTTCAAAGTTTTTATTGAAGTTTACATAAGAAGAACAAATAGAAAAGCATGTAAACTCATAAATGGGAGACATTCATAACCATTAATCGCAAATTTAACTATACAAAACAGTTAAAAAGCATCAAAAATAATAAGATCTAGTAGCAATTCAAATAACAAGTAGTAATGGGACTGTAAGATTCTTAGTAGTCATTAAATCTAATAAGTCATGCCTCCAGACCACACATCCACCCCAAATGGGCACAAACTGTGGATGAGTGGGGGCACATTATAAACTGATAAGAGTGTATTCATTAAAGTATCTAGGTAAATTGAAAGAGATGTGAAAGGGTGAAGATTCTCATTTTGTAGATCTTAGATGCTCATACATTTTCAAATAAAGCTATGAAACGTAAAGATCAGAATAACAGAAAATATACAATATGGAACTTTCTCTGATCTTATAACTATGAATATGAAAGAAGAAGAAGTATCCTATAAATATAGGTTATTTGAAAGGAAGTAAGGGAAGTAGTTGGAGAGGAAAAGGCTGGATACGTAGGAGATGCGGGACAATATAATTCAATGATGACTGAAATAGTGATGCCAATCTAAAATACCCGCCACTAATAGAACAGTATGAAATAGGAAAGTAGGGGTAAAATCATAGAGAGAAAGAGGGAGAAGGGAGTTGGGAAAATCTCCCCTAATGGTAGTGCGGCCCACGTCCAGGAAATGCTATGATCAATAATTAAATATATAGAAGATTTATTGAGGCAACAACAAAGAACAATCGAAATCTGAAGGCAGGAAGTGTTTTACCCAGGGTTTACAGATTTTGTGGAATGTCCCTATGTTTTCATCCTCAATGTTTAGCTTCAGCCACGATCAAAGTTGCCGATTTCCAAGCCTTGGCTATGGTTTGTTTGGCTGCAGTTGTAAGATTAATAAGGAGTTGAAATTGATGTCGAGTAAGCGTATTAGGTTTAAGATTCAGAAGGGCCACTGCTGGATCTGGAAAGATGGATATTTCCAAGGCTTTAGAGGCCATATCAAATATTTTTTTCAAAAATTCTTGGGCCAATGGACATTGCCACCAAATATGAAAATTGGTACCTGGTGTGGTACAACCTCAAACAATTTTCTTGGTATGATGGGCTAAATTTTGCTATTCTGGCTGGTACTAAATACCATTGTGCCAGAACTTTAAAATTAGTTTCCAATGCAAAACAATTAGGAGAAGAAGGACCAGTCATCTTTATCGATTATACGGTTTATATCTAGCGACCATTTAATAGGATAGGAGGTTAATGTTTCATTGGGATTATAAGTGAGATGTTGGTATAGGGATGAACTCAGTCCTCTGATGTGTGGGTCACTCTTGCATATACTTTCAAATTGTGACATTTGGTGAAGTAATGAACCCGCACTAATAAAGCGTGTATAAAAATTCTTACTTTGTAAGTATCAGAAAAGTTCAGTTTTAGGAATTCCAAAGGTTTCACAAAGTGATGGGAATTTATGGATAGAATTAGAGGAGACTAGTTTATGTAGTTGGGTTAAACCATTAGAAGACCAATTTGAAAAAGTTGATGGAGATTTCCAGGCAGGATAAAAAGCAGGGTTTCTAAGGAATGAAAGAAGGGGATTATGTGGGGATTGGAGGCTATGGGAAGTCCTATATTTGCCCCAAATAGACAGGGAGTGTTTAGTAATGGGATTAGAGAGGTGGGATCTATCTTTGGGTTGGAGCCATAACAAGTTGGCCACTGACATGGGGTCAATGTCAACAGATTCGACAACAACCCATAGAGGGATTGCCACGGTGGTGTGATACTTAGGGAGCAGTGATAATTGAGCTGCGTAGTAGTAGAAAGAAAAGTTCGTCAAGCCCAATCCCCCTTTAAGTTTAGGTAGACAGTGTTTTTACAGGTATGCGAGGTTTGATATTTCCCCATATAAACAACAGAACCCTACATTGTAAAAGCTTTATGAAATAAGACGGTAATGAAATAGGAAGCACTCTAAATGGGTACAAAAATTTTGGTAATATCCTCATCTTTATGGCATTAATCCGGCCTAGCCAGGACAAGGGAAGGGAAGACCACTGCTTCATTAAGTTAGTGACTTGTTTTGATAATGGAAGATAATTGGCTGCGAAGATGTCAGATAGAGAGGTCGTGATTTGTACTTCTAATAATGAAATTTGGTGAGAAACCCAATGAAATGGTAGGGAGGATTGGGCTTGAAGAACTTTGGCTTGTGTCAACAAAACATTTAGCGTGTTCGATTTTGTGGGGTTGACATATAGTCCAGAAATATGTGCATATTTGTCCAAAAGAGCTATTAGAATTGGGGCGGACAGATGAGGATGGGTTAAGAAAACAAGAATGTCATCTGCGAAAAGATAGACTTTATGTTGGTTCCCTCCCAATTCTATGCCTTTGATGTTGTGTTTAGATCTAATTAATATTGTAAAGGGTTCTATAAGTAGGACAAATATTAATGGGGAGAGGGGGCAGCCTTGTCTCATTCCCCTCTTGATGTCTATCATCGCTGATTTGTAGCCAGCATACTTAACATATGCCCGTGGGTTATCATATAGAGAAGAGACCCATGTCATTAAATGTTTCCCAAAACCCCATTTTTGGAGTATGTACCGTATGAAAGGCCAAGTGACCGAGTCAAATGCCCTTCTAATATCCAAAGATAAGAGACAGATCGTAATGTGTCAAACTTTACCTGCATGTTCTAGAGGGAGGGCACGTCTGATATTGTCACCCGCTTGGCGTGTGGGCATGAATCCCGTTTGGTCACGATGGGTTAGTCGGCCTATAATAGTATTAAGTCGGTTCACTATAATGTTGGCTAATAATTTAAAGCGGGATTCCGTCCCTGAAAAAAAAATTTAAAAGTCAGCAGCTACAAACACTGTAGCTGCTGACTTTAAATAAATACTTACCTGTCCTGGGTGCCCGCGATGTCGGCCGCCCGAGGCCGACCCGTCCCTCGGCTCTCGGGTCCCGGCACCGCCATCCTAAGTAAGGGAAACAGGCAGTGGAGCCTTGCGGCTTCACTGCCGGTTTTCTACTGCGCACTCGCGAGCGGCGTTCTTTGAATGGCCCTGTGGTGTTCTGGGAACACACACAGTTCTCAGAAGGTAACGGGGCCGCTCACCGAGCAGCAAAACACGCCGCGGAATAAGAAGAGGCTGATTAGGAAGACTGCCTAGCAATAAGGGTTTAGGTAAGTTTTACATTTTTTTTTTTTTTTTTTTTTATGATTTTTT
Organism: Lithobates clamitans; assembly: GCA_037952925.1. Classification (NCBI taxonomy): domain Eukaryota; kingdom Metazoa; phylum Chordata; class Amphibia; order Anura; family Ranidae; genus Lithobates; species Lithobates clamitans. The sequence continues at coordinate 230,787 of JBBGZY010000831.1, forward strand.
AATGCAATTTTTTTTTTTTAGGGTGGCCCTCCACTTTAATGTTCAGATTCAGTAAGGATATGGGGCGGTAATTTGTCCAGGAAGTAGAATCTGATTTAGGTTTCGGAAGCATGGTTATGATGGAGGTTAGTGTTTCAGTTCTGAACGAATGTCCAGTAAGTATAGAATTGAAAGCTCTAGTTATTACGGGTGTCAAAATTGGCGCAAAGTGTTTATAATAAGAAGTTGAAAGCCCATCTGGGCCTGGTCTTTTACAAGGTTTTAAGGCTTTGATGGCATTCTGGACTTCGATTGCTGTTATGGGGCTCTCAAGGTCAGTATACTGTTCACTCTCTAGGGTAGGAAAAGTGATATTAGCAAGCAATGCATCTGCTTTGGTCTTATTAAAATCTTGAGTAGGGGAGTATAGTTTAGCTAGATTAGAACAGAATACTGCTAATATTTTAATGGGATTACTAGTATATGCGTCAGGGGATGTTTTCAATCTTATAGGTGCCTGTGATTAATTGCCTTTTAAACTACGTGCCATAGAGGTATCAGGTTTACTAGCTTTGAGATATTAGATATGCTGGCGCTTATGTATGAGTTTATCCTCGGAATCTGTTAAGAATAAATCTAGATCTAGACGGGCTTTATCTAATTTTGCATTAGTGATGGCATTTGGGGAGGATTAAATGGCTATGTGACATGTGTTGAAGTCAGCCTCCAACTTAGTGAAAAGGGCTTTGCGTGTTCTTTTAAGGGTTACAGCTTGTTGTATACGTTTACAGTGGAGTACAGTTTTATGAGCTTCCCATAGTGTAAGGGCAGAGATATATTTTCTGTGTCATTGGTTGAAAAGTATTCTGTGAGTGCTATTTCAATCTCAAGACGAAATTGAAAAGTGTAGAGTCGTTTATATACCAAGTCCTATCTTGTGACCTGGGTAGAGGGGAGGCTAATGTGGTGTATATACTGCGCAATGGTCTGTCCACGGGGAAAGAATGATTTTAGAGGAAAGAATCTCCGGGATCATGCCAGAAGAGAGAAATATGTGATCAATGCGTGAGAAGGAGTTATGTGGGTATGAGTAGTGTGCGAAGCGTCTACTAGTGGGATTAAGTTCACACCATGTGTCTACTAGTTTATATGTGGTAAGTAGCGGTTGGATCGTTGTCTGGTTAGGACTGGTAATTGGGACTGATGGGGATTTGTCTAGAAAAGGAAAAATAGTCGTGTTGGAATCTCCGCACAAGATAACTGTTCCAAATTTGGTGTTTCTACCACCTAGAGTAGATGTGATAGAAAAGCCACCGGCATTTATTAGAGGCATAATAAGATACAATAGTGATTGCAATGTCTGAGATATGGCCCATGAGCAAGAGATATCTACCTTCGGGATTACTCAGTTGTGAGGTGAGGGTTAATGGCACGTATTGATGAAAGCCTATTAGAGTGCCTCGTTTGACAGTGGCTGAAGCTGTGTAAAATTGAGGGTAGGAGGGAGAAAGGAACTCGCTTCCTGTTGCCTCCCTCCGTTTGTAAGTAGGAGTTGTTTGTAAGTCGAATGTTTGTAACTAGGGGACCCCCTGTATCCTAAACATTCAGGAGTAATATATAAATAAAGCTATCAAGGTTAGATGTTTAACAAGTAAGTATCAAAACAGTCATATGTTCAGTGTTCAATTGTACACCTGTATGTGACCTGAAAATGATTATGCAAAGACTCTGTTTAGCCTCATGCACATGGACGTTTTTACAGCTGCTTTTTTGAGCTTTTTTTGCAGCTTAAAAAGGCCTGTCTATGTTAGTCTATGGCTTCATGCCCACCTAGGCGTTTTTGAGCTGCAAGTGGCATAGGCGTTTTTAGCTGTAAAAAAACCCAGGACCAGTGCGTTCTGAAAGACGTTTTTCAGCTGTAAAAACGTTCTAACGCTGAAAACGCTTAAAAACGCTCAAAAACGCTCAAAACGCTAACGCGGAAAAACGCTCAAAAACGCAAAAAAACGCTATTGCAAAAACGCTGAAAAAGCTGAAAAAAGTTTAAAAAATTCACTGCAAAGATACTGGCGTTTTTCATAAACGTTTTTTTTAACAGCCTGTGTGCATGAGGTGCATGAAATCGTAGTGAGTCACTGCAATTTGTAAAAAATAAGTTTTAGGTTTACAGGTGAATTTTAAAGAATACTAGGATCTTTAAAAAAAAAAAAGAGTTCCTGAGAAAGGACAAAAATATTAGGTCATGTCCAAATACAGATGTCGAAGTCTGTGGTATTTCCAACAGTAGTGGTCATCCGTCAGTATATGATACTGAGGGCCTCTAATTGGGGCATTTCTGGTATAATCGGGCTGCTAATAGGGTCCACTGGTAACAATTATGATTTCTCCCAATTTATCGCTAATCTTCCAAATTCCTCTACTATATTCATTGCCTTTCTCAGAGATTGCCCAGTGTCCCCCAGGAAAAGAAGAACATTGTCCGCATACAGTGCAATTCTTTCCTCCCCTATCCTCCTCTGGAATGCTTTCATCTCGGGGCTTGATCTTATTGCAAATGCCAATGGTTCCATCACAAGGGCAAAGAGCAGGGGCAACAATGAGCACCCCTGTCTTTTCCCCCTTATCAGTTGAATCTTTTCCAAATATTCATTGTTGATTCTGACTTCAGTGCTTGGGTCATTATACAACATTTTTATCCATCCAATAAAAGAAGATCCAAACCCAAATTCCTCCAGACTATCAAAAGCTTTAGTCATGTCTAAAGACAACACAGCTCTTGATCCCATATTCTCTGACGGTGTCTGCAGGTTCAGGAATACCCTTGATATTCATACTATTGAATCTATTAGCAATAAATCCGATTTGGTCTGGATGGATACATTTTGGAGCAATTTTATTCAACCTAGCTGCCAGCACCCTAGCTAATATTTTAGCATCAAAGTATGACAAACAAATTAGTCTATATGATGCTGCATCTAACGGGTCTTTCCCCTCTTTATGTATCACTATAATAGTTGCTTCTAGAATCGAGGCAGGCAATTTCCCCTCCATCGCCGCTCCCCTCAATGCCCTAAGCAACTCCGGGAGTAGTATTTCTCCATAATATTTATACATCTCCGTCGGGAGGCCATCCGGTCCAGGGGATTTTTGATTAGCCATCCTGGCTGCTGCCTGTTGAAGTTCTCCAAGAGTTATTGGGGCTTCCAAGTTCTCTCTATCCCCTTGTGTAATGGTCGGTATCTCCAGGTTCCTCAGGAATTTATCCATTTCTCCCTCCTCATCTATCCTCTGCGATGTATACAATGTTCTGTAATGGTCACTAAATGTATCTTTAATCTCTGACGTAAGAGAAGAAATCCCTCCTCCTATTGTCCTGATTGTGGGTATAGCGGAGGGGGGAGAATTGGTTTTCACCAAATGAGCCAGCATTTGTCCCACGCTTTCCCTTTCTCCAAAAGAGCATTGCTTCTGAAAAAGTCGCCTATTCTCCACCTTCCTTATGACTGCTATTTTATAGTCTTGTTGTTTATTTAACCATATTTTTTGCTTCTCCGGGGATAGATCGCTTACATAGTTGTTTTCTGCCTCTATCACCTCTTTTCTGATACTTTCCTCCCATTCCCTAGATTCCTTCTTAATTTTAACCACCTACTGAATCAATATGCCTCTGAGGAATGCCTTCAAGGTGTCCCAGAGCATCCCAGACGACGCCGTACCTTCATTAAACTCCACAAACTCTTAATTTTGGCAGGACCTCATGTGATTTCTTCATTAATTCAGTGCTAGCACTAGTGGCGAGTGAGATGCCTCTTGGTAAGTATACTATGTTTTTTATCCTTTGTAACGCTCCCACATTTCCCAGGGCCATATCTATCCTGGAGAGTACGGAATAGGAGCTTGAAAAACAAAAATATTGCTGAACATTCGGATTCCACGTTCTCCACTTATCTATCAAACCTGCTTCCTCCAAGAAATTACATTACCGACCCTTCTCTGCATTCACCGGCTGCGTCCCTGGGGGAAATCTGTCAACTTTTTTTTTTATCTAGGACCTCATTGAAATTCCCTACTATTATAACCGGCACATCTTCCTTATCTAAGATAAATACCATTAGTCTATACATAACATCCATTTTAAAAGGCGGGGATATATATTGTAACCTGGGGGACAGGTAGCAGGTACAAAAGCTCCCTGGGATGAGCAGTCTTTCAGGCACAGATACCAAATCCAGTGAAATAGTGACAAACCGTGCGGTGTTTATTTGTGATATATACAAGTCTATATACAGGTGCTGTACAGTGTTCCAAAAAAAACAAATAGGAACAAAAATAGCCAAAACAAAACCTAGCCGTGTCTCGGCACTAACTAAACAATATTTACAGATCCTAACTACCAGGCTGAGCAAGCCTACAGTTTGTCAGCTTCCACATACCTTTTTGCTCTCCTACACAGAAGTAGTCTGAGTATCCCAGGCCAAGAGCAAAGGCTGTCTGCTCAGGTGAGCTTAAATTAGCCTGGGGGAGAGGACCAAGACCTGAACTGGACCATGGATCAGAGATCCCTGAACGTGTATGAGAGGAGCCTGGGAGATGTATAAACCCCGAACAGGACTTTTCCTGGCTCTCTCTGGGACGCTCTGCTACAATATATATATATATATATATATATATATATATATATATATATATATATATATATATATATACCGTATTTATCGGCATATAACACGCACAGGCGTATAACACGCACATTCATTTTAAGAGGGAAGTTTCAGGAAAAAAACTTAAATTTTAAATAAGGAACTTTGAAGCAAAATAAGGGTCAGTGCCCATCTGCAGCCTCACCATTGCCATCAATGCAGCCTGATCAATGCCCACCTGCAGCCTCACAAGTGCCATCAATAGAGCCTTATTAGTCCACATCAATGCAGCCTCGCCATTGCCATCTATTGACTTCCTATTATAGAGGCCGCCAAGTAAACAGGAGATTCTCACTGTATGTAATCTGACAGCACTCGTCCCGCCCCCCCCCCACCCTGCTGCCTCCGAGGCAGCCGAAATTGTAGTATTGGCGTATAACACGCACACGCTATTTGCACCCGATTTTCATGGTGAAAAAGTGGGTGTTATACGCCAATAAATACAGTATATGCCACAACATACAACTTATTCTCCATTGAGCAATGAAGGAAGATATAACGACCTATTTCATCTATGTTGATCTGTCTGCAGGAAAAATCCCCCCGTTCTCACCATTATACTCACCCCTCTAGAATAGGAGGAGTATACTGAATGATATTTAAATTGATATTTCTTATTCTTTAATTGTGACATTGTATGTTTTGTTAAAGTGTGTTTCCTGCAGACAGACCAACCCTATTCCGTACCTTTCCGACATGAAAAGAACTGCTGCTTTCTTAACTGGGTTAGCCGGCCCCCCTGACATTCCAGGAGCCTATATTAAGTATTTTAGCCTGCATATAAGAACGGGAAGAATATAAAAGGCAAATGGAAATGGACATACAAAAATAAATTCATGTGAAATTCAAATACTCTGTTACTATCCTTTAATTCCTTGTGTTACTGTGTTGTAACCACTGTGTGAACTTCTCTATTGTAATATCTTCTAGTGATTGTTTTGTTATCAAACTTACAACTGATCTACATTACTCCTCCACTGAAGTGAACTATTACCCTCTCCCCCCCCCTTCCACTTCTCCTGTCCCCTCTCACCTCCTCCCCTCCCCTTCCCTCCTCCCCCCTTCCCCCCCCTCACCCCTCCTCCCCCCTCCCCCCTCCTCACCCCTCCTCCCCCCTCCCCCCTCCTCACCCCTCCTCCCCCCTCCTCCCCTCTCCCCCCCTCATATGTAAGATTACGTTTTTGTAGGGTACGTTTGATCCCTATGAATTCAGCTCTGCGCTTCTGTAGATCAGGTGAGAAGTTTGGGTATAGCGAGACCTTGATTCCATTATAGAGGATATTCCCCGCCTTCCGTAGCAACAACACTTTATCTTTGTAATTAAGAAATTTCATCAATAATGGCCTTGGTTATCCTCCTGGTGGTGGAGCTCTAAAATGGAACTCTATGTACTCTTTCTATTGAGAACAGCGGTGAGAGGCTATTTTCCAAACAATTCTGTGAACCATTTTTCCAAGAACTCTATAGGCTTGGAAACCACGCTCCTTTCGGGCAACCCCACCAGCCTCACATTATCCCTTTGAAGCCTATTCTCCATCTCGTCCATTTTTGACGCGTATATGCCCATCTGCTCTTTCATATTTTTAACCTCATGTTTTAATGGGTACGTATCGTCCTCTGACTTATCCTCCCTTCCAGAGCTGTTGTTCTTTCTGCTGTCTTTTATAAATCATGTCTGACCAATATTAAGTCCTCCTTCACCCCCTTTAGTTGGTCACATAGTTCCCTCAATGAAAGCTTGCATGCTTATGACTGGAATTGGGCTGTGAATGATATCCTTTCATGAAATGAGGCCTTGCGAGATATCGGGCAAAGAGTGTACCACGAACGGACGGACTATTGAGACCCCAGGAAAAAAGGCTAGCCCCATTGATCCCAGTACATAGTGCCTCAAACAGATTCTTAGTTTACAGATGATTCCAGATGGAAAGCATTTACTCAGTCAGAAACCTATTGTTACCCAGAAGTGGTAACCCTGGATCTTCAGGACACTTACCTTCATGCACCAATCTGCCGGAATCAAAGATTGCTGAGATTTGCGATCCTCATGGAGAACGATCCACGACATTGGCAGTTTAGAGCCCTTCCTTTTGGTCTCTCGGCAGCCCCGAGAATTTTCACGAAAATCATGGCCTATTTTCGAATACAAAAGATCTCAATCGTTCCATGCCTGGACGATTTTTTGATCTTTGACCAGGAGAAAGAGAACCTTTTTCAGGATCTGCAGTTAATTTTACAGGCCTTTCAGAGATTGGGCTGGAAGGTCAATCTGCAGAAGTCTTGCCTTTTTTGGTTACCTAATAGATAGTCACCCAATAGATTTTTCTTCCAGGGGAAAAAATTTCAAAGATCCTTCTCTCTGTGCGGAATTTCAGGTTGCTTGAGCGGGCCCCCCTACCCGCCACTCTCCAGTGCTCTCCGCTGCTTACCTGAGCCGTCAGCAGTGGCGGAGGCGATCGGATCCTTTCACATGCTGGGTATGTAGATGAGTGAGAGGAAGACAGCCCCCACCCGTCTTCATACCATTGCAGGGCAGAAGCACCGTCAAAACGTCACTTCTGCCCATAGCTCTTAAAGGGCCATTTTTTTTTTTTTTTTTTTTTTTTAAATGACAATTTTTTTTTTAATTGCATTTTAGAGTAAATATGAGATCTGAGGTCTTTTTGACCCCAGATCTCATATTTAAGAGGTCCTGTCATGCTTTTTTTCTATTACAAGGAATGTTTACATTCCTTGTAATAGGAATAAAAGTGACGCAATTTTTTTTTAAAGAACAGTGTAAAAATGAAAGGTAAAATCAATAAGAAAAAAAAAATTTAAACGCGCCCGTCCCGCCGAGCTTGCGTGCAGAAACGAACGCATACGTGAGTAGCACCCGCAAAAGAGCAATAATTCTAGACCTCCTCTGTAACTCAAAACATGCAACCTGTAGAATTTTTTAAACGTCACCTATGGAGATTTTTAAGGGTAAAAGTTTGTCGTCATTCCATGAGCGGGCGCAATTTTGAAGTGTGACATGTTGGGTATCAATTTATGTGGCGTAACATTATCTTTCACAATATAAAAAAGAAATTGGGCTAACTTTACTGTTGACTTATTTTTTAATTCAAAATGTGTATTTTTTCAAAAAAAGTGCGCTTGTAAGACCGCTACGCAAATACGGTAAGACAAAGTATTGAAATGACCGCCATTTTATTCTCTAGGGTATTAGAAAAAAATGTATAATATTTGGAGGTTCTAAGTAATTTTCTAGCAAAAAAAACTGTTTTTAACCTGTAAACAACAAATCTCAAAAAAGAGGCTCGGTCCTTAAGTGGTTAATGACCAGGCCATTTTTTGCGATACGGCACTGCGTCGCTTTAACTGACAATTGCGTGGTCGTGCGATGTTGTACCCACACAAATTTGACTTCCTTTTTTCCCCACAAATGGAGCTTTTGTTTGGCGGTATTTGATCACCTCTGTGTTTTTTTTTTTTTTGCGATATAAACAAAGAGCGACAATTTAGAAAGAGTTTTTTTTACTTTTTTGCTATAATACATATCTATATATATATATATATATATATATATATATATATATATATATATATATATATATATATATATATATATATATATATATATATATATATATCTATATCATATATATATATATCTATATCATATATATATACACACACAGTGGGGACGGAAAGTTTTCAGACCCCCTTAAATTTTTCACTTTTTGTTATATTGCAGCCATTTGCTAAAATTATTTAAGTTCATTTTTTCCTCATTAATGTACACACAGCACCCCATATTGACAGAAAAACACAGAATTGTTGACATTTTTGCAGATTTATTAAAAAAGAAAAACTGGAATATCACATGGTCCTAAGTATTCAGACCCTTTGCTGTGACACTCATATATTTAACTCAGGTGCTGTCCATTTCTTCTGATCATCCTTGAGATGGTTCTACACCTTCATTTGAGTCCAGCTGTGTTTGATTATACTGATTGGACTTGATTAGGAAAGCCACACACATGTCTATATAAGACCTTACAGCTCACAGTGCATGTCAGAGCAAATGAGAATCATGAGGTCAAAGGAACTGCCTGAAGAGCTCAGAGACAGAATTGTGGCAAGGCACAGATCTGGCCAAGGTCACATTTATTCATCAGTTTAGGCCGATATATATTCTTCTACATATTTTTGGTAAAAAAAAAATCCCATATTGATTGGTTTGCATGAAAATTATCACGTCTACAAACTATGGGATAGATTTAGGGACTTTTATTTTCTTTTATTGTTTTTACTAGTAATTGCGGCGATCTGCGATTTTTAACAGGACTGCAACATTGCAGCGGACAATTCTGACCCAAATTACACTTTTTGGGGACCAGTGACATTATTACATTGATCAGTGCTATAAAAATACACTGATCAATGTAAAAATGACACTGCAGGGGAGAGGTTAACACTAGGGTTGCTCAAGGGGTTGAATGTGTTCCCTAGGTGTGTTCTAACTCTAGGGCGGGGGGGGGGGGTGGGCTCACTGGGACATGAGAGACAACTGTTCCCGATCACTGGGAACAGCAGATCTCTGACATGTCCCCTGTCAGAACAGGGATCTGCTTGTTTACACTGGCAGATCTTTGTTCTGCCTCTGTACTAGGCGATCGTGAGTCGCCGGCGGACATCGAGTCTGCCAGACCTGTTGACATGCTTCCACAGTGTGCGCCCACCCGAGCCGCCGTACAGGTGGCAGTATATCTGCGTGAGCTGGTCGGCAAGTGGTTAAAGATTACCTTTCCTTTGGCCTCAACATTAGGGAGAAGGATTTATGATTTGGAGTCCCTCTCTTGTATAGACCTTTTCTTGAGAATTTTAGATAACAGGTAATGATTAGTCCTGATCCTTTGTACTTACCCAAAGTCTCTTCCAATTTTCACAGATCCCAGGAGGTAGTTCTTCCCAGTTTTTGTTCCTCCCCCAGGAATTTGAAGGAGGAAAGATTTTGTTTTTTGGATGAGAAAAGATGTCTTCTACATTATTTAGAAGTGTCTAGTGAGTTTACGAAATCCTCCCAACTCCTAATTTCATTTAGTGTCCTCAAAAAGGGGACCAAAGCATCCAGAGGTTACATTTTCAGATGTATTAGGGAAACTATTTGTGAAGCTTACAGGTCATAAGTTCAGACCCCTCCTACCAGAGTTAGAGCTCATTCTACTAGATCTCTGGCCGCATCATGGGCAGAAAGAGCGGAAGCATCATGGGAAGAAATATCCAAAGCTGCTTTCTGATCCTCCTCTCACTCATGCATTCATCAAGCATTATAGAGTCCAGATGCTCTCCAGCCAGGACGTCTCCTTTGGAAGGAAAGTGCTTCAAGCTGTCATCCCTCCCTAGTGTATAGAATCTTGTTTATCCTCTCAATTAGCTGTCCTGGAAGATGAAGGGGGAAAACCTTACCGGACTTACCGGTATAAATCTTCCAGGACAGCATCTATATTCCCACCCTATTCTTTATTCACTGGTCTCCTTATTTAACCTGGTGGTGTTTTAGTGAGATTCTGTTACTCCTCTGCTTGGTACACTTTTGGTGGAGGTTTACTTGATCAGAGGAAAGGGAGTGGCCTTTTAAATTGTGCTTAAATTGTGTTTCCTGTAAAAGGTGGAGCCAATCATCTCTCAAGTAGCTGTCCTGGAAGATTCATAGACTTACCAGTAACAGTATTTCTAACGAGGGTTTGTGTGTGTGTATATGTATGTGTATATATATATATATATATATATATATATATATATATATATATATATACACACACGCACACAGTGTATCTCACAAAAGTGAGTACACCCCTCACATTTTTGTAAATATTTTATTATATCTTTTCATGTGATAACGCTGAAGAAATTACACTTTGCTACAATGTAAAGTAGTGAGTGTACAGCTTGTATAACAGTGTACATTTGCTGTCCCCTCAAAATAACTCAACACACAGCCATTAATGTCTAAACTGCTAGTAACAAAATTGAGTACACCCCTAAGTAATAATGTCCAAATTGGGCCCGAAGTGTCAATATTTTGTGTGGCCACGATTATTTTCCAGCACTGCCTTAACCCTCTTGGGCATGGAGTTCACCAGAGCTTCACAGGTTTCCACTGGAGTCCTCTTCCACTCCTACATGACAACATCACAGAGCTGCTGGTGGATGTTAGAGACCTTGCACTTTTCCACCTTCTGTTTGAGGATGCCCTACAGATGCTCAATAGGGTTTACGTCTGGAGACATGCTTGGCCAGTCCATCACCTTTACCCTCAGCTTCTTTAGCAAGGCAGTGGTCGTCTTGGAGGTGTGTTTAGGGTCGTTATGTTGGAATACTGCCCAGCGGCCCAGTCTCCAAAGCTAGGGGATCATGCTCTGCTTCAGTATTTCACTGTACATTTTGGCATTCATGGTTCCCTCAATGAACTGTAGCTCCCCAGTGCCGGCAGCCCCAGACCATGACACTCCCACCACCATGCTTGACTGTAGGCAAGACACACTTGTCTTTGTATTCCTCACCTGGTTGCTGCCACACACATCTGAACCAAATAAGTTAATTTTATCTTGGTCTCATCAGACCACAGGACATGGTTCCAGTAAGTTGTGTTTTTAGTCTGCATGTCTTCAGAAAACTTTTTGCGGGCTTTCTTGTGCATCATCTTTAGAAAAGGCTTCCTTCTGGGATGACAGCCATGCAGACCAATTTGATGCAGTGTGCAGCGTATGGTCTGAGCACTGACTGACTGACCCCCACTCCCTTCAACCTCTGCAGCAATGCTGACAGCACTCATGCGTCTGTTTCCCAAAGAAAACCTCTGCATATGACGCTGAGCATGTGCACTTCAAAGTGACTTCTTTGGTCGACCATGGCGAGGCCTGTTCTGAGTGGAACCTGTCCTGTTAAACCACTGTATGGTCTTGGCCACCATGCTGCAGCTCAGTTTCAGGCTCTTGGCAATCTGCTTATAGCTTAGGCCATCTTTATGTAGAGCAACAATTCTTTTTTTTTTTATTTTTTTTTTTAGATTCTTAGAGAGTTCTTTGCCATGAGGTGCCATGTTGAACTTCCACTGACCAGTATGAGAGAGTGAGAGCGATAAAACACAATTTAACACACCTGCTCCCCGTTTACACCTGAGACCTTGTAACACAAACGAGTCACATGACATTGAGGAGGGAAAATGGCTAATTGGACCGAATGTGGACCTTTTTACTTAGGAGTGTATTCCCTTTTGTTGCCAGCAGTTTAGACATTAATGGCTACACACACTGGATATAAAAAGTCTACACACCCCTGTTAAAATGTCAGGTTTTTGTGATGTAAAAAAATGACAAAGATAAATAATTTCAGAACTTTTCCCACCTTTTAATGTGACCTATGAACTGTACAAATCAATTGAAAAACAAACTGAAATAGGAGTCGGTACGCACTTGCCATCATTTAAAGTGCCTCTGATTAACCCCAAATAAAATTCAGCTGTTCTAGTAGGTCTTTCCTGACATTTTCTTAGTCGCATCCTACAACAAAAGCCATGGTCCGCAGAGAGCTTCCAAAAGATATGTTTAGTGCAAAAACAACACTGCACATCACCAAAAGAACACCATACCCACCGTGAATTATAGTGGTGGCAGCATCATGCTTTTGGGGTTTTTCTTCAGCTGGAACAGAGACCTTAGTCAAGGTAGAGGGAATTCTAACCAGTTTCAAATACCAGTCAGTATTGACACAAAACCTTTAGGCTTCTGCTAGAAAGCTGAACATGAAGTGGAACGTCATCTTTCAGCATGACAACGACCCAAAGCATACATCCGAATCGACAGATGAGCAGGGGGGTACAGTGGTAATACAGATTTGCAGGGGGGTACAGTGATCTGAGTTGTGAATGTGCAGGAATTGGGGCTGATCTGAGGACTGGAGGTGCAGGAATTGGGGCTTATCTGAGGAGTGAGAGTGCAGAATGTTAATTTTTTTACATACGCAGATCCCCGCTCTGCCTCTCTGTAGAGTGATCATGGGTGGCCGATGGACATCGCATGCGCCCCCTATCGCTCTTAAAGCGGCCGACATACACCTACGGCGATTCGCACAGCCGTGCCAACCTGCCACAGTATTATACTGCAGCAGGTTAGCACCGCTGCGTCGGCAAGCAGTTATTATACATTGCACCATCTATTTCTGTATATGGATGATGGCACAATAATTATTTTAATAAAAGAAAAACATTCAAGTTCCTTTTTCTTAATCGATATACAATTTTCACATGACCCAGCCCTTTCCTAGCCTGTCTGCAGTGAAGCATAAGCAGGAGGAGCTTCCAGTTCTCTGCTGCTGGTCACATTTTCAAAATAAAATAAAAAACAGCCTTTGAGTACAGAGTAAAAGTAAATAATTTTATATAAAACTATTCAAAATGTCATACAAATTTATATTCAAAATCAAATCTTTATTATTATTTGCTAGTAACATGGTGTGGGTGGATTTCTGCCAATCACAGGCTTTCACACCTGTGTCCTAGAATAAGAGGGAGGCGAAGCCTCCAGCAATCTACATATGTTCCGCCCCCATTGTGTTTAGCTGGCTAGTGGTCATGGAGGAGGAAGGGAATGGGCTGTCATTTACCACTGTGTATACGCCCACATGTGTGACTGTATAGTCACATGGGCTGGTCAGATGTGATAGGAAATACTCAGCATAGAAACTCGCCTAAAACTGAGCACGTGCAGAGCTGCCAACACTGCTCTGCAAAATCCCTAGCTAAAATGGGGACTTGGACAGAAGGGGGAGATGGAGAACAGCAGGATCTGTTATAAGAGCAAAAAAACAGAAGGGAGAGGGTTATCAGCTCCTCCTTAATAGCGTCCGGTATTCTCTAGTGGGCAGTGATTGGCCATGAATCAGCCTTGCCCTATCGAGATTCGACCGGTTCCACTGTCTATTTGGGGCGATTCCAAAAATAAAATAAATGTTGCAGAACCCCAAATTTAGTTGTCCTCTGAATTGGAAATGTACTTATAGAAACAAGTTTGTGAAAGTCACACAGTAATTCTTCAGAGTACAGGCCGGTGGTGAAGCTATTAATCATTTATTGATTATCCTTGTAGAAAAATATCCAAACAAATTAATTAACTTACATAAACATAAATATAATACAAAAAAGTGTATCCCTATATCCAATTCATATTAAAAGACCTAATGTCTAAAGGGGGCAGCGGTGGCCACCATTCTCAAACTCCACCTTACATAGCCTCACTCTCACATACACACACGCAGATCATAATCGATCAACCGATCGAAAAGTTTTTGCTGGTATAGATATCCTGGAACACTGAAAAAATACCAGTAATTATGTTTGAATTGTCCTCATAATGGATGTATTAGTGTTCAAGGCACTTGTCTTCAGTGTAGATGAAATAAAAAGGATTTGTAAACAGTGCTGGTGTAGTGTGAAAGTTCCTTATTGATCCCTTTAAGCTAACTTGTTGCAGAGACAACTTCCATATTGGGGAATGTGCATATAACACTTAAACGATCGTAGATTGATGACACATAGTATCAAGTTAAGTGTAGCACTTGTATTGTACTTGTTGGATATAGCTGACTATGTTAGCAGCAGTAAAGGGACATCATACAGCTCACCGTATCCTGTAGTTGAAAGATAGTTACAGCCTCCAGTATCTAGACGGGATCATCGTGATCCATAGGTTTCCATCACAGCCTCTGCAGGGGATCCAAGTGTGGTGGATGCGTTGATCAACTGTTTCATGAAATCTTGACCTCAGTTAAGCTGCATAGATATCTTCCGTAATATTAGCTGCAGTGGTCAGTCTCTAATTTAGCTGGCGGACCGAAGGAATTTAGAGGGGGGAGGGGGGGAGAAAGCCATGTATGGCTGGATAAGTGGATGGCCGTCCCAGTGTCCTCCTCACGGTTACCATATAGACCTGATGCTTACATGTTTCGCTTTGTAGCAAGCTTCTTCAGAGCATGATCCTGACCTTTGGCGTGTTCCCGACCATCCCTGTTTGCCTGTGACCCTGAACCTTGGCGTGTACTCTGTTGTCCTTGTCTGCTTGTGGCCCTGACCTTGGCTTGTCCCTTACTTTCCCTGCTGCCTCCTTCCTCTTCTCCTGTAGTCTACCGTGAGCATGAGCTGTGAGACCCTGGGGGTTGCGACCTGGAGCCAGACTGCAGCGCAGTCCATCCTTACCATTAAAGGCTCTGGTGAACACCTAGTGCTCTTAGACTCCGTGCCCTCGGGAATCTATGCTCTAGCTCCCAGTGGGATCTGTGTCAGTGATCCAGTAGACCTGCTTCCTGAACCTCCCAGGGTTCAATCTGCAGCAGTCAGCCGTAGGGTCCACTACCTTGCGGTGCACTCCTGATCCCAACGGTGTGCATCTGTCACCCAGCCTCTAGGTGACCTGACAGTTATATGCACATTCCCCAATATGGAAGTTGTCTCTGCAACAAGTTAGCTTAAAGGGATCAATAAGGAACTTTCACACTACACCAGCACTGTTTACAAATCCTTTTTTATTTCATCTACACTGAAGACAAGTGCCTTGAATACTAATACATCCATTATGAGGACAATTCAAACATAATTACTGGTATTTTATCAGTGTTCCAGAATATCCATACCAGTAATCGCTTTTCGATCGGTTGATCGATTATGATCTGCGTGTGTGTGTGTATGTGAGAATGAGGCTATGTAAGGTGGAGTTTGAGAATGGTGGCCACCGCTGTCCCCTTTAGACATTAGGTCTTTTAATATGAATTGGATATAGGGATACACTTTTTTGTATTATATTTATGTTTATGTGAGTTAATTAATTTGGATATTTTTCTACAAGAATAATCAATAAATGATTAATAGCTTCACCACCGGCCTGTCCTATTTGAAGAATTGCTGTGTGATTTTCACAAACTTGTTTCTATAGGATCTGTTATAACCCTGCCTGTCAGTGGATTTTAGCATTGTGATTTCACTTCCACTTTAATGAGCTTAATCTGGAGAGAGATAGATTTGTGCTACAAACAAAGACAGTGGTGGGAAGCACACAACTTCATGAATCTTTGTCATTGCTCTTTATCTACGAGACACTCCTCCAGATCTGCCAGGTCTCTACAATCCAGATCTTTCACTCTGACAACAACGTATTATAGCTCACGCCAATGCTGAAGCTTCTAAAATTCAGGCAGCCCTTGCCCAAAAGAAAGCAATTACAGAGATGGAAGCAGAAGCTTCAGAAACTGCCTGCAAAAAAAGCACTGATGGAAGTAGAGGCGGAAGCAGAAGCCACATGCAAGAGAGCATAGATTGAAACCTTGAAGAAGCAATATGAGCTTGCCAGAGCAAGCTGCTAGTGAAAGAAAAGGCAATAACAGCAGCAGACACTTGTTTTGCGTTTTACACATATTTCTCTCACACTCCCAAAACTTCAGCTCCAAGCCTACCACTTCCCAAGCCAATCTAACTATGCTTCCCTCAGTATACCAGGCCTTTGCACCACAGAAAACTGTAGACACCAGTATGCAGATAGAAAAAAGACTGCGTAGTCCATGAAGTCTGCCCATTTTTTTTTCGTTAACTTTTTTTTGTACGTATAGATCTGTGCTTGTCCCAACCATGTTTGAAGCCATTTACTGTTGACTGTCTCACTACCTCTGCTGAAAGTTTATGGAAAGCATCAACTACCCTTTCAGTAAAGTAATATTTTCTAAAATTTAGTTTTCAACTTTCCTCCAGTTAGTTTGAGGTCATGTCCCCGTGTTCTTGATCTTGGTTTCATATTGAAAAAAAAACTGCCCACCTGAATCTTAATCACCCCCTTATTTATGTAAAGATTTCAATCATGTCTCCCCTTTCCTTTCTTTCCTCCAGATTGTACAAATCGCTTCAGGAACCTCAAATGTTTTATCCCCCAGACTTTTCACCATTTTTATTATCCATTTCGGAACTTGTTCTATCTTATCAATATCTTTTTGTAAGTGAGGTCTCCAAAACTGGACACCGTATTTTAAATAAGGTCTCACTAAAGATCTATATAAGGGAATTAGAACCTCCTTCCCCCTGGTGATCTCTCTAGTGATGCATCCTAGAATTCTATTAGCCTTTCCCACTGTCTGGTCACACTCTTTGCTTATTTTGCATTTATCTGAAATAAGTACCCCTAAATATTTTTCTTCTGTAGTGCTGGCTAACCCTGTACCCTTTTTTATTGGTGCATTATTTTACATTTTTACATTATTTTACATTTTACATTGAACTGCAGTTTCCACTGCTTTGACCAATCTTCCAGCAATGCAAAATCATATTCCATGTTGCAGACAGCTCTAGGAATAGGATACAGACACCTCCATGGCTATCAGATCACAGACAATACATCTTGCCAGTATACTGCTCCACAGCTGCAACCCAACACAGCAATCAACTCTAAGCCAGTGTCAGGTATGAATGCATTTGCACCACCATACCTACCAAAGTGGCTCAATCTTGGCACACTAGCTAATGAAATTAATCCTGTTCCGAAGGAAGCTGTACATCCTGTTTAGGGTCAAGTACGCTGGCTGTGTGGGATTTTGACTTGCACAAGTCTTTTGGAGGAGAGTGCGGACTTGCTGTGTCCAGATGCTTTCAGAGCAGCCATTTCCATGTGGCCTGGTGTCTCAGGGCAGGAAGTGAGGTCGGGAGTGAAGAAAGTTTCTCGGCAGGCATGTTTTAGGTATGAAACACTTGCCTGGTAGTTTGTGTTGACAAGCCCCATGCACTGTTCCAGTGCAGGCGTCCTGTCCACAGCGCCAGCCCAGGATCCTCACTGCTCGACTTTTCAGGGCTACAGAGTAGATAGTGGAAGCCATTGTCCAATCCATGTACTGGTGCGTCATGGAGGAGACTAAGAGCGGAAGCAGGTCTTGGACACCTGCAGACTCTGGCCCTAAGGTAAGAAAGAGGCAAATGGGAGTTCCTCTTTTCTTACTCCCTGGTGGAGAGGGCAACACAGGTTTTAATTTAATTTTCTGTACTATCCACAGACCAGCATGGCTGGTCTGGGTAGTCTGGCTGTGTGTGTGCATATCCCCTTTTCCCTAGTGGGGGTGGGGCTTCACTTGGGCCTTCCTAAGTTGCTGGGGTGCTGGTCACTGGGTGGTTGTCTGCACCCTGTTTCTCCTTGCAAAAGGCTGTTACCACCCCTTTTGTCCTCTCTCTCTCTCTGAGGACAAAAGATGGGAACAAAAAGAGCGCAAAAGGGGAACCACCTAAGGAAACATGCGCAGCTTGCAAGTACAGGTTATCTAGTTCCTAATCGACAGCTCCAGTGCTGCAACACTCTTTTAAGGGAATCCTAGAGAGCATGAAAAAATAAATGACAAACTCTTCAGTCATTTTATATCGCTCATGCATGATTCTTCAGGTCAGGGTCCATTTCCCAGCACCTCCAGCTCCAGTGCTGCAGCGGTATCTCCAGCACCTACTCAGGTGGGTCAAGAGCAGGGCACTCTGGATGAAATGGAGGAAAGTTTCTGAATCTGAGGAAGACCCACTTAAGGCAGTATACGCTATGGAATTGGAAGAAATAAGGAGCAGTCAGTATACGGTCAGTTGTATGCCAGACTCTATCCTAACCAGGCTGGAACCTTCCCCATACACATGGCATTGAAGCAGGCTATCCTCCAAAAGTGGAAGGATCTGAGAAGGAAAGTCCCCCCCCAATAATCTAAAAGCAGAGGTTTCCTTTTAAGGATAATTATAGCTGCCTGTGAGATGAGTGCACCATATTGAATGCCTCCTTATCAAAGATTTCAAAATAGTCAGAACTATCTTTCAAAGACTTGGGTTTGCTTAAAAATCTCATGGATAGGAAAGCCAAGGTTTTTTTTTAGGCATACCTGGGAGGCGTGCTCGATAAGTTTCAGGCTGGCTTTGGCCTCCACGTGCGTAGTTTGTGCCTTAGACCTTTGGTTAAGGCAGCTATGCTCGCACCTGGAGGGTGATACGCCAGAGGAGAATATCTTGGACGCCCCTCCAATGGTGAGCAAAGCAGTGGCATACATTGCTGATGGTTTCACTGAATCTCTAAAGTTCACTGCCAGATCTATGGCTTTAACAAACAGGAGATCAGTTTGGCTGAAATCTTGGAATTGAATCACTGCTTCAAAGTCAAAATGATGTGCTCTTTCGAGTTCAGTAGAACCGGTCAGGAAGAAGTTGAAATCTGTACTGGAAAGATCTGCAGACAAAAAGCTCTTCTTCAAGATATGCAGAATCAGAGAGTAATATGCCTCTTTTCCTCAGATCAAACAAATGATGGTTTCTGTTCTCACATCTTCATAAGTAGAAAACCATAGGGGGAATACCGCCTGAAGAATTTAGGCAGAATCTAAGTCTAACCATCAAAACATCTTTAGGTTTTGGGGTGGCTGATAAACCAGGGGGGGAAATCCCAAATCCAACCCCCCAACCCTCCAGGTTATGTCATGGATTCTTCAGAAACCAATATTTTTTTGAGACTTGGGAAATCATTTAGTTGACTAGAGCAAAGGTGGACCTCTGCCTAAGTTCTCAGTCCTCTATAAAAAAAAAAAAAATCTTATGAAGATTCTCGAATGACTGCAGCCATTTCTGGTTTCATATATGGCCTCTTAAAAATGTTATACTGACAACATGGGACAGTGAGAAAGAGTTGTTGCCTTTCTAGTGGACATTCCACTGTCAGTAAAACATTTGTTCAAGTAGTGGTTGAAGATTGAGACCAAAGACGACCCCAAAAAAGTTTCTCTAACACCACCATGTAATTATTACCACGTTTGCAAGCTATTGGGGATGTGGAGACCATATGTAAGATTGGATGCACAAGGAGCTGGACCAAGGGGTGGCACAGCAGTTCATCCAACTCAAGAGAGCTAAGGGCTGTCCTAGAAGCCCTGGTCGCTTTCAGCCCAGTTTTAAAAGGAAAAACATGTACAAGTGTTCTCAGACTACATGACAGCCGTAAGCTATATCAACAAGCAGGAGATACAAGAGCAGCAAACCTCATGGGTAGAGATGGGTTCGGGCATGTTCCAAACCCCACATTCCCGATCCAGGCAGGAAGTGACACTCTCAGTGAATCACCACACCAAATATAGACTATAATATTGTTAAATAGTGCAGCGCTATGAAATAAACTGAAATATAAAGTGTACAATGCTTATTAATAGTGATTGTCTCACACTCTAGTCAGTCCTTGTGTGATTGTTCAAAAAAAATGAAAAAAGAAAAAATAATAAAAATATTGAAAAAAACAACTCCTGTATTTTCTGAAAAAATGTTCTCATAAAATGTGTTGTAAACAGAAACACTTCTGTGCAGATCCTCTCTCTTGAGTATAATGCTAGGTGCACACCATCGGCAGCCAAAATGCTTGCTTACCTCAAGGATAAGTTAAAAACTCATAGGAAAGATCTTGCATTCAAATCCTCCTCATTCCTTTCTACTTCTCGGCTTATTGGTGGCAATAATCTTAGCTCCTTAGACTGCCCGTTCATGCTGGTGGCTTCACTACAGCTGATTCCAGGGAACACCCTCCTTCACTCTCTCATACAGGTTCAACTCCGCTTTAATCAGTGTGGTTTTGTAACATGAAACAACAAACACAACTACCACAGTGTTTCTCTGTTGCTACATTTATTAAACCACCCCCAAAGAGTTAAAGTAAAGTAAAAACGTCAGATAAGCATATAAAACATTGATATGTTCAGCGCAGGTCTCACACACGGTGATTAATGTGTTCTCACAGACTTGGCTTCTCCCATCTATTCATGATTCGCCCTCTCATTGGGCTTCCCCAGTAGATGGGTGAGGCCGATTAGTATGAGTCTTAATATACCCCTGAGTTGCCTAGGCAACCATCCAGGCATTGCCACGGTTTCTACAGGCTCAAGGGACACTCCCACTTCCCGAGTCCCCAGGAACTCAAATAAGCTGAGTAGGAGAGTGTGTCACCAAGGCAGACAAAACTAATCTGTATAAATACAACGTTTTCATACCTTTCCACCGCTCATTTCCGTGGCCATGTCCTGTTACATACTACACCCGAAATATTGACATATAAAACCTCAATAGATAACATAATCATATATAATAACCCCTTATTGCAAACAATTAATATTCCTATAACGACCCACAACAAGTTATTTATTATTAAAAAATATCTAATTACAATACTCCAGCTAATAGATATTATAATTAAATTTTTCTAAATTATTATTCTTAAATTTTCAAAAAAAATATTCAAAAAACTTCTTCAAAACTTTACAAAAAAAAAGAATATTAAAATCAATTGATGCTCAAATACTGTCAAGACCACATCAAATTTCATATAAACTGTACACCTATTTAACCATTATAAATAATACAATTAAAGTCAAACTCTATATTGAGCCCCCCTGGATGCTAATACTTGTGTCTCGTATATCCAGGCTGACTCACGTTGGCTTGTCTGATAAAATTGCTCCCCCCCAATGATGATCTTTTCAATCGCCCAAAATTTAAGTTTAAATTTATTTGGGTTCCTATGATGTACCTCTCTAAAATGTTTAGAGACACAATATTCTCTCTTCCCTTTTCTAATACTGTTGATGTGCTTGCGCACCCTTACCAATAGGGGTCTAGATGTACGACCCACATATTGGAGTTTGCATGAGCACTCCAACATATATACCACCCTCTCAGAGGAACATCTTTAATTCTATATATTTTGCCTGTAGCCATAGCAATAAATTCATGTTTCTTTGTTACGTTACTTCCCTTGGTAGTCCTACATGCCAAGAACCTCCCACATGTATAAAAACCTGTAAGAAAGGGAGTAAGAGCACCATTTTGTTTACTCAGAGGGTCAAGTACCCCTGGTGCTAAAAGGTCTCTTAAATGAGGTGCTTTTTTATAAACAAATGAGGGAAAGGGGGGGTGGAGGGAACATCCCCTAGTATCTTCTTCCTTAACAATACTCCAATGCTTTCTAATTATATTTTATATCTTATTTTTCTGGATATTATAACCAAAAAAAATTAAAGCATTTATAATCAAAAATACATTTTATATAAGACTTTAAGTCTACCACTTGTTTCCCATTTGAGGAGTTTTTTTTTTTTTGCTGCTAGCATTAGTAAATAGATAGGAAAGTATATAATATTTACTTGTTTTTTGTCAACATCACAGAGACTTTCTCCTGCGTTCCTGTTGAAGACTTGCTCGGCTGAGGTTGCTTCTGGCTCCTGATCCTGCTTGCTGTACTACTACGTTTATCTCTGGCTCTCTGACATTTGCTTGGCTGATTACCCGATCCGGTTACTGAAATCTGTCTTGTTTTGACGCTTACTCTGTTTACCTTATTATTTTTATTATTAAACAAGTGTGATTTAACTATACTTCTGTCTTGGTCTTATTCATGGTTCCTGATAGTAGGCGAAGGCCATGAATTCAGAACACACAGTCAATCCACTTGTTGGTAATATTTTTTCTCAGATTGGATAAGCAAGATCACCGCATGGATCAGTTTGCCATAGGGTTAAACGCTCCTGAGTCGCATGGCTCACCTGGAGTCTCCCACTGTGGCTCCTCCGGTACAACCTGAGTTGCAGGCCGTCTCTGCTGCTGCGCCAGTCTCTGTGCAGGCACCCGCCTCTTGAGTATTACCTCTACAAGAGGTATGTCTGGTTCCGCTCCGCTTCCCCAGCGTTTTGGGGGCGATCCAGTTCAATGTAGAAGGTTTTTCAGCCAGGTTGAGATTTACTTTGAGATGCTGCCCCAGGCGTTTCTCACGGACAGAAGCAAAGTAGGTTTCATGATATCTTTGCTTTCTGAGAGAGCCTTGGCCTGAGCAAACCCTTTATGGGAGACACAAAAAACCTGTTGTCTTGAGTTACCCAGAGTTTGTGGCCTCCTTTAAAAAGGGTGTTTGATGTTCCCGTACGTTCCCCTTCTGCTGCCAAGTGCCTTTTGTCCATCAGAGTACGAGAACTGTTGCAGACTACGCCATTGAATTCAGTACTCTGGTAGCAGAGGTTGCTTGGAATAATGAGGCCCTTGTGGCTGCTTTTTCTCATGGTCTCTCGGATTCCATCAAGGATGAGATAGCAGCCCGAGATATACCCACTGAGCTGGAGAGGTTGATGACGTTTGCCATCCTCATTGACTCCAGACTCAGAGAAAGACTTTCTTTTAAGGAGCGCTTGTGGAAGCCTCCTGTACGTTTGCCTTCAAGCTTTGCAGTCCCACCTGTGCCTCCCTCACCTCTCATGCCTCCTGGTACCGAGTCGGTCAGTGAAGATGAACCCATGCACTTGGCCTTCACGTGTCTCTGCGGATGAGAGTGCCTTTAGGAGGAGGGAGAGATTGTGCCTTTATTGTAGCCAGGCAGGTCACTTTTTGAAGTCTTGTCCTACCTGTCCAGGGAACGCCCGAACCTAGAGGTCCTGTCATGGACAGACCTTAGGTGGCGTTTCGTCCCCAGTTATCCAGAAGGATAAGACCCTGGTTTCGCTCACCCTTTCTTGGGCTGAGTCATCCATCGAGATACAGGCTCTAATCGACTCTGGGGCTGCAGGCCTGTTCATTGATGCTGCCTTTGTATTCGATTCCGCTGCAGCTGCGTGACACTCCACTTGCCATTGAGGCTCTTGACAGGAGACTTCTACAGCCTGCCCATGTGACTCATGAGACAGTTCTGTTGTCCATGGCCGTAGGCGCTCTTCACCATGAGATAATCTAATTCCAAGTTATTTCCTCACCTAGATTTCCGCTGGTTATTGGTTATCCTTGGTTACAGAGGCACAACCCCTCTTTTGATTGGCTCCGTTCTGAGGTTCTCTCCTGGTCACCACAATGCAGTGAGACATACTTCCAGAAGATAGCCAAGGTCCTGTGCACCTCTTCACTCTCCTCCCTGCCGGCGGAGTACCGCAATTTAAGCGATGTCTTTGACAAAATCAAGCTGGTAGTTTGCCTCCACACCAGCCTTATGATTGCGCCATACTGGTGCCATACCCCCTTGTGGCCCGGTTTACCCTTTGTCGGTGTTGGAGGATAAGGCCATGGAGGAGTATGTTGCAGACGCACTTTCTCGAGGTTTCATCTGCAAATCCTCGTCTCCTGCTGGTGCTGGTTTCTTCTTTGTGAAGAAGAAGAGTGGTGAACTGAGACCTTGTATTGATTATAGGGATCTCAATTGTTTCACAATTAAGAATGCCTACCAGATTCCATTGATTACAGAGCTATTTGACCACCTCAAGGGAGCTACGGTATTCACAAAGCTTGATTTGAGAGGGGCATACAATCTTGTGCGGATTAAGGTGGGTGACGAGTGGAAAACTGCGCTTAATACCAGAACAGACCATTATGAGTACCTTGTAATGCCTTTTGGCCTTTGTAACGCCCCGGCAGTTTTCTAGGAATTTATTAACGGTGTCCTCCGATTTGTTGCAGTTACGTGTGGTGGTTTATCTCGATGATATCTTTATAATTTTCCCTGGAGTCCCTGGAGAGCCACTACACAGATGTCTGTCGTGTGCTTCAGAAACTAAGAGAGAACAATCTCTATTGTAAACTGGAGACGTGCGAGTTCCATCGTGAACAGGTTAAATCCCTGTCATTTACACTGCTAGTTTTTCGATGGACCCAGACAAACTTTCGTCAGTCCTACAGTTGCCCCCGACCCATGGGGTTACAACTCTGCAGCGTTTCCTGGGCTTTGCCAACTATTATCGGAAGTTTATTCGTAACTTCTCTTCTCGTCTCTGGTCAAGCCCCTGACTGATATGACCAGAAAGGACGGTAACCCACAGAGTTGGTCTCCGGAGTCCATTAAGGCCTTTGAAAGTCTCAAGGCTGCCTTTGTTTCTGCTCCTGTGTTGGCACATCCTGATCCTACGTTGCCTTTTATCCTAGAAGTTGATGCTTCTGAGAATGGAGTTGGTGCCCTTCTGTCTCAACGTCCTAACTCTGAGAGCGCTATGCATCCGTGTGGCTACTTTTCCAAGAATTTGTCACCTGTAGAGTGGAATTAGGAGATTGGTGACAGAGAGCTGTTTGCGATCATTTTAGCCCTGAAAGAATGGAGACATCTCCTTGAAGGTACCATTGTGCCGGTTCTCATTCTTACTGACCATAAGAATCTCACATTCTTGTCTGAGGCTAAGCGCCTCACTCCCAGAAGGGCACGATGGGCTCTTTTCTTGTCGAGTTTTAATTACATTGTCTCATTCTTACCCAGTACTAAGAATGTAAGGGCTGATGCCTTATGACAATTTTCCTCCACTTTCAAGTTGGAGTCGGTTCCGGTTCCTGTGTTTCCTCCTGATTGTATTCTGCCTTCGTAGCTACCTGTTCTGGGTGTGCTCAGAGCAAGACTCCATGACACCTTCCAGTGGGCCTCCTACAACCCATACCCAATGGAGAGAGGCCCTGGACCCACCTGTCTATGGATTTCATTGTGGAGTTGCCCAACACCCAAGGCAACACTGTTATCCTTATGATGGTTGACCGGTTCTCAAAGATGTGTCATTGTATTCCACTTAAGAAGTTGCCCACTTCTAAGGAACTGGCTTCCATTTTTGTTCGGGAGATCTTTCGCTTACATGGGCTACCCAAGGTGATTGTCTCGGACAGGGGTAGTCAATTTGTCTCCCGGTTCCTTTTGTGCACAGTTGGGAATTCAGCTTGCTTTCTCCTCTGCGTATCACCTGCAGTCTAATGGGGCCGCAGAATGAGCCAATCAGTCCTTAGAGCAATTCTTACATTGCTATATTTCTGACCATCATAACAACTGGTCAGACCTATTACTGTGGGCAGAGTTTGCTCACAACAGTGCCTTGAATTCTGCTTCCAGATTGTCCCCGTTTATGGCGAATTATGGTTTTCAACCTTCCATGTTGCCTGGCTCGTTTGTTCCACAGAGTATTCCTGCGTTAAAGGAGCATCTCCGTGGTCTTCGTTCCACTTGGGCACAAGTTCAGGAGGCTTTGGAACATGCTAACTATAGGTACAGACTCCATGCTGACCGCAGACACCTGCCTGCACCTTCCTACCAGTTTGGGGACAGAGTCTGGTTGTCGTCTTGCAACCTCCGACTTCGTGTTCCTTCTTTGAAGTTTGCACCTCGGTTTATTGGGCCTTTCCGTATCCTTCGCAAGATTAACCCAGTGGCTTACGCCTTGGACCTTCCTCCTAGTATGCGCATCTCAAATGTGTTTCATGTCTCCTTATTGAAACCTTTGGTCTGCAATTGCTTTATCACCTCGTTGCCACGTCCTTACCCTATACAGGTTGAGAACCATGAGAAGTATGAAGTACAATCCATTGTTGACTCCTGTAGGTTCCGTGGGCGCATACAGTACCTGGTGCATTGAAAGGGATACGGTCCGGAGGAACGCTCCTGGGTCTCATCCTCGGACGTACATGCCCCTGTCCTCCTCTGTGATTTCCATAGACTTTTTCCCCTCAGGCCCAGTGGTCCTCCGAGGGGGAGGGGTCGTTGAGGAGGGGGTACTGTCAGGGCTGGGCTCAGCCCTTCCTTCTCTGAGCTGGCCGCTCAGCTGTTGGCTATTGCCAGCTTCCATCTCTCTCCACAGTTACCCAGCTGTTGATTCTGCTAGTCAGTCCTGCCTACTTAAAGTCGTCCAGCTCACTTGATCTCTGTCTTCGCCTTTGTCAACATCACAGAGACTTTCTCCTGCTTTCCTGTTGAAGACTTGCTCAGCTGACGTTCCCTCTGGCTCCTGTTCCTGCTTGCTGTACTACTACGTTTATCTCTGGCTCTCTGACATTTGCTTGGCTGATTACCCGATCCGGTTACTGAACTCTGGCTTGTTTTGACTACGCTTACTCTGTTTACCTTATTTTATTATTAAACAAGTGTGATTCAACTATACTTTTGTCTCGGTCTGATTTATGGTTCCTGATATTGGCCTAGTCTAGAGGTCAAAGAGTCTACCCTATTGTCAATAGGCCTCCCTGGGGGTTTCTGGTTATCCTTATGTATTTTGGGGAGGAAATATATTATTGGCGTGTGGCAAGAGGAAGAAATTAGATATTCAGGCTCTTTTTTTACATAGGATGTTTTTATTTATTCCCTTTGTTTCCAATATTGAAAGTTTATCTCTAAACTGCTTAACTGGATTAGAGAGCAATGGTGTATAAGTATCAACATCACCCAATAATCTTTCCATCTCCTCTTTATAATCAGTGTGAGACAAAAGGACTGCCCCCCCCCCCCCTTATCGGCCAGTCTTATTACTACCTCATTATTCTTCTCTAAGGACCGAATGCCTTTCCTGATGTATTCGATCAGATCCTTTTCTGATTTTAACCACTTCAGCCCCGGAAGGATTTACCCCCTTCCTGACCAGAGCACTTTTTACAATTCGGCATTGCGTCGCTTTAACTGCCAATTGCGCGGTCATGCAATGCTGTACCCAAACGAAATTTGCGTCCTTTTCTTCCCACAAATAGAGCTTTCTTTTGATGGTATTTGATCACCTCTGCCGTTTTTATTTTTTGCGCTATAAACGGAAAAAGACCGAAAATTTTGAAAAAAAATGATATTTTCTGCTTTTTGTTATTAAAAAAATCCAATAAACTAAATTTTAGTCATACATTTAGGCCAAAATGTATTCGGCCACATGTCTTTGGTAAAAAAAATGTCAATAAGCGTATATTTATTGGTTTGCGCAAAAGTTATAGCGTCTACAAACTAGGGTACATTTTCTGGAATTTACACAGCTTTTAGTTTGACTGCCTATGTCATTTCTTGAGGTGCTAAAATGGCAGGGCAGTACAAAACCCCCCCAAATGAACCCATTTTGGAAAGTAGACACCCCAAGGAAATTGCTGAGAGGCATGTTGAACCCATTGAATATTTATTTTTTTTGTCCCAAGTGATTGAATAATGACAAAAAAAAATAAAAATTTACAAAAAGTTGTCACTAAATGATATATTGCTCACACAGGCCATGGGCATATGTGGAATTGCACCCCAAAATACAGTCAGCTGCTTCTCCTGAGTATGGGGATACCACATGTGTGGGACTTTTTGGGAGCCTAGCCGCGTACGGGGCCCCGAAAACCAAGCACCGCCTTCAGGATTTCTAAGGGCATACATTTTTGATTTCACGCCTCACTACCTATCACAGTTTTGAAGGCCATAAAATGCCAAGATGGCACAAAACCCCCCCCAAATGACCCCATTTTGGAAAGTAGACACCCCAAGCTATTTGCTGAGAGGCATGGTGAGTATTTTGCAGCTCTCATTTGTTTTTGAAAATGAAGAAAGACCAGAAAAAAAAAAAATGTTTTTCTTTTTTCAATTTTCAAAACTTTGTGACAAAAAGTGAGGTCTGCAAAATACTCACTATACCTCTCAGCAAATAGCTTGGGGTGTCTACTTTCCAAAATGGGGTCATTTGGGGGGGGGGGGGGGGTTGTGCCACCTGGGCATTCCATGGCCTCCGAAACTGTGATAGGCAGTGAAGAGTGAAATCAAAAATTTACGCCCTTAGAAAGCCTGAAGGCGGTGCTTGGTTTTCGGGGTCCCGTGCGCGGCTAGGCTCCCAAAAAGTCACACACATGTGGTATCCCCGTACTCAGGAGAAGCAGCAGAATGTATTTTGGGGTGTAATTTCACATATCCCCATGGCATGTTTGAGCAATATATCATTTAGTGACAACTTTGTGCAAAAAAAAAAAAAAAATTTGTCTCTTTCCCGCAACTTGTGTCACAATATAAAATATTCCATGGACTCGACATGCCTCTCAGCAAATAGCTTGAGGTGTCTACTTTCCAAAATGGGGTCATTTGGGGGGGGGGTTGAACTGTCCTGGCATTTTATGCACAACATTTAGAAGCTTATGTCACACATCACCCACTCTTCTAACCACTTGAAGACAAAACCCTTTCTGACACTTTTTGATTACGTGAAAAAATTATTTTTTTTTGCAAGAAAATTACTTTGAACCCCCAAACATTATATATTTTTTTAAAGCAAATGCCCTACAGATTAAAATAGTGGGTGTTTCATTTTTTTTTTTCACACGGTATTTGCGCAGCGATTTTTCAAACGCATTTTTTGTGGTAAAAACACACTTTTTTAAATTTTAATACACTAAAACACACTATATTGCCCAAATGTTTGATGGAATAAAAAAGATGATCTTAAGCCGAGTACATGGATACCAAACATGACATGCTTTAAAATTGCGCACAAACGTGCAGTGGCAACAAAATTAATACATTTTTAAAAGCCTTTAAAAGCCTTTACAGGTTACCACTTTAGATTTACAGAGGAGGTCTACTGCTAAAAATACTGCCCTCGATCTGACCTTCGCGGTGATACCTCACATGCATGGTGCAATTGCTGTTTACATTTGACGCCAGACCGACGCTTGCGTTCGCCTTAGCGCGAGAGCAGGGGGGACAGGGGTGCTTTTTTTTTTTTTTCTTATTTCTTTGCTTTTTTATCTTATTTTTAAACTGTTCCTTTCATTTTTTTTTTAAATCATTTTTATTGTTATCTCAGGGAATGTAAATATCCCCTATGATAGCAATAGGTAGTGACAGGTACTCTTTTTTGAAAAAATTGGGGTCTATTAGACCCTAGATCTCTCCTCTGCCCTCAAAGCATCTGACCACACCAAGATCGGTGTGATAAAATGCTTTCCCAATTTCCCGATGGCGCTGTTTACATCCGGCGAAATCTAAGTCATAAAATGCTCGTAGCTTCCGGTTTCTTGGGCCATAGGGATGTTTGGAGCCACTCTGGTCTCTGATCAGCTCTATGGTCAGCTGGCTGAATCACCGGCTGCTTTCTCAGGTTCCCTGTTGAGACAGGAGAGCCAGAGAAAAACACGGAAGACGGTGGGGGGGGGCATTCCCTCCCACTGCTTGTAAAAGCAGTCTAGAGGCTAATTAGCCGCTAGGATTGCTTTTACATGAAAGCCGACCACTGGCTGAAAAGAATGATACCAAGATGATACCTAAACCTGCAGGCATCATTATGGTATAACCACTCAAAGTCGTGAATGGCGTACCTGAAGACAAAAAAACGGTTAACAATAAAGCACAGTAAACGGTAAAGTATAAAAAATTGCATATCTGAAAAGCAAACATGATAAAACATAACAACAATAAAACATTGCAGAATAGAATACAGTAAAAAAGAGCAGAACAAAAGAGAGAGAATAGAGAGAGAGAGAACAATAACAACTATTTTTTTTTATTTTTGTTTGTGTTTTTTTTGCAAACTTATAACTTTTATAACTGTAACCGGTTCCAGGTTCGGGTCTCTCAAAATGCTATGGCATCTTGGGAGACCCTGTGAAAGTGTGCCTAGTCTGTGGAATGCTGTACCCTACGCTAATACTCAACTAGTGAATGGTAGCGTTCAAAACATTCACCAATGCAAAGACCAGGATTGTCAGGACAGGAGGGACAATAATAGCGGGTGTCACGTCTATATCCGCGCTAGCTGCAGACACAACATCTATTTTTGGGGGGTTTGTTGGGTAGGGGTACTCGGGAGGACATAAAAATGCCTCTCATGCAGCCGACTGCATTTGGTTGGGGATGTGAATGGGGGAAGTACGGGCGCTGCAGAAGTGGTGGGTTCCCAATTAGAATTGGCGAATGCAGCAGGAAGGGCATTATGGGCACGACGGGTCTGTGTTTGTCTTTTTGGTGGCAGCGGGACACTACTTGTGCTTGCCACCTCACCAGCTTGAACTGCACTCATGGGACTCGCCACGTCACCAAGTGTTACTGCAGTGCTGGTTTGACTACGACCGGGGTGTACTAGGCCGCTGGCGCTTGCCAGTTCACCAAAACGCTACCAAAAAAACTGTTAGCGATCGCAGGGATCAGGCCTGACTCTGCGAACGCTGCAGTTATGCGTTTAGTGTTTTGTAAGTGTCAGTGATCGATCGATACTGCACTTGGGTGGGCTGGGCTGGGCTGGGCCGGGCGGAGGGGCAAAACGCAGGTGCTAGCAGGTATCTGGGCTGATCCCGCTAACACTGCGTTTTTGGGAACCCTTAACTGCTGGGGACGCTAGTATAGATCTGATCGGATCAGATATTGATCCGATCAGATACTATACCACTAAGGGAGGCGCATGCTGCGTGCGTGGGTGTTAGCGGTACTGGCGCTAATCTGACGCTGCCTGGGGCGAAGCATATCACCGCCGAGCGATTAGGGGGCTAAGCCTTTATTCGGTAATAAACGGCGGGTGCCCTGACACTATAAAAAATAAACGAACTAACCAGCGTCACCCGTAACAGTTATACGGTGATCAGTGGTGAAAGGGTTAACTAGGGGGCAATCAAGGGGTTAAAACATTTATTAGGTAGTATATGGGGGTCCCTGACGCTATAAAACGCTGACGGCGAACCTAAATATTTACCTCACTAACTAGCGTCACCAGCGACACTAATACAGCGATCAGAAAAATTATCGCTTAGCGACACTGGTGAGGGGGGGGTGATCAAGGGGTTAAAACTTTATTAGGGGGGGTTAGGGGGGTACCCTAGACCTACAGGGGGCTAATACTAACTGTCCTACCACTGCTAACTGTCACAAACTGACACTATGCAGTAATCAGAAAAAAAAAAAAAAAACCTGCTTGGTGTCAGTTTGTGACAGGGGGGGGTGATTGGGGGGCGATCGGGGGGGGGATCGGTGTGTTTAGTGTGCCTGGCATGTTCTACTGTGTGTGTTTGTGTTGTGCACTTACTTACATGTCATCTCCCCTCGGCGCTGGAACGGAAACTGGCCAGCCGAGGAGAGATGACATCACATCCTCTGCCTCTGTGTACTATACAGAGGCAGGGGATGTTTCTCATTGGCTGGGAGCGATCGCGAGGGGGGGGCCACGATCGGATGGCCTCCCCCTCGTCTCCCAACTCTACCAGCCAAATGCCGACCGCAGCTGGCACCGGGGGGGGGTCCGATCGGACCCCCCACCCGCGGGAAGGCAATCACGTTCCAGGTACGTGATTTTGCCTGCCCGTGCCGCTCTGCTCACGTATATAGGCGTGAGGCGGTCAGCAAGTGGTTAAGTTGTTCCAAATCATGTACAACCAAATTTTTTAAGACTTCTGTAAATTTATTATCTGGGACAGGTGGATTAAATTTAGATTTATTGCGTAAGTCTGCTTTTGTGACGCACTCTCCTACTCAGCTTATTTGACTTCCTGAGTACTTGGGAAGTGGGAGTGTCCCTTGAGTCTGTAGATAGCCGTGGCGACGCCTGGATGGTTGCCTAGGCAACGGAGGGGTATATTAAGACTCATACTAATCGGCCTCACCCATCTACTGAGTAAGCCCAATGAGAGGGCGAATCGCGAATAGAGGGGAAGAGCCGAGTCTGTGAGAACACATTAATCACCGTGTGTGAGACTGAGACTGGGTGAGCTGAACATATCAATGTTTTATATGCTTATCTGACGTTTTTACTTTGTAAGTGTAACTCTTTGGGGTGGTTTAATAAATGTAGCAACAGAGAAACACTATGGTAGTTGTGTTTGTTGTTCCATGTTACAAAACCACACTGATTAAAGCGGAGTTGAACCTGAAGGAGAGAGTGAAGGAGGGTGTTCCCTGGAATAGTAGTGAAGTCATCAACGTGAATGGGCTGTCTAAGGAGCATAAGATTCTTACCACCAATAAGCTGAGAAGTAGAAAGGAATGAGGAGGATTTGAATGCAAGATCTTTCCTATGAGTTTTTAACTCCTCCTTGAGTTGAGCGAGCATTTTGGCTGGTGATGGTGTGCACATAGCATTATACTCGAGAGAGAATCTGCACAGCGGTTTCTGTTTACAACACATTTTATGAGAACATCTTTTCAGAAAATACAGGAGTTTTTTTCAATATTTTTATTTTCTTTTTTCATTTTTTTTGAACGGTCACACAGGGACTGACTAGAGTGTGAGACAATCACTATTAATAAGCATTGTACACTTTATATTTGTATGTATATTTTAGAGTTTATTTCATAGTGCTGCACTATTTAACAATATTATAATATTGACATATTGACCAGGCCAGAATTCAGTTGATGATGGTTGAGTTGTCCAAGCCAACTCAATTTTAACATATCAAAAGGGACAGCTGATGACCCTTTGATGGGTTGATCTTATGCAACTCTACCTAGGTATGTGAGGAATGACCTGTTAATTAAAGGGTAGATTGTTTACATACTTAAGGATGATAAAGGACCATAGCAGAAGTATTTGTTAATGGTAATTACACTTGAGGGGGTATCCATGGTAAATTGTCAACCTAGGTGGTAGTTTTTTTACTGCAGCTGTTTACGGTGTCTTGCCGAATAAGTTCCTTCGGCGGATAGGTTCGCCCCTGTACTGCGCAGGCGCAGCGCCTGCGCAGTACGTACTACTGTCGGTCGCCGGAGATAGCCGAAGCTCAAACGCTTCGATCAGCTGTACACGGCGCCTGCGCTCTGGGTCCAGGTTCCTTCCCCACCATCCAAGTGGACCTAGAGGGGGAATCTAAAAGTGCCGAGCGCAGCGAGGCCGTGCCCGAAGCGTGGCGAGCGAAGCGTGGCGAGCGAAGCGAGCCCGCGAGGGGCCCTCTTACAGGCGCCGTGTACAGCTGATTTTCAGCTGTTCCGCTTCGGCTATTTCCGCCGGATTCTACTGCGCATGCGCAGTAGAGGGGGGAACTAATCCGCCGAGCGGAACTTTCTCGGCAGAACAACGGCTAGGGATCATTATCTGTCACTTTGAAAGACAGAAGCAGTTCAAAGGCCTAATTGAAATGGCCAATTGAATTGCTCAGCTCTTGTCACCCATGGGGGGGAGAAAGGTGTAGAAGAAGGAAGCCCGTTTCGGCTAAAAGGGTGACAGAATGAACTGGGTTCTCTGAAGGTGTCTGGTGCACAAATAGCCTGTCGCCTATTTTATTCAGACTTTATTCTGTCTGAAGTTTCAATAAATACCGTATTTATCGGCGTATAACACGCACTTTTTTCCCCTTAAAATCAGGGGAAAGTCGCAGGTGCGTGTTATACGCCGATCCCCGCCGATCCCGATCTGTAAATGTCAAAATCGCGGTCCGCGATTTGAAAATGGCGCCGCCGGCGCCGAAGTACACAGAGCCGGTCCTCGGCTCTTTCCGGCGGCTCTCGTTTACTTTCGGCTCCACTCGTAGTCCCGAGCGGAGCTATCTGAACCTACTCGGATAGCTCCGCTCCGGACTACGAGTGAAACCGAAAGTAAACGAGAGCCGCCGGAAAGAGCCGAGGACCGGCTCTGTGTACTTCGGCGCCGGCGGCGCCATTTTCAAATCGCGGACCGCGATTTTGAAGCCCTGGAAGCAGGGACAGGGGATGCAAGGCTGCACTGGGGAAGGCTGCACTGGGGAAGGCTGCACTGGGGAAGGCTGCACTGACAAGGCTGACAAGGCTGCACTGGGGAAGGCTGCACTGACAAGGCTGCACTGGGGAAGGCTGCACTGACAAGGCTGCACTGGGGAAGGCTGCACTGACAAGGCTGCACTGGGGAAGGCTGCACTGACAAGGCTGCACTGACAAGGCTGCACTGGGGAAGGCTGCACTGACAAGGCTGACAAGGCTGCACTGGGGAAGGCTGCACTGACATGGCTGACAAGGCTGCACTGGGGAAGGCTGCACTGACATGGCTGACAAGGCTGCACTGGGGAAGGCTGCACTGACAAGGCTGCACTGGGGAAGGCTGCACTGACATGGCTGCACTGACATGGCTGCACTGACAAGGCTGCAATGAAGGGCATTTAAATGTAAGTTTTTTTCCCTTCAACTTCCCTCCTAAAAGTTTTTTTTCCTTAAAATTCCCTCCTAAATTGGGGTGCGTGTTATACGCCGGTGCGTGTTATACGCCGATAAATACGGTACATCTCTCTGAAAGAACCGATTGCTGCGGGAAATTACTCACATTATAACTAAATAATTATCATCTACCCACCACTACTACATCACTACACCCATCTCTACTCATGGGAATTGCGGACAACCTTTTAAGTTGGGCAGAAGAAAACCTGGTATCCCTAATGGTAGTACACCTCAAAGGGGAATTGAACACCCTAGCGGATTCTTTGAGCAGGAGGTGGATCCAACAGAATGGATGTGGAAAAGATTCTGCAGTCTGTTTTTAATTCATATTAGATAAAATCACAGAAAGGCAACAAAAAAAAAAATCAGAGAAGTAGGACACTACTTCTCCCTGCAAAAAGACCCTCTCAGCGTGGGCCTGGACACTTTATCACAATCTTGGATGAAAGGACTTTGTATATGCATCCCCCCCCCCATTTTCTCTAATCCCATAGATCATCTGGGAAGTCAAGTATTCGTAAGCAACAGTCATTCTGATCGCTCCTTACTGGAGTCATATCTAAGGTTGTCTCTCAATACATTCTAAGTTCTCATGACGGTACTAGAACACTTCCTAGTACTACTTTTGTTGGACGTATCTTTGATCAAGAGATTCCTGATGGCAGTAAGGCGTAGAAGGAAACCTAAATTCAATAGATTCCCATCCTGGGACTTTTCCACTGTATTGCAAAGCTTTTGCAAGGACCCCTTTCGAACCACTAGAGATTTGCTCAATTAAAATGCTAACCTTGAAGGCCGTTATCTTAGTGGCTCTTGTGCCTGCAAGAAGAGTTAGTGAGATTCAGCTCAATAGCTGAACCTTTTTTGTGTTATTCTTCAAGATTGGATAATTCTTTCTCTGGACCTAGCATTCTTTCCCATAGTGGCTTCAGAGTTTTCATTGGACTAAGAAAATCGCGATTCTGTCTTTTTCCGGAGATATTAAAGAAGCAGAATTCAATAAATTAGATGGAAGGAGTTGTCCGGTGCCTGCATTAAGAGATCTAAAGATTGGAGATCCACCTCTAGTTTTTGTTTTGTTCTGGGGACCAAACAAAGGCAAGGGGGCGTCAAAAGATTACTATCACAAGGTGGTTGAAATCTGCATTGGTGGAAACTTACTAGGCATCATGGCTGGTTCCTCCGGAAAAAAAATCAAAGCTCATTCATCAAGAGCAGTGGCCACTTCTTGGGCTGAAAGGGTAAGAGCTTCTCCTCCCCAAGTCTGCAAAGCAGCAACCTGGTCCAGCTTCTAAACCTGCGTGAAACCTTACTGACCGGACCTGTTCTCAAGTCAAGAACAGGCCGTCGGGAGGAAGGTGCTTCAAGCTGTGCTCCCACCCTAGTCAGATAGTCTTATTTTGTCCTCTCTGTAATACCACGTACACATGATGGGGATTTTGGTCGGAAAAAGATATGGCTTTAACGGCGGGATTCCACTCAAGCTTGCCTTGCATACACATGGTCACACAAAAGTTTGCTGAACTTGCGACCATCAAGCGGTGACGTACAACACTACAATGAGCCGAGAAAATTAAGTTCAATGCTTCCGAGCATGCGTTAAATTGTTTCTGAGCATGTGTAGGAATTTTGGTGCGTCGGAATTGCTACAGACGATCGCATTTTCGGATAGGAACTTTTTCCGACCGAAAAATTGAGAACATGCTCTCAATCTTTTAGGAATGTAAAAATACAGCGCTAACAGAACAATAGCAAAAAGCAGCAGCATACAGTGCGATAACACCAGAAAGTCTAAGGAACGGGGATAGCTGCGCTAAAAATAAAGTCCATAACGGTGAACATCAAGGAAAACAAAATGTCCATTGGGAACATGAAAAATAATAGTAACACCACAGTGTGCATATACAAGCAGTGTGCCCTACCACCGTAGCCGTTGATTGAGCTTACCAGACGGCAAGCTTAAAATGGCAGATGGCTATAGCCCAGCCAAGGCCTCTAAGCTTGCTGATGATCACAGTGTTCGGATGGCAGGGGATCGCTCACTAAAGCCCACTCCTCTGTGCAGTTGATTTTGCACAGAGCAGCCTGGATCCTCCTCTTCTTGGGTCCCTCTTTGCTGCTCCTCTGCTCCTCCAGTGAGCGATCCCCTGCCATCTCAACACTGTGATCATCAGCATGCTTAGAGGCCTTGGCTGGGCTATAGCCATCTGCCTTTTTAAGCTTGCCGTCTGGTAAGCTCAATCAACAGCTACGGTGGTTGGGCACACTGCTTGCTTGTATATGCACACTGTGGTGTTATTATTATTTTTCATGTTCCCAATGGACATTTTGTTTTCCTTGATGATCACCATTATGGACTTCATTTTTAGCGCAGCTTCCTCTCAATCTTTTGCTGGCTGGAATTCGGCCAGCAAAAGTCCAATGGAGCATACAGACGATCGCATTTTCCGACCAAAAGCTCTCATCGATCTTTTGCTGGCCGAATTTCCGATCGTGTGTACGCGGCATAAGCCGCCAAACAGAGTTATTAGCTGTTAACTGTAGCTTTAAAAGATATCCTTCGTGCTGGTGGATGAAAATTTGTATATATAATAATAGTGACTAGATATTTTTAGAATATATTTCTTAACGAAAAAGTGATAATATTGCAGCAAAATGAGGGTGTTCACACCAACACTTGGTACAGTAAATATTTAAATAAATTTTGCGCAATATCAATAGTATTAAATAAATATGTGTAAAACTGTGTAAACATGGACAAAGTGTCTTTTTAGATAGTGGTTGCTGCAGCTATTGTTGCAAGGATCAACGATCTCTATATTGCAGCATATAGCAATTACCGCTATCCGGATAGCGGTAATTGCTATATGCTGCAATATAGAGATCGTTGATCCTTGCAACAATAGCTGCAGCAACCACTATCTAAAAAGACACTATTTTGTCCATGTTTACACAGTTTTACACACATTTATTTCATACTATTGATATTACGCGAAATTTATTTAAATATTAGCTGTTAACTCACTTTCTAGGTATCTTCCGGGATGGCGCCAGTTCCCACCCTATTGTGGTAATGTTTTAAAAGATACGTTGGAAGATTCTTGGAAAATTAGTTAACAGGTAATATTTTCTCCATATGTATGGATGTCTGTGGCGACGGACTGTGGGGAAAAAAAAAATCCTGTGCCAAAAGAGGCTTTAGTTTGTGTATACCCCAAGGGTCAGCCAGAAAAAGCTCTATAAGACTATACTATTCTAGAAGATCAGAGTAACAGGTCTCTTGCAGGATCAAAGCTTTTTGACGAAAAAAAAAACGATAGATAGGTGGACCCCTGCTTTAAGCATAATAGGAGATGCCTTAGCATATATGCTGGGTACCGGTGCTAGCATCACAGACGTTTTAGGCAGGAGAGCCACTGGTCTTTTAGCAGCACCCCTAAATGACAGCGTAGAAATACTATTGCATACTCATCGAGTACAACCAGATTCCAACCTACAGAGGAGATCCTACTCCTGCAGCTGCCTCTCACCATTCTTGCTTGAGGGGCATAACTGACCACATGCCGGCTCTTGACAAAGATGCTGATATTCTCCAGCTTCCTGGCAGAGACATCCCAAGGGTACACAAGGGTCACCAACACATAAACGGCCATATGATCTGCCCAACGCTGTGACCTAGGTTGGGCCATCCTAGGCATTGTCTGCTTGGGTAATATCAGGGGGTCCTCCACAGTTTCTTCTTTCAAGACATATGTCCTGCCAAATGGTTGCATTACTTGTTTTAAACTGTACCCACATCACTACCATGTCAGAGAAAGACTTTTGCAGTAAAGGCAGGCAACAATTATTCACACAAGGTGATAATAAGGCCCTTTGTTTCTGGGATAATACCCACACCAATGATGTAACAAGTAAAGATAATGAACTGGCAGCTACCATGGAAGACGAGGAGTTCCTAAAAACTATGAGCAAGGTATTATTAGGGCAATTACAACAGCTGGGTGGCACCACTATCATTTTGTGCCACCGCTAGCATCTTGTTTCTCAAGAAATAAACTACCAAATAACATTTGGCATGCAGAATCATGATTTACTTCATTACAAATAGTCCAATAAAATAGTGCAGTGCAATAAAATTTGGTGCCAGAATCCTCAACAAGAAATCCTCAGTAACAAAAGGGATCAAAGTTCATAAAATAAAAGTATGGATAAGAAACCCAAATGGTGTAGTTGTGTGCAACAGATAACATCCAGGTGTCATATTCCGTGTATTACCTCCACACTTAAAGCCGCTCACCGTATGTATATGACCCCTGAATGAACAAGATGGCCAGATCACACATTCCCCTCTAGTGGTTTATAAAATCATCATGCAGCCGATACAGCCAATATAGGTCTAGAGCGACGTTTTCTCCATGGAAATATACAAAGCAAAGGGAGATGATACACCGATCAGCCATAACATTATGACCACTGACAGGTAAAGGGAATAGCTCGTTACAATGGCATGTGAAAATTGGTGGGGTATATTGGGCATCAAGTAAAAATGTTGTCCATGAAGTTGAGGGGGTCAAAGCAGAAAATAATGGGCATCGCAGTTTGTTGTATGTGGGGCTGTGAAGCCCATGGTGACCCATGTCCACAGCCCAAATCTTTTACAATGGTCACATGAACATCAGAACTGGATTATGGAGCAAAGAAAGAAGGTGGCCTGGTCTGATGAATCACGTTTTCTTCTACATCATGTGGATGGCCAGTTGCATGTGTGTCACTTACCTAGGGAAGAGATGGCACCAGGATGCGGTATAAGAAGGCAAGTTGGCAGAGACAGTGTGATGCTTTGGGTAATGTTCTGCTGGGAAACCTTGGGTCCTGCCATTAATGTGGATGTTACTTTGGTGTCAATGCTTCAATGGGTCAGGGCTGTTTTTAGCAAAAGGGGCCATACTCCATATTAGGTGGGTGGTCATAATGTTATGGCTGATCGATATATATAGTGCTCTCTGGCAATAACTTCTTTATTATAAAATAGGTAAAAACACAAGCCTGGCACTTCACATAAGTGCTAATGCAGAGCGCGCAATCAATACAGATAAATGTGGAAGATACCCGCAGGTAAAGTCATACATAGCTCCTCCCCCACACGCATTACTTTCGGATTCTATGGCAATGGAAACGCCGCCCTCAATAGCCGAGCTTGCCACAGCTTATGAATACAACATATTAAAATGGTACTCTAACCTGGGGAAAAAAGTATTTAAAATATTGCTCATAAAAATCAATCTAAATTCAGCAATATACTATTGCAAAGAATAAAATAAATAACAATTCATCTATCTTAAATAAAACTGTTCAAATCAAATTCGACATTTAAAGTGATTGTAAAGTCTCGTTTTTTTTTTTCCACCATAAAAATAACAAACATGTTATACTTACCTGCTCTGTTACAGTGGATTTGCACAGAACAGCCCAGATCCTCCTCTTCTCGGGTCCCTCTTCTGTGCTCCTGGTCCCCCCCTCCTATTCAGTGCCCCCACAGCAAGCAGCTTGCTATAGGGGCACTCGAGCCGAATCACGGTTTCGTGCGTCCATTCAGACACGGAGACCCGGCCCCGCCCCCTCTCTCCCCTGATTGGATAGCTGACTTTGACAGCAGCAAAAGCTAATGGTGCTGCTGCTGTGTCTCAACTAATTTAGGAGGGAGACTCTTGGGCGGCTGAGACATTTGTGGACCATCGCTGGAGAGAGAGAGGGACCTCAGGTAAGTGTTAGAGGGGCTAAGGGGGGCCGCTGCACAAAGAAGGTGACAAGTATCAAGTGTGACCAGAGCTGTGTGGACAGCAACAGAGGAACAAACACAGGTAAGGTGAAGATATATAATTTATTAAGATAAGTGAATAAATACAACCACCTAATAAATACAACCACCTCCAATATACTACAATGTGCAACCAACAATGGAAACCCACAAATAGTAACAGACAAATATGTACAAGTAAAGGGGAATACCAGAATCGTAAACAGGGCCAGGCCAGGGTCGTCAATGGGAGGTCAGCAGCTGGGGAAAAGGAAGACAAAGCACAGGGAGAGGATGGATGGAGCTGCTTTTGTCCTATATGTCCACCTTGATGTGGCCCGCAACGTTTTAATGAAAGACAGGTGCTTTTTTTCACGGCAGTGCGGCCATCCAGAGCTCTTCGATTCATTATCTACTTATCGTGCAAAGCCGGCACCTGTGTGTCTGTGGGAGTATCATCTAATACTGGCTTAGTGTTTGCTATCCTGTGAGCGGTTTTTGCTGCCTTCTGTGTTCATAGACCTGGATTTTGCCTCTGTTACCTGCTTGGATATACACACCCACACATGGAAGTTTATCACTGCTGAAATCTCTCAATGGATTTCCCTACCAGCCAAGCACCGTCTTCAACACCAGTTACAGTCACTCTTGATGTGGACTCAGGATTTAGTCGAACATTGACTGCCCCATCTGATAATCCGCTCAGGAACACATCCAACAACTCTACCCAGAACCCTAATGCAGCGGATTTAGCCCTTAAACATATGTTTCGCAAACTAGAGAGTTTTATGGCTAAAGAGATTAAAGCTTACTGGGATGTCAACACGTTATCAGAATACATTCAATTGGAACAGATACCTCACGGTTTACGCATTAAGAAATTTCCCACGTTTGATTTTCCTGACGATGATACAAAACTGGAGTGGACTAATACAAAGCTGTTTTTTGTCCTATATGTCCATCTTGATGTGACCTGCAACGTTTTAATGAAATAAAGGTGCTTTTTTTTCATGGCAGTGCGGTCATCCAGAGCTCTTCGATTCATTATCTACAAGTAAAGGGTAATACCAGAATCGTAAACAGGGCCAGGGCAGGGTCGTCAATGGGAGGTCAGCAGCTGGGGAAAAGGAAGACAAACAGTACAGGGAGAGGATGGATGGATAACAGGTAACAGACAGGAACAGGATCATGTATAGGTACAGATACAGAGCTTCACAGGTTCAGGATCAGGGCGCAAGGAAAGATACCAAGGCAAGGCATCAGTGTGTCTGCCGGGTACTTATACACACCTTCTGCAATTAGGTGACGCCTAATTGCAGGAGAATATGTCGGCCCCACACTGCCAGGAACCACACTGCGGCCCAAGGATCACATAGTACCACCAACAGGGGAAGGCTGGAAGGCTCCCTGGGCAGTTCCAGACTGCCAGGGGACACCTGCTGGTGGACCACAGTACTGCACGCCAAATGTCAGACAGTATCATCAGCGGGTGAAACCTTTCCTGACAGAAGGCTTTTTATCTTAATGCATAGATTGCATTAAGATAAAAAAAAACCTTCTGCCTTTAAAACTCCTTTAAGCCTGCAGGTGTCAAAACTTTTGTCTCATATATCCAGAAAGACTCCCTGCGACTTAACTGTCTAATGTAATTACAAATGAAAACTAAGACAGACAGATCAGAAAAGGACACCACATCCCAATATATATTATAATGAAAAGAAGGGGGGGTAAAAAACCCCAGGACTTTAACGGTGTTCAGTACAGAAACAGGATAAAGACACAATTAGTAGCATCAATAAAATTTTTAAATATTTTATTTATAAAGATAAAAAACATGAGGAAATTAGACCATCCATATCCATATTGGCAGGACATCCACATCTCTCCACGTTGGGCTGGGCAAACGTGAATAATATCAAGAGGGTAAGGACCCATAGTATGTCCAAACTTTTTAGGATGTTTCACAACAGGGACCTCAGAGGCCTGAAATTTTGGGCATAGAGAAGGTAGAGAAGGGGGACACTCAGGAGTGCAGACGGAAGGGCTGCGCACCCCACAAGATGCATAGAAAAAAACGAAAAAAGCCCTAATGGGGCTTTAATGCAGCCAATAATATACAATTCGAAATGAGTGGATGATCAAAGGTAATTTTTATTGG
Organism: Lithobates clamitans; assembly: GCA_037952925.1. Classification (NCBI taxonomy): domain Eukaryota; kingdom Metazoa; phylum Chordata; class Amphibia; order Anura; family Ranidae; genus Lithobates; species Lithobates clamitans. Next base: position 273,309 of record JBBGZY010000831.1, read on the forward strand.
TACAACAAAGTATAAAAATAGTAAATTCTGACATTAAAAGTCAAGACATGAACTGGAGTACAAAGTTAATAAAAAAACACAATGCCCATGACCGGGACCAGTGTACAGTACAATACACCTAAGGCGACAAGATCAAAATAGTAAAATCCTGACGCGTTTCGACCCCAGTGGGTCTTCTTCAGAGAATAGATGAGTAACAGCTGTAGGGATGTAAACATGCATCAAAAAATCTTTCAAAACAGCACAAAACAAAAAACTATATTTCTCTGTATGCATGAACAGCTTCATATATTGCACAGTTACCAATCACGTTGCTGCCCATGACTATAGATGGCCGTAATGTAAGGAAGTTGCCCCCTCATGTTTCCGTAATTACCCAGATGGGCCGATCCCCCGGAGAGCAGGTGTCAAGTCAGCGTGCCTTGCAAGGGATCACACATAAATTACCCCCAAAAGAGGGTGGAGGAGGGGAGGGGCATGCACTGCACCTACAGTAAAGTAACAACAATACTAAATTAAGAGTGAGAACAAAAAGGGGGTTATTTGTTCCCAGGGCAATGAAGGAAAATAGCAAATTACAATAGCTTTTGACATGTTGACCAGTGTGGGTTGTGAGTGGGTCCATATATGTTGATGCAAGGAACAGGGTAAACATGAAGGGAATGTTACATTATGGAAAGAAAGAAAAAAAAACACAAGGGGGGGGAGAAGGAGGGGAAGGAAAGAGGGGAACAGGATGGGAAAGGAGGGAGGCCATAGAAGCAGGGGAAGTGTGGTAAAAGAAAGTGAAGAGAGAAGAAAGTAGTGAGAAATCGTGAGTGACTATGGAAAAGTTATGAAAGAGAAAGGAGACTTGAAAGGAAAAAACAGGTGGGACATAGTCAAGGACTTGTTCCGAATGTAGTCTCACCCGCATTACTATGCGTTACTCGCGACAACATACAGCTATTAAAAAGATTATAAAGCGGCATTGGAACATCCTTACGGATGATCCCAAACTGAGAAACTTTATTCCTAAACAACCAGCTATAACTTATAAAAGAGCCACGTAATTAAGGGACAAACTTGTCCAGAGTGAATACAAAAATGAGACCAGGAGATCCAAACACTGCTCTGTAGTCGGTTTGTTTCCATGCCGACATTGCTCCTATTGTTCGCTAATCAGAAAAGAGAAAACCTTTGTTCTCTCCAATGGAAACACATTCGTACCTACACATTTTGTAAATTGCCACACGCGTGGTGTGGTATACTTCATGGAATGTGAATGTGGTGCCTACTATGTGGGAAAAACCAGGCAGGAATTCTGAAAACGTATTTCTCAACACGTATACAGTATGCAGGTGGGGAACCCATACCTCCCCATTGGGAGACACGTGATCTCAACACATAATTACAGAGTCCTGAAAGTCACCTTCACGGCTCTTTGTAGGATGCATATTCCCAACAGAGGTGGCGATTGGAATAAGGCTCTGCTACAAAAAGAGCAGAGATGGATATTCCAATTACAGGCCACCTCCCCCCCCAGGCCTCAATGAATCCATCTCATTCGCTCCCTTCTTACAGGGGTTTTCCTCTGGCAAGACACAGTGAGCGAATCAGGTGGTGAGGAAATTTTTGAATTAAATTTGAACACACTTTGAAATTCCTTTTCATATAAGATGCAGACCACCCAATAGTTCTCTACATTAGAGGGGGTATGCAGTCTTTTACATGACCCTGGGGGTGCCTTAGAAATTGACCCAAGTGCTCCTTCTTTACTATTAATAAATCAGATACTGCTTTCAAGCTCTATTCAGCCTGGGTGATAGTTTGAGAAATTAACTTGAATCATGTCTTCTACTCCACAGATTATTCCTGCCTTGTCTTTACCCCGTTGTAAGCAATTCTATTTGATTATACGCAACACTTTCAATCATGTGATTTACTACCTCCTAGTCTTAATAGTGCAATGTATAGGAGCTTGTATCTCCCTCTCAGTAGAAACCATCTAGATTTTCTAGGGATATTGCTTTACAAGAAAACCAGTTCATAGTTCCTTATCTTGTTCAATATAATTTATTATGCTAGGCTCTATAAGCTATGTAATTAATTTTACCGTGGCAGGGGTGTCGTGTTAACGGTATATACGCCATAGTTAACAAACGATCCTCTATATTCTATATTTTATATTCATCCAGTCACCGCCTAATGGCTATGTATGTGTATCCCCCCCCCTCCTCTTTTTTTCTTCCTGTTACTCATTTCCCAGGTAGAGATGCCACTTCGGTCATCTCTCTGGGTCGGCCGTGTCCTTTGTTCGGGGGGGCGGGATCACATCATGCGTGCCTTCCTGGCAGGGTAAGAAGGGAGACGCAAGGGCCCTGCGTCTCCCTGATGCGCCCACCAGGTGGCGGCACCTGGTTTGGGCGCTGTTCTCTTCCCTGCCAGCGGCGCTCCGGATCTCCTCCAATGTGGTGCGCTTGCGCATGACGTCACGGCGCCTGCGCACTTGCGGCGGAAGCAACGGGGGACCCGGGAGGAGCAATCCTCGAACGCCGGGGGGGTCACCCAGTGAGCGCCGCTGTTCGCCGCTCTCTCCCCCTAATTGGAGGAATGGTTATGGGAGGGGACGGGTACCTGCACCTGAAAGAACTTTGGGGCAATTAGTACCCTTACAAATTAACTGGATGGTGGGGGAGGTCCACTGGTACCTTTGTGATCCCGCCGGACGCTCCTATGTTGCAATCTCACAGATTGACTGGTAAGAACTTTATGTACTTTCAATTGCCTCTTTCGATGTATGGTTCACATCATGTTTCACATCCCCCACTCTGATCAACCTATTTTGATTTATATATACTTACAACCTTTTAGAGTCTCGGGCATTCCGATTCCATTGATTGTGCCCCCATCCAAGGTAAATTGTATTGCCATTACCACACATCACCTTTCTTTTTCACACATCACGTTTTGGTTTGTTTGTTGATTTTGCTCCCTTCATTCACGCTTGCCATCACTCACGTTTCCCACGCACCAACCCCCTCCCCCCTCCTTTCTTTTTTCTCTGCAGCCGAATGGCTGGTTCTCTCCTTCACCTCACGTATTTGGCACCTTCACATCACACACGTAATACGATTACCACCACCTTTCACATCCTTGTCGCTGGTCGGTCCTTATGTGCATGCGTATTGTTCATTGCCCCAGTCCTTGACTATGTCCCACCTGTTTTTTCCTTTCAAGTCTCCTTTCTCTTTCATAACTTTTCCTTAGTCACTCACGATTTCTCACTACTTTCTTCTCTCTTCACTTTCTTTTACCACACTTCCCCTGCTTCTATGGCCTCCCTCCTTTCCCATCCCGTTCCCCTCTTTCCTTCCATCCCTTCCCCTCCTTTTCCCCCCACCTTGTGTTTTATTTTTTTCTTTCTTTCCTAATGTAACCCCTTGTAGGAGCCTAATGTAGGCCCCTTTCCACTGATCCCACTACTGCATCAGGCACACCGGAGGACTCGTCCGGAGGAATTTCTCAGGCCGATGACACAGTGCCCCAGGAAGATGCCGGTGGATCGGGGTTCGCCTGGGACGCAGTAAGTACTCCAGAGGGAGGCTCCACTATGCCTCATGTCCCCACCAGCCCTACTGATGACAATGAACCCTCACTCAGAGACATTTTTGTGGCAGTAAACACATGTAATGCCTCTCTGACAACCCTTACAACTGAGATAAGACAAGATACCTAAAAACTTAGGGAAAGAACCTCCGCATTAGAGGGAAGAATCAGCTCCATTTCAGTCAGCATTAGACTGAAATGCTCAGCATGGAAAAAGTTACCCCTTACAGTTACTAGGAGAGTTACCTTAATTAAAATGGTATGGGCCCCTGAACTTCTTTATATATTTCACAACTCCCCGATCTGGATAAAGCACAAATGGTTCACTCAAATAGACGCTCAGTTCAGAGACTTAATATGGGGCAATAAACCTGCACGTATCAGTTTGAGCTCCTTACAATTACCTAAAGACCAGGGTGGCATGGCGGTGCCGCACGCCAGATACTATTTTATAGCCTCCCAGCTACAACATCTAGGTAATTGGGGAGGAGCAGATACTTCAGACCCCATTAGATCTCTGCTCGTTCCCAACGAATCCAATCTTTCTGTTCTGACCCATTTAGAAGCAGGACTCACACACTTACCACACACCCTCCCCTCAATTATATTACTGAACACTTTATGGAAATATATCAGGACCCATTTTAAAATAAGTGGGGTGTGCTCTTTCACTCCCATATGGAGAAATAAATATTTCAAGGAACTCTTCAAGCTTGAGGATTTTCTCAGATATCAGAGACGAATTCTCCCTTCACAGGAATCAATTTTATAAATACCTCCAATTGAGGCATGCAATTCAGTGTGAAGGTAGAATATCTCCACTTGCACCGATGGTGCATCCTTTGATGAATGATGTCCTACTGACAGATGAGAGGAAGGGTATGATATCTAGGGTATATACTAGATTGCTTAACTTCACCCATGAAGCTAGCGCACTCCCCTGCAGAAAGGGGTGGGAACGAGACTTGGGACCTATCGATGGAGACGCATGGGAGTTGTGTCTGACATCTGCACCTTTGGTATCGGTATCTGCATCACAAAGATTATCCCACCTTTATCTACTACATAAGATATACAGAACTCCAACTAAACTACATAAATGGGGATTTAGAGAAACCCCGTTATGTCCGAAGTGCTGTGGCCATAATGGCGATCTATTACATATGATGTGGAAGTGCCCAAAGCTTTTCAGGTATTGGCAATTCGTTCTTAATACTATTACACAAGCGTACCAGTTTCCAATCCCACAGGATCCGGTGGTGTGACTACTTGGTGCCTTGTAGATTCCCTCTCTCTCGGTCATATCCCTGTATTACGCCTATTATATATAGCCCGCAAAGCTATTGCGAGGCTATGGATAACTCCGAGGGTGCCAACGGGTAGACAATGGGTGGAACAGGTGAATAGATTGCTGATACGTGAAAAGCTTACTTATCAACACTGCAATGTCCTGAAGAAATTCTGATCAATGTGGCAACCATGGTTAGATACCCCATGTTTGGGCCCAAATCAATTGGTGATGGACAGACTTTTACTGAGTGTAAGGATGGAGGAGCTTGTGTGTATTATATCTCAGGATAGGGCATATGCATGAGGTGGATTGTGAGAGGTGCCGCGGTGGATGTACCATATTCTTTGACAAATTAGATTGTTTAGATAATCTTATACCATATAGGGGTACAGTTGCTTAATCTCTTTTCTTTTTTTTTTGATATGTTAAACTCCACATGTGTCGGTTGGTCATATTCACACTTAGAGCCGGTTCACACTGGGGCGACTTGTCAGGCGACCTAGCCGCCTGACAAGTCGCCTCCCGTTATGTACAATGGAACCGTTCTAATCGGAGCGACGCAAGTCGCTCCGACTTAGAAGAAAGGTTCCTGTACTACTTTGGGGGCGACTTGAATAGACTTCTATACAGAAGTCGTCTTGCAAGTCGCCCCGCAGTCGTGTGCAGGTCGTCTCGGTGAGGCGACCTGCAAGTCGTGCCGCGTCTAGTGTGAACCGGCACTTAGGATGCACAATCCAGTTATAGCCTTTTTTTTTAATTTAACTGTGGTCAAGCCGCACAGCACAATTCACTGCTTATATATTCATAGAAAGGTATAAAATAAGGTATAAAATAAAATTCATAGAAGTCTATGCTATCATACATTTGTAAATGTATAATCTGACTGAATGTAAATGCTGTGTCTGCACTTATTACTGCACACGTATGTACATATACTGGTTTTTGTACAATAAACTCGTTTTTGATTAAAAAAAAAAAAAACATCCAAAAAAGTTTGGACGTACTATGGGTCCTTACCCCTCTTTTGATATTATTCACATGTTCGCCCAGCCTAACTTGGAGAAATGTGGATGTCCTGCCAATATATTGAAAACTGCAATCACACTCTAACATGTATACCATGCCTTGTGTGGTACACGTGATGAGATCTCTAAATTTATATATTTGGTTAAATTCTTTACTTTTCTTTTTCATACATCATGAGACACACAAGTAGGCTAATATCCATTACCTGCTGGGTTATACTTCATCTCCAGGTGAATAGACACTGGTAGATCAAAGGTCTTTAGACGGGAAGTGATCCCCTATATAACCCCTCCCATACAGGAAGTACTTCAGTTTTTTTTTTTTTTACCAGTGTCTGCAAGGTGGATGGCACAGTTGTTTAAGCTCTGTGAGCTCCAGGTCTCTAGTCCCACAAACTGTTCTTAAATGAATCAAGGGTTTGACCGATCTGATCCATTTGACACAGGCTTTATATGCTTAGATAAATGGTACCCAAGCCTCACAAAGAAGACTCAAGATCCTGCAAGGTTTTGCCTGTAATGCAGCCTCTGTGCTCTGGACCCTGCGAAGTGGAATCCTGGACACCACAGTGCTAAGGCATTTCTGCGGGGTGCTGTGCAGGTCCAAGGGAGTGGACCCTAAACATGAAAAGGGTACCCAGTCTTTGAAGGCCCTCAAGTGACAGGAACCTGCTGTAAAGGGTGAAGTTTGGGCTCTTACCTTTTAAGCTGTCCTGCGCCTGGACGTGTAAGTGAAACCCCTTTATTTACTTATTGTGGGGTGTCCAAATGATTGTAACAATCAGTCAAGCTAGCTAGAGGCTGGACACCTGTGTGCGGTGACCATACGGGGAAGTTTTGGGCTAGCTGTGGGTGTTTGCAAAGTGTACCTTTTTTTTAAATTTTTTTTTGCTTGTGTCTGGCTGTTTTTTATCTGTATGATGGCGCACAACGGTGCGCCATTTCGCCTTGGTTCGCCATGGCGCACGTGCGTTCACAAGAGCACCGCTGGGCTCAGCAGTTTGGTTGGCGGCCATGGCACACGCAGCTTTGCCGCACATGCACCGTATTTGCGTCAGACGCTAATACAGCCACGCCGTTCACCGGGACCGCCCAAAGTGCATGTGCAGAATGTTCAGGCGCACAGCCAGCTTATTTAAGCGGTGTATGCCAAGCATGCGGTGCTTCCAGAAGGCAGCTGTGGGACACAGAGCAGGCTCCGAATCGGGCATTTCTCCTTACCCAGGTCACGCGAGTCACCAGGTTTTGCTTGGCAGACTAAAGGTGCTTAGCAAAATTGTTGCATAGGGGCTTGGTGAGCCCTATTAAAGGGTCTCCCTTCTGAGGTATTTTAAAACTACACCCAGGTACTCTTTTTGTGGCTAGTAAATGTCTTAAAAAAAGGAGCGGGAATAACACTACAGGCAAGAGCACACCTATGTAGTCAGTAGTTCCTGATGAACCTAGTCGTATCCCTAGTATTGTATCCCCTGAAGGACCAGAGTCTTCCAGGCAATCTGAGCCGCTGTGCCTACAGTCAATGCTGCTGCTTCACCCTTTATCACCAAGGATGAACTGTCCTGGGTTAGAGCATAGGATTGCTGGCATGATTGCCTCCATCACGCAGGGTGGCGAAAAGAGCGACAGATCCCCCTCCCCGGAGCCTCCTAGTCTGGAGCAGGAATGGGTTGAGGATGGGGAAGAGCTAAAAGCTCAGGATTCTGTGGAGGGCCTGGTGGATGAGTCTGCTTCAGAGGAATCTGGACAAGAAGATATCCAGTTGATGTCTGCCTCTGTCACACAGGCTTTTGATCTGGACTCTTACTGAAATGATGCGTTCTGCCTTTAAGTTGCCTCTTGCAGTGGTTACTGAGCCCCCCTGGTCCTCTTTGGGATCCCTGAGGCCTCTTCAGTCCGCACAGGCTTTCCCCTTTACACCCCCTGTTGGAACAGGCGGTGTATGCTGATTGGAAACATCCTGACAGGATTTTTGTTCCTCCTAAGAGGTTTTCCCTTTTATATCCTATGGATGAAAAGTTTAAGAAGTGAAGCATGCCAGCCGTAGATGCAGCAATCTCTTCCTTTAACAACAATCTAATTAACTTATCCGATAGATAACGCACAGGGCTTGAAAGACCTCGTTGACAAGAAATTGGAGTCATTATTAAAAGCTTCATTTTCTTTGGCCAGTTCAGCTGTTCAGCCAGCTGTTGCAGCAATTGTTCACAAAATGTTATCAAGTGGATGTTCGAGCAGCCGAGGATTCGGCTTTTCGGCCGCAGTATACTGGGGGCTGCCGTATAATTCTGTCTGATGGCTATTGTTTGGAAGGGTTTCCCCTCAAAGCTATTGCTCTGGGACGTCCCAGCAGGTAATGAATATTAGCCTAACTCTGTGTCCCATGATGTATGAAAAAGAAAATAGAATTTTTTCATCATACTTACCTGTAAAATACCTTTCTTTGAGTAAATCATGGGACACAGAGGTGCCTCCCCTCTTTTTGAGGATTCAGTGCTTGCTACAAAACTGAAGTACTTCCTGTATGAGAGGGGTTATATAGGGGATCACTTCCTGTCTAAAGACCTTTGGTCTACCAGTGTCCATACACCTGGAGATAAAGTATAACCTAGAAGGTAATGAATATTAGCCTAACTCTGTGTCTCATGATGTACTCGAAGAAAATGATTTTACAGGTGAGTATGATGAAAAAATCCTTTTTTTACTGTTAACCTTAGAGTGCTTACAGGCAGTATAGCGTCCAAACGCATAAAGCCTTGACAAAAAAGAAAACCGTCTACTCTCTGAATTCAGCGAAGGGTCAACTACCCCTGATGCTATGAAGTCACGAAGTAAGGGTGCCTTCCTATAAATACATTTGCAGACAGGATGGCCAGTCCAGTTCCTCCACTCCACTGGTGTGCAGTCATGTTGGAACAGGAGGGGGCCACCCCCAAACTGTTCCCACAAAGTTGTGTCCATGGAATTTTTCAAAATGTCTTCGGTATGCTGATGCCTTAAGAGTTCCCTTCACTGGAACTAAGGGGCCAAGCCCAACCCCTGAGGAACAACCCGACACCATAATACCCCCTCCACCAAAAGATTTGGACCAGTGTACAAAGCAAGGTCTATATAGACACAGATGAGCAAGTTTGGGGTGGAGGAACTTGACCGACCTGCACCTCAACCCGATAGAAGAACTTTGGGATAAATTAGAACAGAGACTGCGAGCCATCAGTGCCTGACTTCAAAAATGTGCTTCTGGAAGAATGGTCAAACATTCCCATAGAAAAACACTCCTAAACCTTGTGGACAGCCTTTCCAAAAGAGTTGAAGCTGTTATAGCTGCAAAGGGTGGACCAACACATTATTGAACCCTACGGACTAAGACTGGTATGCCATTAAAGTTCGTGTGTGTGTAAAGGCAGGCATCCCAATACTTTTGGTAATAAATTGTAGTATATCCTCATGAAAAATATCACACAAAAACAAGCATCGTTGTCAACATCAGCAGACTCAACCTGGATTGCATACCACATTAACAACTTAATCCTCTCTAACAATTGTGCCTTAATGTCCTCTGCTTTTTCATCAATTCATCTAGTTACAGTGCTAGCCGAAAATGGAATATGGACACTTTCTGTTAACTGCAGCCTCTCAAATATTAAAGGGCTTCTTAGCGTAACAATGCGTTTAACCATTAATAATGATGCTCTCAGTGCAGACACTTAATGAAGTGATGGCCTTAAATAATGGCTTCTGTTCTTCCTTTAACGTTTTTTTTTCCCTTTTAAAAGACCCCAAAGGCTTGTCTTTTAATGAAGAGTGCTTGGCCTCCAAGTGGCGAAGCAGTTTTGAAGGTTTCATAGCTTTGTTGAATAGCCACTTGCCACACATTATACAAAGCAGGCTTAGAGAATATGAATCACCTGTTGCAAGAAACTCATCATTTAAGTGGGACTCTTGATATTTTTCTTTTGAATGCAGCTTTTTTTTGACAGGCGAGTCTTCTGTCTCATCATTTTGGGTCTTTCCCTCTTTTCAAAGAAGCTCTCCAGCAACATTTGTTTTTTGCTCATGTTGGCTACGTTTAGCGAAGTGTGCCACCCGATGCAGCTTGTCACAGTTGCAGCCTTCCACCAGATTCAGCTTGTCACTATCCTGCCACCACATGTAGCTTGTCACTATCCTGCCACCACATGCAGCTTGTCACTATCCTGCCACCACATGCAGCTTGTCACTATCCTGCCACCACATGCAGCTTGTCACTATCCTGCCACCACATGCAGCTTGTCACTATCCTGCCACCACATGCAGCGTTGGCAGTCTTAGAGTGTCATTTTGGCTACGGTTAGTGAAGCGTGCCACCAGTTGCAGCTTGTCACTCTCTTGCCGCCAGATGCAGCTTGTCAGTGTTGAAGCCTGCCACCAGATGCAGCTTGTCACTGTTGCGGCCTTCCACCAGATGTAGCTTGTCATCATCTTGCCTCCAGATGTAGCTTGTCATCATCTTGCCTCCAGATGTAGCTTGTCATCATCTTGCCTCCAGATGTAGCTTGTCACCATATTGCCTCCAGATGTAGCTTGTCACTGTTGCTGTCTGCGATCAGATGCAGCTTGTCAATATTGTCACAATTTTAGTGGAACTCTTGGTATTTTCTTTTGAATGCAGCTTTTTTGTTGGCAGTCTTAGAAGAGTCTCATTCTTGCTATGGTGAGTGAAGAGTGCCACCAGATGAAGCTTGTCATTATCCTGTCACCAGATGCAGCTTGTCACTATCCTGCCACCAGATGCAGCTTGTCACTATCCTGCCACCAGATGCAGCTTGTCACTATCCTGCCACCAGATGCAGCTTGTCACTATCCTGCCACCAGATGCAGCTTGTCACTATCCTGCCACCAGATGCAGCTTGTCACTATCCTGCCACCAGATGCAGCTTGTCACTATCCTGCACCAGATGCAGCTTGTCACTATCCTGCCACCAGATGCATCTTGTCACTATCTTGCCACCAGATGCAGCTTGTAACTATCCTGCCACCAGATTCAGCTTCCCAGTGTTGCAGCCTGCCACTAGATGCAGCTTTCCACTCTCTTGCCACCAGATGAGCTTCCCACTGTAGCCTGCCAACAAAAATACCAGAAGCAGCTTGTCACTTTTAGAATTTAAGGCTAATTTCTAAAGGGTTTTTTTCTGTAGCGAAAGAACTTGCTCACACCGTCTTCTCGCAGCCTCTCCCCAGCACTATGGCGTCCAACAGAGTGGGGAAACTGCTGTAGGTTATGGCTACTGTGTTCCGTCCTAACCTAGAGTGAGAGGGCGGAACAGCAGTGATGTGGGGTGGGTGGTGAGAGATGTCATCTCTCTGCTCACCCACCGCACCTTTCTGTGCAGCCTTCACAGACCGGCTGCAAACAGAGCATGGACCGGCACCGCTCGAGGGGTTGGGGTCCTCCGATTTGGATCAGGTCACTGCTAATCCTAATGAGGCTGTGTGAGTAAGACATCTCTTTTCACTGGACTAGTTAGAGATCACATTTGCAGTGATTTGATTGGAAATGTGGAGAACCATCCTTGATCTGCTTTCCTAGGGCCTGGGCTCCCATAAGAAAGATGTGAATTTTACAGCCACCTGAATCATTTGCACATTACATGGCAGAGCCAGTACATTAATTTTAAAACAATAAGGTGGCTGCTCGTTTTAAAGCTTTGACTGAAATAATATGTTGGACAAGGGTAAGAGCCCTTGCACACTGGGGCGGTTTGCAGGCGCTATTGCGCTAATAGTGCCTGCAAACCGCCCCGAAAGTGCCGCTCCTTGCATTCCAGTGTGAAAGCCCAGAGGGCTTGCACACTGGAGCGATGCTGCTGGCAGGACGGTAAAAAAAGTCCTGCCAGCAGCATCTTCGGAGCGGTGAAGGAGCGGTGTGTATACCGCTCCTGCCCATTGAAATCAATGGGACGGCGCGGCTATACCGCCGGCAATGCGCCTCTGCAGAGGCGCTTTGCGGTGGTATTTAACCCCTTCTCGGCCGCTAGCGGGGGGTAAAACCGCCCCGCTAGCGGCCGCATACCGGCGGTAAAACGCCGCTAATAATAGCGGCGTTTTACCGCCGACGCCGCCCCCCGCCCCAGTGTGCAAGGGCTCTAAAAAAAAACATTTATTTCTTTTGCAAGTAACATTCCATGACCTGTACCAAAAAAACCTGTAGTATCATAAGTGGAACAGTGTCACAAGTGTCAAGTCTACCCCCAACACAGGTGGTCAGACACTATAGCTGACTACTGTGTGCTTCACCGATAGCAGCCCCCTTTCCCTAAGACAAGCAGGCCTACTGGTACTTGGTTGCCCCCAGGACTTTTGGTGTGCCCTTTGTACTTTTTTGGATTGAAAAATAAAAGTTTTACATGCCCCAGACAAAATAATATACCGTATTTATCGGCGTATAACATGCACCCCAAGTCTAGGAGGGAGATTTAAGGAAAAAAAAGTTTTAAGGAAAAAAACTTACATTTAAATGCCCATCAATGCAGCCTTGTCAGTGTCATCTGCAGCCTTGCACAGCGTCCATCTGCATATTTGTCCAGTGTCATTTGCAGCCCTGCAGTCATTTGCAGCCCTGCAGTCATTTGCAGCCTTATCAGTGTCCATTTGCAGCCTTGCAGCCTTGTCATTGCCCAACTCCTGTTTTGTTATTGTCCATTTGCAGCCTTGCCCAGGCTGCAGTTAAACTGCAGTGACTTGCCAGTGTCACTGCAATTTGAAAATGGCGCCGCCGAGACACACAGAGCCGGTCCTCGGCTCTCATGGGCGGCTCTCGGCCACTTTCAGCTCCTCTTGTAGTGCCGCCCGGGATGGGCCTGACTGAGCGGAGCCAATCGCCGCCCATATACAGATAGCCGAGTGTACTCGGCTAGATTCGGCTAGCTCCACTCAGTCACACCCAGTCCATCATAGGGCGGGACTGGGCATGACTGTGAGCGGAGCTAGCCGAGTACACTCGGCTATCTATGTATATCGGCGGCCGGCGATCGCTCCGCTCACAGTCAGCGGGGGATTGCAGGGGATTGGCGTATAACACGCACCCGCAATTTTCCCCTGATTTTAACCACTTCAGCCCCGGAAGGATTTACCCCATTCCTGACCAGAGCACTTTTTACAATTTGGCACTGCGTCGCTTTAACTGCTAATTGCGCGGTCATGCAATGCTGTACCCAAACGAAATTTGCGTCCTTTTCTTCCCACAAATAGAGCTTTCTTTTGATGGTATTTGATCACCTCTGCCGTTTTTATTTTCTGCGCTATACACGGAAAAAGACCGAACATTTTGAAAAAAAATGATATTTTCTACTTTGTTATAAAAAAAATCCAATAAACTCAATTTTAGTCATACATTTAGGCCAAAATGTATTCGGCCACATGTCTTTGGTAAAAAAAATGTCAAGTGTATATTTATTGGTTTGCGCAAAAGTTATAGCGCCTACAAACTAGGGTACATTTTCTGGAATTTACACAGCCTTTAATTTATGACTGCCTATGTCATTTCTTGAGGTGCTAAAATGTCAGGGCAGTACAAAACCCCCACAAATGACCCAATTTTGGAAAGTAGACACCCCAAGGAAATTGCTGAGAGGCATGTAGATCCCATTGAATATTCATTTTTTTTGTCCCAAGTGATTGAATAACGACAAAAAAAAAAAATTACAAAAAGTTGTCACTAAATGATATATTGCTCACACAGGCCATGGGCATATGTGGAATTGCACCCCAAAATATATTCAGCTGCTTCTCCTGAGTACGGGGATACCACATGTGTGGGACTTTTTGGGAGCCTAGCCACGTACGGGGCCCCGAAAACCAATCACTGCCTTTAGGATTTCTAAGGGCGTAAATTTTTGATTTTATTCCTCACTACCTATCACAGTTTTGAAGGCCATAAAATGCCCAGATCGCATAAAACCCCCCAAAATGACCCCATTTTGGAAAGTAGACACCCCAAGCTATTTGTTTTGAGGCATGTTGAGTCCATGGAATATTTTATATTTTGACACAAGTTGCGGGAAAGTGACCATTTTTTTTTGCACAAAGTTGTCACTAAATGATATATTGCTCACACAGGCCATGGGCCTTTGTGGAATTGCACCCCAAAATACATTTAGCTGCTTCTCCTGAGTATGGGGATACCACATGTGTGGGACTTTTTAGGAGCCTAGCCGCGTACGGGGCCCCGAAAACCAATCACCGCCTTCAGGATTTCTAAGGGTGTAAATTTTTGATTTCACTCTTCACTGCCTATCACAGTTTCGGAGGCCATGAAATGCCCAGGTGGCACAAACCCCCCCAAATGACCCCATTTTGGAAAGTAGACACCCCAAGTTATTTGCTAAGAGGCATGGTGAGTATTTTGCAGCTCTCATTTGTTTTTGAAAATGAAGAAAGACAAGAAAAAGATTTTTTTTTTCTTTTTTCAATTTTCAAAAGTTTGTGACAAAAAGTGAGGTCTGCAAAATACTCACTATACCTCTCAGCAAATAGCTTGGAGTGTCTACTTTCCAAAATGGGGTCATTTGGGGGGGGAAGGTTTGCCACCTGGGCAATCCATGGCCTCCGAAACTGTGATAGGCAGTGAAGAGTGAAATCAAAAATTTACGCCCTTAGAAAGCCTGAAGGCGGTGCTTGGTTTTCGGGGTCCCGTGCTCGGCTAGGCTCCCAAAAAGTCCCACACATGTGGTATCCCAATACTCAGGAGAAGCAACAGAATGTATTTTGGGGTGTAATTTCACATATTCCCATGGCATGTTTGAGCAATATATAATTTAGTGACAACTTTGTGCAAAAAAAAATAAATTTGTTTTTCCCGCAACTTGTGTCACAATATAAAATATTCCATGGACTCGACATGCCTCTCAGCAAATAGCTTGGGGTGTCTACTTTCCAAAATGGGGTCATTTGGGGGGTTTTGAACTGTCCTGGCATTTTATGCACAACATTTAGAAGCTTATGTCACACATCACCCACTCTTCTAACCACTTGAAGACAAAGCCCTTTCTGGCACTTTTTGTTTACATGAAAAAATTATTTTTTTTTGCAAGAAAATCACTTTGAACCCCCAAACATTATATATTTTTTTAAAGCAAATGCCCTACAGATTAAAATGGTGGGTGTTTCATTTATTTTTGTCACACAGTATTTGCGCAGCGATTTTTCAAATGCATTTTTTGGGGAAAAAACACACTTTTTAAATTTTAATGCACTAAAACACACTATATTGCCCAAATGTTTGATGAAATAAAAAAGAAGATCTTAGGCCGAGTACATGGATACCAAACATGACATGCTTTAAAATTGCGCACAAACGTGCAGTGGCAACAAAATGAATACATTTTTAAAAGCCTTTACAGCTTACCACTTTAAATTTACAGAGGAGGTCTACTGCTAAAATTACTGCCCTCGATCTGACCTTCGCGGTGATACCTCACATGCATGGTGCAATTGCTGTTTACATTTGACGCCACACCGATGCTTGCGTTCGCCTTAGCGCGAGAACAGGGGGGACAGGGGTGCTTTTTTTTTTTCTTTATTATTTTTTTACATTTTTATCTTATTTTTAAACTGTTCCTTTCATTTTTTTTTTTTTTTAATCACTTTTATTGTTATCTCAGGGAATGTAAATATCCCCTATGATAGCAATAGGTAGTGACAGGTACTCTTTTTTTGAAAAAATTTGACCACACCAAGATCGGTGTGATAAAATGCTTCCCCAATTTCCCAATGGCGCTGTTTACATCCGGCAAAATCAAAGTCATAAAATGCTCATAGCTTCCAGTTTCTTAGGCCATAGAGATGTTTGGTGCCACTCTGGTCTCTGATCAGCTCTATGGTCAGCTGGCTGAATCACCGGCTGCATTCTCAGGTTCCCTGTTGAGACAGGAGAGCCAGAGAAAAACACAGAAGACGGTGGTGGTGGGTCATTCCCTCCCACTGCTTGTAAAAGCAGTCTAGAGGCCAATTAGCCGCTAGGATTGCTTTTACATGAAAGCCGACCGCTGGCTGAAAAGAATGATACCAAGATGATACCTAAACCTGCAGGCATCATTCTGGTATAACCACTCAAAGTCGTGAATGGCATGCCTGAAGACAAAAAAACGGTTAACAATAAAGCACAGTAAACGGTAAAGTATAAAAAAATTGCATACCTGAAAAGCAAACATGATAAAACATAAAAACAATAAAACATTGCAGAATAGAATACAGTAAAAAAGAGCAGAACAATAGAGAGAGAATAGATAGAGAGAGAACAATAAAACGACAACTATTTTTTTTTATTGTATATTTTTGTTTGTTTTTTTTTTTTTTACACTTTTTTTTGTAACTAACTTTTATAACTGTAACTGGTTCCAGGTTCGGGTCTCTCAAAATGCGATGGCATCTTAGGAGACCCTTTGAAAGTGTGTCCTAGTCTGTGCAATGCTGTACCCTACGCTAATACTCAACTAGTGTATGGTAGCGTTCAAAACATTCACCAATGCAAAGACCAGGATTGTCAGGACAGGAGGGACAATAATAGCGGGTGTCACGCCTATAACCGCGCTTGCTGCAGACACAACATCTTTTTTGGGGGGGTCTGTTGGGTAGGGGTACTCGGGAGGACATAAAGAAAATGCCTCTCATGCAGCCGACTGCATTTGGTTGGGGATGTGAATGGGGGAAGTACGGGCGCTGCAGAAGCTGTGGGTTCCCAATTAGGATTGACAAATGCAGCAGGAAGGGCATTATGGGCACGACGGGCCTGTGTTTGTCTTTTTGGTGGCAGCGGGACACTACTTGTGCTTCCAACTTCACCAGCTTGAACTGCACTTAGGGGACTCGCCACGTCACCAAGTGTTACTGCAGTGCTGGTTTGACTATGACCGGGTGTACTAGGCTGCTGGCGCTTGCCAGTTGACCAAAACGCTACCAAAAAAACTGTTAGCGATCGCAGGGATCAGGCCTGACTCTGCGAACGCTGCAGTTATGCGTTTAGTGTTTTGTAAGTGACAGTGATCGATCGATAATGCACTTGGGTGGGCTGGGCCGGGCGGAGGGGCAAAACGCAGGTGCTAGCAGGTATCCGGGCTGATCCCACTAACACTGCGTTTTTTGGAACCCTAAACTGCTGGGGATGCCAGTATAGATCTGATCGGATCAGATATTGATCCGTTCAGATACTATACCACTAAGGGAGGTGTACAGTGCGTGCATGGGTGTTAGCACTACTGGCACTAACCTGACTCTGCCTGGGGCTGGTGCTTGCCAGTTAACCAAAACGCTACCAAAAAAACTGTTAGCGATCGCAGGGATCAGGCCTGACTCTGCGAACGCTGCAGTTATGCGTTTAGTGTTTTGTAAGTGACAGTGATCGATCGATACTGCACTTGGGTGGGCTGGGCTGGGCGGAGGGGCAAAACGCAGGTGCTAGCAGGTATCTGGGCTGATCCCGCTAACACTGCGTTTTTGGGAACCCTAAACTGCTGGGGACGCTAGTATAGATCTGATCAGATCAGATATTGATCCGTTCAGATACTATACCACTAAGGGAGGCGTATACTGCGTGCGTGGGTGTTAGCGGTACTGGTGCTAATCTGACGCTGCCTGGGGCGACGCATATCACCGGCGGCCAATCAGGGGGCTAAACCTTTATTCAGTAATAAACGGCGGGTGCCCTGACACTATAAAAAATAAACGAACTAACCAGCGTCACCCGTAACGGTTATACGGTGATCAGTGGTGAAAGGGTTAACTAGGGGGCAATCAAGGGGTTAAAACATTTATTAGATAAAACGCTGACGGAGAACCTAAATATTTACCTCCCTAACTAGCGTCACCAGCGACACTAATACAGCGATCAGAAAAATGATCGCTTAGCGACACTGGTGACGGGGGGTGATCAAGGGGTACCCTAGACCTAAAGGGGGCTAACACTCACTGCCCTAACACACTAACTGTCACAAACTGACACCCTGCAGTAATCAGAAAATAAAACAAAACACTGCTTGGTGTCAGTGTGACAGGGGGGGGGGGGTGATTGGGGGGGATCGGGGGTGTAAAGTATGCCTGTCATGTTCTACTGTGAGGTGTAGTGTTGTGCAACTCACTCAGATGTCTTCTCTCCTCAGCGCCGGAACGGAAACTGCCAAGCCGAGGAGAGATGACATCACATCCTCTGCCTCTGTGTACTACACAGAGGCAGGGGACGATTCCCATTGGCTGGGAGCGATCGCGAGGGGGGGCCACGAATGGATGGCCTCCCCCTCATCTCTGATTGTTACCAGACCAAAGCCGTCCGCCTCGGGCACCGGGGGGGTCCGATTGGACCCCCCGCCCGCGGAAAGGCAATCACGTACCAGGTACGTGATTTTGCCTGCCTGTGCCATTATGCAGACGTATATCTGCGTTAGGCGGTCGGCAACTGGTTAAAGGGAAAAAAGTGCGTGTTATACGGTAGTTGCTGCTTTATTTTGACAAGTTTAAATTAACAAACCCATAGCTAAAATGTAACATCCATGTCCATAAAGGTTAGATGCTGAATAGGGATGGTCCCCATGTTTGAATCAAACGTAAGTTCGACTCGAACATTGGGTTTTCGTTTGCAAACAAACCAAACATATGGGGCCCCACACTATAAAAGTCTTCTTACACGGCGGACCGTAGGTAGTGTGATACGTGGAGGAGATTGAGAGAACTTGAGCTAGATTAGTCAGGTTAGTCAGTGGCGTGCAGGCAGTTTAGAGCGTGTGTGTATGTATATGTATGTGTATATATGTGTGTGTGTGTGTGTGTATATATATATATATATATATATATATATATATATATATATATATATATATATATATATATATATATATATATTATATTATAGATTCCGATAAGCCCCTCACCCACAGACCCCGACATCCAATGGCCAGGTTTGTCGGAAGAGGCTCTTGTCCCCATCAACATGAGGACAAGGTGCTTTGGGAGGGACCCCAAAGCACCTTCCCCATGTTGAGGGCATGTGGCTTGGTATGGTTCAGGAGGGGGGGAATCGCTCGTACCCCCCATCCTGTCCTTCAGGCTGCATGCTCAGATAAGGGTCTGGTATGGATTTTGGGGATGACCCCATGCTTTTTTTTTAATTTTGGGGTGGAGTTCCCCTTAAAATCCATACCAGACCCGAAGGGCCTGGTATGGACTGGGGGATTGGGGTTTTTTTCCCTTGATTTTTCATCTATATTGCTGGGAGCTGGCAATACGTTACAGCCGCAAGCAAGTTTAACCACTTGCCGACCGGGCCATAGTCGAAAGACGGCGATCGGCTTATTCTGGGAGGGCATCCATGGACGTCGTCCTAGAATTGGGTGCGCACCCGAGAATGCCCGTGACCCTCCCGGAATGGCGCGTCACGGAA
This sequence comes from Lithobates clamitans, assembly GCA_037952925.1. Taxonomy (NCBI): domain Eukaryota; kingdom Metazoa; phylum Chordata; class Amphibia; order Anura; family Ranidae; genus Lithobates; species Lithobates clamitans. Next base: position 292,618 of record JBBGZY010000831.1, read on the forward strand.
TGGAGTGAAGGGGCGATGACAGCGGCCCTTTACCATGTGATCGCTCTGTCCAATGACAGTGCGATCAGTTGTGAACAAATCAGAGCATGTCCGGTGCAGCTCGTCCCCTCTCCTCGCACCGATTGGTACAGTGTGCGAGGAGGGGGGGAGCCGGGTGCAGCAGCTCTGTGGGCTGTCTGTCTATGTGGGAGTGCCCACAGTGCTGATCTGTGCCCATCTATCCCTGTCTCATCCATGCTCCATCTGTGCCCATCCATCCCTGGCTCATCCATGCTCCATCCATCCCTGGTGGCTCATCTATGCTCCATCCATCCCTGGCTCATCCATGCTCCATCCATCCCTGGCTCATCCATGCTCCATCCATCCCTGGCTCATCCATGCTCCATCCATCCCTGGCTCATCCATGCTCCATCCATCCCTGGCTCATCCATGCTCCATCCATCCCTGGCTCATCCATGCTCCATCCATCCCTGGCTCATCCATGCTCCATCCATCCCTGGCTCATCCATGCTCCATCCATCCCTGGCTCATCCATGCCCATTCCATCCCTGGCTCATCCATGCCCATTCCATCCCTGGCTTATTCCTTCTCCATCGGTGCTTATCCCTGCTCCATCCGTGCTTATCCATGCTCCATCTGGGCTCATCCATGCTCCATATGTGCTCATCCATGGTCATTCCTCCTCAATCCATGCTCAGATTACTCATTCATGCCTCATCTGTGCTCATCCATTCCTCATCCTTGCCACAGCAGTGCTCATCAGTGCTGAACTGTGCCACATCAGTGCTCAACCGGGCCACATCTATGCCACATCAGTGCTCATTCATGCCACATCAGTGCTCATCTGTGCCACATCCATGCCACATGAGTTCTCATCCATTCCGCATCCTTGCCACTACAGTGCCCATCAGTGTCTCACAAAAGTTTATTAGGTAGTCAAATTGGAGTTGAAATGTATGTCCCTGATGGTGCTCCCTGTATGTTGGGTCTCTGTATGTGGCCAGGCTGTGGAAAAGTCTCACACGTGGTATCGCCATACTCAGGAGTAGCAGAATATATTTTGGGGTGTAATTTTTGCTATGTACATGCTATGTGTTTGAGATATCTTGTAAATGAACAACTTTGTGTAAAAAAAAAAAAAAGGGTTTTCATTTTCTTTTCACGTTTTTCAAAAACTTGTGGGAAAAAATGACATATTCAAAAGACTCATTATGCCTCATAGATTATACGTGTTTACTTTCCAAAATGGGGTCATTTTGTGGATGTTTCCATTGTGCTGGTTCTCCAGGTCCTTCAAAAGTGTAATGTCGCGTACACATGATCGGACAATCCAATAACGAAATCCTGGGATTTATTTCTGACGGATGTTGGCTCAAACTTGTCTTACATACACACGCTCGCACAAATGTTGTCGGAAATTTCGATCATCAAGAACGCGCTGACGTAAAACATGTATGACGGCACTATAAAGAGGAAGTTCAATAGCCAGTGCGGCACCCTTTGGGCTCCTTCTGCTAATCTCGTGTTAGTAGAAGTTTGGCGAGAGACGATTCTCGCTTTTCAGCCTCGTGCTTTTCAGATCGTTAATGCTTTTCAGTTTGTGCTTGTGGGTTCGTATCTGGTTTTCAGTGCGTGTAGTCAGTTCGTATCCGGTTTTCAGTGCGTATTTTTACATTACGTATTTGATTAGCAGTGCGTTCTTGTCTACTCGTTTCTCCCTCTCCCTCTTCTCGGGCCTTTCTGATTTTCTGTTAGTTCATTCTGACCAGCCGACCGTTTTGAAGCCATGTTGCAGATACATACTCATCGTAGAGTTCGTGCTGTGCAAGGGCTTGGTGTTGGGGTTCTTACTTTGACCCAAGCCCAGTCCATGAACAGGGTGGGGAGGAGTTCATGGACAAAGAATTGGTTGCTTCAGCGTGACCAATTCTCTCATATGCCTTTGTTGCGGGAGATCCGTGAGAATAATCCTGATGATTTCAGGACTTTTCTACGGATGACGGACCCGGTTTTCCAAAGTCTGTTGGCTTTGCTATCCCCTTATATTACGAAGCAGGACACCTGCATGTGGCAAGCCATCACTCCTGAACAGAGGCTGGATGCCACCTTGCGGTACTTGGCGACGGGGAGAAGTCTGCAGGACATCAAGTTCTCGACTGGCATCTCCCCCCAGGCTCTGGGGATCATTATTCCAGAGACCTGTTCTGCCATCATGAAGGTCCTACAGAAGGACTATATTAAGGTAAGTTTTCTCCTTTAACATCACATTCTATGTATTTAATGTTTGCTAATGTATTGTATTTCTTTCATCATTCCCTAATTGCCATGGTTGTAATATTCTGTGAATGTCCTCTTTATCCTCATGCATGCTGGAAGTTTTGAAAGTTACTTTTTTGTCCTTCATGCATATTTGCCTTCACTAACCTCCCCAGCATGCTATCCCGTGCCCATACACACCTAGCCTAGTCACTTAACAATGTATTTTGTCAGTACCATAGTAGTGCTTTACCCTAAACACCCCCTAAAATGTGTCCAAATGTTATTTGTGTCCTTAACTGGTTCCCGACCAGCGCACGCCGATGTACGTCGGCAGAATGGCACGGCTGGGCAAATGGCCGTACCTGTACGTCCCTTTAAATTTGCCGCCATGCCATCGCATGCGCGCCGGCCGGGAGCTCCGTAAGTCGGGTCCGGGGTCCCGCGGACTCGAAGTCCGCGGGGATACCCACAATCATCTCATGGAGAGGAAGAACTTGGAGAATGTAAACAAGCATCTCGACGTTCTGACCAGTAACAGTGTCACTGATCATAGCTCCCTGTGATCGGGAGCTATGATCAGTGATGTGTCACAGCTAGCCCATCCCCCCTACAGTTAGAACACATCCCTAGGACACACTTAATCCCTACAGCACCACCTAGTGTTAACCCCTTCACTGCCTGTCACATTTACACAGTAATCAATGCAATTTTAATCGCACTGATCGCTGTATAAATGTGGTCCTAAAATTGTCTGACATGTCCGCCATAATGTCGCAGTCACGATAAAAATCGCTGATCGCCGCCATTACTAGTAAAAAAAAAAAAATATTAATAAAAATGCCATAAAACTATCCCCTATTTTGTATACTCTATAACTTTTGCGCAAACCAATCAATAATTGCTTATTGCGATTTTTTTTTTTTTTTTTTTTTACCAAAAATATGTAGAAGAATATGTATCAGCCTAAACTGAGGAAAAAAAAATGTTTTTTATATATATATTTGGGGGATATTTATTATAGCAAAAAGCAAAAAATAATGCTTTTTTTTTCAAAATTGACGCTATTTTTTTGTTTATAGCGCAAAAAATAAAAACCGCAGAGGTAATCAAATACCACCAACAGAAAGCTCTATTTGTGGGAAAAAAAGACATCAATTTTGTGTGGGAGCCACGTCGCACGACCGCGCAATTGTCAGTTAAAGCAACGCAGTGCCAAATCGCAAAAAGTGCTCTGGTCTTTGGGCAGCAAAATGGTCGGGGGCTTTAGTGGTTAAATTCAGGCAGAGGCTTTTTTTGGGGGTCCCAAAATCATTTGGAATCCTCCCTCCCCCCAACTGCTAAGTCAACCGATACCAATCCTCTATCTGCTGACTTTGCCAAACCCATACACACTATACCCACCTCTTTTGTGTTCATATTTATGGATGAATTCACCAAAGCATGTAGTGAAAGGGCCTGCCTGAATACTTTCAAATGGTACTGTTTAAAGTTTTGTTCTTCTATTATCTTGATAGGTAATTGCAGAATGTAGAAATGTGCTTCAATTTTACAGTGTGTATTTATATTTTTGTATTATGACACTTCTTACCTGTCCAGTGGGCTGCCAATAGTGTAAGTAAGGAGGGGCTGGCCAAAGTATCACACATTATTTATGCATTCAGCTCTCAATGAAGTGGTTACCTGTCCAAAACATCCCCCCCCCCCCCTAAAATTTGTACAATGGGCCATCAGAGGGGGGGAGGAATCTGATAAGTGGACCTTAGTCTTCTGTCTTTAAATACTCCTTAAAATAAATGTTATACTGATGTTGACCAAGAATGTTTGTGTCTAATCTGCTTGCAATGTTATGTGCAAAAGTACTTCTTTTTCTTTTTCTTGTTTCACTCCACAGGAATGGCAGACTGTGGCTTCCCAATTTGCCCAGCGGTGGGATTTTCCCAACTGCAGAGGGGTAATAGATGGGAAACACGTCCACATAGTCCCACCTCCCAACTTGGGGTCATACTATTACAATTATAAGGTGTTTAATAGTATAGTGATGTTGGCGGTGGTGTCGGCGACATATGAGTTTCTCTATATGAACGTGGGGAAGAATGGCTGGATGTTGGATGTTGGAGTCATCGCCCAGACCGAGTTCTATGGACGGCTCCAGAGTGGTGGCTTGGGATTGCCCCCTCCGCAAGACAAGGTGGCTGGTCTGCCGTTTGTCTTTGTCGCTGATGAAGTGTTTGGGTTGGGTGATCACCTGATGCAGCCATTCCCCATGAGGACCCTTACCCCGGACTAGAGGGTTTTTAACTACCGGTTGGCCAGAACCAGAAGATTGGTGGAGAATGCTTTCGGGATAATGGCCAGCCGGTTCCGCCTATTCCTTAGGCCAATCAACATGGCAGAATAGAAACGTAACCATATAATCCTTGCATCATGCATTCTCCACAACTTTTTAAGGAGAAATTCTATGAACTGTGTGGCTTCAGTTGGGCCTGAGGCCGGATTTCAAGACCAAACCCTGACGGCGCTTGAAGCTGTCCGTCCTGGCTTGCCCCCCCAAAGCGCCCACGAGGTCCATCTAAAATATATGTGGAGTACTTTGTGGGTAGGGGGGTCATTGATATGCCAGAAAATGTATAAGAAACATTTTTTTAAATAAATGTGTAATGTGTATTGTGTTTCTTTTAGCTGTCTCCTAGGTTATCCAATGGGCTTTTATTTTTGGCCATTTTCGTCAATAGTACAAACTTAATTTATTTGATACATGAGATGACAATCTCTTCCTCAGATAACTATTATGTTGTGGGTCTGCTACACACACTCCTTGTTTTTGTTTTTAATGTATGTAATGCATTAAGGATAAAGGATCATCATTTTCAGCACCATGAATTATTTTTTTGGAGTGACGAAAATAGCTTGATTGTTGCAAATTATAAAGCACCGTGGGTGTTATTTACTAAAGGAAAATCCACTTTGCACTAAAAGTGCACTTGAAACTGCACTGAAAGGGCACTTGTAGTGCAAAGTGGATTTTGCCGTTGGTAAATAACCCCCATTGTCACTGTAAACACCAACTTACTCCAAAAACTGCTATTGAGCATTGAAAGAAGAAGCCACACATTGTTGAGTAGAACATTTTTTACTCTGTGCACATTCACAAGTGCGTCTAAAAAAGGATTTTTGAACAAACCAACATATTTTGAAAATAATTTTTTTTTTTGACATTAGAAATATCCTTTTTTGTGGTAAACAGGCATGTTTTTAAAACCATAAAACAATACACAACTCAGGAACTTACAAAGTTCAACTTTGATAAATTGAAGGCAATATCAGACATTAGTATGTTGAAACTGTGTTGATATTGCCTTCATCAGATGGGGTGATGTCACCCCTGTGAAAGACAAATTTTGAAGATGCACACAAATTGAGAGTCAAAATGGGGATTTCCCTCCTGATCCCTTGGCTAAGGTCAACATGTGCTAGCTCCCATCACGGAGGATCAATGGACATGTTTCGGGGGTACAACCCCTTCCTCTCAGCTACTTAAATTGCGAGGAAGGGGTTGCACCCACAAAACACGTACATTGATATCCCGTGATGGCAGATAGCACATGTTGACACACTGTGTGCATCTTCAAAATTTGGCTTTCAAAATTAAAAAAAAAAAATAAGAAAAATAAAAATTCGTAACATTTTGGTGTGTTTTATTTTCTGCCTAAAACATCAATTATGTTTTTTAATCTTTTTTCCGCATCATTGATGTCTTCTTTGTTCTTCTGTAAATGCCTATTGCACACCATGATCTCCCCGATGAGGATGTGTGCACTTGCGAAATGTGTTTCTTCTTCCACAACATCCCCATCACCTAAAAAACACACCATGTAATATAAATATGCAGGCATCCATCTATTACCTGAAGCTGTGGTCTCAGACACTCACCTGTTGTGGTTACTATTTCGCCCACTTCATAAACCTCTCCTTCCTCCACATCCTCTGGTTGTGGTGTGGGGATTTCCCCTTCTTTAGAAGGTAGGGGGTCCCTGGTGTCCTCTGATGTCCCGAGTCTTTCTCCCCTATGTGAAGAAAAAAAAAGATATACTTAGTACACAGATATTTGAGGGCAGAAATAGGAATATGAAACATTGCAGATCGGCAACTCCTCGTATGGCTCTGTGATGGGAAGAGGTCACGTCCTATCACGGAGCCATACGAATAGTTGCCGATCTGCTGCACAGCTGAAGTGTTTGACTCCGGCCTTGGCGTCCCTTCCACACCCTCCTCTTGGAACTCACACCATCCTCTGACGGCACCACATGCGATTCCCTCCTGGTTGGTGTGCCATACTTCAGACTACATACAGATTTCGCTACCACTCATCCCTGATGAACATGATGAACAGCGCTAAGACTTTCTGTTACCTGTAGTCCTCCCCTCTCTCTCCTCTGCCTGGGGATGTGCCAGCACTCTACTTCTCAGTTTTACATGTGAGTGGTTACTGCTTTTACTATTAAAGTATGTTTGATATATATTCAGAGGCGCCCCTTCTCCTTGCTTTCTTCCTAGACACATTGGACGCGGCTTCCGGTCCCCCTAGGTGGCTGCCCTGATTGATACTGTGTATATATTATTCACGCATATTTATATGCATATTTCTTGCCCTTGGACTATTAGGAATAGTTCATTGAGGTACCTATATATTGCGCCTTCTTTACTTGTTTAATCAATTGATCCTTGGATCGTCGTACCCCAAAATTCCTGTGCAGACTTCTCACAACTTTAGTCATGATCTTGGCCTTTTTCACATTTGGGTCTGGGTAAGGTCCATGCTTCCCATCATAGTCGGCCCTCTTCAAGATGTCCACCATCTCTACAAAGGCCATATTTGAGGCTCTAAATCTCCGGGATCGGGATGTTCGTGGCTCCGGGCTTTCGTTGCTGCTGCTGTCTGCATGCACTTGTTCTTTTTCCGCCATGTGCTCTCCCACTGCGACGAAAGAGAAGGGGCGAGGAATATACTAGAGGTTCAGGGTCAGTCAGAGTTTCACGCATGCGCAGTGTATATAAAGTGTAACGTGCGTGCGTCGTACGTACGATCTGTGAGTAGAGGAAGGAGTAGCGGAAGCACCGATTGTGATAACGAAGGTACAATATTAACTTGGGCCTATACTACTTATAGATTGAGGCCTATATTGGGACAAGATTAGTAGATTGGTGGCCGAGCCCAGTAGCCTGCCCGAATCCCAGGTCCCTCCCCTCCGCCTTCAAAAAAAAAAAGGCCCAGGAAGGGGAGTAGCCAGGAGGAGGCAGCACTTGGGCTATTTCGGCAGGCTACTGCGACCCTCACAACCCCCCAGTCTTCAAGAGGACTATGCCTGCATGGCAGCCTGCAAAATGCAGAAAATGGAGGAGGGCAAGTGCCTCTCCTGTGAGAAAGTTATCTTACAAGCCCTAAATAAGGGGTTGAGGAGCGAACTCACAAGCCAAAGCCAGGGTGGTGAGTTCGACCTTCGTCCTCCTCCTCCACCCCCTGCCACAACTCCAACACCAGAGCCACAGCCTGAAAGCAAGCATGGAAGGAAGCGTGGAAGGAAGACAAGAAAGTGATGGCCTGGGTTTGGTCTGTTGTGACAAAAGACGCAGGCTGTTGTAAGACCACAGCCTGGGGACATATGTGTCATTTGCTGTTGTTCCCGATCTCTCGGAGTCCTGGACCGGATTGTGCTCATTATTATATGGACTTCTCATGCTACCAATTTTGGCTGTAAAATAGTAGTTTGTGTGCCCTGGGGTGGGGTACAAAGGCTTTGCCAATTCCACCAGTTTAGCCAGCGTTGCCTTCCTCTTTATTTTGTTATGACCCGTAATAAATGGCAATTTTTTTTCACAAATACTTGCCTATGTGTTTTACTTCAAAAAAGGTTTTGTTTGTGCAGAAAAAGCATTTGACAGGGTAGACTGGGGTTTCATGATGGACACATTGCGGCACTTGGGTATCGGGACAAAAATGATGAAGTGGATAACAAATTTGTATAATGGCCCGACAGCAGCCGTAAAAGTAAACGGTAGACTCTCTCCAAAAATTAAGATGCAGAATGGAACACGGCAAGGCTGTCCACTGTCTCCACTATTATATGTATTGGCTTTAGAACCACTATTAGCAACACTCCGCAATAACAAAGAGGTAGAAGGAGCGAAACTAGGAGGAAAAGAGCATAAGATCGCTGCTTACGCGGACGACATCTTGATGTACGTATCCAACCCAAGAGTGTCACTCCCAAACATACTGAAAGAAATTAAAAAATACGGAGAACTGTCAAACTTCAAAATTAATCCAATAAAAACGGAAATATTAAACATAGGTCTAGAGAAAAAGGAATTTCAGTTTTTACAAAAAGAATTCCCATTCACTTGGGTAAAAGAACTAAATTACCTTGGAATTAAAATAACTCCTAGAGTCGAAAAAATTTATCAGGCAAACTTTATTCCACTGATCAATGAGGTCAAAGAAGAAATGAAAAAGTTAAGAATACAGCCACTTTCATGGATTGGAAGAATAAATATGTTTAAGATGACGGTATTACCTAAAATAAACTACAGATTACAGATGTTACCAGTAAAAATCCCGCAGAGCTTTTTTAAAATAATTAAAACAATCCTGCTAAAATACATATGGCTTAATAAAAAACCAAGAATTAAATACACGTTGATCACAAGGAAAAAGGAGCATGGAGGTCTTGCCGCCCCAGATATAAGCAGGTACTATAAAGCCATAGTTTTAACATGAATGTTAGAGTGGACAAATGAGAAAAATGAAAAAAAATGGGTGGAAATGGAAAACACAATAAGTGGAGCCACACTACATAAGAATATTTGGATTCCACGGAAATATAGAATATTGGACACCGACACGCACGAAATAACAAAAAATGTATTTAAAATTTGGGACACCATCCACTTAAAGAATGAATGGAAATATAATTCACCACTGTTAGCACTCACAGGATCGAATCTCTTCACCCCTGGGAGGGAAATATTTGAAATCCAAGGAATAGGTAACCCACAACTGAAAGATATCACTAGAAATGGCAAAATAAGAACACGAGTAGAAATAGAGGAAAGGAATGGATGGAAGATGAATGAATGGAATTATACTCAACTAAGGCACCTAGTAAGCACAATACCACACCCACTGAGAGATGAAACAAAATTAACTGCACTGGAAAAGCTATGTAGCAATGAAACACCATTAAAAAACGGAACATCAAAAATTTATAGTATACTGACAGATTTGGAAGCACAAGAAAGACCAGAATATATAAATCAATGGGAAAAAGAAATGAATTTAAAAATAGATAACCAAAAAGTGGAAAAAATGATAGAAATGGGATATAATAAGGCTTGGGACATGAAGACCATAGAAATGAATTATAAACTAGTATCAAGATGGTATATGACCCCAGTAAGAATACACAGATTCCATCAAGATAGAACCTCCTTGTGTTGGAGAAAATGTGGCCAAATAGCAACGATCACACGCATATGGTGGGAATGCCCAATAATAATGGAGTACTGGAAGGAAGTGTTAAATAACATAAAAGAAATAACTGGAGAAGAAATAGAACAAAATATTTGGACTTGCCTCTTCCATATCTACAATAAACCTAAGAAACAATATAGAAAATCAATAATGTAAATAGAGAGAACCGCGCTTGACCAGCTAATGTGTAGATAACCAGCAGCAGCATATAGTGCGATCACACCAAATAATAGTTCAAAAAGGAAAAGCTGCGCTCAAACAAAACAGTCTCTACAAATGACATCAGAGAGATTAAAAATTCTTCCAGAAAAAACAGCACCGCCACCGTGTATCTTGAAGCAGTAGTGACAATCCACCCTAGTAATAAAAATCTGCTTACCAGATGGCAAGCATAAAAGGGCAAGTGGCTATAGCCCAGCCAAGGCCTTTCAGCTTGCTGGTACTCCCGATGTTCGTATGGGGGGTAAAAACTCCAAATTCAATTGCGTTGCCACATATCATCAACACGAAAGCCACGGATGACCAAGAAGGAAGAAGAACTCACCATAGTGTAAAACCTTTCAAGTGTTTATTATAAAACAAGTAGTAACTTACAGTTAAGTAATTAAAATCGCGTGTACAAAGAGCCGGCCGGCTTGCAAACAAACGGAGCCCGTCCTCTACTCCGAAAGCGTGGTGACGTCAGTGCGTACCTTCCCAGACGCGTTTCGTCATCATCTGACGTTGTCAATGGGGAACGGGCAACGCAGCGACTCACCACCTTATAAAGGGAGCCAAGCCTCGTTCTGAACCACGAGCATCAAGGCGCCATATTGGGTATGGGAAAAATTCCCTTAGCCTGCAAACGTCACGGAAGGGGGCATGTCACTACATACATCCCTCTCAAGACGGGCAGCAACCTCACACAATTGAGCCCAACTTAGATACCAGCTGCAACGGTGTAAATGTAATATTAAATGCGAACGTAATATGAATACTATGAAAAACAATTTGTAAATTTATAAAAACCTGCTACCATCCCGTATATAATAACAACTAATAACAACTAATTAAATAAATGTGTAATGCTCCTCATAAACTAACAGGAACAAACCTATACTAAGATAATGATTAGAGGAAACCAATCTGAAAATCCGTATCCTCGTGTGAGATTATAATTGTACCAAAATGTTGGAAAGTCTAATTTGAAAAAATTCCTTCCACAAATATAATAGGCAAACTCTATCTAAAAAAACGTGTTGTAAAAATCAATTCTCCGAGCACAACCTCTATCGTGCAATGCGTTAATGAGTGACAATGTGTGAACACAGGAAAGGGGATTCATGACAGTCGTCAAAAATCCCCTAAAAGGAAAAAGAGAAAAAAAGGGGAAAAAAAGGAGGGATTCCTGACCATCATCAGAAATCTCCCCCAATTTAGGTGAGTGTATGAGGTAACACATACTTCTTGGCTATGCATTGTACACCCAACCGGGTGACAAAAGGCACCGCCATAGATTGCATAGCATAATATGCACCCCAACAAGTCAAGTGGGGGAAAGAAAGGAAGTGGGGGGAAAAAGAAAGAATGCCCACATGCTCATGATTCAGATCGAGTTCACAAACTCCAAAAAACATTAATAATAAAAACATTATTAAAAATAATTAAAAATAATACACTAACAGATACAAATAATCTACCATAATTGGGCCGAATCCTTAAAATCACTCTTTACCTAAAGTTCATGAGTTATCGATAAACGCGTTAACATCAGTATCGATGTTTAACCCGTAAGGTGCATAAGTTCTCAGTCGATGGATCCAGGCCATTTCTAACTTTGATATCTCTCTGACCAAAGAGCTCCCTCTCCAATGAGGCCTGTACCTATCTATACCCAAAAAAAGGGTATTGGAGGGGTCCTTATCATGTACTTGTAGATAGTGTTTGGACACAGAGTGGTTCTTAAAACCACTCTTAATATTAGTAATATGTTCGTTAAGGCAGACCTGAAGGGGCCTCTTGGTCCTGCCCACATATTGCAGGCCACAAGGGCACTGCAACATGTACACTACCCCCTCCGTGGTGCAGGTAATAAACGATTTGATAGTATATACTTGTTTGGTACTGCTGGAAGAAAATGTAGTGGTCCGTCTATGGGCACAAACATTATGTGCACAGACCCTGCACTTTCTACATTGATAAAATCCCTTCAGATGCCCAAAGAAGGTAGGTCTGGAAACTGGTGGATTTAGTATATTAGGGGCCAGCTGGTTACGTATCGAGGGCACACCCCTGAAGATGACCCGTGGTTTCTCTGGCAAAACCTTACTCAGAACCCTGTCACTGCGCGCCACATGCCAGTGTTTGTATATAAGGTTTCTAATTGAGTTGTGCTGTAGAGAGTATGTGGTCAGAAAGGGGACACCAGAAGAAAACATATCATTGGTGCGAGGCTCCCTTTCCACCAACAAATCCTCCCTATTCACCTGCTTCACATTATTGAGGGTTGTCTCCAGAAATTCTTCAGAGTAACCCTTTTCCAGAAACCTTTCCGTGAGAACATTTGCCTGCTCAGTAAACTGAATCTGACTGGAGCAATTCCTCCTTAGACGGAGATATTGGCTCTTCGGAACTGACTCCAGCCAGGGACGGTGATGACAACTGTCCACAGGTATAAATGAATTCCTGTCCGTCTCCTTAAAGAAGGTTGATGTGACAATACTGTTCTCACTGATAGAAACTCTTAAATCCAGAAAGTTAATGCCAATCTGACTCATCTCGTAATTCAAGATGATGCCTCTCTGGTTGGTATTAAGAAGAACCATAAATTCCTGCAGAGCCGCCTGTTCACCATCCCAAAGGAGGAGGATGTCATCTATGTACCTCGCCCACAGAATAATCTGGGGTACATCTCGAGCATAGATGACATCCTCCTCCCATTTCCCCATAAAGAGGTTCGCCAGGCTCGGGGCATACTTAGCCCCCATAGCCACACCTGTGTTTTGCCTGTAAAAGTTGTTATCGAACCAGAAATAGTTGTGGGAGGCAGCATATTCCAGCAGCTCCATTATAAAGTCCACCTGATTGGATGGAAGACTGGAATCCCTGTCAAGGAAATATTTAACCGCCTCCAAACCCAATGAATGTGGGATGATGGTATAAAGGCTGGATACATCAGCCGTAACCATCCACATCCCCGCTCTAACCTCAATATCTGAGAGCAGTCTAATGACATGCCTGGAATCCTTGATGTAAGATGGCAGTCTCTGTACAAGGGGTTGTAAATAAAAGTCTATGTATCTGCCCACCCGGGACGTAAGCGAATCAATGCCGCTTACAATTGGGCGTCCCGGGGGGCAGACCAGACTTTTATGAACTTTAGGTAAGTAATAAATTGTGGGTGTGCGTGCAGCCTTAGGAACCAAATAAAGGCTCTCTTTTTGATTAAGGATGCCCGAACGACATCCCCTATCAACAATATTCTGTAGAGTCCTAGCATATTTTAATTTAGGATCAGAGGGAAGCATTGTGTAGGTGCCTTGGTCACCCAAAATCCTGTGCATCTCTGCCATGTAATCTTGTCGATCAAGCACCACTATGCCCCCCCCTTTATCCGCAGGTCTTATAACAAGATCCTTGTTTTTACAAAGAGAGTCGAGACCATCTTGTAAGGTTTTATTGAGTTTAGCCTTCTTGACCTCTAAAAGGTCCAAATCTTTCAATAAAATGTCCCTAAACACTTTAAGTGCTGGTGCCAATGTACCCGGAGGGTTGAATAATGAGGCATTGGAGAGCCCCGAATGAACAATACCCGTCCCTAACGTCACACTGTCTCTAATAGGATTAGAAGCCACATACCGCTTTATATTTAACTTCCTAATAAATCTGTGGATATCCATATAGGTATGAAACTTATCCAGCTTAGTAGGCGGGACAAATTTCAGACCCTTATCTAGGATAGCTTTTTCAGGATTCGTCAGTACTTTGGAGCTTAGGTTAAAAATCCCCTTCCCTGTTACCTTCTGGATCTTTTTTGCTGTTCGTAACCGCCTCCCCCCTCTGACTCCTCTCCTCTTTCGCCCTGTCTTTTTACCCCTTGGTTGGTTTTGTGAAAACCCCAATTTGTCTGATCGAGGGGGACCGCAGCCTCATTATGAGGTGCTGGTACATTGAGGCTATTTTGTGAAGGCATACCCCTTCCACCTAAGTTGTAATGCTGGGAAGGGACCTGAGGGAATCTACCATCATGTCCATCCCTATCTACAAGTGGGAAAAAACTATTCGATGTTGGGATGTTGCATTCCCAATCAGGTTCAAAACCTGTATGGCCATAACCTGGTGATTGGTATCCCAAATTTCCATTATGTCCACCTCTCCAGGTTTCTGGGTAGGCGGTATTGTAACCCCCACCTCGCTGGCTGGAATGGGGCCATCCTCCCCTCCCCCTCTGGGGGGGTACCCTGTTAGAAGAAAAACCTTGTTGATAGTCTCTATGGTCATAATTGGAGGGATATGAGGTTCCAGGTGTACCACTATGTCCCATATGGCCACGTGAAGAAGGGCCCCCTCTAGTGTTCCCCTTACCCCTATAAGGTGAATGATGGGGGTAATTATTCCCTCCTGTTCTGGGATGGGGAACAGGAATTGGAGCACCCGATGGGCCTGCCGTCATATCGTGGGACTGTGGCTACAGTTGTGTCCATCTGATTATTATTTTGCTTGGCCAACTCCTCAAGGAGTTTTTTTTGCCAATCAAAAACCACATTCCCATGATAGTCAGACAGGTCTCTATTATATTTCTTTTTTTTCTTTATCCTTTGATCCTTATCCTCTTTTTCAAGGATTTTCTGCAAACCCAATGATTTCTCTTTATATTCTAACAGGAACAAACCTATACTAAGATAATGATTAGAGGAAACCAATCTGAAAATCCATATCCTCGTGTGAGATTATAATTGTACCAAAATGTTGGAAAGTCTAATTTGAAAAAATTCCTTCCACAAATATAATAGGCAAACTCTATCATTATCTTAGTATAGGTTTGTTCCTGTTAGTTTATGAGGAGCATTACACATTTATTTAATTAGTTGTTATTAGTTGTTATTATATACGGGATGGTAGCAGGTTTTTATAAATTTACAAATTGTTTTTCATAGTATTCATATTACGTTCGCATTTAATATTACATTTACACCGTTGCAGCTGGTATCTAAGTTGGGCTCAATTGTGTGAGGTTGCTGCCCGTCTTGAGAGGGATGTATGTAGTGACATGCCCCCTTCCGTGACGTTTGCAGGCTAAGGGAATTTTTCCCATACCCAATATGGCGCCTTGATGCTCGTGGTTCAGAACGAGGCTTGGCTCCCTTTATAAGGTGGTGAGTCGCTGCGTTGCCCGTTCCCCATTGACAACGTCAGATGATGACGAAACGCGTCTGGGAAGGTACGCACTGACGTCACCACGCTTTCGGAGTAGAGGACGGGCTCCGTTTGTTTGCAAGCCGGCCGGCTCTTTGTACACGCGATTTTAATTACTTAACTGTAAGTTACTGCTTGTTTTATAATAAACACTTGAAAGGTTTTACACTATGGTGAGTTCTTCTTCCTTCTTGGTCATCCGTGGCTTTCGTGTTGATGATATGTGGCAACGCAATTGAATTTGGAGTTTTTACCCCCCATACGAACATCGGGAGTACCAGCAAGCTGAAAGGCCTTGGCTGGGCTATAGCCACTTGCCCTTTTATGCTTGCCATCTGGTAAGCAGATTTTTATTACTAGGGTGGATTGTCACTACTGCTTCAAGATACACGGTGGCGGTGCTGTTTTTTCTGGAAGAATTTTTAATCTCTCTGATGTCATTTGTAGAGACTGTTTTGTTTGAGCGCAGCTTTTCCTTTTTGAGAAAATCAATAATACCTAACCTCCTGAATGCGGCCAAGGCCTTAATTCCCAAGAATTGGCTAAAAAGTGGAAAACCAGACATTAGAAACTGGCTAAAGGAAATAGATTATCAATACAAAATGGAAGGAGGAGAGAAAGGGGATAATAGTAGATGGGAAAGTTGGAAAAACTACAAAGTCTCGGATATTTATTTAGATAGGATAAAAGAAAGAATAGGTGCAGAGCCAAGTGGATAAATAAACAACATAAAGGAACGGACCAGACACAGGGGAGGGGGGGCGGGGGGAAATAAGAGGGACTGAGAGAGACTAAGATAATAATAGGGTTTATAATTATAGAAGGCGTTTTGTCGTCGGTTTTTAAAATTATTTAAGAATATCCTAGAAGGGAAAAATAATAAAGATGTGACGGAAACAATCCACAATGATGTGAAAAAGGAGAAGAGATAAAGTTTGACACATAAAGTTGAAATAATGTCTCTCGGAAAACTTTCGCTGAAGTGGATAAAGAAAAAAAAAAAAAAAGGTTTTGTTTGTGAGTAGGCAGGAACATTTCAAAAATACAATGTCAAATTACAAGGGACACCAACACCAAACAACCTCCTTGAGGTTAAAAAATACAAGTTAATAATGGTGTTGTGGTAACTTGACACACAAAACAACAAAAAATATGGAGATCAGTAGAAAAAAAGAAAAAAAAGAAAAAAATAAATAAAAAAAAACAGGAGATCTTGATAAAAAAAAATACAGTAGATCACTATTACAAAAAAAAAAAAAGGAAGATCTGCATAAAAAGCAAACCAAAAAAATGGATGTCTTCATAAAGAAAAAAAGATCACTATAAAAATAAATTCTAAACATTAGTATGGAGATCTGACGAAAAAAATAACAAATATTATTCAGGAGATCATGAGAAATAATAAAGAAATCAGTTTGTGAGAACTGTTAATATCAGCAGCAAAACAACTTCATTATTCTAGCATTATAAAGAAGAAGAGAATGCGCTGCATTGAAAGATTAAAAAATTTGCAGCGTGATGAATGTGCTATCTCCATTACGAACGCTGGTTTTACCAGACCGAGCGCTTCCGTCTCGTACTTGATTCAGAGCATGTGTGGAATTTGGTGCGTCGGAATTGTGTACACAGCTCAGAAAATTTGAGAACCAGCTCTCAAATTTTTGTTGGAAATTCTGACAAAAAATAGCCGATGGAGCCTACACACGGTCGGAATTTCCGACAACAAGCTCCCATCGAACATTTGTTGTCGGAAATTCCGATCGTGTGTACGCGGCATCAGAGGTAGTCAAAAAATTGAATGTTTAATTTATGTCCCTAGAACGCCTAATGGTGCTCCCTGCATGTTGGGCCTTTCTATGTGGCCAAGCTGTGTAAAAGTCTCACAAATGTGGTATTGCCATACTCAGGAGGAGTAGCAGAATGTATTTTGGGTTGTAATTTTTGGTTTGCATATGCTATGTGAGAGAAATAACCTGTTAATATAACAATTCTGTGAAAAAAGAAAACAATCTTCATTTTGCAAAGAACTTTAAAAAACTCACCAGCCCTCTTACTAAATACCTTGGATTGTCTACTTTGCCAAAAAGCGGTCATTTGGGAGGTGGGGGGGATTTGTACTGTCCTGGCTTGTTAGGGTATCAAGAAATGAGATGGGCCATCAGTGAATCAGGTAATCAATTTTCAGTGATTGGCACCATAGCTTGTGGACTCAATAACTTTCACAAAGACCAAATAATATAAACCAGGGATATGCAATTAGCGGACCTCTAGCTGTTGCAAAACTACAAGTCCCATCATGCCTCTGCCTCTGAGTGTCATGCTTGTGGCTGTCAGAATCTTGCTATGCCTCATGGGACTTGTAGTTCTGCAACAGTTGGAGGTCCACTAATTGTATATCCCTGATATACACTGATTTGGGTTATTTTTACCAAAGAAATATAGCAGTATAAATTTTGGCCAAAATTTATGAAGAAAAATTACTTATTTGCTAAATTTTTTAACAGAAACAAAGAAAAAATCATTTTTTTTTACAAAATTTGCAGTCTTTTTTCATTTATAGCACGAGAAATAAAAAACCCAGTGGTGATCAAATACCACCAAAAGAAAGCTCTACTTGTGTGGAAAAAAAGGGCAAAAATTTCATATGGGTACAATGTTATCTGACTGAGTAATTGTCATTCAAAATGTGAGAGCACCGAACGTTGAAAATTGGTCTGGTTGGGAAGGGGGTTTAAGTGCCTAGTGGGCAAGTGGTTAAGTTACATTTTTTCCTTTAGAAATTTAATTTTGCTGCAGCACTGTTCTACACATCACACAGATGTGCCACTTTACAGGCAGACTAAGGGGACCCCACAGGCACGATATTTAAAGGAATATTTCATTTTTATTGTTTCACTTTAAGCATTATTAAAATCACTGCTCCAGAAAAAACTGTAGTTTTTTTTGCATCAATATATGTCCCCTAGGGCAGTACCCGGATCCCCATACACTTTTTATGTCAATAACTTGCATATAAGCCTTTAAAATTAGCACTTTTGATTTTTCATGTGCGTGTCCCATAGACTTTAATTTTTGCCTGTTCGCATGTTCTTGTGTGAACCAAACTGGGGGGGGTGTTCGGCCCATCCCTAATGCTGAAGTGATTAACCACTTGCTGACCAGCCAGCGCAGTTTTAATGAATGGCACAGTTGGGCGAAACAACGTTATGTAACGTTGCTTCTCCCTGTGGCCACTAGGGGCATGAGCCCGCTGCTCGCCCCCACAGCCAATGTGAGCGCCCGGCGGTCACGATGACGCCAGTCTCCCGTGATCGCTCGTGACACACCGAGAACCGGGATCTGTGTGTGTAAACACACAGTTCCCGGTTCTCTGAAGGGAGAAGAGACTGATCGTCTGTTCAGACAGTCCCATCCCCCCTTCAGTTAGAACACTGAGAGGCAACACAGTTAACCCCTTGATCGCCTCCTAGTGTTAACCCCTTCCCCGCCAGTGACATTTTTACAGTAATCAGTGCATTTTTATAGCACTGATCGTTGTATAAATGCCAATGGTCTCAAAAATGTGTCAAAAGTGTCCGCCATAATGTTGCAGTCCCAATAAAAATCACAGATCGCTGCCATTACTAGTAAAAAAATAAATAAAAATGCTATAAAACTATCCCCTATTTTGTAGATGCTATAACTTTTGCGCAAACCAATCAATATATGCTTAATGTGATTTTTTTATTACCAAAAATATGTAGAAGAATACATATCGGCCTAAGCTGAGAAAAAAAATTAGCTTTTTTTTTAAATAAAAATGGGGATATTTATTATAGCAAAAAGTACAAAATATTGTGTTTTTTTTTTTTTCAAAATTGTCGCTATTTTTTTGTTCATAGCGCAAAAAATAAAAACCGCAGAGATGATCAAATACCACCAAAAGAAACCTCTATTTGTGGGGAAAAAAAGACATCAATTTTGTTTGGGTGCAGAGCGGCACGACTGCGCACTTGTCAGTTAAAGCGACGCAGTGCCGAATCGCAAAAAATAGCCTGGTCATCCAGCAGCCAAATCTTCCGGGGCTGAAGCGGTTAAATAGATTTCTGCATGAATGGCTCCTAAGGCTTAATATACAGTACACGGGATGTTTTAAAACCTGTCCTTAACGGGTTAACTTGACAGATAGATAGTAATCGACGTTCAAAAACTTCTGTTAGCCACGTGTACATGCCGTGTTTGCGTGTTTTTTTTACTTTTTATTTTGATTATTTGCAAAAAAAAAACGCCTGTAAATGAAACTCTGCCAAAAGTGACTTACCACGTTTACAAGCTGTTACAGGCGTTTGGCATTTCAAATGCCTCTGAACATCCATTCTGAACACATTTTTTTTGCTTTCCAAAAAATGCTTTCAAACTCAACTGCCTAGAAACGACTATAAACGACCCTGTGTACATGTACTGATAAGATAACATAGAGGAAAGTTCAGGGTCAGCTGAAAAAAATGCCCAACTGCTCCTAAATGTCCGTTTACCAGCAGCAGTGTGCATGGAGCCTTAAACATGATCCACCTTTTTTATCTAAATCATAATATTAATAAAGACTTTCACAATTTTTTTTTTCTCATTCAAAAAGTTTTATTGAGAGAAAATGAAAGTTACAAAATGCACATTTCGTGGATCGCAGATGCAACTGCGCATGTTTTTCAATACAGCTTAAGTAAGCATAAGGTAGCCTAAGAGTCTATTCTAAACAAATGCAACTAAGTAGTGTACATTGTTGTTACATTGAGTGTAAATGGTCTATAAAACTCAAGTTTAAACATATTAAAGATCTGTTAGACCTCTTTGTAGTGAATTGACATTGTCCATCATCATAAACAACGGAGCATTTGTAGTAACATCTTATATTATGCATTCTTATCATCTGTTGAAGTATCTATATTAGTTGTATAGGTAAAGAAAAAGGAAAGGGAAGAAAAAGAAATGTAGAGAGAGAGCAGAGGGGTGGTACGTGAATCTTAGATAAGTTTCGAATTGTCTGTATTAAGGTCGGAGCATTCCTGCATCAAATATCACAATAGTCATCGCGGGGTGTGATGGTTCATTATTTCTTCATAAGTTTTAGAGTATTTGAAGCTAAACCATGGCTGCCATGTCTTATGGAATCTTTCCACTTTACCCCTGTCCTGGACCAAGGTGTCCTCCATCTCACATACATCTCGTATTCTGTGCAGCCATTCCTGGATTGAGGGCACCCTGGAAGAGTTCCAGTGCAGAGGGATCAGTGACTTGGCTGCATTAGGCAGGTGTTTGGTCAGAGAATGCCTATACCTTTTAAGTGTAAAGTTAGATATATGTAATAAGCATGCTGCATTCAAATTTAGTGTAGTTTCTGTGAATAATTAAATGAAGTTCTGGACCTCAGTCCAGTAGCCTGTAATCATTTTGCAGTTCCACCACACATGTATCAGAGTTCCTATTTACTGTTGACACCTCCAGCATTTCTCAGATTTTTTGTTATCCCAGTTATGAAGCCTGTCAGGTGTATTGTACCAGTGCATCAACAATTTGTAACTGTTTCTTGTTGTCTTGTGTTCATAGAGCATTTATGTGCTAATATGCATGCATACCTCCATTGTTTCTCTGATATCTCCTCTTCCAGGTCCTCCAACCACCTTCTCCTGTGTGTATCCACCTCCAGACTCTTCGGGTACTGTAGCCAAGTATAGGCAACTGAGGTGGCTCTATCAAGTGGGGATTTGCTATGGCAGATCGATTCGAGTCCAGTTAGGGGTCTGTTCATGTCTCGTGAGCTCCTAAATTTGTAGCTTTGAATTTGGAAATACGTCCATTGGCGTAAGAGAGGTAATTTCCTTTCTGATTTGGTAGATAGCCAGTCTTTGAATTTGTCTCCCTGAAAGCAGTCTCCTGCAAGCAGGGGATTCTCGTCCATTGAGGATTGTAGAGTTGTGTTTTGTACACCTGGTGTAAAGTCAGGGTTGTCCTTCAGTGGTGTTAATAGACTGGGAAGTGTGGTAACATCTTTTTGCTTGGCTAGGTTATGGAGTATCTCTAGAGTGGTTCCTGTGAGGGGATGTCTCTTTAAAACGTTTGGGTATTTATTCCATGGGGTCCAAGGCGAGAATGGGAGTGGAATTGGGCTTAGGTCTGCTTCCAACGAAACCCAGTCTTTCGTATGTGCGTGGCAGTGCCAATCAATCACCCTAGCTATATGTGATGCGTAGTAGTAGTGTTTGAAGTTTGGAAGTCCAATCCCGCCTAGTTCCTGTCAGTTTGGCCAGTTTTATCCTAGGTTTCCTGTGCTGCCAGAGGAACCCCAGCATGATGGAACTCAGTGCTTTAAAAAATTTCTGTGGTATTTTTACTGGTAAAGTACGCATAAGGTATAGGAATCTAGGCAATACACCATCTTGATGATCACTGCCCTGCCAAACCACGAAAAGTAGCCTAAATTCCAGTCACTAAGGTTCCTCTTGCAACTTCTAAGGAGCGGAGTATAATTTTTCCCGAAAACGGATTGTAATTAGGGCGTTAGCCAAGTCCCCAAATACTTTTTTTTTTAATATAAATCTTTTTATTTGAAAAATTTTTATTACAAAAGAGAGAAAACACCAAGAAAAAAAATAGGATGTCAGCATCTATCCAAACATTATAATACTTCCTTTACACACCAAATCAAGACATCTGTAAACAATAATCTTAAGAAAATGTCTTCTTTCTTCCCAATACCCCCTCCACCCCCCCCCCCAATACCCCCTCCACCCCCAAAAACCCATACCACACTAACTACCATACTCACCTACCAACCATTCCCTCCCATCCCACCATCATCCTACCCACCTTCCATTCTATCCTCATCCCGATCCAACCATGGTTTCCACATTTTTTCAGATTTCTTATACTTACCCCTCTTCTTATAAATGTATTTTTCTCTACTGATCACCTCCCTTACTCCTTTCATCCACTCTGCTACCGTTGGTGGATCCTTTCTCTACCAATACCGAGCAATGAGTTTTTTTACCCTGGAACAAGCATCTAATCCTTGCAGTCTGTGTATCCTTTGAGATCACTTTATCCTCCATTAAGCCCAGTAAACACGCCCTGGCCTCCAACCTCAGCGATGTCCCAAACACAAAGTTTATCTTATCCACAATCCCTTTCCAATATCTATGAAGCTTGGGACATCGCCAGAACATATGAATCAAATCTCCATTCACCCCTCCACATCTTTGGCACTTCGCATCAGGCTTCTTACCAAACCTAAACAACTTCAGTGGTGTATAATATGACCTATAAGACAAATAAAAATGAGAAACCAACTGTGAGGGGGAGAGGGTGATCCTGGGCCCCAAAGGCAGAACATACTCCCATTGGCCGTCAGACAGTGGTCCAACATCTCCCTCCCATTTAATTCTATTTTTATTTTCCACCATACCCTCCTGAGCTGATGCATTCAAGCTTCCATAAATATCACAAATTAGGCCTTTCGTAGAATTGGCATTGATCAACTTTCTCAAAGAGGTCATTTCACACCACGCTAGTTCTTTAGCGCCAAATTGTGCCTCTAAGGCATGCCTAATTTGCAAGTACCTGTAAAATGATCTGTTGGAAATCGCATATTCTTCCACCAGCTCCTGGAATAATTTTAACCTCCCTGCCTTATATAACTGTACCAAACAATGAATGCCCTGGCGGTCCCATTCTTCAATGTACCCCATTTTTTAAAGTTCTTTGAGGGTGTTATCCCATAATGGGGAGAACTCTGCAAAACCAGTATAGCCCAATGTTTTTTGACATATACCCAAGCTTTGACTATCATCTGGGTGGTAGGACATTTGGTGCCAAGTGAGTCTGCCTCCATCACCTCTACAATTGTGTCATGGCTGGTATCATTCAGCAATATATTACAGCCTGTTCCCTTGCCCCCTGGCCTATTACTGCCTCCCACATGCTGCATTTGAGATGCTAAGAAATAGCATCGTGGGTCCGGCACAGCCATGCCGCCCTTCACTCCCGGTTGTCGCAACTTCTGCAAGCTGATCCTTGCCGCCCCATTTTTCCAGATTAACTCTCTGAACACACTGTCCATTTTTTTAAACCAGTGCTTAGGGATCCACACTGGAGAATTATTATTACTATTATTATTATTCAGGATTTATATAGCGCCAACAGTTTACACAGTGCTTTACAATATAAAAGGGAGACAATACAGTTATAATACAATAAAATACAAGAGGATTAAAAGGGCCCTGCTCAGAAGAGCTTACAAACTAATAGGGTGGGGCAGGTGGTACAAAAGGTTGTAACTGTGGGGAATGAGCTGGTGGAAGTGGTAGGAGATTAGTTGGAGACGTGATAGGCTTTCCTGAAGAGATGAGTTTTCAGGGATCGCCTGAAGGTAGCAAGAGTAGGGGATAGCCGGATAGATGGAGGTAGCGAGTTCCAGAGGATGGGAGAGGCTCTAGAGAAATCCTGGAGACAAGCATGGGAGGAGGAGATGAGAGAGCTTGAAAGCAGGAGATCTTGAGAGGAGCGGAGAGGTCGATTTGGATGATATTTGGAGACAGATTAGTATCAGTATCAAAGGCCGCAGAGAGGTCAAGTAGTAGGAGCATTTAGTACTGGCTGTTGGTTTTAGCAGTTAGTAAATCGTTAGTGAGTTTTAGTAAGGCAGTTTCCGTGGAGTGCTGCGAGCGAAAGCCAGACTGTAAGGGGTCAAGAAGGTTATTTTCATTGAGGTAGGAGCTAAGACGGTTGTAGACTAAGCATTCTAGAAATTTAGAGGTAAATGGGAGCAATGAGATGGGTCTTCAGTTGTTCAGGTCGGTAGGGTCCAGTGAGGGCTTTTTAAGAATGGGAGTGATCTGCGCATGTTTTAGAGGGGAGGGGAAGATGCCACTAGAGAGGGAGAGATTGAAGATGTGGGTAAGGGAGCATAGGATAGAAGAAGAGGGTGACCGTAGTAGTTGTGAGGGAACAGGATCCAAAGGACAATTGGTTAGGTAGGCATCCGAGAAAATTTTTGTAACCTCTATCGTAGTAGCCAGTTCAAAAGAGGAGAGTGTTGAATGTGCTGCTAGGCAAGGTATGTTGGGTGGGGAAGACAAACGCACAGTGGAGATGTCCTCACGAATTGCATCGATCTTGTCTTTGAAGTGATTGGCAATCTCTTGGGCAGTGAGTGAGTTAGTGGGTAGAGGGGGTGGTGGACAAAGCAGAGAGTTAAAGTTTGAGAAGAGCCGACGGGGACTGGATGACAAGGAATTAATAAGAGAGACAAAGTAGGCTTGTTTGGCAGCATGGAGGCATGAATTGTATTTTAGAAGGGCAGATTTATATAGGGTGAAGTCTTGCAGGTATTTGGTTTTACGCCACAGTCGTTCAAGAGCACGGCAATGTCTCTTGAGATTTCTAGTGTTGTCAGTTTGCCAGGGTTGTAACGGTCGGGGCCTGATTCTGCGTGTGGTTAGAGGAGCAAGTGCATCTAGTGATGATGAGAGTGAACTGTTGTAGACAGAGGTGGCCAGGTCAGGACAGGACAGGGGAGAGATTATGTCATATAGGTGGTCAGTAGCAGAATAGAGAAGAGAAGGGTTAAAGTGGCGAAGGTTTCTACAAGTAATTGTTTGCTGCTTGGAGGGATGGGTGGTTGGAGGCAAGGATACAGTGAAAGTAATGAGGTTGTGATCAGATAGAGGAAAGGCGGTGTTGGTGAGGTTGCCAGGGTTACAGAGATGGGAGAATACAAGGTCAAGGGTATTACCA
The DNA here is from genome assembly GCA_037952925.1 of Lithobates clamitans. Lineage (NCBI taxonomy): Eukaryota > Metazoa > Chordata > Amphibia > Anura > Ranidae > Lithobates > Lithobates clamitans. The sequence goes on from JBBGZY010000831.1 coordinate 317,567, forward strand.
TTGGAGTGAGTGGAAGTATGTGTCCATTGGGTTAGGTCAAAAGATGAGGTTAAAGCGGGGGTCCACCCACACCGCCAAAATAAAGAAATATATTAAAAGCCAGCAGCTACAAATACTGCAGCTGCTGACTTTTAATACATGGCCACTTACCTGTCCCAGGGTCCGGCGCTGTCGGCAGGCGAGGCCGAGAACCCGCTCGGTTCTCGGCAGCTGCCGCCGCCATCCTAGGTGAGGGAATCGGGAAGTGAAGCGTTGCGGCTTCACTTCCCGGTTCCCTACTGCGCATGCGCGAGTCGCGCTGCGCGTACCAAGTGGTCCCCGCTCTCTCCTGGGAGCTGTGTGTTTCCCAGGAGACAGCGCGGTGGGGACGGGAAGAGGCGTAGACTCCCATGGGAGTCTATGCCGGAAGTGGGTGCAAATACCTGTCTTAGACAGGTATCTGAACCCCCCTCCCCCTTAAAAGATGCCAAATGTGACAACGGAGGGGGGGAGGGTTCCGAAAAGCGGAAGTTCCATTTTTGTGTGGAACTCCACTTTAAATCGAGAAGTTTAGCTGTAGTTGGGCTGTTAACATTGACAGGAATGTTAAAGTCACCAAGAATGGTGGGTATTTCAGAGGAGAGAAAGTAGGGTAGCCAGGCAGCAAAGTCATCAAGAAAGCGCGATACCGGTCCTGTAAGCCTATAAATTGCTGCAATCCCCAGAGAAATGGGAGAAAACAGACAAATACAGTGCATCTCGAAAGAAGAGAGGGATAGAGAGGGAGTGACAGGAAGGACTTGGAAGGTGCTTTGTGGGGATAGAAGGAAGCCAACTCTACCTCCTTTCTGTCTGTTGGGTCTGGGGGAGTGAGTCCAATGGAGACCACCATGGGAGAGGGCAGCAGGAGAAACTGAGTCAAAATTTTGAAGCCAGGTTTCTGTTATGGCGAGTATGTTCTAGCCATGAGAGATGAAGAGGTCATGTACAGATGTTAGCTTGTTACAGATGGAGCGGGCGTTCCAAAGGGCGAGATTGGTGGGGTGCTTTGAGGAAGCAGGGGGATAGAAATTAAACTGAGTGGATTGCGGTGGTTGCCAGAGGAGATTGGTGGGGTGCTTTGAGGAAGCAGGGGGATAGAAATTAAACTGAGTGGATTGCGGTGGTTGCCAGAGGGGGAGGGGTATTGGATATGTGGCTTGCATTTGGAAAATGGCGGACCAGGATTAGGAGAAATGTCACCTGAGACTAGGAGAAGGAGGAGGGCGAGGAAGGCAAGGTGGGAGTGGGATGTGCATGAGCGCACATGTCTAGTGGCCCTGGTGTTTATGTCAGCATGTGGGTGCAGCAAATGCAGAAGATGATGGGTGCCATAGTAGGGAGAGGGTAGGAGTGAGGGTGATATGTGCATGCTGCAGGGAAGAGAGGAGGGGTAGAGTAAAGATAATTTGAGGATAGAAGACAAAAATGTGAGAAGGAAGAGAATAAGGAGCATGTTAGTGGATAGAGAGTGGAAAACGAACCTAATATAAAATAAATGTCAAAGCTGGTTTGCTTGTCGTCTTGCAGAGTCTAGCAGAGTTCTTGTTGTTGTTCATGCAGCTTTAGTTATCCTGCGTCGGTGAAACTGCGCATCACTCGTGACAGAGCCACTCAGGACAGAACCATGATGTCTCCTATCCATCTGTACATCCCTACTGAACTGACTTTGCTGACTTTGCTGTGAAATATTTTTGGTAATTGTCTCCTGCTGCCATATCTTTAAACTTCCATATTTACTGCTAGCTCTATAACAAACACACTGCAATAGCAATATTACTGGTGATTGATTCTCAACTCCATGTGGCTTGAGTGATCAAGAGAGGTAATTAGCTTTACGACCCTAGCCTGTGTCTGTAGCTGGTCTGGCACTGGCCATCTCCTCCCCATATTCAGGTGTTCTCATCAGACCCAATAATGACCAACTGAGAAATGCATCCCAGCTTAGTCTCCCTATAAATTTATGACAGCTTATGGGGTGGCGCAGACAGGGGCATGGGGCACCCCTGTCTCGTTCCCCCTGCTCAGATGGAACCACTATGAGCACTGACCATTGACTTTAACCTTGGCCCTCGGGCTGTCATATAATAGGCTCAGCCAGTGGACAAATCCAGGGCCGAACTGGAATTCAGCCAGCACCTTCCACATATAGTGCCATTCCAGACAATCGAATGCTTTGGCTGCATCTAATGAGAGGACAGCTCTCTTACCACTATTTTCTATGGATAAACCCGGTTTGGTCTGTATGTATTATTTTAGAGATTATTTTATTCAGCCTTGTAGACGCTTTTGCCAAAATCTTCACGTCTGAACATAATAATGAGATAGGCCTATATGAGGTCACATCTATCGGGTTTTTCCCTTCTTTCAGCAAAATTATTATAATGGCTTCCAATATAGAGACGGGTAATTTCCTGTCCTCCCTAGCTCAGTTAAACACCTCCAAAAGTAGGGGAAGTAAAACCTCCCCATATTTTTTAAATATTTCTATGGGTAAGCCATCAGGGCCCGGTGCTTTCTGGTTTGCCATATCTCCTACTACACTTTGCAGCTCTTTACGAGTCAGTGGGGCATCTAGCATTTCCCGATCTTCTTTTGATAATGGAGTTTATTTTCAGTTTCTCAAAGAAATTCCACTTTTCCCCCTCCACATTTGTTCGCGAGGAGCTATATAAATTCTTAAAATATTTTCTAAATTCCCCTAGTATTTCAGAAGTGGCTTTTTTAATTGATCCTTCCCTTGCCTCAATTGCTGGTAGAATACTCGAGGGGCCATTTGCCTTAATAATCAGAGACAGAGCTTTTCCAACTCTTCTCCAAAAAAACTCTCTCTGTCTCTGAAATAATCTATTCTTTTCCATCTTCTCCAAGAGTACTCTACTATACTCATCTTGCCTCCCCACCCAGGTTTCATAACTGGCTAGGGTTGGTGTCTCCACGTACTGCCCTTCTACCCTTCTTACTCTCTCTTTAGCTTCTAGCTCTTCAGCTTGTGATTGTTTTTTGGCATATGAGATTTTCTGAATTAGGACTCCCCGGAGAAAGGCCTTCAGGGAATCCCATACTACCCCTAGTGGGGCCGATCCTAGATTTAGATTAATAAACTCCTTTAACCCATCCATCATAGTCTCCGTATCATCAACAAGCTCAAGCCAAAAGGGATTTATTTTCCAGTCACCTCTACTACAATACTTCCCCACCTTTATAACAGTGACTACTGGCGCGTGGTCTGAAATCCCTCTTGGCTCGTAGACTATCTCTTCCACTACATTCAGCGCCTCCTCATTTCCCAGTACAAGGTCGATTCTAGATAAGGTGGCATGTGTCCTGGAGTGGCATGAGTATTGCCTCTCCTCAGGATGCCTCCTCCTCCAGGTATCCACCAACCCAATCTCATCACAGTATTGTGAGAGAAGACTCTTAGGAGCTCCACTGGTACTAATTTTCGGTGGGAACCTATCTATACCATTGTTCATGGTCATATTAAAATCGCCAACCACTATGACCGGAGTCCCCTTGACATCCGTCATAAATCTAGTTAAATCGTCTAGTATTTCCATACTAAACGGGGGAGGGTTATAAACATTCGCTAATACATATCTTTTATATTCTATTAAACAAGAGAGAAAAATGTACTGTCCATTTTCATCCACCTTACTCTGGCTGCAGGAGAAGACCAAACCCGAACTTATCAATACACTCACCCCTCTCGAATAAGCAGAGTAGGTGGAATGATACTGCATCCGGTAAAGCTTATGATCTAAAGCCTTAATTGTATCCTTTACCAGGTGCGTCTCCTGAAGACAGAGTATTTTAACATTCCCCTTGTTAGCTACCGAGAAAATTGCCTGTCTTTTAGAACTATCTTTTATCCCCCTTACATTCCATGAGCATATTTTAACCCGTTTTATTAAGTCTGGGGATTTATTACAGTCACTTTCAGCACCCATCATTTTTCAAACCCAGTACCCTTATACCTCTCTGGACACCTAAACTAAACCACCCACTTTCGTGACCAATATACATTATCCTTCCCCCTTAAAATCTATTTACTATTTCAAACTGAACCAACACAAAGCCTCTCATATCCAAACTTCCCACCACTCTTCCCTCCTTGTGCACCCACATATCCAAACCCCCCCTCCACCCCCCGCCCCACCCTAACCCTCCCTTCCCTCCCCTCCACCTATTCATTAGTCCTTTACCCAATTTTGGGCCCAGCCCCTGAGCTTCTATTGTGACCATCATAACCTCCTAAGGTGAGAGAACCGTGCCACCTAAACCTAGTAAGAGGGGAACTATCCCCAACAAATGTGCATATAACTCTATAATTGTATAAAAAATATGGAGAAGTTTCGAACTTCAAAATCAATTCCAGTAAATCCGAATGTTTAAACATAAACATAAGCAAACAAGAAGAAAGCCATTTGGCTGCAGTTTTCCCTTTCCCATGGAAAGAGGAGATGGAATATCTGGGGATAAAACTTGCCAATTCCCTCAATAGAATATTTGTAAAAAATTATTTACCTATGCTTGACGATACCAGACGAGAAGCGAGAAGACTCCAGACTAGACCCCTTTCGTGGTTCGGGCGAGTCAATGCGATTAAAATGAGCTTAACACCCAAGATCCTGTTTAAATTTCAAATGCTGCCCATTCCCCTACCCGGGTATTTTCTGAAGGCCCTCAGGAGACTAATAAGTGGGGTAGTTTGGGGGGGTAAAAAACCACGTATTGCCTACTCAGTTCTTAGCAGGGGGAAGAAAAAAGGGGGAATCGCTTTACCGGATTTTAACAGATATTATAGCGCAGTAGTGCTATCTAGGATCACGGAATGGAATAAAAAAGACACAGACAAACGTTGGGTTCACATCGAACACTTTTTGAGTAACACAAACTTAGGACAGGCACTTTGGAATCCCCCAAAATTTAGAACACTGAGCACCCACACATCACAATTAACGCAAAACACATTTAAACATTGGGATAGGATACACTGTAAAAATAAATGGTCATATAATTCACCACTGATACACATGAAAGATAATAATTTTTTTGAGCCAGGGAGGAGGGAGGTAGGAGGAAACTGGCTGAAGAGTGACACGGTCCAATTGAAACACTTCTTACACAAGGGACAAATTCGCACATTTTCAGAACTAAGTACAGAATCTAACCTTTGGGTAATGAACAGATGGAGGTATCTTCAACTCTCCCACTTCATAGAGAAACTTCCCAAGCCCCTCAGGAGTATGGAAGAGCTTAGACCTTTTGAGCAGCTTTGCATAAAGGAACAGACAGGAAGGGCAATAACACAAATTTATAGGATCTTGGGAATTGAGGAGGAATTGGTGACTCCCCCATATATTAAAAAGTGGGAACTGGAATTGGGGTCTCAATGTAGCGAAATGGGGATAGAAAAGATCCTGAAGTTGGCCCACTATGTAGCAACAGACACCAGAAGAATAGAAAGCCACTATAAATGTCTAGCGAGATGGTACGCAACCCCAGATAGGGTCAGTAAGATGGACAGGACTAAACCAAACACCTGCTGGGGAGGCTGCCCAGTTTTAGGAACAATGGCCCATATCTGGTGGGAGTGTCCCGTCATTAAAACCTTCTGGGGAAAAGTTCTAAGGTTAATAAAAGTCATTACAGGAAAAACAATAGACGAGGACCCATGGGTTTGTCTTCTCCACAAGACTTCGGACTCTGTAAAAAACTATAAATCTTCCCTAGTCCCTATTCTGTTGGATGAAGCCAAGAGACAGATATCTTTGAACTGGATGAATGTCTCGAGGCCTTGTACTCGAGAATGGCTGATTAGTCTCAATGGTATATATAACATCGAACAGTTAGACAAGGGGGGAATTGAACCTATAGAAGATGACCAAGCAGGGAGATGGACCGCCTGGACCAAGTTCAAAGGGACTTGGGATTATCTGAAGGAGGTTGCAGATCTAACATAAGTGAAGGAATATTGATTCATACTCCATCGAACTAGCACAGTCCGAGGGGGGGGGGGGAAGGGGGGGGGGGGGTTTTGGTGGGGTTTAGAAGGGATGGGAGGCAAGAGGGGATATTGTTTCTTTTCCTTTTTTTTTTTTTTTTTTTTTTTTCCTTTTTTTCTTGTTTTTTATGTCTATTACTGCTACAGCGGACTTTGTCTAACGACTTTACCCCACGGGGACTGTTTTGTTATATTTATATAAAATAATAAATAAAGAATTAAAAAAAAAAAAAAAAACTCTATAATTGTATGGTCCCCCCCTTCCCCACCCCCTTATTCACACATATATATATCCTAACAAAAAAAAATCCTGAAAAGGAGAGGAGGAGAGGAAAGGGAAAAAAAATGTATTTAAGAATTTAAAGGGGAACAAAAAAAATTCATCTCTCTTCTCCCTCTCCTTCCTCCCCCTCCTCATCCCCTTAAGTATTCCCGGGCCCAAGAATGAAAAAAGTCCTGGAATTCTCAAGTTTCTTCTCCCCGCTTTATTCTTCCTTCGTTCTTCTCTAACCAGGCTGAGACTTCCATAGGGGTATTAAAAAAACCTGACTTCCCCCAGAGCTGAAATACATAAACGTGCAGGATACAGTAGCACATAGTTAATTCTTAACTGTTGAAGCTTCCGTTTACACTCTCCAAATTTAGCTCTTTGTCTCTGCAGCTCAGGGGAGAAGTCTGGATTTATTGAAATCCTTACTCCATTATGTTGGATATTTTTTATCTCTCTTGCTTTCTGAAGGAGGGTAACTTTGTCCCTGAAACATAAAAGTTTAAAAATAAGGGGTCTAGGATGCCCCCCTGGAGATGGGGTCCTAGAGGCGACTCTATGTGCGCGTTCAATAGAAAAGATATCTGAAAATGAGTCTTTGCCAAATTTCTCCTTCAGCCAGTCTTCCATAAACGTAATAGGAGTATTTCCCTCACACCCCTCAGGGAGGCCCAGTACCCTCAAATTTTCTCTACGCAGCCTGTTTTCCATGCTGTCCATTTGGTGCATACATACATTTAAATGATTTTTCATAAGTGATACTTCTTGTCTTATTGGGTACACGTCATCCTCCACCTGGCTGAGCCTTTCCTCAAGGGCCGTTGTCCGGGTGCAGACCACTTGCACTTCTTTTTTAACAGCAAGTAATTCATCTCTAATACTTTTAAATTGTTCAGATAAGTCAGTAATTCATAACTTACAGTTGTTGACTGCCAGGAGGATATCTTTCAGAGATGGCATCTTCTCATCTGCTGGTGCTGACACACCACCTCCTACCACCGACTCTGCACATAGAGCAGATTCCCCCTCCAAGACCCCACTTACTACCGGCACCGCTGATGATGTAGCTGCCACAGTCCCAGTATCAGGGGCCTGACTAGCTTGGTGTTGCTCTCCCCCTGTGCTGCTGGTCTTTTTTAGGCGTCTGATTTGGCGTATGTGCAAAACATTCCAGTTTAGCAGCCACTTGATTTGCTTTCTCTTTAGTTCCGCGCTGTGCAGGGGCCCCTATCCCATCCTGTGCTGTCGCTTCCTCCGTCCCCTTCTTCCTGGTCATAATGGCGAGGTTCCACCGCCCTGACTACTTAAATCAGGGATACTTGCCGCCACTCTATCCCAGATCTGCACGCCTCCCTCTCTCACTGGAATAGCGGCTGTGATTACCCTGCCCGGGAGAGCTTCAATATGTAGCGTACTTTGGGTGAGTATACAATTTACTCACCCCTCTAGTTCTGAGACCGGTGCTTTTTTCGTCCACCCTAAATTCTCCTGCGGGTCCCTCCTGAGTACCGCTCGATCCCGGGTATATGCGCCTCCCTCTCTCACTGGGATAAGCACCGCTGATAAATTACCCGGGAGAGCTTCAGGCGAGTATGCCGGCTCTGCTCCTTGCAGGCACTGGGACCGGCTCAACTCAGTGGTATCGCCTTCCAGACGCTCCGGGCGTTTTCGGCGTCTCTCGGTCTACGCTATGCTTCCACGTCAGACATAGGAGTGGGGGGGCTAGGTCCGACTGCAGCACCTTCCCTCACTTCAACATCAGGTCACGCCCTGTTCTAAGTCCCCAAATACTTGAGTGCTGAGGGTTCCCACCTAAATGTGGAGTTAGTTTTAGTCTGTTCAAGAATCGTGTCTGGGAAAGAGATATTTAGGGCTTCAGATTTTGTATAATTGATCTTTAAGTTTGATAAGTATCCGTAATGGGAAAATTCCTTCAGTAAGTTGGGGAGAGATATTAATGGGTCTGTCAGGAAGAATAAGAGATCATCAGCGTACGCTGCAACTTTGACCATAAATCCGTGAACTGCTTCATTTGATTGGATCCTTTTAATAAAAGGCTCCAACGAGAGAATGAATAACAGAGGCGACGGTGGACACCCCTGCCTAGTCCCGTTCGTAATATGTACTTTCCTTGATAACATGCCGTTTATTTTCAGGTGTGCCAACGGGTTTTGATATAACGCAGATATCCATGACATCATATGTGCGCCCATTCCTATGTGCCTACATACAGCCAGCATATAATCCCATGCTACTCTATCGAAGGCCTTCTCCGCATCCGTGGAAAGGAGAAGACCCTCAATATTTTGCGATTTCGCTGCGTGGATCAGAAGTAAGGCTTTGGTGACATTGTCTTTAGCCTCTCTGCCCGGAACAAAACCGACCTGTTCAGCCCTGGGAGGAGAGAGCCCAATCTCAGAGCTAGAACCTTTGCGAATAGTTTGACATCTAGGTTCAGTAAGGAAATGGGTCTGTAACTAGCACAGTCTCCTGGATACTTGCCCTCCTTTGGTATTATTGCAATGTGTGCCGTGAGGACAGGGAGTTCAAAGCATCTCTGAGAGGATTTGTGATAATGTCAGTAAAGGTTTTGTAGTAAATCGAGGAAAAGCCGTCCAGCCCTGGGCTCTTACCCGTTTTCAGTTTAGCAATAGCTTGTCTTAGTTCTAGGGATGTCAGGGGGTCTTCTAATAAATTGGCGTCTGATTCATTAAGGGTGGGCATTCCGCTTTGGGTTAGGTAGTCCTGAATAATTTGCATCCTATTCCCTGTCATATGTGATTGTCGGTGTTGTTGGGGCAAGTTGTATAGGTTTGTGTAAAAGTCATGGAAATGTTCCGCGATCGCCTCTGATGCCATATCAAGTTTTCCAGTCTTGTTTTTGATACCAGCAGTGTGGTTGTTAGAGGTATGTGTCCGCAACGCTCTTGCTAGAAGTTTGCCTGCCTTGTTCCCTGATTCATAGTATTTTTTTTTTTTTAAATAACATACGCTTTGCTCTAGAGTCCAAGATCTGTTGTAATTCTTTTCTAGTTTCTAAATGTTTTGTGGCCGATTCTGTGGAGAGAGATTACTTGTGTAATCTTTCTAGCATGTTAATCTGAGTGATCAGTTGTTTTATGTTAGCTTCTCTCTCCTTTTAAGTCTAGAGCCCATTGCAATCAGTACCCCTCTGATGGTGCACTTGTGGGCTTCCCAAACCATCAGAGGGTCTGCTCCTTGAGTGGCATTATTTAAAAAAAAATTCTGTCAGGTTGGTGGTTAACTCTGTAAGAAGCGAAGGGTCGGTTAGCAACGATGTGTTCAGTCTCCAAGTCGGCTGTTGTGTAGAGTTCAGTAAATCTTTAGTTACAGAGATAAGAGCATGGTCTGAGATTGTCTGAATGCCCACTTATGATCCTGTCACACGGAAAAGATCTCTTTGCGAGATAAATAGGTAATCTAGCCATGCATACCTTGAATGAGTAATGGAAAAGTGTGTGAAGTCCCTCCCGTCTGGGTTCGTAAAACGCCACGTGTCTATCAGCTGCAGGGACTGCAAGAGGGATTTGATCTTTTTAAGAATTTTGTAGGAAATGCACTTCTTTCCATTTGAAGTGTGTGAGAGTGGGTTCAACGGAATGTTGAATTCCCCCCCAATATTGTACATCCTGATGCAAACAATGCATTGGCAGAATGGAACGTGTTCTCTATTAGGAAAATAGACGTTGGCTAAGGTTATCAGGGTACCTCCGTAAGTTCCCTTGATAAAGAAAAACCTACCCTCTGGATCACATAGTTGTTCAGTTAGTTCAAAAGGGGCCTCTTTCCTGATCAAAATAGAGACTCCCTTTGACTTAGAGTCAGGGTTAGTTGCGTGGATTGCCCTTGTAAAATATGAATTGGTAAGGTTTGGCATATATTTCGTTTTAAAATGGGTCTCTTGGAGGTAGACAAAATGTGGCTTACCCTTCTAGAGCTCCCTCAAGATGGTGGAGCGACGTTCCGGTATATTAAGGCCTCTGATGTTGTGGGATATCACTGATGGACAGTTTCCTAGAGAAGAGTATGCCATGGCTGGAGGTTAGGAGGAGGTGCTCGGATTACCCGACTGCAGAGGAAACACAACTTTGATATATAGATTAGTGTTTGATTCAGACATCAGAGCCAACCAACTTTGTGTAATGTATTCCGCGACCTGATCAAGAGTCGCGAGACACTCTGTGGGGTTAGAGGGAGGCCCTAACAACCAGGTGTCAGCACACTTATTAAATCACAAAAACTTGTAAACAGGGATATGGACTGAAAAGATAGTCCTAATTGCTGCACACGCAGCCGAAACTGATAAAATTAAACTAAAACTCAAATTCAGAAGCACACGCGACCAAGGTGTGTGTGTGTTAAACTAGCATAGTCTAGGGGATAGTTTAACTTAACATTAGTCTGTGACCACTGTAGGTGATCCATCAGTACCTTATTACGCATCAACATTTTAACTGAATAATAAACAAGAATAGTGTGTAAGTCGTCCTCAATTGCTTATACAGTGTATGAAACAAAACCGGCTCTAATTTTGCATGACAAGTCCCAGTGGCCTTGAGTGGATTTTTTACCCTCCCAGTCAATGCTGAGTATGTCCAGCCAGTCACCCTGGGTGATCACAAAGGAGGTCATATAATTGTCCATTCAGCCATCAAGTAACGACTAGAGATAACTGCTGTTTCAGGGTTTAGTCGGGTCTTGTGATTAGGTAGGAATCTGGAACATCCGACCTGTGTGGACTCATGGGTATCTAGGATTTTACTGTTCTCGTGAAAAAGACGTGTCCATGTTATAATGTCAGGGATTTATAAGAAAATAGGGTAAGGCGGTCCCTATTCAATAGGGACACTTCATACGGAAGTCAGTTTTGTTGTAAAGTCTGAGGAGACAAATATATGGTATTCAGGTGAAGAGGTATCTCCCCATTTAGCTGTAACATTTAACGTTGTGAAATGATGCCATAAGTAGATTAATGAAGTAGAGATAAGCAAGGCAAAGGAAGTTCAGTAGTGTGATATCATTCATCGTTGGGCTCCCTGGAAGCATCACTTAACCTCTTAGGGGTTCCAGCTTTGAAACTGCTTCCACGATTGTGTTTGGGTTTTTCAGACTGTCTCTTGTCTGGTGAAGCAAAGGGTGAGGTCGGCGGGGTCCTTTCCAGTGGAGGCTGTAGGAAGTCTGCATACCACTCTGGCAAATTGATCTGGTCCAGGTCCAATGCTTCACAAAAGTCTGGAAGATCTGCTGGCATGCACAGTATGTACTGGTGGCCATTGTGGGTGACCGTAAGGGCGAATGGGAATCGCCATGTACATCTCAAGTCCTTTTCCTGCAGTTTTCCCAGTAGTGAGCGTAAAGCGCGTCTGTTTCTCAGCGTGATCTGAGATAAGTCCTGGAAGAGCATCAACGTCGCTCCATTAAAAATGATATGATCATTTCTCCTGGCTTTGTGCATTATTTCTTCTTTCAGCACAAAGCTTTGTAAGCAACAACTTACATCTTTTGAGGGCGCTATATCAGGCCCTTTAGGTCTGAGCGCTCTGTGTGCCCTTACAAAGTCAATGTCTGTCTTCCTGCCTTTCAAGGAGGCTGTTAAATACCCTCCTTAGTGCGGGAACAATTTGATCAGCTTCCACTGATTCAGGGATCCCCCTTACTCTTATATTACACCTCCTTCCTCTATTGTCGAGGTCCTCAATGTGTCTATTCATTTCAATGAAGTGCTGTGATTGTGTAACTGTGGTTCTCTCCAGTTTATGAATAGCCCGGTCTCTGCGATTTCCCTCAGCCTCTGTCACCGCCATTTTCTCATTAAGGACAAGCATGCTTGTTTTAAGGTCAGTGACCGCAGCTGAGAAAGTAGCTTTGATGTCAGCAGCGAACATTGACATATCAGAAAATGTTAGGGGATGATCCGGTCTGGACTTACCCCTGCCTGTGCTTTCTGGGGCTGACAGAGTCCTCACTGCCTTCATCTTCATGATAAGTCAGCGCCATCTTGGCCTTGTTACACTGCGTCGGGCTGCCGCCTTAGTTATAAAGATATCCGCAATGTTTTGATTCGCCAGAGACACCGAATTGCGGCGTGGAGGGGATTGCGGTGCCGGGTGAAGCTTTTTACCCGGCATCTGAGCGCTGTGGGTCGGGTGTTTGTTCCTTAACGGCCGCATGTGCTGCAGAGCTTCTTCACTGTGCTGCCATCTCCGTTGCGCGCCAAGCGTTCCCTTTATCAGAATTTTTGCCTGTAAGGCAAGATATGTTCCAGATTTCTTTCCCTTCAAAATGTACTTGCCTTTCTGGCAAAAAATGACTATGTATTAAAAAAAAAAAGCAGAGGAGTATAGTTATTCCCCAAAGCGACCTGCTATGATTTTGCAGTTGTGTTTGATAAAGTACAATAAGTCTCTAACAGTGGCGTAGCGTGGGTTGTCAGCACCCGGGGCAAGGCAAGTAATTTGCGCCCCCCCAACCTGCAGACTTTTAGCACTCTCCGAGTCCCTTCAAATACAATAGTACTGACCTACCTGATTCCTATACTGACCACTACACTAACCTACTTGATTTCAACACTGACCAACCTGATTCCTTTACTGACCATTACACACTACACTGACCACTATACTATACTGTCCACTACACTACACTGACCACTATACTGTCCACTACACTGTCCACTATACTGACCACTACACTGAGAACTACACTGTCCACTACACTATACTGTACTGACCACTATACTACACTGAGAACTACACTACAGTGACCATTACACTGTCCACTACACTACACTGACCACTATACTACACTGACCACTATACTATACACTCCACTACACTATACTGACCACTACACTAACCACTATACTGTCCACTACACTATACTGACCACTACACTGACCACTATACTGTACACTACACTACACTGTCCACTACACTACACTGTCCACTACACTATACAGACCACAATACTACACTGTCCACTACACTACACTGTCCACTACACTACACTGTCCACTACACTACACTGTCCACTACACTACACTACACTGTCCACTACAGTACACTGTCCACTACACTATACTGACCACAATACTACACTGTCCACTACACTATACTGTCCACTACACTATACTGACCACTACACTATACTGAGCACTACACTATACTGACCACTACACTATACTGACCACTACACTATACTGTCCACTACACTACACTGTCCACTACACTACACTGTCCACTACACTATACTGACCACAATACTACACTGTCCACTACACTACACTGACCACTACACTGTCCACTATACTACACTGTCCACTATACTACACTGTCCACTACACTATACTGACCACTACACTATACTGACCACTACACTATACTGACCACTACACTATACTGACCACTATACTACACTGTCCACTATACTACACTGTCCACTACACTACACTGACCACTACACTATACTGACCACTACACTATACTGACCACTACACAATTCATACCACAATACTACACTGTCCACTACACTATACTGACCACTACACTATACTGACCACTACACTATACTGACCACTACACTACACTGACCACTACACTATACTGACCACAATACTACACTGACCACTACACTATACTGACCACTACACTATACTGACCACTACACTATACTGACCACTACACTATACATACCACAATACTACACTGTCCACTACACTATACTGACCACTACACTGACCACTACACTATACTGACCACTACACTATACTGACCACAATACTACACTGACCACTACACTATACTGACCACAATACTACACTGTCCACTACACTATACTGACCACTACACTATACTGACCACAATACTACACTGTCCACAATACTACACTGTCCACAATACTACACTGTCCACTATACTACACTGTCCACTATATTACACTGACCACTATATTACACTGACCACTACACTACACTGATCACTACACTACACTGATCACTACACTACACTGATCACTACACTATACTGACCACTACACTATACTGACCACTACACTATACTGACCACTACACTATACTGACCACTACACTATACTGACCACTATACTACACTGTCCACTACACTACACTGTCCACTACACTACACTGACCACTACACTACACTGACCACTACACTATACTGACAACTACACTATACTGACCACTACACAATTCATACCACAATACTACACTGTCCACTACACTATACTGACCACTACACTATACTGACCACTACACTACACTGACCACTACACTACACTGACCACTACACTACACTGACCACTACACTATACTGACCACTACACTATACTGACCACTACACTATACATACCACAATACTACACTGTCCACTACACTATACTGACCACTACACTATACTGACCACTACACTGACCACTACACTATACTGACCACAATACTACACTGACCACTATACTATACTGACCACAATACTACACTGTCCACTACACTATACTGACCACTACACTATACTGACCACAATACTACACTGTCCACTACACTATACAGTCCACAATACTACACTGTCCACTATACTACACTATCCACTATATTACACTGACCACTACACTACACTGATCACTACACTACACTGATCACTACACTACACTGATCACTACACTATACTGACCACTACACTATACATACCACAATACTACACTGTCCACTACACTATACTGACCACTACACTATACAGACCACAATACTACACTGACCACTACACTATACTGACCACTACACTGACCACTACACTATACTGACCACTACACTATACTGACCACTACACTATACTGACCACAATACTACACTGTCCACTACACTATACAGACCACAATACTACACTGACCACTACACTATACTGACCACTACACTATACTGACCACTACACTATACTGACCACAATACTACACTGACCACTATACTGTCCTGCCTAGTCTTCCTATACTAACACTACATATACAGCGCCTGTCTTTTTTCTCTCCTCCCCCCCCCCCGTGTTTATCCATTCCTCACCTTCTTGTCTTGCATCGGTCTGGAGGATAGGAGGAGGAGGAGGAGAAGACAGCGGCCCCGGCGGCTCACACTCTCCAGTGCTCGTCTCCCCTGCGCTCCGGCCAGCATGTTCATTGTTTCCCGGCGCACTGTGATTGGGCGTATGGGGGTCATGTGCGGAGGCAGGACTTCAGGAGCAACCATGATCGCGGATAGGCCAGCCACACGCCGCACATGACCCCCATACGCCCAATCACAGGGCGCCAAACACTGAACATGGCGGCGGAGCGCGGGGGGACACAGGAAATTAAATCAGGAGGAGGCAGCCAGTAGTGACACTACTGGCACGAAATTGCCGTGGCCCCCTAAATGTTGCACCCGGGGCCACGGCACCCCCCGCACCCCCCACGCTACACCACTGGTCTCTAATAGATTGAGCAGTCCTTCTATAATTCTTTCCCCCCAGCTTTTAAACAAGTGTATGTTATTGAAGGTAAGAAAATGATTTGTAGCAGCAGGAAAAGAATCTGGTTCCTAGTCGAAACTTCCAATCAACTAACTTTGTCTTCTCTTCTGTACAAAATTAAAAGGGTGTCACCTGATTGATTTAGGCAAATCCCAAATTGTTTTATTTTATTTTTGGTGTGAGAATTCGATGGACAATGAAGGTGGCCACAATTTGCGTCCAATAGAAAGATACAAGAAAAACAGTGTTCTTTTTGATAGTATAATTTTATTGATTGAACTGTAAGATTGAACTGGTGGTACTGTGTCTAGTGTTAAATGGCAAATAGTGTGTGTTGGATGGAAAGTGGTCAGTCTGTTATCTAGCAACCTGAGGAAAGGGGGAAGGCCTCGGATAAGACTATAAAATCTAGTGAAGGTGGAAGAGATCCATTAGTCATTTGATAGTATGGTTTGACTTTGAGTGTATTGGAAACCTTGTACTATGAATTCTTGGGTATCAGTAATCAAGGTTTGATTGAAAGATACCATACATTAAAAGAGAAGTATGGGTTTGGGTTTTTTCCCCCCATCATACTTACCTAGGTGGATGCAGCATCGGTCCGACGCTGCTTCTTTTCCCCCAGCGCCTCTACACCGAACGATCGAACCTCGCCGATGGCTTGGTTCTCTCAGCTCCCCGAGCAGAGAGCTGCTGACTGTCAATTAGCATCTCTCCGCTCTGCTCCTCCACGCTCACTGGAGCGCTGAGCTGTGAAGGGGCAGGGAGTGGACCGTCTCGGGCTCTCAGCAGGGAGCTGAGAGGCTGAGACGGGCATCAGTCCAGGCACCTGGCAGATCCAGACTTCCATTGTCGAGATGACAAGGTGCCTGGACTGATTTCTGTGACGTCAGCCTAGAGCAGACTTCAGTCAGCTCTCTGCTGAAAATGGTCACAGAAGTGCAAAACTAGTTGCACTCCTGTGACCCATAGGAGAAGCCCAGCCAAACAAGCCAAGACTGGACTTCTCCTTTTAACTACTTAAGGACCGGGCCTATTTTTCAGACTTGGTGTTTACAAGCTAAAATCTTTCTTTTTTTTTTTTTTTTTTGCTAGAAAATTACTTAGAACCCCCAAACATTTTCAGACACCCTAGAGAATAAAATGGCGCTCGTTGCAATACTTCATGTCAATTAAATATACCAAACAATGGTGCGCTATAATTAACTTCCTATTCTGTGCACAATCTTCAAAATAAACCAATCAAAACAATTAGTGGTAAATTAATTCAAATAACTGGGACAAATATCCCATAACGTGCTTCCGTGAGAAAATAAGTAAATATTCCGTGCTGTAGATGTGTAAAATGTCTTCAAATCACTAATAGTGGGATCAACTTGCTAAAAATTCACAAGGTCAGCCTAAAATATAACATAAGCCACAGATCCTAGATCATGCTCAATTTCAGATATAAATAAAAACGAATGTAATAACGCCCATGGAGATAAGCAAAAAAAGTTCCCTGATGTGTAGCATGAAGCCGCTCTTTCCAGGCTTACAGATCACCGTTAGTGTTTAGCTGATTAATCATGCTGCTCCTCTATTTCACCATTTGCATGGGTATAAACATGAGACAAAAGAGAGATCAATCATTGCGCAATGATTTAACCTTTGGACATACACTCCAAAATGCTGACAAATCCACTCACATTTGATGTGAAAAACCAGCACTTATAGCAGAAACAGTCAGACGATTGTAGCGAGTGTCTCCTCACACACCGCATCTCTGTTTCATTTTATATTTCAAATATTTATATTTCATTTTATATATTTAAATATTCATTTCAGCGCTTTAGTATATTTTACACTGTTAATACTTTGTCACACTGTATTTGCGCAGTGGTCTCACAAGCGCAATTTTTTTTTAACAAAATACACCTTTTTGAATTAAAAAATAAGACAACAGTAAAGTTAGCCCAATTTTTTTTTATATTGTGAAAGATAATGTTACGCCAAGTAAATTTATACCCAACATGTCATGCTTTAAAATTGCACCCGCTCGTGGAATGGCGACAAACTTTTACCCTTAAAAATCTCCATAGGCGGTGTTTAAAGATTTCTACAGGTTACCAGTTTTGAGTTACAGAGGAGTTCTAATGCTAGAATTATTGCTCTAGCTCTAGTGTTCACGGGGATACCTCACATGTGTGGTTTGAACACCGTTGTCATATGCGGGTGCTTCTGCGCGCAAGCTCGGTGGGACGGGGCGCTTTAAATTTTTTCTTATTTACATTACTTTGTTTTATTTTTACACTGTTTTTTAAAAAAAAATGATTTGGGTCACTTTTATTCCTATTACAAGGAATGTAAACATCCTGTCAGGTCACCTTGAGGCTAGGTGACAGACGCACACCGTTGGGTTTAGGAGTGCAACGCAAGGTAGTGGACCCTACGGCTGACTGCTGCAGATGGGAGTCAGGGTAGTAAGGAAGGCAGGGCCACTGGAACACCAACACTGATCCCACCGGGGTTAGAGCATAAGTTTCCCTAGGGCGCAGAGTCTAAGAGCCAGCAGATGTTCACCAGAGCCTCTAGTGGTGAGGATGGACTGGGCTGCAACTGGCTCCAGTTCGCGACCCCCAGAGTCCCCAAGCTCACACCCACAGTATGCAACAGGAGGATAGGATAGTAAGGGAATAAGCCAAGGTCGGGGCCACAAGCAGAGAAGGACAACAGAGTTCACGCCAAAGGTTCAGGGTCACAGGCAAACGGGGATAGTCGGGGACATGCCAACGGTCAGGTTCACGAGCAGACAGGAATAGTTGAGAACATGCCAAGGTCGGTAACAGAAGCAAAAGTAGAGCAAACGGCAGGCAGGAAACAGGAAGCCAAACACACAAAAGTTGATCAGCAGGGCTGGCCTGCAGTGCAGAGGTTAATATAGAGTTCTCTGATAGGAGCTGGGGTGGAGCCATGCTAGAGGAGAGATTATAAAAGCAGTCAGGTGAGAGTCAGCTGGTCTCTAGAGATGAACACATGGAGACAGGTAAGCTGACAGACAAAACTCTATTGCATAACCATGACACATCCCTTGTAATAGAAAAAAAAGCATGACAGAACCTCTTAAATGTGAAATCTGGGTTCAAAAACACCTCAGATCTCATATTTACACTAAAATACAATAATTAAAAAAAAAAAATTCCCTTTTAAGACCATTGGGCGGAAGTGACATTTGATGTCGCTTCCGCCATCCAATGGTGTGGAGCCAAGCGGGGGTTATCTTTCCCTCACTCGGTATCCAGCCTGTGAGGGAAGAGGACCAAATTCTCTACCGACGGCTCCTAAGCGGAGGGGCCCTCTCCCGCCACCGATAAAAACGATTTTGCGATGAATCCGCCGCCGATGAGACCACTTGAAAGCGGACCTCCCGCTCTTTAGGAGGATACCGAGGTTATGGCAGCTATCTACAACGGTATTCCTCTTCAAACAGCCGACGTACAACTGTGGCGGGCAGTCCGTAAGTAGTTAAAGAACTCGAGGAATAGGCAAAAAAAAATCACCCATTAGTACACCCCTACACAAAATACTAAACCGTTAATACAGTTGTGAAATTCCTTACCATTAAAGAGAGAAGTCTAACTGAATTTTCTGGAAGTCGTCTCTGTAATTCAAAGGATAACTGCATTTTCGCTGCCAAGGAGGAGGTGTTACAGCAATGATTAAATCATACAGTGGGCAAAAAACTATTTAGTCAGCCACCAATTGTACAAGTTCTCCCACTTAAAAAGATTAGAGAGGCCTGTAATTGTCATCATAGGTATACCTCAACTATGAGAGACAAAATGTGAAAACAAATCCAGACAATCACATTGTCTGATTTTATGAAATAATTTATTTGCAAATTATGGTGGAAAATAGGTATTTGGTCAATATCAAAAGTTCATCTCAATACTTTGTTATATATCCTTTATTGGCAATGACAGAAGTCAAACGTTTTCTGTAAGTCTTCACAAGGTTGTCACACACTGTTGCTGGTATGTTGGCCCATTCCTCCATGCAGATCTCCTCTAGAGCAGTAATGTTTTGGGGCTGTCGCTGGGCAACATGGACTTTCAACTCCCTCCAAAGGTTTTCTATGGGGTTGAGATCTGGAGACTGGCTAGGCAACTCCTTCGTTGCCCGGGCGGTGTGTTTGGGATCATTGTCATGCTGAAAGTCCCAGCCACGTTTCATCTTCAATGCCCTTGCTGATGGGAGGAGGTTTGCACTCAAAATCTCACAATACATGGCCCCATTCACTCTTTCATGTACACGGATCAGTCGTCCTGTTCCCTTTGCAGAGAAAGAGCCCCAAAGCATGATGATGTTGCCACCCCCATGCTTCACAGTAGGTATGGTGTTCTTTGATTGCAACTCGTCATTCTCTCTCCTCCAAACACGATGAGTTGTGTTTCTACCAAACAGTCCTAATTTGGTTTCCTCTGATGATATGACATTCTCCCAGTCCTCTTCTGGATCATCCAAATTCTCTCTAGGAAACCTCAGACAGGCCCGGACATGTACTGGCTTAAGCAGGGGGACACGTCTGGCACTGCAGGATCTGAGTCCCTGGCGGCGTAGTGTGTTACTGATGGTAGCCTTTGTTACGTTGATCCCAGCTCTCTGCAGGCCATTCACTAGGTCCCCTCGTGTGGTTCTGGGATTTTTGCTCACCATTCATGTGATCATTTTGACCCCACGGGGTGAGATCTTGCACGGAGCCCCAGATCAAGGGAGATTATCAGTGGTCTTGTATGTCTTCTCACAAAGCTGCTTGCCTTTTGCAGATTTAGTCTTTCCAGCCTGGTGCAGGTCTACAATTTTGTTTCTGGTGTCCTTCGAGAGCTCTTTGGTCTTTACCATAGTGGAGTTTGGAGTGTGACTGTTTTAGGTTGTGGACAGGTGTCTTTTATACTGATAACAAGTTCAAACAGGTGCAAATTAACTTCAAGTGCAATGGCTTTTTAACCACTTCAGCCCTGGAAGATTTTACCCCCTTCCTGACCTTTCTGACCACTTTTTGCGATTCGGCACAGCGTCGCTTTAACTGACAATAGTGCAAAGCTGTACCCAAACAAAATTGACATCCTTCTTTTTTCCCAACAAATAGAGCTTTCTTTGGGGGTATTTGATCGCCTCTGCGGTTTTTATTTTTTGTGCTATAAACAAAAAAAGAGCAACAATTTTGAAAAAAAAAACGCAGTGTTTTTTACTTTTTGCTGTAATAAATATACCCCAAAAATATATAAATTTTTTTTTTTTCGTCAATTTAGGCCGATATGTATTCTTCTACATATTTTTGGTAAAAAAAAAACGCAATAAGCGTATATTGATAGTTATATACTATATATATAGATAAGTTATAACGTCTACAAAATAGGGGATAGTTTTATGGCATTTTTAATTTCTTTTTATTAGTAATGGCGGCGACCTGTGATTTTTATCGGGACTGCAACATTATGGCGGACACATTGGACATTTTTGGACCATTGTCATTTATATAGAGATCAGTGCGATTAAAAATGCATTGAATACTGTGTAAATTACACTGGCAGTGAAGGGGTTAACCACTAGGGGGCAGTGAAGGAGTTAAGTGTGTCCTAGAGAGTGATTCTATCTGTGAGGGGGCGGGGCTTGAACACACAAGACAGTGATCACTGCTCTCGATCATAGAGAGCAGTAAATCACTGTCCTGTCACGAGGCAGAATGGGGAATGCTTTGTTTACATAAGCATCTCCCAGTTTTTCTCCGTAACACGATCGCGGGCACCCGGCAGACATCGAGTCTGCGGGACCCGCGGTCACGCACCTCCGGCGGCGCGCACACGCTTGCGACACCGCTTCTTAAAGGGGACGTACCTGTACGCCCTTTTGCCTGCCAGCGCCATTCTGCCGACGTACATCGGCGTGCGCTGATCGGCAAGCAGTTAACCACTTCCAGACCGGCTCACAACGATATACGTTGGTACTTTGAAGAGGAATATTGTTGTTATGGCAGCAGCTAGCTGACATAACCCCTTTATCCTCTTCTTCAGCCGGCAGTCCTCTTTCAGATAAAAGTGGTCTCTGCGGCGGATTCACCGTACAATCACTTTAATCGGGGGCAGGAGAGGGCCCCCCCTCCTGCCATGCTTCGGTCGTCTCCGCCATTTACCGGAGCCGCCGGTAGTGGCGGAGATGATCGGGTCCTCTCTCCTGCTTGGCTAGCTGCTGAGTGAGGGGAAGATGGCCCCCACTTGGCTCCATAGCATTGACTGGTGGAAGCGATGTCAAACGTCACTTCCGCCCAGTGCTCCTAAAGGAGAACTTTTTAATTTTTTTTATTGCATTTCAGTGTAAATATCAGATCTGAGGTCTTTTTGACCCCAGATCTCATATTTAAGAGGTCCTGTCATGCTTTTTTTCTATTACAAGGGATGTTTACATTCCTTGTAATAGGAATAAAAGTGAGCCAAAAATTTTTGGGGGGGGTCAGAAAAACCTTTGTCTTGTTCCCATTTTGATGTGAAATCACACATCACTAGAATTATTGCACTAGAAGTTAATCTGTATTGCAAATCTCTATAGCAGGGGTTTCCACTAGGGATGCACCAAAATTTCGGCCGCCGAAACATATCGGCCGAAAATGGCCTTTTAATGGTTATGAAAATGGGACGGGGCCTGGGTGGGGGCTGGGCTCTGCCCATCACGGGGGTGTCCTATAGCGTAGAAGAGAGAGGAGAGCCGCCGCCGCCTGGTTGATTACAGCGCCGGGAACATAACCGCTTTATTTTCAATAGCTGTGTGTTCCCTGCCGCGCGCCGTCACATACAGCCCCTCCCCCTTGTCCGGGGAACTTTGATAGACAGATCACCTGTCCCAGGATTGGACCGGTGATCTGTTTATCAAAGTTCTCCGGATGAGGGGGAGGGGCAGTATGTAACGGCGCATGGCGGGGAACACACAGCTATTGAAATAAAAGCTATTATGTTCCCGGGGCTGTAATCAACCAGAAGGCGGTGGCTCTCCTCTCTCTTCCCCTGCACAGGCTGGCTGCACTGGGGACGCACTAGGGACACAGGCTGGCTGCACTGGGGATGTAGTGGGGACACAGGCTGGCTGCAGTGGGGGACACAGGCAGGCTGCATCTGACAGGCACTGATGAGGCTGCATTGATCTCTTGTATCATGTCTGCAGTCTCTGACCATCTCCTGTACCATGTCTGCAGTCTCTGACCATCTCTTGTACCATGTCCCCAGTCTCTGACCATCTCCTGTACCATGTCCCCAGTCTCTGACCATCTCCTGTACCATGTCCCCAGTCTCTGACCATCTCCTGTACCATGTTCCCAGTCTCTGACCATCTCCTGTTTACAAATATTTTTTTTTAAATTTGTTTGTGGCTGCAGGGGGTCATCCACAGTCCTATAAACCACTGCAGCTGTGAATGATAGCAATGCAGCCTTGCTGTCATTCACAGTTAAAGGGGGACAATACAGTGAAGTAGCGTGGGACATTATGTTGTGACATCCTTTGACAATTGATTATAAAATTGTGGAACGTTTTCTTGTCATACTGTGGGACATGCCTGGATTTAGGGGGGTGCTGGGGAAGGAGGAGGCTTGAGGGGGGGTGGGGATAGGGCTGTGTGTGAGGGAGCAGGGGCTGGTAGTGTAGTAGGATGGGTTGTTGGGGGGATTGGGTGGGTGGATATGGCTGAAAGATAACATTTGCACTAAGTGGGGGGTACGAGAGGGTTGGAAAAATGCTAGGTGGCAAGAGTGAACGTAAAACTGCTCAATAGGTTGGCAGAAAAAAGGCTGGAAGTAAGCTGGATGGTAATGGTAGCTGGTGAGATGATGATAGAGCGGTGGAGGTGAATGACAGTTGTGAATTCGGGGCCTGATGCTAAAGTTTACTGGGGGGGGGGGGGCACTACCACCTGCCCCTTCCACTGTGCTCTTTTTTTGATTGAAAATGTATACTTTATTTTGCAAAAATATATACAAAAAACAAATACTTAAACAGGGTACATTCAGTACTGTGACGCAGCGCATAAATACACTACATAACAATACATGCCAAGCATACAAATAAATTACATTCATCCTGCGGTATGATGCCTAATGTGTTGTGCAGAGTAATAATACCCCGAAACATCACATCATGCATGACGCCGCATTACCCTGAAAGCAGTACTTCAAAAACATTTCACAAAAGTCCGGTCATACAGTCAAATAACGTTCAAATGGGCAACGGGTGTGATGGGGGGGGTGGAGAAGGTGGGGTAGGGGAGGGAGTAAAGAGTTCACAGGCCCGAAGCTTTATTTGAACTTGCAAAAGGATACATGGGGGAGAGGGGGGGGATGGGGAAATCTTCAGACCTCCTCTTCCGCCTTGAAGTCCATCAAGTGATAGTCTCTGAGCAGACTGTGAACCAGTCTGCGACAGTCCTCGATGGACATCCTCTCCCGCTGGTGGATGAGGCGCTTTCTGGCACACCATAAAGCGTCCTTAAAGCAGCACAGCACCCGCCAGGCACCGTCAATGTCCTCCTGTGAATGAGTTCCACAGAAGAGTCCGTTCAACACACCAAAGTGTGTGATAGCAGTCTGTGGCACAAAGTCTTTGAGTTCGGGTTCCAAGGCCCTCAACAGGTCCTGTGCAAAGGGACACTCCCAGAAAACATGCAGAGCAGTTTCCTCCTGGATGATGCAAAAGGGGCAGTGCCTGTATCTGCACAGGTTTCTGGCATGCATGAATGTCCTGAGTGGCAACCCCCCTTGGATTGCCATCCATGCCAGATCTTTGTGCCTGTTGGTGAGTCTCTTTGAAGAAACATTCCTCCAGACCACTTTACAAGTGGCTGAAGGGAGGCCTGGAACAGTCTCAACAATGTCCGATGCTCTGATCAACTTGTGGATAGTTTTTGGCTTCCACAAGTCGGGCTTCACTCCATGTAGCCCCAGCTCCTTAATAAACTTGAAGGTGTCCAAGTAGTACCAAGGGGTGTCCCAGTTGTAGGGGATGGAGCTGTCCCATTTGTCCCATCCGAGGGTCCTCCAAAGAGGCAGGAGGAAAAAACGGGACATGGAGTTACCACCAGAGTCCACAGTTCTGTCCACCAATGTCCTGCGGATGCAGTTACAAGCAAAGCACACCCTCAGTAATGTAGCGATGTCGGGCACGCCCTTACCGCCCTTGAGGGGTTCCTTGAACATAACCGCCCGCTTCACTCTGTCCATTTTGGAGCTCCAGATGAAGTGAAACACCGCCCTGGTGATGGCCTTACAGGTGTTAACCCGAGGGGGCCAGGCCTGGGCGAGGTACTGCAACACAGGGAGGATCTCGCTGCGGAGTACCAGTGTTTTCCCTTCGATGGTGAGTTCTCTGAGGCTCCAAAGTCCAAACTTCTGTCGCATCTTTGACAGTCTTTCCTCCCAGGACTTCAGGGCTGCGCCCTGAGCTCCAAACCAGACCCCAAGAATTTTGATGAAGTCCGTCTTGATGCTGAAAGGAATTGGTGCAGAAGAAGGCAGGAACCACTTTCCGAAGAGCATGACTTCTGACTTCCCACAGTTGACCTTTGCCCCTGAAGCTTGGCCGAAGTCCTCACAGGTCTGGGCGAGCGTGTCGATGGAGCGCCGATCAGCACAGAACACCGTCACGTCGTCCATGTAGAGTGAGCACTTGACCTCCCGTCTGTCCGGTCCTGGTGCGGTGATCCCTCTAAACTCTGGGTTCCATCTGATGCTTCGGGCGAAGAGCTCTATACAACAAACAAAAAGCAGAGGTGAGAGAGGGCAGCCTTGTCTGACCCCAGACAAAATTGGAAAGGGGTCAGTTTTCCAGCCATTTACCAGCACCAAACTAGAAATGTCAGTGTACATTACATTCACATACGAACAAAACATTTCCCCAAGACCAAACCTGTGCAGAGCTCTGCACATAAACTCCTAGGAGACACGGTCAAAGGCCTTCTCCTGGTCAAGACTGACCAGGGCCGCGTGCACACGGTGGCCATGGATGTACTGGACTGTGTCCCGGACAAGCGCAAGGCTGTCCGCAATCCTGCGGCCAGGAATGCCGCAAGTCTGATCCGGGTGGATGATCTGTCCGATGACAGACTTCAGCCTGTTGGCCAGGACCTTGGCGAGGATTTTGTAGTCCACGTTCAGAAGAGAGATCGGGCGCCAATTTTTAAGATCCGATCTCTCCCCCTTCCGCTTATACAAAATCGTGATCATCCACTCCCTCAGTGAGGGAGGCATTCTGCCCTCCACCACCATCTCCTCGTACAGCTCGAGCAGGTCCGGGCCCACGAGATCCTACAGTGCTACATAGAGCTCAACTGGGAGACCATCGCAGCCCGGGGTCCTGCCCCGCCTAAAGGATTTAGCGGCAGAGTGCAGCTCCTCCAACACCAAGGGGGCGTTGACGGTTGATGAACCTGCAGGATCAATTTGGTTAGAGATACCTGACAGGAACCTGTCAGCCGCCTGTGTGTCCGTTTCTTTCGGGGAGTAGAGGTTGGTGTAGTAGTCGCTGACCACTTGCATCACAGCCTTCTTCCCCCTCTGGAGTGTTCCGGTCTCATCACGCAGCTCTTCTGGCGCACACACGCTGGCGTCCCCTTGCCTGAAAGAAGCTATGCAGCTTAACCTTCACAAACTCCCACCAGTCCCTTACCCTTCCGAAGAATCTCTTTTCCTCTGTCCAGGTGGCATAGGCCTCCCGGAGTTCCCCCATCAATTCCTCGTTTTCCAGCAGGGTGCTATTCAGCTTCCAGGAACCCGGTCCGCGGGCAAAGCCCTCGCCCAGGTCACCCCGAAAGTGAACAGCCCTGTGGTCAGAGAAAAAGCAGGGGACCATGGAGAACTCAGGATGCTTGACTGTTCTTGAAGTGAGCACGAAGTCAATCCTGGAACGCACAGATCCATCGGGTCGGCACCACGAATAGTTCACGGTCCCTTTCCCTATGGATCCCACGGCGTCCTGCAAGGAGGCCTCCGAGAACATCTCCTTGAGCAGCCTAGAAGTAGCATCAAGTTTTGCGTATATGCTGGAGCTGCATCCATCCTCCTTGATCGGACAGTTAAAATCACCGCCGATCACTACTGTTCTGGTGGTGACGAGTTGGGTCCGCAGGGTCCGGAAAAGTTCCAGCCGCGCATTCTTGTCTGGGGGGGCGTACACGTTGATGAGCCTAACTGGCTCTTCCACCCACGAGCCGTCTATGACCAAAAGACGGCCACAGACTAGCTCATGGATAGAGTCAACCGTGAAGCGCCCACCCCTGACCAGAATGGCTACTCCTGCAGACTTGCAATCGCCACCCCCGGACCAGTAGGAGGGACCAAGGGTCCACTGGGAGGACAGATGAGTGTACCTCCTCAAGGGAGGAAGGGCGCACTCCTGAAGCATGTAGACATCACTCTGCTGACTTGAAAGAAAGGTCAGGACCGCTTGCCTTCTAGATGTATCCTTGATACTCCTCACATTAATGGAAAAGATTGAGATCTCAGCCATAATGAAAAAGGGTATGAGGGTCTAGTTAACAAGGGTCCGAACTTACCTCCCCGGAGGGGGGGGGGTGGCTCTTCCGTTGCGTCTTCTGCCTGTCCTGTGTTCTGGGCCAGGCCCAGCTCCTCAAGGACAGACTCCATCATCTGCTGGCTGATGTGGACGTTGGGGGGGAGGTCATGCTCAGGGTCGACCACGATCTCCTCCCCTTCCTCCTCCTCTCCTGCAGACTCTAGGTCCTCCACTACTTGCTCGGGTCCATCGCTGTCGCGTTGGACCCCGTTGGGCCATTTGGTGGAGGTGGCAGGTTTCTCAGCTGTTGGGCTCTCTGGCTTAAGTTTCCGGCTTCCTCTTGGGCCACTGGTGGGGGTGGAGGGGGGTGGGAGGGTGGGGAAGTCCTCCAGGGAGGACAGGTTGGGGGGGAAGGGGTGGGGAGGGGTTCCTCCGGCACAGAGGGGGTGGGTGGGGTGTGCTGGAGGTAGGGGGTGGGGCAGGGGCAGGAGGGGCGGGAGTGGACTTACCTTTGGCCTTTCGAGGTTCTTTCGGTTTTTCTGGCAGCTTCCTCCCGGATGGCTTACCCTGGCTTACGGCTCCAGCGTAGGTCCGGGTTCTCTGGGGGCAGTGTCTGAAGTCAAGCTCTGCCAATCCGCAAAGGTTGCAGGCTTTGGACCTCGGACAGTCCTTGGTCTCGTGGCCTGTTACCCTACAGAACTTGCAAGCAAGCTCTGTACAATCCTTACCTATGTGTCCCGGCTGCCCACACTTGTTACAGTTGTAGGGTATGCCGGGATAGAAAAGGATTCCTGCGGAGGATCCCAGGGAGAAGAAAGGCTGCAGGTTCTGGATGTCCCCCGAAGGGTCTTTCCTCAGTTTGCAGAGCACAGACCACTTACCTATCCAGAAGCCGTTGGCATCGAAGATTTGGATCGGGTCCTTCACCACGGTGCAGAACCTCTGGAGGTAGGTGGCTATGTCCTTTCCACTGGTATGGGGGTTCCTCATGGCCACTGTCACCCGCTTTTCGTCCCGTGTTATGGGGCAGTTCGCAGTGAACTTCCGGAAAGGGGATTCAAGGCCACTGGTCTTCACCATCTCCCAGTATCTTCTGCAGACCTGAAACGACACAAAAGTTATAAAGAATATACCTCTTGTGAAGGCGTGCACAAAAAGCGTCTCTGCTTTGCTGAACCCCTGTTCCAGGATCATCTTCTTTCCGAAGATCTCCGGGGTCATGTCGGGGACTCTTCCGTCCACCTCCTTCAGCTGCAGCACGACCGTCTGCTTCATCCACGGCTCCAAAGCTGGGAGCCCGTCTGCAGGCTGGTCTGGCTTGGCTGGTCCTGGTCGGCTGGTGCCGGCCGGGGTAGGGGCGGGGGTTGAGGCAGCGGCATTTCCGGGCTCCAAGGAAGTGGCTGGAACGGGGTTCTTCTTCTCTTTTCCGGTCTTCTTTTCGCTCTTCCCCATCGTCAAGGAGTTGGATGTCGCTTCAGATGTTTCTTAGGCGGCTTCCTTCTGGTTCCTCAACGTCTTTTGCTGTCACTTTTTAAATAGCTTTTTTTTTTTTTTTTGTTTCATCAGTCTATCAATTAAGGGTGTGGTTAATTGCTCCCAGGTGACTATTTAACTTGTTGTAGGACTCAGTTGAGCGTGCTCAGTTTGAAGCTGTGGAGCTTGGTGTAAGTGGAGCTGGTTTAAGTGGGAGTTATAAACAAGTGTTAGAGTATACAAGTCTTGCTGTCTGCTGGTGTGTGTATTGCTGCTGTCTGTTGGTGTTTGCTGGGTTGCATTTTGGGGACTTTTCCTTTTAGTTTTTATCTTGCCTTTTGCTGTCACTTTTTAAATAGCTTTTTTTTTTTTTTTTTTTTTTGTTTCATCAGTCTATCAATTAAGGGTGTGGTTAATTGCTCCCAGGTGACTATTTAACTTGTTGTAGGACTCAGTTGAGCGTGCTCAGTTTGAAGCTGTGGAGCTTGGTGTAAGTGGGAGTTATAAACAAGAGTTTAAAACAGGAGGTTATAACAGGGGTCATAGTACCTGTGTAGTGTGAGTATCTGAGTGTTGTCTGAGTAGTGTGTGTGGATCGTTAGTACTTGTGTATTGTGTACCTGTGTATTGTCTTGTCGTGTACCTGTGTATTGTCTTGAGTATTAGTGCCAGGAAGCTAGTTGTTAGGTAATTTGGACAGGGTAAAATCCCCAAATCCTCACTAAATTTAATAGGTACGATGCCCGGCGGGTGTGGAGAGGCGACTCTTTGTACATCTTGCCGCATGTATGCGTTCCTTGATCATCCGATCGAGGGCGAATACTGCTGTGCAAAATGTAAGCACATTGTTTCCCTGGAAGCCCAGGTTCTGAATCTAGGGAAGCAACTGTCAGCACTGAGAAGTCCCTCCATACTAAAGGTGAGCCAGGAATGTACACGGCAGGTGCCGGCAGGGGCCAGCACAGAGGCGGGTGGAGACAAAGAGGTGCAGGCGCTAGCAAAGAGTAGATGGGTGACAGGAGGGGTAGAGGGGGAAGTGCCAGGGAGGCCGATCCAGGACTGGAGCATCCCAATAAGTACGCTCCATTGAGTGACATTGGTGTAACCAGTCAGGGACCAGCACTGCTGGAGATGAGGGACTCTCCTAGCTGCCGGGGGAAGAACTCCTCCAGTGAGAGTGGGGGGGCAGCAAAGGGAAAGGAAAGACAGATTCTGGTGGTAGGGGACTCAATTCTTAGAAGGACAGAGAGGGCAATCTGTAACCAAGACCTGAAGCGCCGAACAGTATGTTGTCTACCGGGCGCTCGGGTTCGGCACATCACGGATCTTGTGGACAGATTACTGGGAGGGGCTGGGGAAGACCCGGCTGTCATGGTGCACGTTGGCACCAATGACAAAGTCAGAGGCAGATGGAGTGTCCTAAAGAACGATTTTAGGGACTTAGGAGCTAAATTGAGGAAAAGGACCTCCAAGGTAGTGTTCTCAGGAATACTACCGGTACATCGAGCCACACCAGAGAGGCAGAGGGAGATTAGGGAAGTAAACAAGTGGCTGAAGAGCTGGTGTAGTAAGGAGGGGTTTGGGTTCCTGGAGGACTGGGCCAACTTCTCAGTCGGTAACCGGTACTATAGAAGGGACGGACTGCACCTAAATGAGGAGGGTGCAGATCTGCTGGGAATGAAGATGGCCAAAAAGTTAGAGGGGTTTTTAAACTAGGCGAAGGGGGGGAGGGTCCAGAGACAGTGATAGCCAGCGCGGAAGATATTCCAGAGGGTAGTATTGGGGGCATTAGTGGTAGGTTAACCAAAGCACAAAAACACAAGGTGAGTATAGTAGCAAGTCCAAGTTGCAATCTTGAAACACCCAATACGAGGACAATATGCGACCGGTCTAAACTATGTGGCATGTTCACCAATGCCAGGAGCCTGGCGGACAAGATGGGTGAACTAGAGATACTGTTGTACGAGGAGGATTTGGATTTTGTGGGAATTTCAGAGACCTGGTTCAACAGCTCTCATGATTGGCTGGCAAACATTCAAGGGTATACCCTATACCGCAAGGATAGAGAGGGTAAAAAAGGGGGAGGGGTATGCCTATATATCAAGAATAATGTACAAGTGAATGTGAGAGATGACATCACTGAGGGGGCTAGGGAGGAGGTGGAATCTTTATGGGTAGAGCTCCAAAGGGATGAAGCTAAGGGGAAAATAATACTTGGAGTATGCTATAGGCCCCCTAACCTGAGGGAGGAAGTGGAGACGGATCTCCTATCACAAATTGGATTAGCAGCAAGGATGGGAAGTGTTATCATAATGGGGGATTTTAATTATCCAGACATAGACTGGGCGGAGGGAACCGCGCATTCATTTAAGGCTCGCCAGTTCCTTAATGTCTTGCAGGACAATTTTATGGGTCAGATGGTAGACGCACCAACTAGAAATAAAACATTACTAGATCTACTGATTA
Organism: Lithobates clamitans; assembly: GCA_037952925.1. Taxonomy (NCBI): domain Eukaryota; kingdom Metazoa; phylum Chordata; class Amphibia; order Anura; family Ranidae; genus Lithobates; species Lithobates clamitans. The sequence goes on from JBBGZY010000831.1 coordinate 348,863, forward strand.
CCAACAATACAGACCTGATAACAGATGTGGAAATACGGGGCAATTTAGGTAACAGCGATCACAGGTCAATTAGTTTCAGTATAAATCACACAAATAGGAGACATGAAGGGAACACAAAGACACTGAATTTCAAAAGAGCCAACTTCCCTAAACTACAAACCTTGCTAAAAGGCATAAATTGGGACAAAATATTAGGAACAAAGAATACAGAGGAGAGATGGGTTTGCTTTAAGAGCATATTAAATAAGGGCATTAGCCAATGTATCCCATTGGGTAATAAATTTAAAAGAGCGAACAAACATCCTGGATGGCTTAACTCTAATGTAAAAATGCATATAAAAGCAAAGGAGAAGGCCTTCAAAAAATACAAGGTTGAGGGATCATCCACAGCATTCAGAATTTATAAAGAATGCAATAAGAAATGTAAGGGTGCAATTAGGATGGCTAAGATAGAACATGAAAGACACATAGCGGAGGAGAGCAAAAAAAATCCCAAGAAATTCTTTAAGTATGTAAACAGTAAAAAAGGGAGGACAGACCATATTGGCCCCATAAAGAATGAGGAAGGACATCTGGTTACAAAGGATGGGGAGATGGCAGAGGTATTGAATTTATTCTTCTCCTCAGTCTTCACGAGTGAATCGGGGGGCTTCAGTAACCAAAACTGCAGTGTTTATCCTCATGACACAACACAGGAAGCACCTCCATGGTTAACAGAGGACGGAATTAAAATTAGACTTGAGAAACTTAACATTAATAAATCACTGGGACCAGATGGCTTGCATCCGAGGGTACTTAGGGAACTCAGTCAGGTGATTGCCAGACCGTTGTTCCTAATTTTTACAGACAGTCTATTGACTGGAATGGTACCAGCTGATTGGAGAAAAGCCAATGTAGCACCAATATTTAAAAAGGGCCCAAAAAACATCCCTGGGAATTACAGACCAGTTAGCCTAACATCAATAGTATGTAAACTCTTGGAGGGGATGATAAGGGACTATATACAAGATTTTAGTAATAAGAATGATATCATTAGCAGTAATCAGCATGGATTCATGAAGAATCGTTCTTGCCAAACCAATCTATTAACCTTCTATGAGGAGGTGAGTTGCCATCTAGATAAAGGAAGGCCCGTAGACGTGGTGTATCTGGATTTTGCAAAAGCATTTGACACAGTTCCCCATAAACGTTTACTGTACAAAATAAGGTCTGTTGGCATGGACCATAGGGTGAGTACATGGATTGAAAACTGGCTACAAGGGCGTGTTCAGAGGGTGGTGATAAATGGGGAGTACTCAGAATGGTCAGGGGTGGGTAGTGGGGTCCCCCAGGGTTCTGTGCTGGGACCAATCCTATTTAATTTGTTCATAAATGAACTGGAGGATGGGATAAACAGTTCCATCTCTGTATTTGCAGACGATACTAAGCTAAGCAGGGCAATAACTTCTCCGCAGGATGTGGAAATCTTGCAAAAAGACCTGAACAAATTAATGGGGTGGGCGACTACATGGCAAATGAGGTTCAATGTAGAAAAATGTAAAATAATGCATTTGGGTGCCAAAAATATGAATGCAATCTATACACTGGGGGGAGAACCTCTGGGGGAATCTAGGATGGAAAAAGACTTGGGGGTCCTAGTGGATGATAGGCTCAGCAACGGCATGCAATGCCAAGCTGCTGCTAATAAAGCAAACAGAATATTGGCATGCATTAAAAGGGGGATCAACTGCAGAGATAAAACGATAATTCTCCCGCTCTACAAGACTCTGGTCCGGCCGCACCTGGAGTATGCTGTCCAGTTCTGGGCACCAGTCCTCAGGAGGGACGTACTGGAAATGGAGCGAGTACAAAGAAGGGCAACAAAGCTAATAAAGGGTCTGCAGGATCTTAGTTATGAGGAAAGGTTGCGAGCACTGAACTTATTCTCTCTGGAGAAGAGACGCTTGAAAAGGGGATATGATTTCAATTTACAAATACTGTACTGGTGACCCCACAATAGGGATAAAACTTTTTCGCAGAAGAGAGTTTAATAAGACTCGTGGCCACTCATTACAATTAGAAGAAAAGAGGTTTAACCTTAAACTACGTAGAGGGTTCTTTACTGTAAGAGCGGCAAGGATGTGGAATTCCCTTCCACAGGCGGTGGTCTCAGCGGGGAGCATTGATAGCTTCAAGAAACTATTAGATAATCACCTGAATGACCGCAATATACAGGGATATGTAATGTAATACTGACACATAATCACACACATAGGTTGGACTTGATGGACTTGTGTCTTTTTTCAACCTCACCTACTATGTAACTATGTAACTATGTCTTTGCTCTTTTTCGTAGCCTTTACAAAGGCTCTAGCATCTACTGCCCGGAGGTAGTAATGCGGAGTGGGGGAGGAGGGAAGACCGCAATCTCGTTCCCTGTGGGGGCTAAGCCTCTAACCCAATAGCAGCAAGTAGGTGAAGCTGAATTTAATCAACTATCCTACCAGGCCGAGCAGAGGGTACCCCACAAGGACCAATTAGCTTGGATAGATGCAAGTGGTTCTCAACGTCTTAGCTGTGAAGCAGAGACACCCCTAAGGGCTAAAGTCGATACTACACTTGATCTTAGCCAAAAGGCCGAGAAGCGGGGGGGGGGGGTCACCTTTTGTTTCACCATCGCTTGATATGTGGCACATGGAATCGCAGCACGTTTGAATACATCATCACTGAAGCACAGTTGTCATCACTTTCATTAAGGACTTTTGTGTTCATTATATGTCTAGTTTATGATGGGCGATTAAATAGATTTATTGTGTGACACTCTGCACTTTTTGGCTGGCACATGTCATTTTTCAGCATTTGTTTGCATATATGAATCATTTATGAATTAACGCTATTTATCTTATTTCTTTATATGTTTATTGCACCTTTAGCACCTGGTTTGCACTTACTCATTTTGGTGCATTTATTTGTTGATATTACCATTTCACATGCTCACTGCACGGTTTATTTGTGCACATTAAGTTTGTTTACCTTGGGGGATATAGCACATATTGGGGTTAAACTATTTTATACTCTGTTGTATATGCACTGTATCTCTGTGTGCCAGGATTAGGGCACGGTTAGCACACTCTAGCGTATCATATTTATTTATTTAATATTTCACACGCATTACAAGGCGTGATTCATGTATGCGGCTGTGTAGTGCTTACTTTTAGCACTAGGTTCATTTTGGCTCGTAGGAATTTTTCTTTTTTCATTCTTGGACCTTGAACTGGGTAGTAATGGAGATGGCAACATCTCATCCAAAACCCATTTCAAAGAAACTGCTGGCAACTTCTATTTGCATCAGAGGAGTTGCCACCACCCTAACTGGAAAGACAACATACCCTAGAGTCAGTTCTGTAATCTACGCAGGAATTGTAGTAGCACCAAAGATTATGATGATCAGGCAACCATATTGTTGAAAAAGTTTTTGGAAAAAGGATGTGCAGATCATCACATTCAAAAGGCGAGAGACCAATATAGGGAAGGCATCCAGAACAAGATTATGACTACATCTGCAAAAGAACAACATGACATTTTTTTTATTACAACATTCAACGATCAGCAGTGGGCTATAAAAAGAGCTGTCCAAAAGCACTGGCCAATTTTGGGGCAGGACAATGCACTTGGAAAAATCCTCCCCAATAAACCTCGGATAGTATTCCGACGTGCAAAAAATGTGAAAAGTTTAATTGCCCTCAGTCGCCTTAAAGACAAACAAAGCTTGAAAATGCAAAACATCCCTCAATTCTTTAACAATATTGGATGTTATAGATGTAAAGGCACAAAATGCAAAGCATGTAAATTTATCTCTCATGACTAGAAGTCATTTAGTTGTAAAGATGGCCGTACCTTCAACATTAAAGTGGGGTTCCACCCAAAAAAACAAAACTACATGAAAAATCCTAAAAAAAAATACAAAAAAACATTTGGATATTTTTTTTTTTTTTACTTCTAAATGCCTGTTGCTAGGGGGTCCCTCGTAGTCTGCCTCTTCCAGTGCCTGGGCTGGTGACATCACTTCCCCCTCGGCACAGGAAGGGCTCGGCTCTGCTCCCTCCCTCCTGTCAATCATCTGGGACCCATTACATGTCCCAGGTGACTGAGCGGCCAATCACGGCGTGCGGCGCTGCTCGCGCATGCGCAGCGGGTGCCAGGCTGTGAAGCCGAAGCCCGGCGCCCACAGTTGCAATGCCGGTGCCGCTGAACGGAGGGGGAAACGAGTGGGGCTTCTATCCCCCGCATCGCTGGACCCTGGGACAGGTAAGTGTCCAATTAAGTCAGCAGCTGCAGTATTTGTAGCTGCTCATTTTTATTTTTTTTTTGACCGGAACTCCTCTTTAAACAATTTATATGTTGCAATACCCAGTTTGTTATCTATGGGTTGAGGTGTTAAGGTGCCCATGCGGGTACCTTTATGGAGGTAGAACGGTGCGTGCGATGAGGACCCGCTTTGGTGAACACCGTAGGTTCATAGAAAGGTTGAGAAGCATAGTGTGCCACGTCACTTCAAGCATAAACATGATGCACTACAGGGTTGGAACTTTTTGGTATAGAATCCATACCCATGTCTATCCCAGAAGGTGAACATTTTGCTCGTTTATGCAAACGTGAATCCTATTAGATTTTCACTCTAAACAGCATGGCACCAGAAGGGTTAAACGAAGAACTTGAAATAGGTACTCTCATATGAAATTATCCAATGTATAAGATATTCTATTTGACATTGTTTGGCCTTTCATTCTAACATTATTATTATTAATATCCTTAATAGTTTTTATCTTTATACTCATTCACACCAATATTTTATATACTTGTTGTTTGGGGTACTCATGTGGCACTGTTGGTTTGCGCAGCGCTTTGCAAGTGCGTTGTACGTTCACATCGGTCCCTGCCCTCGGGGAGCTTGCAGTCTGGGTTCCTTGGCTCGCATTCGTATACTGGGGCCGGTTTGGACAGAGGTCAGTTGGCCTGCCGGCATGTCTTTGGAGTGTGGGAGGAGACCGGAATGCCTGGGGGGCCAACGCGGGCACAGGGAGAGCATGCAGGCTTGGGGCGGGTGGTGTTGTGGTTGGTATTTGAACCGGCGACCCTTTTTGCTGCCGGGTGAGAGTGCTACCCACTGCACCACTGTGCCGCCCTGAATACTTATTCAATTCATAAATTCTTCATATTCATTATTTAGTTTTAGACTTTTGTATGAATCAAATTTTAATGTTATCAGATAGGGGTCCATCTTAGTATGGGACCCCACCATATACTTTATAGCTTAATATAACTTAATTTTTTCACCACCTAAAAATCACATAATATAATACAATTTATTTCCACGTTGGATATGCCATGACGTCTTGCATCTTTATCGATATGATGTTGTATTATATATAATTTATTTATGTATTTTGATATTTATGATTATGCCCTCACAGCGTTACATAGTTAGCCAGGTTGAAAAAAGACACAAGTCCATCCAGTCCAACCATAAAAGCGTGATTTTCTGTTGTTAATATCATCAACTAATATATAGTGTATATTTTATAGTACTGTTCACATAAGTACTTTTTAAATAAGCTTTAATTACATATGACAAGAATTCTTTTTATTTAGATTTACAAAAAAGATAGTGCTAATTCTCTATGTTTATTGTACTAAACACCATTTTAGGATGCTGTTGCTATATAACCCCCTCCGTCTTGTAGATACCTCTTACTGTGTACTCCGTGCTCCTGGTCTTTTATGATGCCATTGGTTCATAGATAGGAGGGGCGGGGGGTTTGAGCATATATTATCACTAGAGGAGATGAGGGCGTTACCTGAAGAAGGGGGCCAAGCCTCCGAAACATGTTGTCCTAGCAATTGCATGAAGCTTACGAGAGGAGTCAGCTGCATTATTGTGCATCCCCTCCCTGGCCACGGGTGACGTCAGGCAGCGCCGGCTGGTCTGTGCGAGTGCTTTGTACGGTGTGTGTTACAAGGAAGCAGGCGGTCTGTGCTTACTAGAATACTTTACCACGCTGCAAGTTGCTGTGAGCTAACTGATCTCTACAGACCAGGAGAGGAGGCTATTATGGAGCTGATTATGCCATTTAACGCTGGATGTTTGTGAGTGCAACCCTCATTTTTATATACTTATCTTCATCTATTAAACGATAACACACTAGGGCTGGCGTGCGCTCTCTTGTTTTTATATATTTTCAACTCCTTCTACAAATACAGGCCGACCTGCGGACATCCTTCCCGTTTATGAAATATCAGTGTGGCATTACAATAAAGTTTGTTTTAAAAAAGAAAGTGCAGCATGTTGTAACGCAGCAGCTGGGGTGAATTGCTTACAAGGCAGCAGCTGGGGGTATACACATGCTGGAGCTATGATGCTTTTGACAGGCACTACTGCTCACCAAATAAAAGAGTTTCTGCTGCAACTTTCCCACAACCATGTGCAATGCACATAGTTGTGGTGGGGGTACTAGGGGGTATTTAGGGGGTTAAAACAGGTGGTGAGGAGGTGACATATCACCTTGTGTCTAATACCTTTGAAAAGCAATTCATGTGCGGATTTCTTTTCAGGGGAGTGGCAGGCTTTTACAGTAAGAGACTTCGAAAAAAAATTTGTGTGGATTCCGCACCACAATGCAAATCACATCCTGTTCGTGCGAACCGCTGCAGGTGTGTATATTAAGTTAGTGACACCCTGAAATTGATTCCCAAAACGCAATGCAATTTGCAGAATTGGATTGCATGGGTGTGAACACCAATACGGTCTGATTCTGTGCCGGCTAAAAAAAAGGGTCCTGCACCATTTTTGTGTGGATTTGGTGCAATTTGAGCCATACAGAATAATGGCTCAACTTGCACTGCTGAAGAATCGCATGTGATTTGAACAGGAATGCACGGCGACTCCCGTTCAAAGTCGGGTCCCGCACTGCATAGTATGAACTGGAACTCAGAAGAGAAGGACATAGGCAAGCATTTGTCAAGTTGGGGGGGGGGGTTGGACAGTGGACTCACCAATTTTATAGCCCTTTGTCTCCTCCTATTAAAGTTTTCACCTGCTGCAGCTGCACACACACCTATCTTGCACCATGCTCTGTGTGTGTGTGCACGTCAGGGAGTGGGGTTGCTAGCGCGGGCACAGCAGGGAATCAGGGATTGGTCACTTTACAATGGGGTCTTCAACACCCTGGGATCCTGTGTTGTTCACTCCGAATCCTCCTGTGAGATATTGAATGACACTACAGGATCGGCACAGGCAGCTACAAAGGTGGCACAGTTCACTGTGCACCCAACCCTTAGCCATGGAGACTGTAAAGGCGGAGCCGCCAACATTCAGCCTTCACTCAGGGAAGCCGCTCAGGAGAGTCAGGATAAGTGACAGCCAGCCCGGCAGCTGGCGGGCAGAAGTAGAACAGAAGGTGCCGCTGTGGCCACCTGCAGCCGTCCGACTCCTGAGCCTGGCAGCTCCGGCATTGCTAGTTGTCACTTGTCCGTGGCTGTGCAGAGACCACACTGCAGTCCTTCCAGCTGACCTCACCTCAGCTCGGCTGCATCCTGCAATGTCATTTATTGTGGCAGAACCAGCCCTGATGAGGCCCCATGTGCACCTGGGGCCCCAGGCAGTGCCTAGGGGTGCCCACTCAATAAGACGGCTCTGCATACAATGACCTAGTGGGAGGATTGAGGTAAATCCATTTATGCAGGATGGCTTTCCCTATCACGAAAGCAAAAAACCGTGAGCAGTTTATTGCAACCTCTGGAAATTTTAGCTCCTGGAACATGGCCAAAATTTTGGCCTGGAACAGGCCAAAAAGTGTCCATTCTGGAATTAGGGACAAATGGTTTACTAGGTGTATGGTAGCAAAACATACCACTGTGATCCAGAATTGTTTGATTTTGGGTCACTTCCAGAATGCATGGAACAGATCTGTGTCTATGTGTCCATATTTCAGATAACTAGAGGAAAAGCTTTAGCCCACGAGGTAAGATCAATGTGGGGATATGTCACCCTCAGCCCCGGTTCACACTGATGCTATGTGGCAAACACACAAGATTCGCTGCTTTTTCCCGCATCGCACTGCTTAGCAATCGCACGACATCCATGCGATCTGCTGCGGGTGTCAAGGTTAGAATAACAACACCCTAAAACAGATTGCAAAACGCAGTGCGATTGCCAGAATTGCAACCCATGCGATTCGATTCAGGGCGGGAAAAAAAGGGTCCTGCACCATTTTGGTGTGGATGCGATTTGAGCCATACATAATATATGGCTCAAATTGCACCACACAAACATCGAATGTGATGTGCACAGGAATGCGGTGCAATTTCTTTGCATATCACATGCGGTGTTTTGCACACCCCAGTGTGAACCTATTGATCTAAACCATCCTTTGAGTAACTACCTAATATATTTTCCATTTTCAATGTAGGAACCCTTTATTTTTTTTATAGAACTACACAAGTGACTAAAGTGTGCTTGTTTGTTTTTTTTTGTTTGTTTTTTAACGTGTGATAATGCATTTTCAGATTCATTTATATACTCAAGGGTGCCAGATTGACCGGAGAGCTCACCATTTGTCTACCTTGGAAACTGAGCTTGCCAATCATCCTGAAATCTGCAATAAGGTAAGTAAAATAAAAAAAATAAAAAATAAAAAGCAAGTAAAACACAAAACATGAAAATGTAGTTATAAATTAGTACTATGAAAACATAAAGCTGCTTTTATATATAAAGCCAGAGAAATAAATATACACTCAGTATCTCTATATTTCAGTTAGGCCATGTTCACATGGGCTTTAGCTTGTGTAAGAGCAGTGTATACCACAAGCTTTTGCAAAGCATTTTAAAGTTTTTTTTCAAGCTTCTAGCAGCTTTGTTGAGCATCATTCAGTTTGTTTGAAAGGGTAGGCACAGATCTTAATCGGATTGGTGACTGTCACTTTAAACAAGTGGTTGCAGGGTTCACCAATCTTCAGCACTACTGTACATGAAGCTTGTTGAAAGCCGCCTAAAGCTTGCTAACAACTTCAGACATACCAAGTCTCCCGCATTTCTGCGGCGGCTCCCGCACACCCGCAAGCGCTTCGCGAACTCCCAGGAATGATTGGTGCGGCAGGAGGGACAGTGAACACCAATCTCCCTGTATAGATTTTTAGCTGACAGACACTTCTCCTTCTCTCCCTCCCATGTCTGTCGGCTAAAAAAATCTATACAAGGAGATTGGTGTTTATAGCTGTTCCCCGCAGCACCGATCATTCCCAGCTGTTCTATGTGCTCCTCCCTCGGTCCCCTCCCTGTTCTCCTCCGGCCCCGTGTTCTCCTCCGCCCTCCCCATCCCCCTCCTCTGCCCCCCTCGTCCCCCTCCTCTGCCCCCCTCATCCCCCTCCTCTGCCCCCCTCGTCCCCCTCCTCCGCCCCCCTCGTCCCCAGCAGCCGGCTCCCCTCCTCTCTCGCCGGCTGCGGGGGGAAATCTGTCAGGAATTGAACACAGTGAGCGAGATCCTGTGATAACTGAGCAGAGTAAACTATGTTTACTCTGCTCAGTTTATGAATGAACAGGAGCCTCTGTCTCTTGTTCATTTATCTTCAGTGCTGAGAAAGGGACTGGGAATCTGTATTATTAGTACATTCTCTGTCTCAAAGGGGAGATGTCAGGGGTCTGTTTAGACCCCTGATATCTCACCAAAGCCCCCAAAAAATGTTTTAAAAATTCTAAAAATGTAAAGTTTAAAAAATAATTAAAAACTACTGACACCACAAGTAAATTGTAAAAAAAATCAATACGTAAAATTACCTCCTTGAAATGAGTTTTTGCAGGTTAGGACGTCTGCAACTTGTTTAACCAGTTGCCGACCGCCGCACAATAATGTTCGTCGGCAGAATGGCACGGGCAGGCAAAAGGGCTTACAGGTACATCCTTGCCTGCCCGCGGGTGGGGGGTCCGACTGGACCCCCCCCGGTGCCAGCGGCGGTCGGATTCAGGTCAGGGGCGATCAAAGGTGAGGGGGAGGCCACTCATTCGTGGCTCCCCCCTCGCGATCGCTCCTGGCCAATGACGGGCTTCCTCGGCTTCTGTGAATGTAAACAGAAGCGGAGGAAGTGATGTTACTCTCCTCGAGCCGGTCTTTTCGTTCCGGCGCCGAGGAGAGAAGACATCCAAGTAAGTTTGCACCAACACTACACTAACAGTAGAACACGCAGGCACACTTGTCACCCCCTGTCACCCCCTGATCACCCCCCTGTACCCCCTGTCACACTGACACCAATAGCAGTTTTTTTTTTTTTCTGATTATTGCATTGGTGTCAGTTTGTGACAGTTATAAGTGTTAGGGCAGTTAGGTTAGCCCCCTTTAGGTCTGGGGTACCCCCCTTTAGGTCTAGGGTACCCCCCTAACAAAGTTTTAACCCTGTGATCACCCCCCCCGTCGCCAGTGTCACTAAGCGATCGTTTTTCTGATCACTGTATTAGTGACACAGGTGACGCTAGTTAGGGAGGTAAGTATATAGGTTCGCCGTCAGTGTTTTATAGCGACAGGGACCCCCATATACTACCTTCTAAAGGTTTTAACCCCTTGATTGCCCCCTAGTTAACCCTTTCACCAGTGATCACCATATAATTCTTACGGGTGACGCTGGTTAGTTGGTTTGTTTATTATAGTTTATTATAGTTTTAGGGCACCCACCGTTTATTACCTTATAAAGGTTTAACCCCCTGATCGCCCAGCGGTGATATAAGTTACGTTTTTAGGGTCAGATAAGGTCTGCGTCGCCCCAGGCAGTGTCAGGTTAGCGCCAGTACCGATAACACCCACGCACGCAGCATACACCTCCTTTAGTGCTATAGTATCTGAACGGATCGATATCTGATCCGATCAGATCTATACTCCCCAGTAGTTTAGGGTCCCCCAAAAAAACGCAGTGTTAGTGGGATCAGCCCAGATACCTGCTAGCACCTGTGTTTTGCCCCTCGGCTCAGCCCAGCCCACCCAAGTGCAGTATCGATTGATAACTGTCAGAAAACACTAAGCACACATAACTGCAGCGTTTGCAGAGTCAGGCCTGATCCCTGCGATCGCTAACCGTTTTTTGGTAGCGTTTTGAATCAGTCGCTGACAGTCAGGAGCTTTTTTTGCCTGTGAGTCTCACTAGTGTACCCCTAAATTTAGAGCCCAAAATGGCAAATCGAAGGTACACTAGTGAAGAGGCCTACACGTTTCTGAGCATGACAGATAGTGAAGAGGAAGTCACTCATCTGTCAAGTTTAGGCTCAGAATACGATCCTGTAGAGGACAGCGGCTCCATGACAGATAACTCTGACGACGGAGTTGTGGTCCCTGCTAGGGTCAGGCGTACCAGACCCCGAACTTCTTCTTCTGTCCTTGAAGTGCAAGAACCGCAGGTCCCTCATATGGAGCAGAGAAGTACTAGCGCCGCTATTCCTTCTGGTGAACTGGCAAGCACCAGCGGCCTAGTACACCCTGGTCGTACATCCAGCACTGCAGTATCACGTGGTGACGTGGCGAGTCCCATAAGTGCAGTTCAAGCTGGTGAGGTGGCAAGCACTAGTAGGGTCCCACTGCCACCAAGAAGACGAACACAGGCCCGTCGTGCCCTTCCTGCTGCATTCGCCAATCCGAATTGGGTAGCCACCACTTCTGCAGCACCCGTATTGCCCCCATTCACTGGCCAACTCGGAATTCAGGTGGAAACAGTTGATCTTACGCCTCTGGATTTTTATTCACTGTTTTTCACTGAAGATCTCTATAGATCTATTGTGGACCAAAGCAATTTATACGCTGGTCAACACATCGCCACTATTCCCCAGTCCTCCCTTGCCAGAGATTGGAGACCAATTACGGTCTCCGAATTTAAGATCTTTCTGGGCCTTTCCCTCAACATGGGCATAACCAAAAAGAGTGAGTTGCGGTCATGTTGGTCTACTGACCCAATTCACCATATGTCCTTGTTCTCTGCTTCCATGGCCAGGGCACGATACGAGCAGATTTTGCGGTTCATGCACTTCAACGACAATGAACTCTGTCGTCCTCGTGGAGACCCTGAATACGATCGGCTCTACAAAATTCGGCCCCTCGTAAACCACTTCAACCAACGTTTTGCAGACTTGTTTACTCCCCATCAAGTTGTCTGCGTTGATGAGTCCCTGTTTACATTTTCTGGCCGCTTTGTCATTCAAACAGTACCTTCCCAGCAAGCGTGCCAGATATGGGGTCAAGCTGTATAAGCTCTGTGACAGGGCCACAGGCTATACATGTAGTTTTATGGTTTATGAGGGGCAAAGATAGTCACGTAGAGCCGACAAACTGCCCTGACTACATAGGAAGCGCTGGCATGATAGTGTGGGACTTGGTGTCACCCTTATTCGGAAAGGGGTACCACTTGTTCATGGACAATTATTACACGAGCGTGCCACTTTTTAGTCACCTTTTTGATCATCAAATTGGAGCATGTGGCACCGTGCGACCTAATCGCCGGGGCTTTCCTCAGCGGCTTGTAGATTCCCGTCTTAGGCTGGGGGAGAGAGCCTGCTTGCAGTGTAATAACTTGCTCGCTATGAAGTGGAGGGACAATAAGAATGTTTTTGTTCTTACCTCCCTTCATGCAGACACGACGGTCCAAATTACTACGGCGACTGGTGTTGTGGAGAAACCCCTCTGTGTCCACGAATATAACCAAAATATGGGAGGGGTGGACCTCAACGACCAGTTGTTGGCGCCGTACCTAATTGCCCGTAAGGCCAGACGCTGGTACAAAAAAGTGTCTGTATACTTATTTCAATTGGCTTTGCTGAACGCTCATGTGCTATACAGAGCTTCAGGACAGACTGGATCCTTCCTTAAATTCCATGAAGAAATCGTCAGAGCCCTTCTGTTTCCAGACGGTGCTCCACCTCACCTTCCCCAACCAAATGCAGTAGACCGGCTGCATGAGAGGCATTTTCCTTATGTCCTCCAGAGTACCCCTACCCAATGAGCCCCCCAAAGAAAATGTCGTGTCTGCAGAAAGCGCGGATTTAGGCGTGACACCCGGTATTATTGTCCCTCCTGTCCTGGCAATCCTGGTCTTTGCATTGGTGAATGTTTTGAACACTACCATACACTAGTTGAGTTTTAGCGTAGGGTACAGCACTGCACAGACTAGGACACACTTTCACAGGGTCTCCCAAGATGCCATCGCATTTTGAGAGACCCAAACTTGGAACCGTTTTAGTTTTAAAAGTTACAGTTAAAAAAAAAATGTAAAAAAAAAAAATACACAAAAAAATATAAAATAAAAAAAAACTAAAATAGTTGTTTTATTGTTCTCTCTCTCTATTTTCTCTCTATTGTTCTGCTCTTTTTTACTGTATTCTATTCTGCAATGTTTTATTGTTATGTTTTATTATGTTTGCTTTTCAGGTATGTCATTTTTTTATAGTTTACTGTGTTTTAACCATTTTTTTGTTTTCAGGTACGCCATTCAGCTGCAGCGCAGATTTATCTATCTTGACAGCAACAGCGTTTGCTCCCACGATACATAAAGCCGTGACTCCAGCGCTGTCGGAGGTGATTTCACCACCACAGTTACATACTTCAGCATATATGCCGAAGCGTGGGGGCAGCAGTGGGTGGAGGAGCGATTTGCTCCTGCCTTTTGTGGGAGGATGCCCCCATGCTTCGGCATATATATATTTTAGGTAGGCACAGGTTGGGTTAAATGTTTTATTTTTTACTATGTTTTTTTTTTTTGTATTTGCTTTGCAGGTATGGTAAGTATTACTGTTATACTGTAATGTTACTTTGTTTTTTGTTAACCATCATTTGCTTAGCAGGTACGCCATTCAGTTGCAGCATGGATTTATTTATCTTGACAGCAACAGCGTTTGCTCCCACGATACATAAAGCCGTGACTCCAGCGCTGTCGGAGGTGATTTCACCAGCACAGTTACATACTTCAGCATATATGCCAAAGCGTGGGGACAGCAGTGGGTGGAGGAGCGATTTGCTCCTGCCTTTTGCGGGAGGATGCCCCCATGCTTCGGCATATATAAACGGTGCATGTATGCCCATCATAAGAAGTGGGTGGATGAAGGGAGGTATTCTAATGGTGGGCATACCCACCGATCAATATCTTTTTTTCGTTCAGTCCACAGGCTGCATGAAAAAAAAGTTTACAATGTATGCCCAACAAGGACCAGCAACGTACTGGTATGTTGCTGGACTTTGAGTGGTTATACCAGAATGATGCCTGCAGGTTTAGGTATCATCTTGGTATCATTCTTTTCAGCCAGCAGTCGGCTTTCATGTGAAAGCAATCCTAGCGGCTAATTAGCCTCTAGACTGCTTTTACAAGCAGTGGGAGGGAATGACCCCCCCACCGTCTTCCATGTTTTTCTCTGGCTCTCCTGTCCCAACAGGGAACCTGAGAATGCAGCCGGTGATTCAGCCAGCTGACCATAGAGCTGATCAGAGACCAGAATGGCTCCAAACATCTCTATGGCCTAAGAAACCGGAAGCTACGAGCATTTCATGACTTCGATTTTGCCGGATGTAAACAGCGCCATTGGGAAAGCATTTTATCACACCGATCTTGGTGTGGTCAGATGCTTTGAGGGCAGAGGAGAGATCTAGGGTCTAAAAGACCCCAATTTTTTTTTTTAAAAAAAGAGTACCTGTCACTACTTATTGCTATCATAGGGGATATTTACGTTCCCTGAGATAACAATAAAAATGATTAAAAAAAATAAAAATGAAAGGAACAGTTTAAAAATAAGATAAAAAAGCAAACAAATAATTAAAAAAAAAAAAAAAGCACCCCTGTCCCCCCCTGCTCTCGCACAAAGGCGAACGCAAGGGTCGGTCCGGCGTCAAATGTAAACAGCAATTGCACCATGCATGTGAGGTATCACCGCGAAGGTCAGATTGAGCAGTAATTTTAGCAGTAGACCTCCTCTGTAAATCTAAAGTGGTAACCTATAAAGGCTTTTAAAGGCTTTTAAAAATGTATTCAGTTTGTTGCCACTGCACGTTTGTGCGCAATTTTAAAGCATGTCATGTTTGGTATCCGTGTACTCGGCCTAAGATCATCTTTTTTATTTCATCAAACATTTGGGCAATATAGTGTGTTTTAGTGCATTAAAATTGAAAAAAGTGTGTTTTTTCCCAAAAAAATGCGTTTGAAAAATCGCTGCGCAAAGACTGTGTGAAAAAAAAAAATGAAACACCCACCATTTTAATCTGTAGGGCATCTGCTTTAAAAAAATATATAATGTTTGGGGGTTCAAAGTAATTTTCTTGCAAAAAAAAATAATTTTTTCATGTAAACAAAAAGTGTAAGAAAGGGCTTTGTCTTCAAGTGGTTAGAAGAGTGGGTGATGGGTGACATAAGCTTCTAAATGTTGTGCATAAAATGCCAGGACAGTTCAAAACCCCCCAAATGACCCCATTTTGGAAAGTAGACACCCCAAGCTATTTGCTGAGAGGCATGTCGAGTCCATGGAATAATTTATATTGTGACACAAGTTGCGGGAAAAAGACAAATTTTTTTATTTTGTTTTGCACAAAGTTGTCACTAAATGATATATTGCTCAATATGTGAATGTGGGAATATGTGAAATTACACCCCAAAATACATTCTGTTGCTTCTCCTGAGTACGGGGATACAACATGTTTAGGACTTTTTGGGAGCCTAGCTGCGTACGGTACCCCGAAAACCAAGCACCGCCTTCAGGCTTTCTAAGAGCGTAAATTTTTTATTTCACTCTTCACTGCCTATCAGTTTCGGAGGCCATGGAATGCCCAGATGGCAAACCCCCCCCCCCCCAAATGACCCCATTTTGGAAAATAGACACCCCAAGCTATTTGCTGAGAGGTATAGTGAGTATTTTGCAGACCTTACTTTTTGTCACAAACTATTGAAAAAAGAAAAAAAAAAACATTTTTCTTGTCTTTCTTCATTTTCAAAAACAAATGAGACCTGCAAAATACTCACTATGCCTCTCAGCAAATAGCTTGGGGTGTCTACTTTCCAAAATGGGGTCATTTTGGGAGGTTTTGTGCTATCTTGGCATTTTATGGCCTTCGAAACTGTGATAGGTAGTGAGGAGTAAAATCTAAAATTTTCGTCCTTAGAAATCCTGAAGGCGGTGATTGGATTTTGGGGCCCCGTATGAAGCTGGGCTCCCAAAAAGTCCCACACATGTGGTATCCCCGTACTCAGGAGAAGCAGCAGAATGTATTTTGGGGTGTAATTCCACATATGCCCATGGCATGTTTGAGCAATATATCATTTAGTGACAACTTTGTGCAAAAAAAAAAAATTGTCACTTTCCTGCAACTTGTGTCAAAATATAAAATATTCCATGGTCTGAACATGCCTCTCAGCAAATAGCTTGGGGTGTCTACTTTCCAAAATTGGGTCAATTGGGGGGGTTTTGTGCCATCTTGGCATTGTATGGCCTTCAAAACTGTGATAGGTAGTGAGGAGTGAAATCAAAAATGTACGCCCTTAGAAATCCTGAAGGCGGTGCTTGGTTTTCAGGGCCCCGTACGCGGCTAGGCTCCCAAAAAGTCCCACACATGTGGTATCCCCATACTCAGGAGAAGCAGCTAAATGTATTTTGGGGTGCAATTCCACATATGCCCATGGCCTGTGTGAGCAATATATCATTTAGTGACAACTTTTTGTAAAATTTTTTTTGTCATTATTCAATCACTTGGGACAAAAAAAAAATATTCAATGGGCTCAACATGCCTCTCAGCAATTTCCTTGGGGTGTCTACTTTCCAAAATGGGGTCATTTAGGGGGGGGGGGGGGTTGTACTGCCCTGCCATTTTAGCACCTCAAGAAATGACATAGGCAGTCATAAACGTAAAGCTGTGTAAATTCCAGAAAGTGTACCCTAGTTTGTAGACGCTTTAACTTTTGCGCAAACCAATAAATATACGCTTATTGACTTTTTTTACCAAAGACATGTGGCCGAATACATTTTGGCCTAAATGTATGACCAAAAGTGAGTTAACTGGATTTTTTTAATAACGGTCTTTTTCCGTTTATAGCGCAAAAAAATAAAAACGGCAGAGGTGATCAAATACCATCAAAAGAAAGCTCTATTTGTGGGAAGGAAAGGACGCAAATTTCGTTTGGGTACAGCATTGCATGACCACGCAATCAGCAGTTAAAGCGACGCAGTGCCAAATTGTAAAAAGTGCTCTGGTCAGGAATGGGGTAAATCCTTCCGGGGCTGAAGTGGTTAAAGCTTTTGATCTACTTTACATAGTTGGTTTGGGCCACCTTGGCCCAAACTCTGTCCCTCACTAACGTGTGAGGCCGCTGGATGTGCAGTAAAAACTGTATGTAGCTGAGGCTACATACAGCATACCACAGCATACCACACTGTGTTCCAGGTTGGAGCCGGGACTTTGTCTCATACACAGAACACAGTAGAGTCTATATGATCGGTGCTCAGCTATTCAGAGAAAGCCATGTATACTGGCAATGAATACACAGCTTCCTCTGATTGGCTGAGTCAGAGAGGCGGGCTGATGTCAAAACCTCTGACTCAAAGGAAACTGTGTATTCATTGCTAGAATGCATCACTTTCTCTGAACGACTGAGCACTCTGAGGCGCTACTGTGTTCTGGGTATGAGACAGGAAGTCTTGCCTGGATTTGAGCTTTAAAGTAACATTACAACATTAAGATGTTTGCATAACCCAAGCTAGTAATGTTTTCTTTAAAGCTGAACTCCAGGCTGAAGCTACTAATTTCACCCAGTTCTCCTCCTACCATAGCTCAGTCTGTAACACTTTTCTTTAAATTGCCACTCTTCAAACTTACTTTTTACTACCGCTGCACCCCAAATCTTTTATTTCATTCTTAATTCTGTATGAGAAAAGACAATGAGAATATGGTCACTGTGGATGGTGCCCCCATTCATATAATTGCTAGAGTAATGTGTTAAGCAATTTGATTTCAAATTATAACCTTAAAAAAAATTTGTATCTGTAGTTATTGCAGTGTTTGGAATCCGAGGACTCTTATCTAGAAGCTTACATGGAATGGAGACATCTAGAAACAGTGTACTGGCAATGGATGGTAATGTATTTGCTAATTATTTGTGCTACTTTAAAATGTGCTTTATCAATGTGAAAATAGAATTGGAAAAATCGGAATCGCGCTAAAAAGGACTTGTCGTCATGCATATGATCACCAATCCACAATATTCCTAAATTATGTGAATTAAACAAAATAAGCAACATTATAAAAATAATGACAAAGTGACAGTCCATCAAATATACATTGCTTATGTGAAATAATAAATCAGAATAATCAGCAGAACCGCGCTAACAATTAAATTTAAGATTGTGAAGAGACCACAATTTAAGAAAATTATTGAAATAATCTCACAAAGTGCAGCAAGTTTATAATTGAAAAAACACACAATATGTAATCCAACCCAGATAGTGATACTTGGAAACCATATGTGACTTAAAATAAAAATAGATAATAAATATATAAGTGAATAATGGTGACTCCTATATAAGAAAGTCCTTAAAGTCAATAAATCCACGAATGGTGATTGAAAGGTTGATCAGCAAGCACCCAGTGAAAAAATCCACCACCTATAACGATGCACGCTTACCAGAGGTAAGCTTTAACCCAGCTTATATTAGAAATCCACTCAGCAGGGACACCACCATCAGTCTCATCACAGGGGAAGGACAACCGGAACTCTCCGTCCAAAGAAACCGAAGGTCAGCAAGGGGAACCCAAGGAAATGAGAGACACATTCTCCATAGTGTGAATCCGTATAAACAGTTTATTAGAATAAAAGATAATTGCACTTACATGGGAAAGTACGATTAAAAGCATGCATCGTGGAACGGCCGGCCGGCCTGCATACACCTATTCACAGTGGGATAGAAACGATGACGTCAGCGCGTCTGCCTTCCGACGTACGTTTTGTCCTATTGGACGTTGTCATAGGAACGTTCACAAAGGTTCTCTAACAAACCTCTGAGGGCTTCACAGTACAGCTGTATTTATACTGAGATTAAATTACACAGAGGGGGACTCTACTAATTAGGTAACTTCTGAAGGCAGTTGGTTCCACTAGATTTTAGTTAGGGGTATCAGAGTAAAGGGAGTGAATACAAATGCACACCATACTTTTCACATACAGTATCTCACAAAAGTGAGTACACCCCGCACATTTTTGTAAATATTTTATTATATCTTTTCATGTGATAACACTGAAGAAATTACACTTTGCTACAATGAAAAGTAGTGAGTGTATAGCTTGTATAACTGTGTAAATTTGCTGTCCCCTCAAAATAACTCAACACACAGTCTAAACCTCTGGCAACAAAAGTGAGTACACCCCTAAGTGAAAATGTCCAAATTGGGCCCAATTAGCCATTTTCCCTCCCCAGTGTCATATAGCTCGTTAGTGTTACAAGGTCGCAGGTGTGTTAAATTGGAAGCTCAACATGGCACCTCATGGCAAAGAACTCTCTGAGGATCTGAAAAAGAGATTTGTTGCTCTACATAAAGATGGCCTAGGCTATAAGAAGATTGCCAAGACCCTTAAACTGAGCTACAGCACGTTGGACAAGACCATACAGTGGTTTAACAAGACAGGTTACACTCAGAACAGGCCTTACACATGCTCAGCATCATATCCAGAGGTTGTCTTTGGGAAATAGACGTATGAGTGCTGCCAGCATTGCTGCAGAGGTTTACTGTCAGTGCTCAAATCATAAGCCGCACACTGCATCAAATTGGTCTGCATGGCTGTCGTCCCAGAAGGAAGCCTCTTCGAAACATGATGCACAAGAAAGCCCGCAAACAGTTTGAAGACAAGCAGACTAACAGTATGGATTACTGTAACCATGTCCTGTGGTCTGATGAGACCAAGATAAACTTATTTGGTTGAGATGGTGTCAAGCGTGTGTGGCAACCAGGTGAGGAGTACAAAGACTTGCCTACAATCAAGCATGGTGGTGGGAGTGTCATGGTCTGGGGCTACATGAATCACTGTCACTGGGGAGCTACAGTTCATTGAGGGAACCATGAATGCCAACATGTACTGACATACTGAAGCAGAACATGATCCCCTTTGGGGACAGGGTTGTAGGATAGTATACCAACATAACATGACCCCAAACACACCTCCAAGACTACCACTGCCTTACTAAAGAAGCTGAGGGTAAAGGTGATGGACTGGCCAAGCATGTTTCCAGACCTAAACCCTATTGCGCATCTGTGGGGCATCCTAAAAAGGAAGGTGGAGGAGTACAAGGTCTCTAACATCCACCAGTTCCGTGATGTCATCATGAAGGAGTGGAAGAAGACTCCAGTGGCAACCTGTGAAGCAGCTCTGGTGAACTCCATGCCCAAAATATTGACACTTTGGGCCCAATTTGGACATTTTCACTTAAGGGTGTACTCACTTTTTTGTTGCCAGCGGTTTAGACATTAATGGCTGTGTGAGTTATTTTAAGGGGACAGCAAATTTACACAAGCTGTACACTCACTACTTTACATTGTAGCAAAGTGTCATTTCTTCAGTGTCCTCACATGAAAAGATATAATAAAATATTTACAAAAATGTGAGGGGGCTATACTCACTTTTGTCAGAGACTGTATTTATTTGTTAAAGATTTTGAAATCCATTTATCATTTTCCTTCCACTTCACAATTATGTGCCACTTTGTTTTGGTCTATCACATAAAATCCCAATAAAATACAAATTTTCAAGGCACTGTATGTGAGAAGTGATCTCAAAGCAAGAGTGAAAGATGACCTAGTTGATGGAGAGTGTGATGAGGCTAAAGTATTATGGGTGAGTACTGCACATGGGCGTGCGTGCTACAAAAGTAATCATTTAATCATTGGAGTTTGTTATAGACCTCCCTGTGTTAATGAAGAGGTGGAGACTGAGCACCTTGCACAAATAGAAAGGGCCAGCCTGGGACGGTGATAATGGGGATTTCTTTATCGTGCATTATGGGACACAGAGCAGCCCTAATGATTACTATATTGAGTGCACAGAGTTTTTTTTTTTTTTTGTACCTCAATATTTGCCTAGAGCAATGTCTTCCTGAAAGTGTGGGGGGCAATGGTGTATTTAGGTTTTGTGCTGCCCTAGGCCTGACTAAACTCGCGCACCCCCTAATTTAAATATGACCCACCCCTTCCTGTCAAAGCCACACCCCTTCCTTTTTAAGATCCGCCCTGTAATCTTCATGGGAGGAAGACAGAGGGGGACGCCACAGTAAGAGGACAGAGAGGGATGTGGCATGTTTTCATTTGGGGGGAGAGAGGGGGTAAGGGAATATGTGCTGGGTGCTTTGGGAGGGGAGAGCACTTGTGCTAGTGGTGGGGGGGAGGATCAGACCCCCTCCACTAGCACATATCCTCTCCCATCCCAAAGCACCCAGCACATATCCCCTTACCCCCCCTCCCATCACTCCATGTGTGCATCTGTTATCTGCCCCCCCTTCCTGGTTAGTTTGTCCCCCCTCCACTGTAAACTATACACAGACCAGCAATGTGGCTCTTGCACCGAAGTCGTGTCCCTCCTCTGTGGCTCCTCCTCCTGGCTGTGTACACTAGAACATTGGAGCCGAGGAGGAGGAAGAGCCAAGGAGTGTGGGTGGCTGTCAGTGGGGAGAGAGGTATCGGCTGCTACAGAAAGCCGATCGCCGCTTGTGGGACCCCCCAGCGGCAAATGTCCTGGGCGCCCACGCTAGCTCACCCCTGTCTGGCCAGTTACCGGAGCTCAGTTCCGGAACAGTAATAAATAATGGCCAACAGGCCCTCTTACCAGACCTGGCGAAACCGCAACTGTGATCCCTCCGGCTGGACTTTTGCTCACTCTGGGTTGCCCAGGCCAACTCTAGTCAGTAGTGTAGCATGTCTATACCCTGGCAGTGGCTCCATCTTTCTCCCCCTTTGGTGGTGCAGGTACAGCGTGTCTCCCTCTCTGGTGGTACAGGTACAGCGTGGCTCCCACTCTGGTGGTGCGGCTACAGCGTGGCTCCCACTCTGGTGGGGCGGCTACAGCGTGGCTCCCACTCTGGTGGTGCTGGTACAGCATGGCTCCCACTCTGGTGGTGCTGGTACAGCATGGCTCCCACTCTGGTGGTGCTGGTACAGCGTGGCTCCCACTCTGGTGGTGCGGCTACAGCTTGGCCCTCTCTGGTGGTGCGGGTACAGCGTGGCTCTCACTCTGGTGGTGGGGGTACAGTGTGGCTCCCTCTCTGGCTTCCCCCAGCACAGTACTCTTTCTCCTCCTGTAACACTCAATTCCTCTGCTTTTTTCCTGGTTCCAGCCCCCCCCCCAGCAGAGTGCATGCATGCTGGGGGCTGTAGCATGGTGTCTTTCTTCAGGGACTACATTTCCCATGATGCCACCCTGTGTCTTCTGATTGGCCCTCTGTTGTGGCCAATCATGGGGAGGGAAACAGCGGGCAGAAAGCTGGGCGGCAGCGCGGCAAACCCAAATAGAGCCGCTCACTCTCCTCTCCCTTCGGCTGACAGGAGGGGGCAAGCGGGGGAGATACACAGACAGCCCCCAGCTCACCTAATCAAACCACGGGAAAGACCAGAGCAACTGATGCTGTGTCCGCTCTATCTCCCCGAAAGGAGCCAATTCCATTTGGCTAGCTGAGACACGGCCCTCCTTGCACTTGGTCGGGTGAGCAGACCTGTCGGTCTTTGGCCAGACAACAGCATTTGTGCACTTTATGTCCAACACAAGCTATGAATTAATGTTACCTGTATTCCATTGTCACACTTCAGTACCCTCTGGTTAACTTATGGCGTCATCTTTCATTTATACCCTCAGAGAGTTCTGACCACAGAGCTTTAAATTGACATATTACTATCACATTGTGATTATACTGAGGTGCTTTGTGTTATACAAACTATGAAAATGAGTGATTCCATTGCTGTTCGGGATTTGTATACTGATACGTTCAGGGTTCTTTAACTGGTATTAAGTCACTCAATACATCCTTCACGGGACTCCTCATTATTCAACAAGTGAAGTTTGTCTGAGAATACTCTGATACATGGACATAACTTATACTACAGTTGGAAACCACCCACTACTCTATTGTTCTTCAACACATCTAATTTGGGGTTAATTAGAAATCCCTGGTTTGGTATATGACTTTTGTATGCATGTGCTGCGTGCTTTGCAGTTGCTTTCAATTGGACAACGTTGTCTTTTTTTAATTAAGGTTAGGCGACGGTGGTAAGTAATTTTATCAAGTCTTTGTTTTTCATACATTTGAAATAAATAACTTATGAACCCATGTTTAAGCTGCATGGTCCTCTTGTGACTTTCTTTTTGGGGGGCTTTACCCCCACAATTTTTTCTATGTGCTTTGAATGAGACAGTTGTCAGCATCATCTTCTCATTCATAGTATCAGAGGTTCGCAGCTTGGTGAGCCCGGGAAGGACCTCTTCGGAAGCAGTTGTTATTCCTGTTTCATTGTGGTCTGCTCGGAGGGGTCCTGCACTGTGATTCCTGAGAAACGGTCACTGTGAGCTAGTTGGGCACCGGTATGGGGTCCATGTCAGCAAAGGCAAATAGGCCCGGTAGCTCAGATGGGTGGTGTAGCCTGAAATTGTCAATTCCCTTATGCGTGATGAGATGGAATGGGTGTCCCCACTTATAGGTAAGGCCATTTTCACTAAAGCCACCAAGAAAATGCTTAAGCGAGCTCCACATCAGTAAGGTTCTTCTAGAGCAGCAGTTCTCAACCTGGGGGTCGCGACCCCCTGGGGGGGTCGATTGCCGATTCGCCGGGGAGTCGCAAATGCTGGCCGAGACGGACCCGAAGTTACTGCCGGAGTCTGTCCATCTCGGCCAGCGAGATGTCACTTGCTAGAGAGGAGAGACTGCACGGAAGTGACGTTCTGTTGCTGCCATCTTGGTACTCTCGTCCGCAGTAACGCTACACTTAGAAGTTGGCAAGCGGACATCTTTTTACACCCACAGAAGTCCCCTTGCTGCAGACGAGTGTACCAAGAGGGCGGAGACGAAACATCACTTGCTGAATCTGAAAGAACACCTGTGACTTTTGGTAAGTCAGACGCAGTTATTATAAAAGCATTTTGCACTGTGTCACCAGGGCAATCAAGACAGAGTTTTTAAAAGTAAATGCTGGCATGACAACGTTTTTTTTTTATTATGGAACAATACATATCATTTATATATAAATGTCCCAGTTGGTTCCTCAAAAGTGGTTATTCCGTGCCAGTGCTAGATACATGTTTGGGTGCTATACACTTTGTATATTTAGCACTGGCATGGAATAACCACTTTTGAGGAACCAACCGGGACATTTTATCTAAATCAGTGGTGGGGGCGCAAACAAACTAAAAAAAATCTGAAAAAAAACCCCATTAAAACGCCGCCACTGTGCCATCAAATGCAGCCACTGTGCCCATCAATTGTCGCCACTGTGCCAGCAACGCAGCCACTGTGCCATCCAATGCAGCCATTGTGCCCATCAATTGACACCACAGTGCCAGCAAACGCCACCACAGTGCCAGCAAACGCCACCACAGTGCCAGCAAACGCCGCCACAGTGCCAGCCAACGCCGCCACTGTGCCATCAAATGCAGCCACTGTGCCCATCAATTGTCGCCACTGTGCCAGCAAACGCCGCCACTGTGCCATCAAACTCAGCCACTGTGCCCTTTAATTGTTGCCACTGTGCCATTAAACGCAGCCACCGTGCCCATCAATTGTCACCACTGTGCCAGCAAACGTCGCCACTGTGCCAGCAAACACCGCCATTGTGCCATCAAACGCAGCCACTGTGCCCTTTAATTGTTGCCACTGTGCCAAACGCAGCCACTGTGCCCATCAATTGTCACCAATGTGCAGCCACTGTGCCCATCAATTGTCGCCACTGTGCCCATCAATTGTCGCCACTGTGCCCATCAATTGTCGCCACTGTGCCCATCAATTGTCGCCACTGTGCCATCAAATGCCGCCACTGTGCCCTCCTGCCTGCCCTCTGCCCGGCAGCCCAGTACTACCTCTTCAGGCACTGCCAGCCCTCCTGGCTGCAGCTGCCCCTTTCTCCTGCCCACTCCACAGCCCTCCTGACTGACCTTCCATCCATCCCAGACTGCTCCCAGTCCCATCATGCATGCTCTTAAGTCCTCTGACTGAACTCCCCAGACCACATGGCTGCTTCCTCCGTGGAGACTCCCAGGCAGTGTTCTCCTGCTGTCCTCAAGCTTGCTCTCGATGCCTTCAGATGGAACTCTAGGGAAGATAACACTGCCAGGTCTTAGGTAAGTAATATTTTATGAATTGCATATAAACAGCTTGTTGATCAGACTCACTCTGTGTGAGAACTTGGTGTGGTCCGCTATGATGTAAATTTATTTACCGAGCTATGTGGCTGAGCACATGGATTTTTGAGAGGGCATTTAACTTTTGTAATTCTGTCTGTAGATGTGCAAGTCGAGAGACATGGGTGAGATCTTGGGATGGGGAAGTCTTAAGTGCTAATAATAGTCTGTGTTATTGAAGCTATTCTTATATTTTTATCAGCGAGCCCATGATAATGGATCATAGAGAGAAGAACCTTACGAAGAGAAGCTACAGTGATGATTTTTTCAAGTATGGTTTTACGTCAATAATTGCAGCATGAATTGAGAAACCGCAATGTATTATTTGTAATAAAGTTCTATCAGCCGAATCTATGAAGCCCAACAAACTGAAACATCACCTTGATACCAAGCATCCGAGCTTTGCTGGTAAGGATATCCAATATTTTAAAAACAAAGCTGATGGTGTTAAGAAAAGCAGACTTGATACTGGTGGCAAGTACCACAAGCAAAACCTAGCAGGGGTTGAAGCTTCATATTTAGTGGCTCTCAGAATCGCCAGAGCCAAGAAACCTCACACCATTGCCGAGGATTTGCTGTTGCCAGCAGTCAAAGACATTGTTTGAGTTATGATTGGAGCCGAATTTGTTACGAAATTGAGTGCAATTTCCTTATCTAACGACACTGTCAGCAGGAGAATAGATAACATGTCTGCTGATATTATTGATCAGGTAATCCAGGAAATGAAATCTGCTCCACTTGGAATATTTAGCATCCAGCTTGATGAATCTACATATGTTGCAAACTGTTCTCATTTACTGGTTTATGTGAGGTATATTCATGATGGCGACTTTAAAGATGAGTTTCTTTTTTGCAAACCTCTTGAAACAACAACTACTGCACGTGATGTATTTGACACAATTGGTTCATTTCTGGAAAAACACGAGATCTCCTGGGAAAAGGTTTGTGGTGTTTGCACAGATGGTGCTCCAGCTATGCTAGGATGTCGGTCTGGATTTCAACGTTTGGTATTGAATGAATCGCCAAAAGCCATTGGAACTCACTGTATGATTCATCGACAAATGTTAGCAATGAAGACATTGCCATAAGAGTTGCAAGAAGTAATGAAAAGCGTCATAAGTGCCATCAATTTTGTAAAAGCGAGTGCTTTAAACAGTCGACTCTTTTCAAAACTTTGTAATAAATTGGAAGCTTCTGCTAATGTTCTGTTATTTCACACTGAAGTGAGATGGTTGTCAAGAGGAAAAGTTTTAAAATGTGTTTTTGATCTTCGTAATGAACTAAAACATTTTTTAATCAGAAAACAAAACCGCAGTTTGAAGCACTTTTCAGCAATGAAAATGAACTGCAGAAAATAGCTTCCTTGGTCGACATCTTTTGCAATCTTGAACGAGTTAAATTTATCTCTTCAAGGACCAAATGCAACATGCCTCGATTTGTCTGAAAAGATCCGATCATTCCAAATGAAACTTCACCTTTGGCAACAAAAATTGGATGAAAATAGAATTTATATGTTGCCCAACTTATCTGCTTTCTTTGACGAAAATGACATTGAACTTGACAAAAGGATTAAAACAATAAGTTCTGTCAAAAAACACTTGCAAATGCTTGCAGACGAAATTTCATTGTACTTTTCATTGCGCCTTCTTCTTCCATTTCCAACAACATATCTTTGTGAAACAGGCTTTTTAAGCTTCTTGGTTATCAAGTCTAAATATAGAAGTAGACTTGTTGCAGAGGATGATCTTCGTTTTTCTGATCTGGTGAGAGAGAAGCAACTCAGCGTTCGCACTGACGCTTTAGTTTTTTGATGCATGGTTTCGCAACAGTTTTGCAGCAATGTCGTTTACTGTTATTATATTAAGACTGGCTAATTAAGATTGTTACCGTTGTTACGCTTTGTTTTCACATGATTATAAAATACAGTTCAATACACAATGAATAAAAAATAACAAGTCGTAAACATTTTATTCGTTTGTAACTTTTATGTTAATTATAAATATTGCGCACTATATATTACAGATTGTTTTTGTGGTTAATCACTACGCTTTAAAATGTTTAATTTGTAAGAATGAAAATACATCCTGCATATCAGATATTTATATTTCGATTCATAACAGTCGCAAAATTACAGCAATGAAAGACCAACAAATAATTTTACTGTTAGGGGTCCCCACAACTTGGGAAATTTTATCAAGGGGTCATGGCACTAGAAAGGTTGAGAACCACTGTTTTAGAGCCATCCGAATGAAGGTGAATAGCTGTTCCATCGAATTCTAAAATGCCCACCTGCTAGGTCCGGTGGAGGATCTCTTCCTTGAGGTTAAAGCATAGACAGCATAGGACATCTCTAGGTTGGTCAGTTGAGGTAGGACGCAGACCCAGGGTTCTGTGGACTTTGTCAACTACTATGTTCATGTCAGGGGGTGGTCCAAGTAGCACTTAAAGACATTAATTGCTGTTGAGCAAAGCTCTGACTGCAGGATAGATTCAGGAACCCCTCTCACACGAATATTTTGCCTACGGCTGCGCTTTTTTAAAATCATCCAAGAGTAACTGCAATTGTATAACCTGATCATCAAGGTCAGCATTGGAGGAATGCAGGGCTTGCACAGACTCACACTGCGCCCTGTTCTTGCTCTATCACAGTGACACTGGAGTCCAAGTTTGACACCTCCTTGTGTAAGGTTTTGTATTTCACCCCTCATAGCAGACTCCATCCTTTTTGGCAAGTGCTTCAAAGTCGGCCCTTGTGGGAAGTTGTTGTGAGAATGTCCGAAGCTTTTGTTCAGAGGTTGCACTGAGAGGGAGCCCCTGGTGTTATAGGGAAGCTATCACTGTGCCCTGAGGCGATGTCATCTGTCTCCTCTCATCCATGGCAGGTTCTGGACTGAGCATCCGAGCGTTGTGAATGGCTAGAGCAGGAGAGGAGGCATGCTGCTCTAAGCTCAGTAACTCCTCTTCAGTATCAGTCAGTAAACTAGAGAGGCGGGAGAGAGATCACTCAGTGGTGAGAAGAGCGGTAGCGTGTGATCATCGGCCAGTGTGTGAAGGCTGTTGGGCTCCCTGTTATGTTCCTCTACCTCAGGAGTAGCATGGTGGACCAGTGCCATCTTGTGAGTTGCCAGCGTGAAGGCCGACAACGGTTTCAAAACAGATCCATGGTGCTGCTGAAGCAAGTGGGAGGTCGATCAGGCTTGCCGGGTTCCAGAGGGACTAGCGGGTACCAGGATCTCTCTCTGTAGCGGTACAGCTACAGGAGAGCCATGGGACGGGAGCTCTGGGAAAAAGCCTCCTCACACCGTTAATCTCAAACCATACAGAGCTTATTACCAATATTCATATAAAAGAACATCTGGGTAGAAGTGATCATAACATGATTTCATTTAATGTTAAATGTAAGTAACAAACACATATGGGAAAGATAAAGACACTTAGCTTTAGGAAAGCAAATTTTCCAAGGATGTGGGCTGCTCTCCAAGACTTACACTGGTAGGGAATATTGGCATCAATGGACCCAGAACAGAAATGGGAATTTTTCAAAAAGACTGTATGCAAACTCACTGCAAAGTATATTCCCATTGGCAATACGTTTAAAAGGCTAAAAGTAAAACCCATGTGGCTCACGGCCAAAGTTGAAATGGCTATAAATGATAAGAAAAATATAAAAATGATCATCGTTAAAAAGTGCTACAAAGAATATAACAGAATATGTAAAAAGGAAATCAAGGACGCAAAAATTCAAAACAAACGACAGATTGCAAAAGATAGTAGGACAAACCCCAAATAATTCTTCAAATATATTAATAGTAAAAAAGGTCAGGTCTAAGCATGTAGGCCCTTTACAAAATACTCTAGAGTGGGTGACTGGGGACAAAGAGAAGGCAAATGTATTAAATAATTTCTTCAGCTCTGTGTATACAAACGGCCGTCGGGGAGCTCATGACCATAATGGGGATAGTATTGACACATCCCCAAATGATCCACAATGGTTCAAAAGTGATATGTCCAGAAATATTTAGACAGAATAAAGGTGGATAAAGCACGTGGGCCAGATGGCATCCACCCACGGATCCTAAAAGAATTGAGCTTGACATTTCAAAGCCATTGTTTCTAATTTTTAGGGACTCTGTAAAGACTGGAATGGTACAGCTGGATTGGCGTAGGGCCAATGTGGTGCCCATATTTAAAAAGGGATCAAACTCTTTACAAAGTAACTATAGACCTGTTTAACTTCTATAATCGGGAATATACTGGAGAGGTTAATAAAAGACCACATAGATTCTTGCTGGGAAAAAAAAAAAATTTAAGCAACAGACAGCATGGATTAATTAAACACAGAAGTTGTCAGACAAACCTGATTCCTTTTATGAGGAGGTAAGTAAAACCTTGGACAGAGGGGTGGCTGTGGTTGTGGTATACTTGGATTTTGCAAAAGCGTTTGACACAGTTCCCCACACACGGCTAATATGTAAGGTAAAGTCTACAGGCTTGGAAAGATCAATTTGTAAATGGATAGAAAACTGGCTAAAAAACGAATTCAGAGTAGTGGTTAAAGCGGAGTTCCACCCATTTAAGTCAGCAGCTACAAAAAGTTTAGCTGCTGACATTTAATAATTGGACACTCACCTGTCCCACAGTCCAGCAATGTGGGCTAAGAAAGCCCCGCTCCTCTCCCCCTTCTCTCTGCGGTGCTGGCATTGTAACTGTGGGCGCCAGGCACGCACTGCGCATGCGCGAGCCGCACTGTAAATGGCCCAGAAGATTGCAGGGAGAGAGGGGGGAGAGGTGAACTTTCTTCCGGCGCCACGGAGCCCCAGGAGGAACTGGGAGCTGGATGCCTCTAAAAAAGAGGGTATCCCCCCCCCCAAAAAAAATGGCATGCCAAATGTGGCATGTCAGGGGGTCACCATCACTTAAAGCAGTAGTTCCATTTTTGGGTTTTAAAATTTTTTTTTTTATTTTTATTATTTATTTTACATGATGTTATTTATTTTTACACTGTTTTAAAGATAAAAAAAAATGTGTCACTTTTTTATTCCTATTACAATGAATGTAAACATCCCTTGTAATAGAAAAAAGCATGACAGGACCTCTTAAATATGAGATCTGGGGTCAAAAAGACCTCATATTTACACTAAAATGCAATTAAAAAAAAAAGTCATTTAAAAAAATGACATTGAAAATAATGTGCCTTTTAAGATGTATGGGCAGAAGTGATGTTTTGACGTCGCTTCCGCCCTGCAGTGTCATGGAGACGAGTGGGCACCATCTTAGCCTCACTTGTCTCCAGGCACAGCAACTAGACAGACCCGATCGCCTCCGCCGCTACCAACGGCTCTGGTAAGTGACGAGGGCACCAGATCGCGGTGGGAGGGGGGGCCCCTCTCCTGCCACCGATAAAAGTGATCTCGCGGCGAATCCGCCACAGAGACCACTTTTATCTGAAAACCGACCGCCGCACGAAAACGGAGATACCGGGGTTATGGCAGCTAGCCGCTACCATAACAACGATATCCGCCACCAAACTTTGGACTACATTAGCGTGCGGCGGTCGGCAAGTGGTTAAGAGGCGGGTTGCGTGCGTGCGCCGCCAGCGGCTTGAGCGCGCGCTACCGGGAGCTCCGGGAGCGCGATCACGGGTCCCGCGGACTCTATGTCCGCGGGGATACCTGCGATCGTCTCACGGTGAAGAAGAACGGGGCAATGCTAATGTAAACAAGCATTTTCCCATTCTGCCTAATGATACTGACACTGATCACCGCTCCCTGTAATCGGGGGCGGTGATCAGTGTTGTGTCACACACAGCCCCTCCCCCACAGTTAGAATCACTCTCTAGGACACACTTAACCCCTACAGTGCCACCTAGTGGTTAACCCCTTCACTGCCATTCACATTTACACAGTAATCAATGCATTTTTAATCGCACTGATCGCTGTATAAATGTGAATGGTCCCAAAATAGCGCCAAAAGTGTCCGATCTGTCTGCCATAATGTCTCAGTCACGATAAAAATCGCTGATCGCCGCCATTACTAGTAAAAAAAAATAATAAAAATGCCATAAACTATCCCCTATTTTGTAGACGCTATAACTTTTGCGCAAACCAATCAATAAATGCTTATTGGGATTTTTTTTTTTTTTTTTTACCAAAATATGTAGAAGAATACGTATCGGCCTAAACTGAGGGAAAAAAATGTTTTTTTATATATTTTTTGGGGATATTTATTATAGCAAAAAGTAAAAAATAATGCGTTTTTTTTCAAAATTGTCGCCATTTTTTTTGTTTATAGCGCAAAAAATAAAAACCACAGAGGTGATCAAATACCACCAAAAGAAAGCTCTATTTGTCGGAAAAAAAAGGACGTCAATTTTGTTTGGGAGCCACGTCCGGGGAGAGCTCTCATTCAGACTCTGGCCCCGCAGTGACTGGCAGCCCCTGTAATGATGTGTCAGAGGATGCTGACCAGGACCAATCGGACAGTGAGGATTATTGCTGAAGTCCGTAGAAGCGAGAGGGGTGGAGGCCGAGGGGATTCCAGTAATACTGATTGCCCCAGACTGGCCTCAGCGTCCTTGGTACGCCAACCTCGTACGCCTGGTGGCGGATGCTCCTTGGCGGTTGCCGATGCGGGAGGACCTCCTATTGCAAGGTCCGATACTCCATCCTGCTTTTCCGTAGCTGGTTTTAATGGTATGGCTGTTGAAAGCCAGGTGCTAAGGAACCAAGGTCTGTCGGATTCGGTAATTTCCACTATGCTGAGGGCACGAAAATTTTCTTCCCGGAAGATATACCATCACACGTGGAAGGCTTATATCTCCATGTGTGAGGAGATGGTATTGGCGCCCACGCACCTATTCCGTGGCTAGGATCCTACTGTTTTTACAGCGAGGAGTGGACCAAAAGTTAGCCTTGAGCACCGCCAAGGGACAGATATCAGCCTTGGCTGTTTTTTTCCAACGACCCTTGGCGTCTCACTCATTGGTGAGCTCTTTTTGTGCAAGGGGTTTGGCATGTAGTCCCTCCGGTACGTCCATCCCTACCCCCGTGGGATCTGAACCTGGTGCTATTGGTGCTTCAGAAACCGCCGTTTGAAAACATCAGGGAAATTCCTTTGTTGACTCTTTCTCGGAAAATGGTCTTTAGTGGCTATTACATCTGCCAGGAGGGTTTCTGAGCTGGCGGCCTTGTCTTTGTCATTGTGTTACCATTTCTGTGTCCTAAGCCAACACATCCTAAGAAGGTGGTCCTCCATTCCCTGAACGTGGTCCAGGCTCTAAGGGTATATCTGTCTGCCAAGGCTAACTTCCGGAAGTCAGATTCTCTGTTTGTTTCGGTGGCTGGTCCGAAAAAAGGGCTGTCGGTCTCATCGACCACCATTTCCAGGTGGATCAGACAGATCATGGTCCAGGCTTACACCTTGAAGGGGCAGGTGCCCCCCTTTCCTGTCACGGCCCATTCCACCAGGGCAATTGGGACATCTTGGGCTTTCCGACATCAAGCGTCAGTCTCCCAGGTATGCAAGGCAGCGACTTGGTCGTCCGTTCACACTTTTACAAAGTTCTACAAAGTTGATGTAAACGCATCTTCGGATGCCTGCTTTGGCTGCAAACTTTTGCAGGCGGCCGTGTAATCATTGCAATTTACACCCTTTTCTTTTGTTAGAGAAAGTTACATTTTGAATGTCAATGCATTCTGATGCATATGTTGACTGCAAGTTCTGCTGCGGTTGGTTCAGGTGGTTTTGCCTCCATTGGGGAGCACCTCTGGTTGTGGGTGTAGTTATGTTTGTTGTTCCCACCCCTCGTTATGACACTGCTTGGGGACGTCCCTACGGTCAAGATTAATGGAGCTGTGTCCGTCAATGAACGAAAGAGAAAATAGGATTTTTGTACTCACCGTAAAATCCTTTTCTCTGAAGTTAATTGACGGACACAGCACCCACCCCTCCTATTAGTTTACGTTATACTGCTTGTTGACGTACTGAGCTGCAGGAAGCAGGCTGAGGGGTTATTGCCAGAGGGACCGCCCCCTGGGCGGAGCTGTAAAGTTCTGTTGTCTTTTTACATGTAATACATGTTCTGCCTAGTCCTCTCCTGAAGGTGGCGTAATAACCCTACGGTCAAGATTAATGGAGCTGTGTCCGTCAATGAACTTCAGAGAAAAGGATTTTATGGCAAAAAGAAAATCAAGGTTGGAAATTTTCAAAATGAACAAGAGATTGCAAATAACAGTAGGCCAACCCCCCCCCCCCCAACCCACCCCCCACCCCAACCCACCCCCCACCCCAAGAAAAAAAATGAGGATGTTTTTATAGTAAAAATGTAAGATCTGTGCATGTACTGCACAAAACAATCTCCTGCTCTCAGAATTCTGAGAGCAGAATTCCACAGCTGTCTGTCCTATAATATTCCTTTACTTCCGCACAATCCTAAATCACCAAACCTTCCCATAAACCTCTCCCCCAGCACAGCAGACCCCATTCCATTTAGGGGCAAACCATATTTAGCATATAGTCTGTATCCCAATAAAAAGTCAGCCCAGTGTTCTAGGAACCAGATGGCATCGCAAACGTTTGTGAGTATGACTTTTGTTTTTACTATTTAACCACTTGCCGACCGGGCCATTGCCGAAAGATGGCAACAGCGTGGTCGGCTAGTTCTGGGTGGACGTCCATGGACGTCATTCCAGAATGCTGCTCCCGCGCGCCCCCTGGGGCGCGCACCCGGGAACATCCGGACCCGGCGCATCACGGATCACGGTAAATAGCCGCTGATCGCGGCCGTTTATCACGTGATCGTTCCGTCAAATGACGGAGCGATCACTTGTAAACAAACCGGCACCACGTCATGACACCGGTTCCTCCCTCCCCTCTGTGTACCGATCGGTACAGTGCGAGGGGGAGAGATGGCAGTGCTGTGGGCTGGATGTTTAGTGCCCACAGTGCTGCTCAATGTAAATAATGCCACTCTGCAACACTGTGCAATACTCTGCAATACTGCAATACTCCGCTACACTGCAATGCTCTGCAACATTGTGCAATACTCTGCCAATACTCTGCAACACTGCAAAACTCTGCCAATACTCGCCAATACTCTACTCATACTCTACTAATACTCGCCAATAATCTGCCAATACTCGCCAATATTCTGCAATAAATTTCAACAGAAACAAAGAATTTTTTTTTTTTCTAATCGAATTTTCAGTCTTTTTTGATTTATAGCGCAAAAAATAAAAAACCCAGCGGTGATTAAATACCACCAAAAGAAAGCTCTATTTGTGTGAGAAAAAGGACAACAATTTCATATGGGTACAGTGTTGCATGACCGAGTAATTGTCATTCAAAGTGTGAAAGCACCGAAAGCTGAAAATTGGTCTGGTTAGGAAGGGGGTTTAAGTGCCCAGTTTTCAAGTGGTTAAATAAATGTTATCTTTGGTAATGCACAAGTTCTGTGCATGTACTGTACATCCTTTACAAGATAACTCCAGAGTTGGTCACTTTGGATAAAGAGAAGTCAATATTACTAAATATCTTACGATCTGTGTATACAAAGGAAAATGGATTAGCTCAAGTACATTATGGGGATAGTATTGGCATGGCCCCAAAAGAACTCCAATGGTTCAAAATTGATAGGATTCAGAAACAGACAGAATAAATCAGAATAAATTACTTACACCTATGTGTCCTCAAAGAGTTGAGCTCTGTTATTTCAAAACCATTACAATATAAGTATATCTGCACTGCTCAAACCTCCCCACTTAACCCAACCTATAGAAAAGCTTTTCTCACCCTTCTTTTATCACCAACTCAAAAAAACAAGCTGCAATCTAAAAGTGTAGTGCTTTTCTTAAGAGCGTGAAACAATATTTATACAGTGTGTGTATATACTGTATATAACGGTGCTTTAAGTGGTTGTAAAGGCACAAGGTTTTTTTACCTTCATGCATGAAGGTAAAAAAACCTTCTGTGTGCAGCAGCCCCCCTAACTCTTACCTGAGCCCCCTCTCGATTCATAGTGGTCCACAAGAGCCTGTTGCTCTCAATCACAGCCAGTGAGCGAATCGGGGGAGGGGGGGCTACCTGCGGCTCCATGTGTGAATGGACACACACAGCCGTGGCTCGGGAGCGTGCCTGTTTAGGTGCCCCCAGAGCAAAGTTGCTTGCTGTGGGAGGGGCCAGGAGCACCATGGGAGTGGGACCCGAGAAGAGGAGAATCGTGGCTGCTCTGTGCAAAACCACTGCACAGAGCAAGTAAGTATAACATGTTTGTAATTTAAAAAAACAAAAATGCTTTAATATCACTTTAGACCAGATTTGTTCATTCAAAACTTATCCATAAGCATAGTGCCCTTGAAATCACTTATTGATATGTAATATAATCAAAGATATTCAATCAATGAAAAGAAAAAATATATAAAGAGTGAGAAATTCCTGTGTGCGAACAACATTTCCACAAGTCTATTTAAAATCCACCAACTGAAACAAAATTCTTCCTCCAATGAACCAATTGTTAACGCCTCCCAGAGCCCACTCCACAGTCTTTCACCACGTTCTTAATTAGGTGTACCCTCACCTTCTTGGATTGACCTCATGCTTTCAAATAGGTCAAATATAGCTTCAAACCAAGATACTACTTCTCCATCATCCCAGTGTTGTAATAAAATCTCTGCTCCACCAGTAAGGGCTAATGTATCAAAAGAAATAGCTCTTATAATGTAGTGATGTCCCCAAAATGTATTGGCAATTAAAATAAAATGCACTCACATTGCAGCACACAGATGTTTGCTTCAAAATAGCAAAGTCCAGCAAGGAAGCATCTCTTTCCCTCACACTCATGCACTTTTTAATCCTCTCTGAAAGCTCCACTGGGACTTTCTTAACGGTAGGTGGGGTGGAGGAAACACCACGCATATAACCACTCATGCCAAAGTTACCTTGGCAAAATATAAACGACTAAGAAATCTGTTTCGGCCGCTCTCTCCGCATCTAACCGCTCGTGTTAGAGTTGCCTTGGCAACATGTAAACAGACAACGGAGACCATTTTGGCCACTCTCCACATATCGACCATGTACAAGAGCTGCATAAATGGAGAAAAATGTAGGGAGTGTGCCTCAGGAGGTGGAGTTGCTGTGATTTCGGATTATAGTGTTCAACATAAAATTTTAAATTTTCAAGAAACATTGGCAGATCTTGAAAAAAAAGACAAGATGCTAGCTTAAAGGGGTTGCAAACTCTTGTGTTTTTTCACCTTAATGCATCCTGGCAGTGACCGGGCCCCCAGCCCCCCCCGTTTTACTTACCTGAGCCCTGGAACTTCATCCGGCGTAGAGGTGCTCTTCCTCTTCCCGGGGTTCTCGGCTCTTGATTGGATAGATTGATAACAGCGCAGCCATTGGCTCCCGCTGCTGTCAATCAAATCCATTGATGTGGGGGGACGGGGCGGAGTCATACATTCAGCGGCTATGGACACAGAATAATGGACTCGGGAACGTGCCAGCAAGGTAACCCCCCCCCCTGGAGAGCGCTTCTCCTAGGGGGTTATCTGAATTGGGGAGGAGCCGCGAGAGCCGCCGAGGGACCCCAGAAGATGGTGTTCGGGGCCACTCTGTGCAAAACAAGCTGCACAGTGGAGGTAAGTATGACTTGTTTGTTTTTTTTTTTTTATTAAATAAACAAAGCTTTACAATCACTTAGGGCTCTTTCACACGGAAGATCCGTATGTCCATTTTTCATCCTTCCATTTTCGGATGAAAAACAGACATACGTATAACCCTATGGAATAGCGGATGTCAGCGGATGAACGTCCGCTGACATCCGACCCACTCCGATCCGAAAAAGTGTAACGGAGGAAAACCCTACTTTTCCATCCGTTATCGGATCGGGTGACAATGGACTCTACAGTCCGTCATCATCTGATCCCCCATAGGGGAGAGCGGCGCTCTGACAGGTCCGTCGCTGCACAGTGTGCAGCGACGGACCTGTCATCTTCCTCCTGCGGAGCGATCCCCGCTGAGCAAGCGGGTATTCACGGGGCGGATCATCACTGATCCGCCCCGTGTGAAAGAGCCCTTAAAGTTCTGCCAGAATATCCAACGTTCATCTGTAGAAGAGCCCTCTCACTGCGAGATATCTGGTGAAAGGAGCTTTAGACCCCCCTATAAAAGCAACTACCTCCATGTTTAATTTAGGAGGATTTTATGCCTGTGAGAAATGTTACACATGTAAAGAAGTGAGACAAAATCACAAAAAATAAAGTTAAAGAATTTCATTAGACCCAAATGTGCAGCTCCTTTTTAATGTCATTACATGTTCGACTGAAGGAGTTGTTAACATGATCGAATGTCCTTGCAGTCTACAATATGTAGGTCAAACATCCAGAACACTGACAACAATAATGAGGGAATACACATACAATATTAAAAATGGGTTAGTTAATCACAGCATATTGAAACATTTTAACCACTTGACCACTGGAAGGTTTTACCCCATTCATGACTGGGGCATTTTTAGCTATTTAGCACTGTGCTACTTCAACTGGCAGTTGATCAGTCATGCAGCACTGTACACTAATGAAATTTTCAATATTTTTTTTCACACAAATAGATCTTTCTTTTGATGGTATTTAATCATCTCTGAAAATACAAAAATACTGAAAATTTTGAAAAGAAAACCCGTTTTTGTTATTTTATGTTATAACATTTTGCAAACAATCTTTCTTCATAAATTTAGACCATAATTTAGTCTGCTACATTTCTTTGGTAAAAATAACCCAAACCAGTGTATATTTAGTCTGTGTGAAAGTTATAGTGTCTACAAAGTACATGGTGTATACTGTATATATTTAAAAATTGATCAGTCCCGATATACCGATGGCCTATTTTATTTCTTGAGGCCTTAAAATGCCAGGACAGTACAAATACCCCCCAAATGACAGTCTTTGGTATTTAGTAAGAGGCATGGCAACATTTTTTTTTCTTTGAGTTTTGTGCTTTTTTGTCGCAATTTTTTAGAAAGTTAAGAAATTACTTTTTTTTTAAATATTTATACTTTAACTAGTGCAGCACAGCATCATGTGACTGTGGCGGTGATCAGGGATACTGACTGGTGACTGTATGCTTTTGTTGTTTTTTTTTTAAAAAAAAGGAAAAACACTTTTTTCAAACCATTTGTTTTCTACTTTTTTTATTTATTTATTTTTTTACATCCTGTAATTTACAGAGTACTCCAGTGTCACCAGAATGACATACTGTTGTACTACCCTTGGGGTGATCAGGTGTTTTTTTTTTTTCACTAGTATTGCTTAGAACAGTGATGATCACTGTTCTAAGCAATAGTTAACTGTCACAAATGGCTTTCCATTCATGACAGCTTGCTTATTGTTGACATGCTGTGATTGGCTACAGCTAATCACATGGCAAAGGGTACTGTGATTGGCCCAGGTACCATGTTAACTGTTAATAGCTGTGGGCCAATCACAGCATCACTATAGTAACCCAGATGGTCATGAATGGAAGCCATTCATGGCTGTTTTGTTTACATTGCAATGAAGTGATTGCTATGACCAATCAAAGGGATCACATGATACCCCATGCTCTCACTGCGGCCAGGTATCGAGCCCCGTGATCCGCTGTGTCCATCAAACACAGCAGTCATGGGATCACACTGCTACCCGCTCGCAGTACAATTACTGTGAGCAGGTCAGCTACTGGTTAAAGTGCACCATGGTAAAGACTCCTAGTGGTATGCAATTCTGGGGTGTAGAGGAGGTTAGGAAGTCATGGAGGGGGGAAGGGGGCTGGGGGAGGGCAATTATATTAGATAATTAAAGTGTTACTAAACCCAGGGTCCTGCATTCACTATATATGGTCTCACACAGAACATGGAAATACAATTATTTTAGTAAATATAAACTGCTTGGTGTTCAGGCATGGGGTGGGTCTAGTGCTATAATATTCCTGGCATGCAGGAGCTCAACCACTGTCTCCTGTAATACAAAAAAAAAATCACATGTAAACACTGCAGCTGCCCCTCCTGGTCCCCCACCCTTTTTCTGGCCCTGCTTACCATATAACCATATACCTAAACTACTGCACAAGTCTCCTTTGTGGTATATCTGCAGTGCTGCTAGGGGCAGCAGTGCATAGCAAAATGCGTAATGCTTTGAGTTATAATTTTACTACCACCGATAATCTTCAGGGGGTGTATGGTAGGTTGATACCCTGTGATGGGATTGTAATAGTATTGCAATTCAGGCCTCGCACATATATCTCATGCATGAATACTTGTTGTAGTGGTTGCATGCTGAGTGGTTTTCAAATAGGGCTACACCACAACACTGGACTCATGGTTTTTGAATTATATTGGACATTTCTACATCTCTAGTCTTGTACAAAACTTAAAGTACAACTAAAGGCATTTTTTTTTGATATAGTAGAGAGGAATTAGAAGACCTGTGAGGTTTTTATTGTTTGTGCCTGTTTCGAGAGATTCACTCTCTCTTTTTGTCCTGTTTACCGTCATCACTGAAAGTGAAAGTAAAGAAATTCCAAACTTTTGTGGTTGTCACCAAAACTGTAATAGAGGGGACATATTTTCCAATGACAATGCTAGTTCTGGTGACAATCCGGAATTCTCTTTGGCTATGGGACAGGAAGTAAAGGGAAATCTCCCCAATGAGACACAGATGATTAAAATAAACCTAATGGGTTATAACCCACCCTTACTTTATGCAAAATGGAAAAAAAAGTTTTGCCTTTGCCTGATAATAAAAGACAATAAATTGCACCTAAGTCACCTCACCAGTATTATCTTTTGTCATTAATTTTCTTCTTTTGTTAAGTGTTCACCCAAGGCACCTTGATGTGATAGGGAGACCCTAGTTTGGCAACAGCTATTTACCAACTCTACTAAAATTACAAATCTCCACTTATTAGGACCTAACAAGTTCCATAGATCAATTTTAACTCCTAACCAAATCCAGTCTCTCTGCCTAAACATGCTTACAGAAGGAAAGAGTTCAGGCATGGCCTCCTCTGTGTGCTACTGCTCTTTTATTATTCTGTTAACATGACTGAGTGGGCTGGTGGCAAAGCCTTATGCTGTAAATACAGTGAAGAAAACAAAGGTCACAGATGAATCTGTACTGAGGCAGGATACCCAGGATTTGTTTTGAGAAACGTCTGTTCTTTTCAATTGAAGCATCCTTTTGTAGGCTCTTAAGTTGCTAGAACTGGATCAGGTGTTTCATGAAGTTTACAACTGTTTTCACTGTCTATTTAAAAAAGCGAAGTGATCGTATACTGTACACAAATTAGGAACATCACATTGTTAGTAGCTTTGTGAATTATGCACAATAGTATTTAGCATTATTCAAAGTAGGTTGTATGTTTGTAAATGCCGTAACAGGCAGTTTTTTATACATTCCAACAGGAAACAGTCTTTCAGTCTGCTTCGGAAGATGAGTGCGTTACCTTGGCTCAAAATGAGATCAACTTGTACACATTTTTTCAAAACGAGTTTAAGCCTCAGAGCAATCTTATTTGTATAAAGACGTTGCATAAATCGTTCTCTGATGTGCATGATCAGTTCCATCAACTAGTTAAACACCAGAAGCTTACATGGCATGAACAGGTATGTCTTTGATGGCTAATGCAGTGGAAGTTTTTAATAATACAAACGTGAACCTGATCTGGCTATGAAATGTTTCTAATATACGGTAACAATAATGCAAGCAGCTTGGGCCAGAAGGACTTGTGTGTTATGTTGATCTTCTAGAGCAGTGATGGTCAACTTGAATATTTATAGAGGGCACCAAGTGCGGGCCACACAATAGCACCTCAAAGCCAAAAAAAGTCTGTCAGGGATCTGGTACAGCCTACACATAAGCACACATCCACATATCATGGTGCCCAGCGGCCTATTTTAACCAAGAGTCTGCCTAGCCTCAGTGCTGAATTGTCTTCAGCTCTGGTTCCCATGTTCCTGGTTCTTGAAAATCTGCTTACCTTGTTCCTGACCCGGCTATGCCTGAAAAGCTCTCTTGGATCACCTGCCTGTTCTGTCTGCTGCTCATTTGTGTTACCGACCTCGGCTTTGATTTTTGACCACATCTCTGTCTCCTGACTTGGTACTTTGCTGCCAACACGTTACTGACTTCTGCCTGTTTCTGATCTTGAACTTGATCCTGACCCTGCACCTGTCTCCCTGGCTGCTGCTGAACATAGCTTGTGACCAGACTCCAAATTACCACTGGAAGGACTCCTGTGTTTCCATGTTTCAGCTCACTACAAAAGCTTCCTGGCACCTTCACCCTTCCACTGCCCTAGCAATCCCTGTCTCCACTACCAGGGGTGTTTGGACACAAATTGCACAAGAGGCCACCCTCATAATCTCGGGCTCCACAGTCAGGTTCGTGACAGGCTTGCTGCATTTTATTTTCAACATATCGTAATGCAAAATGACAAAGTTGAGTACAATAACCCTCAGCATCGTCGTCAGTGGACTTGGTAATAACCCCCAGCATTGGTGTCAGTGAATGCAAAAATGACTCCCAGCATGGTTGTCAGTACTATTAACCCCTGTTAGCCAGTGGCTGTTAAAGTTAACACCCCCCAGTATTGAAATTTAAGCCCCACTCCTTTCATTGTTGTACAGTGGCAGTAAAATTGACACCCCC
Source organism: Lithobates clamitans (assembly GCA_037952925.1). Classification (NCBI taxonomy): domain Eukaryota; kingdom Metazoa; phylum Chordata; class Amphibia; order Anura; family Ranidae; genus Lithobates; species Lithobates clamitans. The sequence continues at coordinate 390,937 of JBBGZY010000831.1, forward strand.
CTCCTACATTGCTGATTAGCAGCAGTGAAAATGAACACTTATTCTCCCACTGCATTGGATTGGTGGTCACTGGCAGTGAAATTTAACCCTCCATCCTCCCTGCATTAGTGGTCAGTGGAGGTAAAATGTAATGCCTGCATTGGTTGTCAGTAAAAAGGTACATAGTAGGTGAGGTTGAAAAAAGACACAAGTCCATCAAGTCCAACCTATGTGTGTGATTATATGTCAGTATTACATTGTATCATTGTATATCCCTGTATGTTGCAGTCGTTCAGGTGCTTATTAACTAATAGTTTCTTGAAACTATCAATGCCCCCCCGCTGAGACCAAGTTAAACCTCCTCCCCATATTTGTGGTCATGGCAGGGAATTTTACCCCCCCCCCCACACACACACATTGGTGGCCAGTTGCAGTGAACGTTAATTCTACCACTCCCCCTACTCGCATTGGTGGTCACCAGCATAGAAATTGAACCCCCCTTGCATTGGTGGTTAATGGCAATGAAACCCACCTCCTCTGTATTGGTGGTCAGTGGCAGTGAAATGTAACACCACATCTTTCCACTGCATTGCACTGGTAATCAGAGCACTGATTACCAGTGCAGCCCCAACAGTGCCCATCAGTGCTGCCTATTAGTGTCCATCAGTACAGCCTCATCAGTGCACATCCGTAAAGGAGAAAAATTACCTGTTTGCAAAATTTTATAACAAAAATGTTTTGTTTTTTTTCATTTGTTTTAGCAAAAAATAAAAAACACAGTGGTGATTAAATACCACCAAAAGAAGACCTCTATTTGTGTGAAAAAATGATCAATATTGTATATGGTTACAGTGCTGCATGACCACGCAATTGTCATTCAAAGTGCAATAGTGCTGAAAGCTGAAAATTGGCCTGGGCAGGAAGGGGGTAAAAGTGCCCAGTAGGCAAATGGTTAAAAAAATATTAGATGCACATTTGTTTGCAGGGAAAAAAATATGCATTTACTATTTTATTTGGAAATTGCTGATCATGGGTGCAAAGTGGGGTCATACGAGCAGACAATTGCACACTGACAGAATCAATGAGCTATGGGTAGGGATAATTGTAGACATGCACCCACACTCACTCAGGTTGAACTGGATGGACTGGTGTCTTTTATTCAACCTTACCAACTATGTAACTATGTAGCTACCTAGAGTGCTCAACAGCACCCTGGTAGTTCATTGAGAACTACAAGCCGGCAGGCACAAAGGCTTGTAGGTACAGTACTAGTAGTTCATTCATTTGCAGAACTCTGTGAATGGGTGATGCAGCCTGCTGTCACAGGGAGGGGAGGGGAGCGGCTGCCTGATCAGGACATGTTACATGCTCCATACTAAAAATGGTGGAACATGTTCCCAAAGGTTAACTTATCCTTTAAGTCCCACCTCATTCTGACACCAAGCTCAACCCTATCTTTCAGCTGTTAAATAGCAGAGCCTCTGTTGGTCACTGACAATCAGAAATTTAGCAGTGATTAAGGATGGGGAATCACATCAGGAAAGGGTGAATCTTATCTTGTGCAAAAGTTAAAACCCCTCATACAGCCTTGAACCTAGGAAGCAAGAGACTCCATAGGGACACAAGGATCAATGTAAATATTAACACCGGTACTTGCAGGCACCACAAGATACCCAGGCTTTGACTTGTATCTGGTGCTTTTTGGACCAGTCTCGCTTTATGTACAGTAGGGGATGCCTCTGACTGGCTGGACTTCTAGCTCTGCTTAAAGTGCTAAGACAGTAAGCCAATCACACAAACTGGAAATGACACACAGGTGTTCTCTATACATGCAGTCCCGAGTTTGCCATATTTCAAGAAAATTACCTTTTTTGTTTTTTTTGTAGACTGCAAATGGAAAGATGATTTATTAAATTTTGAAATACTGTAAATTGTTAAGTAGTTTTACATGGTATATCGGTTTTAGACAAGTTCTTTAAATATAGACTCGAGCAATTAAAGTAACTCACCTTAAAACTCTGTAATAATACCCACTTTAAAAGGATGGTTCCCCTTTACAAAAAAATAATCTATGCAGGTAAAGAATGTTTGTATATTAAAACAAACTGTGCAGCTCTGACTAAAGATGAATAATACCCTTGCTATAGGTGTAGGTCATTTAGATACTTTATAAAACCTGACTGAAAAAAGCCCAGGACATTGCTAAGTACTCCCAGGACATTGCTAAGTGAGGCCTAGTTGTCACTGCTTACCTCCACCATCACAGGAGTTGGCTCTTTTTCTGATTCAAACCCATTCACGTACTCTTTCTCTCCCCTGATGCAGTAATTCTGAGCTCAGCATTTGAGAGCTCACTCCTGTGATGGTGGAGGTGAGCAGTGATGACTATGCCTCACTTAGCAACGTCCTGGGAGTACTTGGCAATGTTCTGGGAGTATTCCAGTCAGGTTTCATAAGGTATGTAAATGGCCTACACATATAGCAAGGGCTTTATTCAACTTTAGTCAGAGCTGCACAGTTTGTTTTTATCTACAGACGCCCCTTATCTGCATAGGCAGTTTTGTTGTGAATTGTAAAATATCCCTTTAACCACTTGCCGACCAGCCACCGTCATACAGCGGCAGGTCGGCTTGTTCCTGCGAATCACCTTAGCTGTACGGCAGTCCCTTTAACTGCTACAGCGGGCACGCAGGCGGCGGGGGAGCCAATGCGCGTGGCTGGCGGCCGCGATCGGTCCACAGAGAGCCAGAATGGGAATATGTTGATGTAAACAATGTTTTTTCATTTTTTTGGGATATTTATTATAGCAAAAAATTTTATAGTAAAAAATATATATTTTTTTTCAAAATTAATGGTCTTTTTTTGTTTATAGAGCAAAAAATAAAAACCGCAGAGGTAATCAAGTACCACCAAAAGAAATCTCTATTTGTGGGAAAATAAGGACATACATTTTGTTTGAGTACAGCGTCTCACAAATGCGCAATTGTCAGTTAGGCTAAATTCACACCTGAGCGTAGCGTTTTTGAGCGTTTCTTCCTGCGTTTTGTCGCGTATATTTGCGTGTTTGTATACAGCGTTTTCCGGGGTTTTTGAGCTTTGGCGTTTTTTTTGTTTTTTTTTAGCCAATAGGAAACATGATCATCTCTTTCATCATTCCTTGCTATGTTTTTAGATTTTTTTCATCTGCTTCCTGGGTGAATATTCTTCTTCCGGTTCATTATTGTGCTTCCTGCTCCATGTGTTTGTATTGTCCTCTGCAAAGATGAGTGATGATGAGATGGTGTGCTTTGTGGCAGCAGCCACTGTTACGTCTTATTTTCTGCATGAAAGAGAGAGGAGAAAGAAGAGGGCACGCAGATACTGGATTCACCCCGTAATTGCTGATCGAGAAGAGAGAGGCCAATTTTGGGTCATGTACATCATGAAGATACATTTTTGGACTACACTAGGATGTCCATAAAAAGGTTAGTAAAACTTATTTGGATTCATGATGTTTGACATTGTTCCTTTCTTATCATGTCCACTAATAAACCCCACTTTTTTTTTTTTTTTGATCACAGCTTTGATGAGTTAATGGGTTTACTCAGTAGTCGGTTGCAACGAATGGATACATATTTCCCTAACAGTATACCCTCTGTAGAACGACTAATCATGACACTGAGGTAATTTTTTCTTATTTTTTGTAATTTTTTAAAGACTGATACATGAAGAACCCAAGATTTAAATTTTTGTATTTGCATAAAATAAACACCAAACACACATTTTTTAAAGCAAAAAAAACACTTTACTTTTTTTTAAATATAAAATAGTTTTCAAATATTAATTTTTTTGTTAGTTTATTTTTTATTTCCATATACAGCTCAACAATATAAAAAAAGAGATAGAGCTAACGTAGCTCATAAAACAACAACAAAAAAAAAAATTTAGAGCTGATGAAAAGTTTGGGAGGAGTTGACTGCCTCATTTGCTGACATCACCACATTCATGGCATGGCCATAATGTGACCAGGTGGAGGTAGATGGATTTTTATTATGCTGCCAATTAGAAGGTGGTAGTGTTGGCAGAGGAAGGTAATTAGAAGGTGGTGGTGTTGGCAGAGGAAGGTAATTAGAAGGTGGTGCTGTTGGCAGAGGAAGGTGGGTGGCAGAATGTGGTGATGACAACCGAGGTGGTGCTGGCAGATGGGGTGGGGGGAGATTTGCATATGGACCATAAGGTGGTGGAGGTTCTGAAGACCTATATGTGGTGGTTGGTGGAATGAAAGCCGCGATGTAACAGATGGTGCCTGCCAACATGTCTGCCTGAAGTTCTGATGGTACCTTCTCCATCAGACCTTCCAGACACCTTGCAGAAACCTGCACATGTGACCTGTTGCTGTTCATTCTTTCAGACATACTGGCCATAATGTCCAACATTCAATTAAAATCAGGTTCAGGAGCCCTCCTTCTTGCTCTAGCAGGTACACGAGCACATATGGGTGGTGTGGACTCCTCGTCTCCCACAGGTGTTGCAGATGTCAAACGTGCTGGAGTCGACAATTGGCTCTTGGCCTGCTTGATCACCTGATGCTTGCTTGCTCACTGGCAGACGCTTGGTCTGCTTGCTGACTGTTAGCATCTGTGTACAAATCATTATTTGGAGTTCTATCCTCCCAGCAGTTTTCAGTACTGAAAATAGAAATTAATTATTAGAACTTTCTCTTTACATTTTGTTTAATGACATTCGTACAGATGATAGCTTACCGCTCCAAAGCCAGCAATGGCTGAAGGAACTCCAACTCTTTAGCATGCATGTATTCTATAGGAGCACACGCTGCAGATCCACTCCTAAATTCCCTGAGTAGTCTTAGATATCGAGTGTAGGCATCACCTATACTCTTCCCTTTCATTTTGAGCATTTTAACTGTAAAAAAACAAATTAAAATATATATATTTATTTCTTTGTAGGTACCTAGCAACCGGACAATCATTAGCAAGTCTACACTATGCCTTTTGGGTTGGAAAATCAACAGCAAGTTACATAGTCTGTGACACCTGCTCTGCTATTTGGGATGTGTTGAAGGATATTGTGTTTAACAAACCTACAGCAGAAGAATGGTCACAGATCTCTGACGTTTTCAGGCAATGCTGCAACTTCCCCAATTGCGTTGGAGCGATTGATGGGAAACCTATTCGGATCGTAAAGCCCATGGGTAGCGGAAGCCAGTATTTTAACTACAAGAAATATTTTTATTTTGTTTTAATGGCAGTGGCTGATGCTAATTATTGCTTCCGTTATATAGATATTGGGTCGTATGGCAGCAGCGCTGACTCTACTATTTTTGGGAATTCTTCATTTGAACACATGCTGCGTACCAATAGTCTGGACCTTCCGGAAAACAGTCCACTTCCAGGCACAAATGTCCCTCCCCTACCCAGTGTTTTTGTGAGGGATGAGGCCTTTGCTCTGAGTGAGCATCTTCTACGGCCTTATTCGGGGTACAATCTAACTGTGCAGAAGAGTGTTTTCAGTTATCGGCTAACAAGAGCACGTCGAATGTGCATTTGGCATTTTAGCAAACAAATGGCAGGTCCTGCACACTCCCATTGTTCTAAACATGCAAAATGCGGTTTGTGCAGTTAAAGCTGCATGTGCCTTGCATAACTTTGTAAGGCAAAGGGATGGATTTGAGTTTGAGGACCCATTACATCAGAACATGGAAAGAGCTCATTGGACTGGTGTTCGTGGAAGCAGACAAGGTACACATGTCAGGGATCAATTTGCGTCCTACTTTATGTCTCCAGCAGGACAGGTCCCATGGCAGCTTGAGGCAATTGAATAATTTTAAATCTTTAGTTGTTTGTTAATAGAACCATATACTATGCTGTACTGATTAATTAATAAAAATGCTTGATGTATTGATAAGAAGTCTCATGTTTTTTTTTAAATATATATTTATTTTTGTGTGCAGTATCCATACAATATCCACTAGGGGTCAGAGTGTGCCTTCGTGTATTTGTGACATGCTAACATTACTATACTCATACTCCTATACATTAGGTGCTTATACTTATATAAGAAGGAGGCAATAGATGTGCCATTCCAGTTCATCCTGGCCACATTCCTACACACATGCAATTTGTGTGTACACATATGTGGCCATAGTGAACTGTAATTGCACATCTATTGTCTGTTTTCTCATATGTATGATCTTGTAAGCAATGCATAGGAATATAAGCATAATGTACTAAATAACAATCATCATATTATCTTCCTATGGTCGGTTATGTTTGCAGGGGTTTATCTTACCTTTATCATCCTTCACACGGGCATTTAGGTCTGCCCAGTTTGTGAAAAATAGGCAGCAAATCTGGTTCCATGCCCTCCTCTTGCTCGCTCTCAGCTTGTAGCATGGATCTCTGGAATCATAGAGACAGGGGTGCTGCTTTACCATTCTAATAAAGCTCTCCTGATCTAAAAGACATACTGTCTCATCCACTTCACTCTCTATATTGCTGGTCTCCATGTCTTCTAACCAAAAAATGGTGATCTGTGCACTTCCTGTGTATGTTTTATGTCATTTCCTTTATGTAAATTTATTTCACTTGAGCAGGTAAAAGCCACAAAACGCCCGTAGAAACGCTCGTTGTCGCGCTGGACGCTTGAATCAAGTGTTTCCATTAGTTTCTATGGGAATAAAAAGCTCCAAAAATGCCCAAATATGCCCGATTCGCGCAACAAAAAAGGGTCCAGAACTTGTTTGAGCTTCAGGCGTAGGGCTTCAGGCGACTTGGAGTGGAGATGTGAACCATCTCCATAGAGAATAATGTATTTTTTCCCCTCAAGCGTTTTGTAGCTTCAGGCTTCAAGCTACAAAACGCTCAGGTGTGAATGGGGCCTTAAAGCGACACAGTGCCGTATTGCAATAAAATGGCCTGGTCATTAAGGGGGCAAATCTTCCGGTCCTTAAGTGGTTAAGACCAGGCCTTTTCTGTCATTTGTTGTTTACAAGTAAAAATCTGTATTTTTTGCTAGAAAATTACTAGAACACCAAAACATTATATGTATATTATTTTTATTTAGTAGAGACCCTAAAGAATAAATAGCGATTGTTGCAATATTTTATGTCACGCTGTATTTGTGTAGTGTTCTTTCAAACGCAATTTTAAAAGTTAGCCCATTTTTTTGTATAGTGCGAAAGATGATGTTACGCTGAGTAAATAGATACCTAACATGTCATGCTTTAAAATTGCACAAAGGTTATAAAAAATAGAAGAAGCCAGAGGACCCACTGAGGCCGAAGAACAGAAAAAGACCCTGCAAAATGGTGCGTGGAAATTGCTTGGCTATACAGGGAGGGGTGTTATATTGTAAAAGGTGCCGCAAGCACCACAGCCCATGAGAGCTAGTGACCGCTCGCTCCAGCATCCAGCCCAAGACCTTGCTTCTTTCTTTTACAAGGGATATTTAAATTCCTTGTAATAGGAATAAAAGTGATCAAAAAATAAAAAAATAAAGGGACAGTAAAAATAAAAAGTAAAATAAGAACAAAAAAATAAAGTTTCTCCAAGCTCATGCACAGAAGCGAACGTATACGTAAGTCGCGCCCGCACATGTAAATGGTGTTCAAACCACACATGTGAGGTATCGGTAGAGCGAGAGCAATAATTCTAGGGCAAGGCCTTCTCTGTAACTCTAAACAGGTAACTTGTAAACATATTTAAACACTTCAGCCCCGGAAGCCCCCCTTAACGACCAGGCTTTTGCGATACGGCACTGCGTCGCTTTAACTGACAATTTCGCGGTCGTGCGACGTTGTACCCAAAGAAAATTTATGTCCTTTTTTCCCACAAATAGCTTTTATTTGGTGGTATTTGATCAACTCCTGTGTTTTTTTTTTTCCCGCTATAAACAAAGAAGACATTTTAAAAAAAAACACAATATTTTTTACTTTCTGCTAAAATACATATTCAAAAAAATATATAAAAAACAAATGTATTCATCAGTTTAGGTCAATATATATTCTTCTACATATTTTTGGTAAAATAATCACAATACGCAAAAGTTATCACGTCTACAAACTATGGGAAAGATTTATGGACTTTTTTTTAATGTTTTTACTTGTAATGGCAGCGATCTGCGATTTTAAGCGAGACTGCGACATTGCGGCGAACAGATCTAACCCTGACACTTTTTGGGGACCAGTGACATTATTACATTGATCGGTGCTAAAATAATGCACTGATCAATGTATAAATGACACTGGCAGGGAAGGGGTTAACTGTTCCCTGGGTGTGTTCTAATTGTGTGGGGGCTGGGCTCACAGGAACACCACAGAGATCGCTGTTCCTGATCACTGAGAATGGGGATCCGCCTTATTTACATAGGCAGATCCCGTTCTGTCTCTTTGTACCGCAAACGTGGGTCACGGGTAGACATCGGGACCTGCGGCGTGCGTGCGTGCGTGCCCAAAGTTTCAAATGCACGGACCGCCGTACAGGTACGGCGGTTTGCGATATCAAGCCAACCTGCCACCGTATATATACAGTGGCTGGTTGACTTCAGAAACCATGAAATCAGACCGAGACAGAAGTACAGTTAAATCACACTTGTTTAATAATAAAAGTAAAAAGAACAAACTTAGTCAAAACATAGCCAAAGTTCAGTAACCGGAACGGATAGTCAGCCAAGCCAGAAGTCAGGGATCAATGTAGTGGAACAGCAAGCAGGATCTGGAGCCAGAAAGGATGTCAGCAAAGCAAGTCTTTAAACGGGAATGCAGGAGATAGTCTCTGTGATGTTGACCAAGGCAGAGGCAGAGATCCACTGGGCTGAACGGCTTAAGTAGGCAGGACTGATGACCAGGATATCATCAACATCTGAGTAACTGTGGAGAGATAGGAGCTGGCAATTAGCCGACAGCTGAGCGTCCAGCTCTGAGAAGGAAGGGCTGAGCCCAGCCCTGACAGTACCCCCTCCCTCTCGGAGGACCACCAGGCTTGAGGGGAAAACGTCTATGGAAATCACAGAGGAGGACAGGGGCATGTACCTCCGAGGATGAGACCCAAGAGCGTTCCTCCGGACCGTACCCCTTCCAATGCACCGGGTACTCCTATGCACCCACGGAACCTACGGGAGTTAACAATAGACTGTACTTCATACTCCTCATGGTTCTCAACCAGTACAGGGTGAGGACGTGACACCAAGATGGTAAAGCAGCTGCAGACCAAAGGTTTTAATAAGGAGACATGAAATACATTTAAAATACGCATATTAGAAGGAAGGTCTAATGCGTAAGCCACTGGGTTAATCCTGTGAAGAATAAAGAAAGGCCCAATAAACCGAGGTGCAAACTTCAGAGAGGGAACACGAATTCATAGGTTGCGAGATGACAGCCAGACCTTATCCCCAACCTGGTAGGAAGGCACAGGCGCCTGTGGTCAGCATTGAGTCTGTACCCATTATTAGCATGTCACAAAGCCTCCTGGATTTGTGCCCAAGTGGAACAAAGACCGCGGAAATGCTCTTCTAACGCAGGAATGCGAAACGAATGAGTCGGGCAACATGGAAGGTTGGATAGCATAGTTAGCCATAAACGGGGACAATCAGGAAGCAGAATTCAAAGCACTATTGTGGGCAAACTCTGCCCATGGTAATAGGTCTGACAAGTTGTTATGGTCAGAAATATAGCAACGTAGGAATTGCTCCAAGGACTGATTGGCTCGTTATGCGGCCTCATTAGACTGCAGGTGATACGCAGAGGAAAAGGCAAGCTGAATTCCCAACTGTGCACAAAAGGCTCACTAGAAACGGGACACAAACTGACTACCCCTGTCCGAGACCATCACCTTGGGTAACCCATGTAAGCGAAAGATCTCCCGAGCGAGAATGGAAGCCGATTCCTTACAAGTGGGCAACTTCTTAAGTGGAATACAATGAGACCTTTTTGAAAACCGGTCAAGAGCCCATCGCACCCTTCTGGGAGAGAGGCGTTTAGCCTCAGACATGAATGTGAGATTCTTATGGTCAGTAAGAATGAGTACCGGCAGCATGTAAAAAAAAAAATTGTGAGAAGGGGGCGTGACCGGATGGATGGGTGGGTGCGGCGCTGTGTGATGGAGTGAGCAGGGACGCTGTGTTGCTCTCCCCACCCCCTGCCTCGCTTCTCTGTATAGCTGTATGGCTTTGTGCTAGCCGTGTCGGTGCGCCCTGGCTTGAATGAAGACCAGCGGAGACCTCGGGCACCTGGCTGTCTCGTTCTCCTCTCCTTAACTCTCCCTAACTCTCCGCTCTGCCGACGGGCGGTGCGGGGGGGGGGACGTTTATCCTCCGGACGCAAGTGGGGAGCTCAGGATCACCCGGACTACCCGAGCTGCGGAGCCACGCATGCCACACCAGCTGATCATCACATCATACCAGATCAATAACCGGTGAATCGCAGGTGGAGGGGTACAGTAAGTGGACTGAATACATGAGTACATGCTGTATGCTGCATAGCAGGTAACTTTTAGGCTAATGGGGGAAACCCGGAAGTGAATGCTAGCGGCACTGATTTACATGTTCCACACTATACTCCATAAAAAGCTAAGAGGACATTATTGCTTTGCTTTCAGGAGGGGAAAAGGACTCTGCACTAAGGTATATGGCCCAGTGAGGGGCTCGGCGGACTGTGAGGTTGCGGATATCCTTGGAGGGTGATTGGAGGGGTGTTCAGCAGTACCGGTATGCAAGTCGGCCCTGTCCATCAGGGTGAAAGTACCCCCCATTTAATATCTTGAGCCTGAGTTGATTGGGAAGCTCTGTATCCTTATAGACCCCCTTCAGGGGACTTATTTACATCAAATCTACATCAAATTTATAAAGCTTAATGAAGGATCGGTAGTTTGTGGGTCAGTGGATTGATATGGCGAGTTGCTTAGTGGCTTAGTATTAATGGTATCAACAGGGTACCTTATCTAGCAGGCAAAATATACCTTTTCAATCCTTTGCAATCCCCTAGTATTCGTGTTAACTGGGGAGTAAACTGCTTGGCGGTTCCTCTATTGGAGACACTATCTCACTGAGCAGAGGGCATATTGTGTGTGTCCCCGTCTGGTGTATATAGTGGAGCATATTGAGGAAACAACATATAACATATAATACATATAGTATGGGTATTTTTGTCTTTTATTTCCTGCTCTAAATAAACGCGAGGTGGGTGCCTTGGCACAACGGTTAAGAAACGCACAATGCAGAACCTGCGATCTGCCAAAGACAAAAACCCGCAACTGTCAGCAGCTGCAAAGTTAGAGCAGTACGCTCATGCCTCAGCTGTGACCCCTCCAAAGAAGGGGGCACAAGCAAAAACACACCGGGGGGGGTCCACGATAGGAAAAGCCTGGGTCAGCAACCAGCTATGCCAACAGGTGGGGCGCAGGCGACCCAATCATCTAAAACCCATAATCCAAAAGGATTGGGGTCAAATGATCAAAATATAAATGTGGAGTCTTGTACTGATGTAACCCTACGTTCAGAGAAAGAACCAACAATTAAGGATGTTTTTATGGCAGTAGGGGTGTGCAACTCCTCGATTAGGAACTCTGTGACCAGATGAGGGGAGTAAAAGCGGACCTATTATTGGTCAGGCAAGACCTTCAGAAAACCGCCGAGAGAACAACAGCCCTGGAGGAAAGAGTAGGCCTGCTGGAGGAAGATGTATCCCCCCCTGATTAAAGAAATGAAATTACTGAAGGAGCAGTTATCCAGACAAGCTTCCAAATGAGATGAAATGGAGAACAGGAGCCGGAGGGATAATGTCAGATTGGTGGGACTCCCGGAACAAAGCGAGGGTTCTGACCCGCCTGAATTTATTGAAAGGTGGCTGGCGGATTTGTTTGGAAGAGAATCATTTTCTGCTTCTTTTTCAGTTATAAGGGCCCATAGGGTGCCTTTCAGAGCCCCTCCGGCAGGGGGATTTCCCAGACCCCTGCTCATAAGGCTTCTTAATTATAGAGACAAAGTAGTGCTGCTCAGAAAAATTAGAGAGGCAGGGTCTGTTTTTTTTCAAGGAGGCCAGAGTTTCTTTTTATGCTGACTTTTCACCAGACCTGCAGAAAAGAAGGGCAGAATTCATCCAAACAAAACGTACCTTACAAAAATTTTATATCCCTTACGCCCTTCTGTACCCGGCAAAATTACGTGTATCAGCTTTGGGGGGAACATTATTTTTTGACTCCCCCTCTAGGGGTGGAGAAGTGGCTGGAGGAGAACAGAGAAAAATTTATAAATCCAGTGTAAGAGGTTTGAGAGCCATAGATGGTTTAGGAAATTTCTCTGGTATGTGGGGGGGGGGGGGATGGGGGGGGAGGAGGGTTGCACAGGCGGTGGAGTGGAGAAGCGAATGGGGAAGGTGTATGGGATGAAGCGGATGGTAGCAGTTGGAGCTAGATGGATAATGGTCACGGTTAACCCCCAGGGGGTTCACCTAGGTAGGTGGTGGGGAGGTGGGAGGGGGGTCGGAGGAGGGAGGGGAGGAGGGAGGGGTGTAGGGGGGATGGGAGGGGTGGAGGGGGGAGGGGAGTGAGATGGGGAGGTAGGGGGGATGGGAGGGGTAGTTTGATTGAAAAATTTAACACAGAAAATTTACACACCTGCGGAAAACACCTGGGCTGGAACCAGGGACTCACATTTAGATACACATATAGACACAATGACAGGAAACTGGCTCTTAAAATTATTTGGGTAAAAGACACATGTTTAAAGTTCACGTCTATATTAAGTTAGTATTATTATGGTTTCTCGGTCTCCACGTGTGATAACCAGTGTAAACACATTTAATGGAGTCAAATTAAGTCCCGTTAGGAGGTTTTGTAGGGGTTATTTGCTGCTTCTTCACTGTATTTTTTTAAATAATGTGGGATGCAGGCTGAAATGGTGAAAGTTGGATCCTGGAATGTTAGAGGACTGGGGACTCCGCTCAAAAGCTTGGCAGTGCTCTCTGTGCTGGAGAACTACGGGGTAGACTTGGTCTGTCTGCAGGAAACCCATCTCACCATGGATACAATACAATTTCTACAGATGCATAAATTTCAACATCAATATCATGCGGTTCACTCTTCTTATAGTAGGGGGGTGAGTATCCTGGTGAGAACGGGAGTTAAATTTTCCTGCAGACAAACCAAGATTGATGAAATGGGTCGATACATTTTTTTACTTTGCTCTATCAATAATGCTATGTATGTACTGGCAAACATATATATCCCACCCCCTTTTAATCTAGATGTCATGCTTAAACTGAATGAATTCCTGATAGATAAAAAAGAAGTCCCTATCATAGTAGTGGGAGACGTTAATGAGGTTTTAGACAGAAAGTTGGACTATTTCCCGAGGAGAACCTTTTTGGAGTATACCGCCAAAAGCCGTCTAAGTCAGTTTATGGACGAGGTGGGGCTGGTAGACCTATGGCGGGTACAGAACCCGGGGGTGCTTCAATACTCATGCAGCTCAGCATCACACTCGACCCTCTCGAGGATAGACATGGCCCTGGAGAATGATAGAACACTCCAGCTAGTAGGCAAAATAGTGTATGGGCCAAGAGGGGTTTCAGACCATTCTCCCATGGTAGTTTCACTGAAGGTAGGGGAATATAGCCTCCGGAAGGAATGGAGAATAAGCCCGCATTGGTTTGAGGTAATTAGGAAGGAGAAGGGAATTCTATCTGCACTGAGGGAATTTGTAAGTTTCAACCAGGGAACAGTGACATCAGTTGTACTCTGGGATGCTTGCAAAGCGTTCCTCAGAGGGGTGTTAATACAGCAGATGGCCAAATATAATAAAGAAGATAGGCGGGAGGTAGAGAATTTATGGAAGGACGTAATAGAGGCTGAAAGCAACTTCATTAGAGACCCAACCCCTGAAAAGGAAAAGATCTGGAAAGAGAAACAACAGGGGTATAAACAGACTACTCTACAGAAGGCTGAGACCAGACGGCTTCTCCAGCGCCAGGTATCTTTGGTCGAGGGTGAGAGAGTGGGAAGAGTGTTAGCACAGTTGGTGAAATCTAATAAGGCTCCATCAACGGTCCTTGCTATTAGAGCGCAGAATGGAGAAATCCTTTCAAGCTCCCCAAAAATAGTGCAAACTTTTAGAGACTATTATAAAAAAGCTGTACACTTCTCAGAAAAAAATAAAGAAATGGCGATGGAGGACTTCTTGGGGAAGCTGTCAGTCCCGCTCTTATCACAAGAGGAGCGGGATCTGTTGGAATCCCCAATAACAACTACAGAATTACATCAAGCGATAAGAAGTATGGCGTGTCTTAAATCGCCTGGCCCCGATGGAATACCAATCGAAGCCTATAGGCATCTAGGGGAGGTGCTAATCCCTGAACTAATGAAGGCTCTGGGGGAAGCGAAGGAGGGGGGGCGTCTCCCTGCATCAATGCTAGAAGCAACAATCATAGTCCTGCAGAAAGAGGGGAAAGATCCCTTCGATATGGCTGCCTATAGGTCAATTTCTCTAATCTGTACAGATGCTAAGATCCTGGCCAAGGTTTTGGCTGCCAGATTAAGCAGAGTCATACATAAACTAATTCATGAGGACCAGGCAGGCTTTATGGCTAATAGATATACAAGCCTAAATATCAGAAGGGCTTTCCTGAACCTACAGTCTCCTATGGAAAACGAGAGCTCAAGAGCCCTGTTGACCCTAGATATTTCCAAAGCTTTTGATAGTGTGGAGTGGGACTACATGTGGTACGTGCTGGGAAAGTTTGGCTTTGGTCCATCATTTATTGGATGGATTAAGATGCTTTATAATAATCCTAAGGCAAGAGTCAAAATAAATAACGAATTTTCAGACTGGTTTGTGCTTGAGAGGGGGACAAGACAGGGGTGTCCATTGTCTCCTTTGCTTTTTGCTCTGGTAATGGAGCCACTGGCTATGGCCATTAGAGCGAGCCATGAGATTAAAGGGTTCCAGAGGGGGTCAATTGAGGAAAGAATTGCCCTATACGCAGACGACATCCTGTTATTTTTAGACGATTGTAAGGGATCAATGGCAGGTGCAATGAGAATAGTGGAGGAATTCGGTAAATTCTCCGGTCTGGAAATAAACTGGGAGAAATCCGAGCTCTTACCGTTTGACCCCCTAGGAGTACCAACTGTACCTGGACTTCCCCAGGTGGCAATCGTGGAAGCACTAAAGTACTTGGGAATTGTCCTAACTAAAGACCCCAACCAATACATTAGTAAGAATTTAGTACCTCTTCTGGCCAAATTTAAACAAAAAACAAGCATTTGGAGACGCCTCCCCTTATCAGTAGCAGGAAGATGTAGCCTGATAAAAATGATTTGGATGCCTCAATTGCTCTACATCATGCATAACTCCCCAGTATGGATTAACAAGAGCTGGTTTAGGAAAATAGAGGCTCTATTTAGGGATTTGATATGGAAAGGTGGGCAAGCTAGGTTACGGTTGCAAGTCCTCCAGCTTCCTACTAAGGAGGGGGGGTTTGCTCTTCCCCACCCGGAGCGTTATTTCCTTGCATCACAATTACAGCACTTAATGGGCTGTGGAATCCCAGAGGGGGGCACTCCGAATGGCAGGCTAATCTTGTTAAGCGCTCGGCATAATACGCTTATCGAGGCATTAGAGGCAGATATGTTTTACCATGAAATTCCGACAATTAGGTTGCTAATAAGATATGGAAGTCTGTTAAGAAATTAATGGGGTATGAGGGATTTACAGATTACACCCCTATTTGGAACAACCGGAATCTACAGGAAATTTTAAAAATTGGAAAGAGTAGGGGGTGGGAGGCTGGTGGTATTAAAAAGCTAAGACAGCTCTACTCAGGTAACACCCTTAAAACATTTCCTGAGCTGATTAGGGAATTTAGGATCCCTCAGAGCTCCTTGTTCCTTTACCGGCAGATAGAACATGCTCTCAGGGCCCAATTTGGTGATCAGCCTCCGAGATGGGTGGAAATGCCCTTTGCTCGTCAGTTACTACAAGTAGAGCCCACTAGGGGGCTAATAACTAAAATCTATGACCAACTAAGTAACTCAGAGAACAGACGGGAAATACTTCAGAAGGTAAGAGTTAAATGGGAAGAGGAACTAGGGGCAATTTCTGAGGAACAATGTAGGAGAATTTTAGAGATGGCACCTCAGGTGTCAGTAACCCCTTCGCAGAAGATTTCTCATCTGATGCTGATTAATAGGGCCTATTATACTCCAAAATGGCTCTTTAGGTTCGGTAGAAGGCCTAATGATAATTGCCCTAGGTGCCAGGAGTCTGGGGACCTCATCGATCTGCTCTGGAGATGTCCCAAGCTGCATTGATAATGGGAGGGAGTGGCTAGCAGTGTGGGTGATACCTATCACACGTCAGTAAAGAGGGAGGCGGTGGAATGCATTCTGGGATACAGAAGGATAGAGGGGGAGAGGAGGGGTACTACTCTGGCAATCCTGAGAGGTTTATTTCAGGCTCGAAAAATGATAACGCTAAGGTGGCAATCAAATGAGCCCCCGACAGTGAATGATTGGATAGATACACTCGGTGCCTCCATTGACAGGGAGAGATTGGAGTATATAAAAAGGGGGAATCTCCAGGAATTCGACAAAATATGGAAGCCATGGATGGATAAGGCGGCCTGCATAAGGGGAAAGTTTGGAGTGTAAGGGATTAGGTTAATAGCCAAGATATATATGCACTAGAGAAATACAGAACCGGTGTATTACACAAAGTAATGTAGGGCTATTGGTGTTTTGATCTAAGTAGGAAACATTAGGTAACAAGTAAACTATATAGTAAATGGTAAACTCTGTGTTTGTGTTGGATTTTGTATAGAGGGGGTATGGGGGTGGAGGGGGTGGGAGTAGGGGAAGGGGTGGGGGGTTTTCACAAATATGTAACAGTTCACTAGTGGTATGAATAGGGGGCTACGGGTGTGGGGACCCCATTAGCCCAGCTTCATACATGTGGTTCTCCTAGATTTCATTGATGGGTAGTGTTTTTTTACATTTTTTTTGTCATCTGCTTTGCTTCTCGCTGGGTCGCGAGTGTAGATGTCACCCAGGGAGAAATAAGATTTATATAACCTCTTTATTTAAGTAGTCGAGAATAAGCGGACTAAGAAATCCCTTAATAGGGTACTTAATAAAGCTGTATATAATTTCTTGTCTTATATTTGATAAAAGTAAGAAGGAAAAAAAAAAAATAATTAAAAAAATAAACAAAGAAAACCACAATGATGTGAATCTAAGTTGGCGACAATAAATGATTATTACGCTGATTAGGCCAGTCGGTGGTGCTCACTGATGTGGAAAAAAAAAAAAGAATGAGTACCGGAGTTCAGATACCTGGGAGTGGAGATACATAGGGACCTACACCTATTTATCGCTCTCAATCTGAACCCAGTAGTCTCCCAGCTGTCTCATCGCTGTACGTCCTGAAAGTCTCTTCCCCTCACTCCAGTAGGACGGGTTAACTTGATTAAGATGTCAGTCCTCCCTAAATTTAACTTTTTCTTTAGACAGACTCCTGTCCCCATACCCATCTCCTTCTTTAACAAACTAGACCAGGGATCCTCAAACTACGGCCCTCCAGCTGTTGCAGAAATACACATCCCATGAGGCATTGTAAAACACTGACATTCACAGACATGACTAGGCATGATGGGAATTGTAGTTCCTGAACACCTGGAGGGCCGCAGTTTGAAGACCCCTGAACTAGACCGTATAATTATCTCCTTCATCTGGAATGGGAAGGTTCCTAGGATAGCGAAAACGACCCTGCAACTACTTATCGCGTTAGGTGGTCTAGCATTTCCCTGTTTTCTAAAATATTACTGGGCTGCGGTCCTGGTGACACTTAAGTGGTGGTTGGCAGAGGAACCAGCTAACCGGGCATCTACAGTGGAGGAGGCGCTGCTAGGTTCCTACTCAGAACTGAGCAACCTCATACATAGGGGCCCCCGATCCAATCCGAAGGTGACCCCCTCTATAAGGACAACCCTAATGCCCTGTACACACGGTCGGACATTGATCGGACATTCCGACAACAAAATCGTAGGATTTTTTCCGACGGATGTTGGCTCAAACTTGTCTTGCATACACACGGTCACACAAAGTTGTCGGAAAATGCGATCATTCTGAACGCGATGACGTAAAACACGTATGTCGGGACTATAAACGGGGCAGTAACCAATAGCTTTCATCTCTTTATTTATTCTGAGCATGCGTGGCACTTTGTGCGTCAGATTTGTGTACACACGATCAGAAATTCCGACAACGGATTTTGTTGTCGGAAATTTTATAGCCTGCTCTCAAACTTTGTGTGTCGGAAAATCCGATGGAAAATGTGTGATGGAGCCTACACACGGAATTTCCGACAACAAGGTCCTATGACACATTTCCCTCTTCTCCTAGGCATCTGTGACTTCCTTGAAGCCCCCCAAAGAAAAAAAATGTTTGTCTTCTATACAGCATTTTATGCTAAGAAAGCAGTACTCCTTCACTAGAACCAAGCCCAACCCCCACTAAACAACTATGGCTTTCCCTGGTAAATGCAGCTCTACCACTCTACAAACTAACATATCTAGGAAGGAACTGCCTAAAGAAATTTGATAAAATATGGGCAGCCTGGGTGAAAGCCTGACCCTTGAGTAAGTACCGGAGACCCTCTCTCCCATATCTATCCCCTATACACCAGATAGCTCCCTCCCTTCCTGGTTCTTCCTGGTTGTCACCTAGCCCAGGTCTGACTATCAATTAGCTATGCTCTGAATGGTCATGTGGGCCCTGATCATCCCCCCCCCCCCCCCCAATTCGGTGTTCATGATCCACTAATTAGCTACTACAGTCACTGGTTGTAACTCTATTGTATATCACAGTCATTATACCTACTTGTCTCTGTATTGTCTATACTATTAATATATGACTTCTGTCTGATTGTATTTGTACCTTGATTTATTCTCTGTTTGTTAAAATTAAATAAACTTTATGTTAAAAAAAGAAATGAGAACCGGCACAGTTGATAACTCCGTAATCAACAGAATCGGATAGGCATTCTTAATCTTGAAACTATTGAGACCCCTATAATCAATACAAGGTCTCAGTTCACCACTCTTCTTCACAAAGAAGAAACTAGCACCAGCAGGAGACGACGATTTGCAGATGAAACCTCGAGAAAGTGCGCCTGCAACATACTTCTCCATGGCCTTCGCCTACTGTCAGAAACCATGAAGTCAGGCAGAGACAGAAGTACAGTTAAATCGCACTTGTTTAATAATAAAAGTAAAAATAACAAACGCAGTCAAAACATAGCCAAAGTTCAGTAACCAGAACGGATAGTGAGCCAAGCCAGAAGTCAGGGATCAATGTAATGGAACAGCAAGCAGGACCTGGGGCCAGAAGGGATGTCAGCAAAGCAAGTTTTTTAACAGGAACGCAGAAGTCTCTGTGATGTTGGCGAGGGCAGCGATCCACTGGGCTGAACGGCTTAAGTAGGCAGGACTGATGAGTAGGATATCATCAACAGCTGAGTAACTGTGGAGAGGTAGGAGCTGGCAATTAGCCGACGGCTGAGCGGCCAGCAGAAGGAAGGGCTGAGCCCAGCCCTGACATTGACAAGTGGTTAAAGCGTCGCTTATGGAGATTTTTAATCATCGTAGTTTGTCGTCATTCCACGACCATGAGCAATTTTAAAGCATGACATGTTGGGTATCTATTTACTCAGCGTTACTATCTTTCACGTTTTATATTACATTTTTATGGGTTTTTTTTTAATTCATTAAAGTGTATTTTTTTTCCCAAAAAATTGCATTTGGAAGACTGCTGCGCAAATACAGTGTGGCATAAAATAACTACTGCCATTTTATTTGCCATTTTATTTGGGGGGTTCTAAGTAATTTTCTAGCAAAAAATACTCATTAAAGTTGTAAAAGAAAAATAGAATTGCAGGATAATGTACATTAAATAGGAAACATGTATTTGTGCACACAAAGATCCAGAATATTTATTTTAATAATTTTTTTTTTTTTTTAAAGGGTCCCTAAATGATCAGAAAGATATTTTGGTGGTTGATATGTGACCTTTTTTGTATTATTGTTATAGTACATAAAAATTTAGCACATTTTTAATAGCCCACTATAGTAAAAAAAATAAATTAATATTCTGGTAATGTTATGTGTTTTTTATCTGGGAGGACAGTATGCATTAGAGCTGGCAGGGCATCATGTTTGCCAGCTCTGGCTTTACTCTGGCTTCAGCAGTTTAGCTCTAGGCCTAGGCAAAGTACATTACTTTTCCTAATCCCTCAAATAAAAAGAAGAAAAAATCTAAATTTGCATAAATGCTTTGGCAGCTTTCTGGGGATATCTATTTAATGTAAAGCTTTGTCCTGGCAACATGTAGCACTTACTGTTCTGTAATAAATTTATTTTAGCATGTTTGACTACACTGCAGGTTTACATTTATTAAATCTAATCTGGGTGGGATGGAATACATCCTAATTAGCATTCAATCCCGCCCAGTCACACCTACAGAGAGTTCAAACCTCTGAAATCCTGCCTCATAGATCACTGCATTATTCAAAAAGGAAAGCCCTTCAAATACATACATACATACACAGCCTGCTGGGAACGTTAACTGTGCTAATGCTGGGAGGGATTGAATAGATAGCCCTGGTACACATTAGCACCACATCATGTGACTTTCAACACGACTATTATTCCTGTGCAACTTTGATGGATCAGTGTTTTATTTTTATTTTTTTTAAACCCTCACCTCTCCTACCTGGTCATTCTTGCTGCCTAAAACTTCCTTCCAAGCACGTTCCATTCACACCTCAGTGTAGTGCAAACACATGTTCGCGGTTTCCTGCACGTTTTTCAAGCATTTTTCTAGCTTAAACATGCACTTAAATGAGCTGCCATACATGGCACAAATGCCCCAAAGTAGCACTAGAACATGCACAGAAAATGCATGCTATTTCTTGCAGATGGGCCTGCATTCCAAAACATGTAGATGTGAATGAATGGTAACCTAAGCACAATGCGCGTTGCCACAGGTTTTTGAAATGCGCAGCAAAGCACACATTTTCTGTGTGGGTTCCAGCTCATTTGAAAAGGCACAGATGCCAATGCAACCTAAACAGTAATGCACGCGTGACACACATTGTGCGATGCCGAGTGTTTTTGAAAAGCATGGCATGGTGTGCATTTCTTTGTGGGTTGCCGTGTGTTCGGAAATGCACAGATGCAAATGAATGGTAACGCAAGCACGCTGTGCGTTTTGTGGATTGCCATGCGTTTAGAAATGGGCAGATGTGAATGGATGGTAACGCAAACGTGCCACACGTTACCGTTTTTGACGCGCATGACAAAGCACGTGGTTTTTTTTGCTGGTTGCTGTGGTTTGGAAACATGTAAATGAGAACACAGCCTAAATGGTAACACTGACGTGACAGACATTGCTATGCGTTTTTGAAACGCATAGCAAAGCCTGCTTTTTTTATTGCATATTGCCGTGTGCTCTGAAACACGCAGATGCAAACGAATGGTAACACAAGTGTCATGCGCATTGCCATGCTTTTTCAAAATGTGCAGCAAAGTGCAAGTTTTTGTGCGGGTTGTTGCACATGCATTGCTGTGTTTTTGAAATCCACCACAAAGTGCATGTTTTCTGTGCTGGTTGCATTTAGAAATGCGTAAATGACAACTCAGCCTAAATGGTAATGTAAGTGTGACCTACATTGCTGCGCATTTTTCAAAACCGAAAAGCATGCATTTTTTATTGCGTTTTGCAGTGCGTTGGAAACAGGCAGATGCGAACGAATAGAACTAAATGGTATTGAAAGTGCAACGTGCATTGCTACGCATTTTAGAAATGCCCAGCAAAGCATGTGTTTTCTGTGTGGGTCGCCGTTAATTCAGAAACAGGCAGATGCAAACCCAGCCTATATGGCACCCTGAGAGCACATGCTTGGTGGGCGTAGCCATGCATTTTCTGTGCAGGTTGCAGGAGAAATCATGCATGAGTGCCCTCTTAGCATTTGGCAGTGGGGGAAGAGGAGGATTAGGGTTGCTCTGTGCAAAACCATTACACAGTGCAGGTTAGTATCATATGTTTGTTCTTTAAAAAAAAATGCCTTTAGAATCACTTTATTTTCTGACTAAAGTTCCACTTCCTGCTTGTTCCCTATTCACTGCAGAGAGGAATGGAGTGTGGGTAGTGATAAACCAATACCATTCCTCTCTTTTCACCACCCACATGAAGCACCCACAGTAAACCTTAAACCCATCAACACCAACTCCCACAGCTGGTTCAAGTGACTCCCATAGCCCAACCAGAAACTACATAGGCTCAAAGGATGATGGGACATGTAGCATCAGGACTAGAAAAGGTAGGAAATGGGAAGAAAGAGAACTTTGAAATTCAGCCAGAAGGAGGAGTGACGACACAGAAACTGGCTTTTTACAGCTAAAGGAGGTATACTACAGATAAACTGACAGTGGGGTTGTGATTTATTTACATGCACAATGCATTTGTTGTTTTGGGGAGAAAAAAAATGTAGTTCTTCTTTAAATACAGTATTGAGTACTGTTGAGTAGCTGAGAAACTGTCAGGGGACTGAGAGATGTGGTGTAACTGGGCCTGTGGGCTGTGAGTACTGGTGGACAGATAGTGCCTGAGTGCTGTGAGTGCCTGGGTGCTGTGCAGTACATGGCACCCACACTACACAGGAGCTCACAGTACCCGGGTGCTGTGAGTGCCCGTGTAGTGTGGGTGCCATGGATTGAGAGTGTCCTTGTACTGTAGGTGCGCTGGGAGAAGAGAGCAAGGAGTAGTGTTGGTTACCATTAGCAAGTCTTTCTCAATAACCCAATATAATAACGGGTAAAATGTCCAACAGGATTGGTGATGCCACTCCTGCTGCATGTATGCGTTCCTTTGCGAACCATTTAAAGGCAAATACTGCTGTGCGATGTGTGAGCGGGTTGGTTCTCTAGAAGCACAGATCCTGGTTCTGGAGAGGCAAGTGGCAACACTAAGAAGCATTGACAACCTGAAAGGGAGCTTGGATATTACCCACAGGTGCTGGCAGGGGCGAGCTTAGAGGAGGTTGGAGACATAGAGGCACAGGAGCCAGAGGTAGGTAGCTGGGTGACAGCTAGGAGGGGTAGGGGGAAGAGCATCAGGGAGGCCAGTTGTAAATTGGTACACCCCAACAAATATGCCAAGTTGCATGATGCTGGGGATATAAGCTCAGGGTGGCAGTACTGGAGCCGGCACCCTCCCCTAGCTGCCAGGGAAGTGGCAGCTCCAGTAAGGAGGGGGGAGGAAATATAGGAAAGGCTAGACAAGTGCTGGTAGTGAGGGACTCTATTAATAAGAGGACAGAGAGGGCGATCTGTCAGAAAGATCGTGGTTGCCGAACAATGTGTTTACCGGGCGCTCAGGTTCGGCACATCGTGGATCGGGTGGACAGATTATTGGGCGGGGCTGTGGAGGACCCAGCGGTCATGGTACATGTTGGTACTAATGACAAAGTGAGAGGAAGGTGGAGAGTCCTAAAAAAATGATTTCAGGGACTTAGAATAGATTAGATTAGATTAGATTAGATTGAGGAAAAGGACCTCCAAGGTGGTTTTCTTGGAAATACTACCTGTACCTTGAGCCACACCAGAGAGGCAGCAGGAGCTTAGGGGATTAAACAAGTGACTGAGGAACTGGTGTAGGAAAGAAGGGTTTGTGTTCCTGGAGAACTGGGCTGACTTCTCAGTCGGTTACCGAGTCTTTAGTATGGATGGGCTGCACAAAGTTGGAGGGGCTTTTAAACTAGGGGGGATAAGGGAGTCAGCAGTGATAATACAGCCATAACATCAAATCCAGGCGTAAACAATTGGGAAATGCAAAAACAGCCAGTGAAACAAGTGGAGAAAATAATATGCACTCATACAACACAAAGAGGAGCATACACAAACTCTAGGAGCCTAGCTAACAAAATAGAGGAACTGGAGCTGCTATTACATCAGGAGAACTTCAATTTTGTGAGAATAACAAACGGTTTGACGGCTCTCATGATTGGCTGGCCAACATACAGGGGTGTTCCTTCTATCGCAAGGACAGGGAAGATAGAGGAGGTGGAGGGGTATGTCTATATGTCAAAAATGATACAAGGGTGGTATAGAGGAGCGACATTATGAATGGGACTAGAGGGGAGGTTGAATCAGTGTGGGTAGGACTCCAAAGAGAAGAAGTAAGCTGGAAATTAGTAGTGGGGGTATGTTATAGGCCACCCAACCTACAGGAGGAGGAGGAGCTAGAACTACTATCACAGAAATGGCAGGGAAACAGGGAAATGTGTAATCATAATGGGGGACTTCAATTATCCCAATATTGACTGGGCTGAGGGAACAGCTCACTCATTTAAGGCCTGTCATTTCATGAATGTCTTACAGGACAACTTCATGTCCCAATTGGTGGATTCCCCAACTAGAAAGAATGCCCTCTTAGATCTATTAATTACAAACAATCCAAGTCTGATCTCAGGTGTGACGATATGCGACAACTTGGGAACTACCAATCATAGGATGATCACATTTAGCGTAAATCATAGGAAAAGGAGGCACAAGGGTAGCACAAAAACACTAAACTTTAAACAAGTGAATATTTCTGAACTGCGATCACTGCTACATGGCATAAATTGGGACCAAATCCTGGAAACATTGAAAGCAGAAGAGAAATGGGAATGCTTTAGGAGCATATTAAACAAAGGTAACATACAGTGCATTCCAATAGGCAATAAATATAGAAGAGCGAGGATTAAACCTGCGTGGCTAAACTGTAATGTGAAAGGTCTCATTAAAGAGAAAAAAATTACCTTTAAAAAATATAAAGGGATTGGGGCACCATCAACATTCCAACACTGCAAAGAATGCAATAAGAAGTGTAAAATCACAATCAGGGCAGCTAAAAATAATTATGAGAGATACATAGCGGAAGAAAGTAAAAAGAACCCAAATACATTTTTTAGATATATTAACAGTTAAAAGGCAAAATTAGAACACATTGCACATGTAGCGGGTGTCTCGTTTCTCCCGCGACCCAGCCAAGCTGACCGGAGCAATTTACATAGGCTTTTCACACAGGGAGAATTTGCCCACCAGCTCCTGTGGGTGATCACCCCCCCCTCCTTCCTGTTGTTTCACTGAGTTTAATGTAATGTGAGCTGATTCACACAGGCTACTCTGTTCCTCCCTGTGCCCCTATTGGCAGGAAGAAGAAAGCCAATTAAAGGCACAGTTACAGCAGCCAATCAGGGGGACTTTAACCACTTAAGCCCCGGACCATTTTGCTGGGCAAGGATCAGAGCACTTTTTGCAATTCGGCACTGCGTTGCTTTAACTGACAATTGTGCAGTCGTGCGAAGTGGCTCCTAAACAAAATTGACGTCCTTTTTTCTTTCTCAAACATCACGGGACACAGAGCCACAGTAATTACTGATGGGTTATATAGGTATCACTGGTGATTGGGCACTGGCACACCCTATCAGGAAGTTCAACCCCCTATATAATCCCTCCCCATTGCAGGGATACCTCAGTTTTTACCCCAGTGTCTTAGGTGATGGACGTGTAAAGATGTCCTGTGCTGAACTCCAATGGGAATATCCTATATCCTATACTGGGGCAAGCCAGGCGAACCGGATCCATTCAAAGTGTCTTTTCATGGCCGAATTCAATGGTACCCGGGCCTCGTGTCCGAAGAAACGAGGTTTTACCCGTAACGCTTCTCTTTTTAGAGAGCTGGACCCCGCAGATCAGAAAATGGCTTTAAACTTCCTAATTTCTGGCAGGGTGCTTTACGGTCCCAGAACTGTAGGATCCCCCTATCCATAGGGGGCCCCAGTCTCTGATGGTTTTTTCAAATGGAGCCCACCGTGAGAGGTGAAGATTGGGTCTGTGTAAACAGAACCCTGCGGCTGGATAAGGTAAGAGGAGATTCCACAGAATTTTCTAATTCTAGTAGGTTTCTCCTTTAAGGTAAATGCATGCTATGCCTATTGTGACCACCGGGGGCTGCCAAGAGCACAAACCTTCACATGCTGACTGTCTGTCTCAGTGTTTTCATCGCTGCACATGTTTTTTCTCAGCGTCTCAGGCCGGCTGCAAAGGTAAGATGGAAGGGGGGATTTCTCATGATTGAATGTTCCCCCCAGGCTAGAGAGGGGCCACAGGGGTCTAGAAAGTGGTTATACCACTCGGGCTCTGCGGCCTCAGGCCACCATCTCTGACCATAGCCGTTCAGGCAGATCTTACTACCAGCCTCTCTCCCTCCTCCCCCTCCCCCAGCCTTCCTCCAGAAGCATGACAGGAGAGTCGGCCAGCGCGGGAAGCGCTCGTTTTTTTTCAAAACTCGAGGGGGGGGCGGTAGAGGGGGGGGACGGGACGTCAGCACAGGTGCTTAGACTCCCACTCAGGCCAGCTGCAGGCTATTAAAGGCACTCTGTACAGGTGCACATAGCCTTTTGAGAGACAGAGCTGACGGTCGCATGTAAGGTGGGACACAGGCATTCTCCTAGGCAGCATTTACTGAAGTAACACCAGACTGAGCATTGGGTAGCAAGGCTTTTAGCCAGACTACATCGCTCAGCAGTCAGTGTTCATTTGTATACCTCACACCTTGTTGCTTTGCACTATGGGTAGAAGAGGTTCAAGCACCCCAGGAACCAGAGACACTAGGGGATCTCGTTCAGGTTCTGAGGGCCCCCTGTCACCAGCATCCTCCCCCCCTGATGGGCCAGGGATAGCTAGCCAGGGAGAGCCATCAGGGTCAGGGGCTACACCTGCTTCTGGCACTTCAGCCTCTGTATATATTACACAAGAGGTTTTTTCCTCAACCATTAATGGTCTAGAGGAAAGATTAATGGCCGTGATTAAGTCTTCACTCAGTGGAAGAAAATGCACTAGGCCTTCCTCTGTTCCCCAAGACCCTCAGGAAGAGGAGCTCTGGGATAAAGGAGATGAATCCCTTTCAGAGGATCGGGATGGGACAGATGATTCCTCTTCGGAGGAATCAGGTGGAGAGGGACCCTCTGCGACTTCCCAAGGGGAGAAAGTCTTAGTGCAGATCCTTACTGGATTGGTCCGCTCCACATTTAAGTTGCCCATACCTGAAACTGCTAAAGAATCCTCTTCTGCTTTGGAGTCACTGAAACCTTTCCAAGCAGCACATGCTTTTCCTGTTCATACTTTACTTGAAAAGCTCATTTATTCTGTGTGGGATCACCCAGACAAACGTTTTTTTCCGCTGAGAAAGTTTTCAACACTTTATCCGATGGAAGAAAAGTTTATTAAAATGTGGGGAATACCGGCTATTGATGCCGCCATTTCCTCCGTAAATAATAGCCTGACTTGTCCTGTAGACAATGCTCAGGGATCCTGTAGATAAAAGGATGGAATCCCTATTGAAGGATGTTTTCTCCTTGGCAGGATCAGTGGCTCAACCTGCAGTAGCAGCGATTGGAGTCTGTCAATACTTAAGAGACCATGTTAAGCAGGTCATCAAAGTATTACCTGAACAGCAGGCCCAGGGGTTTGCTAACCTTCCAGCGGCCTTATGCTTTGTGGTTGACGCCATTAGAGATTCTATCGTGCAAACCTCCCGTCTTTCACTGGGGTTGGTGCATATACGTAGAATCCTATGGTTGAAAAATTGGTCAGCCGAAGCACCATGTAAGAAGCTACTGGCTGGGTTTCCATTTCGTGGTGCAAGGTTGTTTGGAGAGGACTTGGATAACTATATCAAGAGAATCTCTTGTGGGAAAAGCACTCTCTTACCTGTCAAGAAGAAGAGTAAGCATCCCTCTTTCAAACGGACTCTTTCCCCAGCACCGGGGGCTTCAGCCTCCAGGCAGTCTCGACGGCCGCCTCCATCGGGGTCCAGAGACAAGAGTCAACCCCAGGGACAAAAGAAGTCCTGGGGGAAGAAGCCTACTAGGCAAAACACTAAGACCTCTGCATGAGGGGGCGCCCCCGCTCACTCGAGTGGGGGGAAGACTGCGACAGTTCTCAGAGCTCTGGCAGGAGGATTTCCAGGACAGATGGGTAATCTCCACGGTAACCTTAGGGTACAAGCTGGAGTTTCAGGAATTCCCCTCTCCTCGGTTCCTCAGATCAAGTGTCCCCAGAGACCCAGAGAAGAAGCAGTTGCTCCTTCTAGCGTTAGAGCGACTTTTGTCGCAGGAGGTCATTATGATAGTTCCCGCAAAGGACCAGGGATCGGGCTTCTATTCCAACCTTTTTACGGTCCAAAAGCCAAATGGCGGTGTCAGGCCCATTCTGGACTTAAGGGATCTGAACCAATTCCTAAGGATTGAATCCTTCCACATGGAATCAATTCGAACAGTAGTTCCCTCCCTGCAGGGAGGGGAATTTCTAGCATCAATAGACATCAGAGATGCATATCTGCATGTGCCCATTTTTCCTGCTTATCAGAAGTTTCTGCGCTTCGAGGTAGGAGGGCGCCATTTCCAGTTTGTGGCTCTGCCTTTCGGGATAGCCACTGCACCTCGAGTGTTCACAAAGATCTTGGCTCCTCCTCTGGCCAGATTAAGGGCTCAGGGTATAGCTGTCATAGCATACCTAGACGACTTGCTCTTGATAGACCGGTCGGTAGCCTCTTTGAATGGAAACTTGAGGACCACAGTCAGGTATCTAGAACACCTGGGTTGGATCCTCAACTTAGAAAAGTCTTTCCTAAAATCAGTAAGAAGACTGGAGTATTTAGGTCTGATTATAGATACAAGCCAGGAGAAAATATTTCTACCCCAGGCAAAGATCGATGCTTTAAGAGAGCTGATTCTGGCAGTAAGGACCAAGAAGGGTCCCTCAGTCCGCCTTTGTATGAGGCTACTAGGGAAGATGGTGTCTTCATTCGAAGCAGTTCCCTATGCTCAGTTTCACTCAAGAATGCTGCAACACAGTATTCTGTCGACCTGGAACAAGAAAGTTCAGGCATTAGACTTTCCGATGCACCTGTCGCATGCGGTGCGTCAGAGCCTCAATTGGTGGCTCATACTCGAAAACCTGCAGAAGGGGAAATCCTTTCTACCGGTTGCCTGGACGGTGGTAACAACAGATGCCAGTCTGTCAGGTTGGGGAGCAGTTCTGGAACAGGCTGCGGTCCAAGGGGTATGGTCCAAGACAGAGAGGACCTTACCCATCAACATTCTGGAGATCCGGGCGATACATCTAGCTCTAAAAGCCTGGACTATCAGGCTACAGGGTTGTCCGGTCAGGATCCAGTCCGACAATGCCACAGCAGTGGCTTATGTCAATCATCAGGGAGGCACCCGGAGCCGAGCTGCTCAAAAGGAGGTGAACCAGATCTTAGTCTGGGCAGAGATGCCATGCATATCGGCAGTTTTCATCCCGGGAATAGAGAATTGGCAGGCGGACTATCTAAGTCGCCAGCAGTTACTTCCAGGGGAATGGTCTCTGCATCCCGACGTCTTTTGGGCCATATGCCAAAGATGGGGGGTTCCAGATGTAGATCTCTTTGCATCCCGATTTAACAAAAAGATAGACAGATTCATGGCAAGGACAAAAGATCCTCTTGCATGTTGGACGGATGCGTTGGTGATTCCGTGGCATCAGTTCTCACTGATTTACGCATTCCCGCCTATTCTGCTATTACCACGACTCCTTCGCAGGATCAGGCAGGAAAGGAAATCGGTACTTCTGGTGGCCCCCGCTTGGCCCAGAAGGACTTGGTATGCAGAAATAGTAAGGATGACGGTAGGTTCCCCGTGGACCCTACTGGTACGCCCAGACCTGTTATCTCAAGGTCCAGTGTTCCATCCTGCCTTACAAACGCTAAATTTGACGGTTTGGCTATTGAGACCCACGTTCTGAAGAGTCGTGGGCTCTCAGGTCCTGTCATATCTACCTTGATTAATGCAAGGAAGCCAGCTTCCAGGATGATTTATCATAGAGTCTGGAAAGCTTATATAACCTGGTGTGAATCCAGAGGTTGGCATCCCAGGAAATATGTCATAGGTAGAATTCTTGATTTTCTACAATTAGGATTAGAGATGAAGCTGGCATTGAGTACCATCAAGGGCCAGGTCTCTGCTTTATCAGTATTATTTCAGCGGCCACTTGCTTTGCATTCTTTGGTCCGAAACTTTATGCAGGGGGTGATGCGTCTTAATCCTCCGGTTAAAGCGCCCCTAAACCCCTGGGACTTGAACTTGGTCCTGGCTGTGTTACAGAAACAGCCTTTTGAACCAATAAGTCAGATTCCTTTGGTCTTGTTGACAAGGAAGTTAATTTTTCTGGTGGCCATCTCTTCTGCTAGAAGAGTATCAGAATTAGCAGCTCTTTCCTGTAAGGAGCCTTATTTGATTATACACAAGGATAGAGTGGTACTACTCCCTCATCCTAGTTTTTTACCGAAGGTGGTTTCTGATTTTCATTTAAACCAAGACATTGTTCTACCTTCCTTTTTTCCAGATCCCTGTTCTCCGGAAGAGAGATCTCTACATTAGTTGGATGTAGTAAGAGCACTTAAGGCCTATCTAGGGGCAACTGCTCAGATCCGCAAGACGGATGTTTTGTTTGTGCTGCCAGAGGGTCCCAATAGAGGACAGGCAGCATCAAAAGCTACCATTTCTAAATGGATTCGACAATTGATCATTCAAGCTTACGGTTTGAAACAGAAGATTCCTCCGTTTCAGATGAGGGCACATTCCACAAGGGCTATTGGTGCTTCTTGGGCAGTGCATCACCGGGCCTCTATGGCTCAAATCTGCAAGGCTGCAACCTGGTCTTCAGTCCATACATTCACCAGATTCTATCAGGTGGATGTGAGAAGGCATGAGGATATCGCCTTTGGGCGTAGTGTGCTGCAGGCAGCGGTACAGGGTCCTCAGGTCTGATTGCACCCTACTTGGTCGTGGTTCCCCCCCCCCCCGTCAGGTAGCATTGCTCTGGGACATCCCATCAGTAATTACTGTGGCTCTGTGTCCCGTGATGTTCGAGAAAGAAAATAGGATTTTTTAAATAGCTTACCTGTAAAATCCTTTTCTTTCGAAGGACATCACGGGACACAGAGGTCCCGCCCCTCTTCTAATACACTATATTGCTTGGCTACAAAACTGAGGTATCCCTGCAAGGGGGAGGGATTATATAGGGGGTTGAACTTCCTGATAGGGTGTGCCAGTGTCCAATCACCAGTGATACCTATATAACCCATCAGTAATTACTGTGGCTCTGTGTCCCGTGATGTCCTTCGAAAGAAAAGGATTTTACAGGTAAGCTGTTTTAAAAAATCCTATTTTTTCTGGAGTGGTGAGTGGGGTACCCCAAGGTTCTGTGTTGGGACCCATTCTATTCAATTTATTTATAAATGATATAGAGAACGGGATAAAAAGCTCAGTCTCCGTTTTTGCGGATGACACAAAAATATGTAGAGCAATAAACTCAGATCAGGACAAAGAAATTTTGCAGAATGACCTGAATAAAATTATGGAGTGGGCAGATAAATGGCAAATGAGGTTTAATGTGGACAAATGTAAAATAATGCACTTGGGGACATGAACCATAAATGCAAATTGTTCACTAGGTGAAAAACCTCTGGGAGACTCAAAGACAGAGAAGGATCTAGGGGTCCTAGTAGATGACAGATTGAGCAATAGCATGCAATGTCAAGCTGCGGCTACCAAAGCAGGCAAAATATTAGCATGCATAAAAAAGGGATATACTCCAGGGATATTGTCACAAGGGCCCATGTACCTGATGTGAGACCAAAGTAGTGGGAGGCCTCCCTTGCACCTCGGGTCCTTAAAGCCTTTAGAGATGGAGACAGAGACTTGGTGGACACTGAGTGGCAGGGGTGCGGAGCACCGTGCAAGCCTTAGTCCGAGATCCGAGGTCAAGTCCAGTTGGGCAACGAAGCATAAAAGGGTTAATCAGAAGAAGAATGGTCGAGATCCAAGCCGGGGTCGGTTCCAATCTGGCAGCTGAGTACAAAAGGGACAAAGAAGTAGAATGGTTAAGGTACAAATCCAAGGTCAATGGCAAGCAGCAATCAAGAGTAGTCAAATAGGTTTCCAGGTCACAACAGGTTCAGAGAGATCACACACACTAGCACAGGAACAAGGGGGGACTGAAGATAATCCAGCAATTTGGCAGTGTCTGGGTTGGGCCTTTTGTCAGGGCTGGGCTCAGCCCTTCCTTCTCTGAGCTGGCCGCTCAGCTGTCGGCTAATTCCCAGCTCCCATCTCTCTCTCCACAGTTACCCAGCTGTTGATGATCCTGCTCGTCGGTCCTGCCTACTTAAGCCGTCCAGTCCAGAGGAGCTCTGCCTTCGCCTTGGTCACATCACAATAAACTATCGCCTGCGTTCCTGTTTAAAGACTGGCTTTGCTGACATCCCTTCTGGCTCCAGATCCTACTTGCTGTTCCACTACTTTGATCCCTGACTTCTGTTCGGCTGACTATCCGTTCCTGTTACTGAATATTGGCTATGTTTTGACTACGTTTTGTTCTTTTTACTTTTATTATTAAACAAGTGTGATTTAACTGTATTTCTGTCTCGGTCTGATTTCATGGTTTCTGACAGTAGGCGAAAGCCATGAATTCAGAAGATACGTCCACTTGTTGGCTAGATTTTTTTCAGATTGGATGAGCAAGATCACCTCATGGATCAGTTTGCCATAGCGCTACAAACGTTCCTGAGTCACACGGCTCACTAATGCCTCGTTTCCACTGAGCGGATCGGTACAGTACGCCATTTTGGGTGTTTCCATTATGAAAGCGGCCCATACAACCGAACCGTACTCCATTCAGGGTCCTGCTTCAGATGTGGGGCCATAGAAAATGGAACGGTTCGGTTAGGGCGGAGCTACGATACATTCCACTGATTGGCTGACAGAAAACCCTCTGCTGTGCTATGCTGAGGCATTTTTTCTAAACCCTGTATGGCCCCTTGTGGTCCCACTTGCAGTGGAAACGCTCCCCAGAATAGACCAGACCATTCTAGGTTATTCAAACTGTACCGACCCGAACCGATCCGCTCAGTGGAAACGAGGCATTAGAATCTCCTGCTGTGGCTGCTCCGGTACAACCTGAGTTGCAGGCCATCCCTGCTGCTGCGCCAGTCTCTGTGCAGGCACCCCTCAAGTATTACCTCTATAAGAGGTATGTCTGGTTCCGCTCCGCTTCCCCAGCGATTTGGGGGCAATCAAGTTCAATGCAGAGGGTTTCTCAACCAGGTTGAGATATGCTTTGAGATGCTGCCCCATTGTTGCTGACTACGCCATTGAATTCCGTATTCTGGCAGCAGAGGTCGCTTGGAACAATGAGGCCCTTGTGGCTGCTTTTTCTCATGGCCTCTCGGATTCCTTTTTTTTTTTTTTTTTTTTCCAAAATATATTTTATTGAGGATAAATCGTTGCAGTATTACAGTATCATCATACAATTATTCAATAATCATGGAACAGTTGTTATTGTGATTAGAACAAATGTGCCAATGTTTTGGCTGTAACAGAAAATCTCTTGTATAAACATTACAACTTACGTAGAACAAGCGTGTTTCAACTATTAGAATAATAACAATAACTTGACTGTCGAGTAATTATTGCTAGGTATAGTGGTATAATTTACATCTTCTGTTACAACCACTGAGGGGAGATAACCATTCGTAGAATAATAGTGCGGGAATTTGTATGACGATTAAATCCATGTGGGGCATAAAGTTGCTGGCCGGGTGCTCTGTTACGAGGACCCATGCCGCACGCGGTATTGATATAGGTTTTGGGTGGATAGTGAAAAGTATATGGATGGAGGTGTGAAGAGGGGGGAGGTAGGGATATAGGAGGGAGGTCTAGGTAGTAGAGGGGTGTTTGTCTCCTCAGTCTTCGCCACTTTTAGTGTAAATGCGGTGTGATATCGCTTTAGGGTGGAGTGAATTTGGTTTGAAGGACACCTGTTGCCGGAGAGCTAACTAGAGGTAATGTTGACATGCAGTCTCCCATACTCGTCCCTTGTTTAGGGGTGGGAGGTCCATGTCGGCTAGGAAAGGAGTGGAAATAAGCGGGGGGGGTGTGATTGAAGGGACTCTGCAATGAAGGATTAGCAGGTCCTGATCAAAAGTTAGTTCGTCAATGTCAGGTATCTGTCGGTTGTTCGAAAATGAGTCCAGCACGCCCACGTCTTGGAAAATTTGGCTGGGGAGTCTCGGGAAATGGAAATGAGTTCTTCCATTTCAGCTATTTTGTTAATTTGTTTGAACCATTCTGGGATGGTCGGCGCTTGAGGAGAGCCACAATGTCTTGGAATGCACATTTTTGCTGCATTAAGTAGGGGTAAGATCAGTGTCTTACGGTAGTATGGAGCTGATAAATCCGAGTGGTGGAAAAGGCATTAGGCTGGGGAATGCTCTAATGTGTAAGTTGATATTGATTCAGTGAGTTCTCGGACTTGCGTCCAAAATGGTTGAATTGCTGGGCACGACCACAAAATGTGTAACAATGTACCCTGTTCTCCGTCACATCTCCAACATTTAATGGGATACGAGGGATTAAATTTGTTTAGTATGACTGGGGTTCGGTACCAGCGTGTTAGGGTCTTGTAGTTGTTTTCCTGGATGGAAACGTTTAGAGAGCCTTTATGGGCAATCGTAAATATGTGTTCCCATTGATCCTCTGATAGTTCTGATTGTATTTCCCTTTCCCATGTTTTAAATGCTTTCCCTTCCTTGGGGGAAGTTTCTGCAAATAGCATTGCATAGATATTGGAGATTAAATGTTGTTGGGGGTTGGATTGGGAGCAAAGGTGTTCAAAAGGAGTAAGTGGTCGTGTAATGGAGGAGTCGCGATTAAGCCCCTGTAGGAAGTGGCGAATTTGAAAGTAGAGATCCAAGTAAAGAAAAGACACCCGGTGCTTGAACACAAAGGCCGCTTACCAGATGTTAAACCAATAAAGGTATAATCAGCAGTGGACCTATGGTCTGTGTATACCCCAGAATGTAACCCTGATCAGAACTGAAGGGGTTCCTGCTCACCGAAGGACCGACTAAAGGAAGCCGAATACGAAATGGTGGTGGCGTCACCGCGATCCCGTCCCAGCAGACTTCTCAAAGGCTCCGATCATGGGTGTTCAGTAAGGAAAAGCAGCCAATAGTGTAATAACGTAACAGCTCCAATTTATTCAAAGGTAAAAACACTTACACTTAAAAACGAAAGAAACAGCGATGCCGGCCGGCACTCAGATAGCTCCCGTCCACAATAGGGCAAACGTGGTGACGTCAGTACGTCCCTCCCAGACGCGTTTCGTCACAGGTTGACGTTCTCAATGGGGAACGGGCAGCGCGCTGAGCCACCACATTTATAAGCGAACACCAAACCTCGCTCTGGGACCAAATAAAGGAACCGCAGAGCGCCATCTTAGGTGTGGGCAAAAGTATTGGAAAACCGCAGAAATGGCAGTGAATAAACATAAGCCAGATCGTGACACTTCTAGGTGATGAGGGCACATAGAAGTACTAGAATTCAATAATTAAATAGGGAATAATGAAATTGAATAAAATAACAAAAGGTAAAAGTAAAATTAAAATTAAAAATTAAAATTAAAAATAAAAATTAAAAATTAAAAATTTTATAAGCGTAAGCGTATTTTTATTCAATTTAATAGTAATACCCCCCATATGGAGTGGGATTATTGCATTATTAATATAAGGCTAGGAATATGTGTGGCAAATCAGGGGGTATATTATGTAATGTTTCTTATGGATTTTTTATGAAGTATAGGTTTACTTTTTAGAAAATATATGAGGTACATTCAATCCATTATTTCTGTCATATTATATATTGTTTGAGATTTATGCTAGTACCATTTTGACCGTAGAAGGCTATATGCCTCTAACCAGCTTAATTTAAGATCTCCCTTGTGTGACAGAATGACTGGAGTTATATTTTGGTTGGTGTCCCCTCTTGGGGACATTGCTGTTTTTTCTGTTAATGTACATACCTGGTCACTCAGATTGTTTCCTTTCACTAAATAACTGAGATCTGCCCTCTGTAGATAGGGGGCGTTAATTTTTAATTTTTATTTTTAATTTTAATTTTTAATTTTAATTTTAATTTTACCTTTTGTTATTTTATTCAATTTCATTATTCCCTATTTAATTATTGAATTCTAGTACTTCTATGTGCCCTCATCACCTAGAAGTGTCGCGATCTGGCTTATGTTTATTCACTGCCATTTCTGCGGTTTTCCAATACTTTTGCCCACACCTAAGATGGCGCTCTGCGGTTCCTTTATTGGGTCCCAGAGCGAGGTTTGGTGTTCGCTTATAAATGTGGTGGCTCAGCGCGCTGCCCGTTCCCCATTGAGAACGTCAACCTGTGACGAAACGCGTCTGGGAGGGACGTACTGACGTCACCACGTTTGCCCTATTGTGGACGGGAGCTATCTGAGTGCCGGCCGGCATCGCTGTTTCTTTCGTTTTTAAGTGTAAGTGTTTTTACCTTTGAATAAATTGGAGCTGTTACGTTATTACACTATTGGTTGCTTTTCCTTACTGAACACCCATGATCGGAGCCTTTGAGAAGTCTGCTGGGACGGGATCGCGGTGACGCCACCACCATTTCGTATTCGGCTTCCTTTAGTCGGTCCTTCGGTGAGCAGGAACCCCTTCAGTTCTTATCAGGGTTACATTCTGGGGTATACACAGACCATAGGTCCACTGCTGATTATACCTTTATTGGTTTAACATCTGGTAAGCGGCCTTTGTGTTCAAGCACCGGGTGTCTTTTCTTTACTTGGATCTATGCTCGCCTGTTAAACTCATTTTCTGTCCGTTGCATGAGCCTGTCGGATTCTACCCCTTTGGAGTACATCGAAAGGCCCAGGCTGGGTTTAAAGCCATCTGTTGGACTCTGCTTACGTTCTGGTAAGCAGAATATCCTTGAGTTGTCCCTTATTATCATCTAGGAGGATCTACTATACCACGTTGGACCTATTTGAATTTTTCACTATTATTAATTGGACTCACATTTAGCGCGGTTTATCTGTTTTTAGTTTTTTGTTTGTGGGCCCCACTTTCAACCGCAGCTTTTGAACTTCACTCAATCTAAAAATTTCTCCTATTAAGGGTGTTATTTTATATTCAAATTATATTTATATTCAAATTATCTTTATTCACAAGGATTTGTATATTTTCTTCACTGTTATTTTCCAAGCGCAATTTTTTTTGTTTTTATTGTCTGTATTTACGGGTTATTATTGCAGCTGGTAAAAGTTTTTGTCTGTCATGGATATTTTTGAATTCAGAGCCCAAAAAACGGTTAATATTGAGGGTGTTTTTGAGGCCTATAAAGAGGATGAGAATGATCTGGGGGGTCTTTTTACAAGACTTAAAAACCTCTTGATCTCTGAAACCCATACTCAATGGGATATAGCTTACTTAGGGACATACATAAAAAACTCAATGGTCCCGAGGAGTTTGAGATGGGAAGTCTCCCCCCAGAAAGGGGAATCAGAACTGGAGGAATGGTTTAAATATTTTAATCAAGCGGGTCTATCTCTCCTCCAATTCTTGATTGATAGGAAATCTGCAAAACTACAAAAAATTGACACTGAGATAAAAATTATTAAAGATAAACTCAGTGCCAGTAGAGTTAGTGATGAATACAGAGAAAGATCTCAGGGTCTGTTGAAAATCCTTGAAAAAGAGGACAGGGATCAAAAGGTTAAAAAAAGAAAAAAATACAATAGGGACCTCAATGATTACTGTAACAATATGGTTTTTGAATGGCAAAAAAGATTGGCTGAAGAAAATTCAGCCAATCAGGCCAATACTGAGATGGAGGTGGTTGCCCAGGGATATGGGAACAATAGCAATAATGGTGGTCGCCCCCTGGGTCCACCACCGCAATCAAGGAATAATGGCAACAAAAAAGGCCCTATGGGGAAATCCCAAAAAAATATGGGTCCTCAGAGGTTTCAATCTCCCCAAAGACCATTAGCCAATAAACCTAATATCCCCCAACACTATCAGTACAACCCTGGGCCCACTAGGCCCAATCACACACAAAGGGGAGGAGGATCATATTCCAACCCCCCCCCTCCTTTATGGAGGGGTGGTTACCCTACAAATGGGAGAGGGCGGGGTCCGTCCAACCCCACTAGAGGTCAGGGGTACGGGGGGAATCACCCAGATTGGTGGAGACCAGATCATAACTATGATGTATATCAGAGACCACCACCCCAGGACCCATATGCCGGGGGTTGGGAATACAATCTCTCCACTCAAAACAGATTTTTCCCTATAAGCGACATGAACTCATTTGAGGGAAGTTCTGCTTCCCATGCAGAATACCCACAGGACACCCAGGTCCCCAATTCGTTTTTTCCTTCCCGAGTTCCGGCTACCCCTGATCCTACTGCCTCGATGTCTAGGGGAGCGGGAACTTGGGGTTTTTCCAAACCAGGCCAAGGACTCAAAAGGCCGGTAGAAGGAAACGAGGAACTAGAGGGGGGAGGCGAATGCGAACTAAAAAAAGCCAGAATATAACAGGTCAGGGCATTTTTAACTTGAGTACCGTTGAACTGACACAATCTGAAAAGCTGGTGTTGGACAAGGGTCTCAAGTTTGCCCCCCCCCAGAAGTCTAAACCGTTTCCAAACTTACATGGATGTCCACAAATTTATCCGGA
The DNA here is from genome assembly GCA_037952925.1 of Lithobates clamitans. Lineage (NCBI taxonomy): Eukaryota > Metazoa > Chordata > Amphibia > Anura > Ranidae > Lithobates > Lithobates clamitans. Next base: position 429,601 of record JBBGZY010000831.1, read on the forward strand.
AATTGAACATAAAAAGATATATGATAGGAAATCCTATCACTAGGAATTCTCAGCCCAGTGATAACTATGTGCATTCGGGATTGGCAAATGCATCCCTTTTCAATCCCCCTGGCACACTTGCTCCAACACTTAAAGTATTCAGAGATGTATTGTTAAGGGATCTTGATAATTTGGAGGTAAAAAATGCAAAGAACTCCAAAGCCATGCAAGAGGGACTAGATTCTTTGTGTGAAAATAAGGATCTAGTTATCCGTCCAGCGGATAAGGGGGGAGGGATAGTGGTGCTTGATCGGAAGGATTACCTGGCCGAAATGTCCAGGATCCTTGGCGATACGGAAACCTACACCCCCCTTCCCTCTGACCCAAAGAGTGGCTACCTTAAGGAGCTACGCAAGATTGTCTCCAGGGGTGCCTCCTTAGGTATTTTGGGGGACAAGGAGAGCTACTATTTGGTCCCCAAGGCCCCCAGAACCCCTATTATTTATTATCTCCCGAAGGTCCATAAGAACCCTATCTGCCCCCCGGGACGCCCCATAGTGAGTTGCATTGATTCTATCACATCCCGGGTGGGCAGATACATTGATTTTTTCCTCCAGCCTTTGGTTCAAAAGATGCCATCATATATTAAAGACACTCGCCATGTGTTGAACCTCCTTTCTGGTGTGGCTATCAGACCTGGGATGTGGTTGGTGAGTGCGGATGTCACCTCTTTATATACCATAATTCCCCATGATATGGGTCTTCAAGCTGTGGAGGGGGCTCTGAGAAAAGACTCAGGACTCCCCTCAGATCAGATTTCTTTCATCATGGAGTTATTGGTTTTTGCGGCCTCCCACAATTATTTTTGGTTTTCTGACTGTTTTTACCGCCAAAGTCATGGCGTGGCCATGGGGGCAAAGTATGCCCCCAGCCTGGCCAATTTATTCATGGCCAAGTGGGAGGAGGATGTCATCTATACCCATCGAAATCCTCATTTGGTTTTGTGGGCAAGGTATATAGATGACATCCTCCTCCTGTGGGATGGGGATGGCCAGGAACTCCAGCAGTTCCTGTCCTCCCTTAATAACAATAATCGAGGAATACATCTGGGTTTCGAGACAAGTCAAACTCAGATCCATTTCTTGGATCTCACCATTTCCATAGAAGATGGGAACCTGTCTACTTCAGCCTTCTTTAAGGAGAGTGACAGGAATTCCTACATTCCACTTGAAAGCTGTCATTATGGACCCTGGTTGAAGGGGATACCCAAAAGTCAATATATGAGGGTTCGTAGGAACTGTTCGGACTTGGAAAAATTTCTGACACAAATCAATGTCCTTACAGAGAGATTTCTAGAAAAAGGGTACACCAATGAAGATTTGACCCCGGCTCTAAAGAATGTGCAGGAAATGGATAGGGAGGTTTTGTTGAGAGACAGACCCCGGACTGATACCCCCATGGTCAATTTGGGAGTTCCTTTTATTACTACATACTCACTTCAACACAAAGAAATTAAGCAGTTAGTTTCTAAGCATTGGCACATAGTTACTAATGATCGAGTGTTAAAGGAAGTCCTACCTCCTAGGCCTAAAATCGTCTTTAAGGGGGCCCCCTCATTTAAGAACAAGTTAGCCCCAGGGATATTAGATCCCCCTCGTAACAGAGCCACCTTTTTTGACCAACTAACTGGTTTTTACAAATGTAATAAGTGTCGGGTCTGTTCCTATAACTCATGTATAACTAGGAAGACTCAAATTTTTGCTTCAACACAAACTGGTCGAACTCATCATATTACCCCATTTATCACCTGTTCTACTACTGGAGTAGTCTACCTGTTGCAATGCCCGTGTGGCTTACAATATGTTGGGCGGACAAAACGCCCCCTCCAGGTGAGACTCAATGAACACATTACCAATATCCTTACAGGTTTTAAAAACCACTCGGTCTCAAAGCATTATAGATTGACTCATAATAGAGACCCCTCCAATACTTTATTTTTGGGGATTGACCGTTATAAGCCACATTGGCGAGGGAGCTCCCTGGTGAGAGAGATCTCCAAGTCTGAAATGGCCTGGATCCACAGGGTTAAAAGCTATACGCCTTACGGCCTTAATATAGATGTGGATGTCAATTCATTTATTGACAATTCCTAATTCTATATTTTCGCTGTAAATATAGTAAGTTTCTTTCTTAGTTTTTTCCTAATTTATATCTTACCTTTGATAAGGCTATGATCTTACTGTATTAACCAAAAATTCTGATAAGTCCTCAACTCAATTGGAATTTATTTATTTGCGTATATTTGCGATTTTTTTCGGCTATCTTGAGATGGCGTTTTTGGCTGCTCTGGTTGAGGGCCCTGATAGGATCCCATCTGGATCTCCATGTCACCTACATTAAAGGCACTATGTAGATGACCTAATACCATTGGCCTAGACTTGATCTTCCAATGTTCCGATTCTAAGTTGCACCTTTTCCTTTGAAGATTGAAAAACCTTGTCCCCCCCCTCTCTTTATAAGCGTATTTTTATTCAATTTAATAGTAATACCCCCCATATGGAGTGGGATTATTGCATTATTAATATAAGGCTAGGAATGTGTGTGGCAAATCAGGGGGTATATTATGTAATGTTTCTTATGGATTTTTTATGAAGTATAGGTTTACTTTTTAGAAAATATATGAGGTACATTCAATCCATTATTTCTGTCATATTATATATTGTTTGAGATTTATGCTAGTACCATTTTGACCGTAGAAGGCTATATGCCTCTAACCAGCTTAATTTAAGATCTCCCTTGTGTGACAGAATGACTGGAGTTATATTTTGGTTGGTGTCCCCTCTTGGGGACATTGCTGTTTTTTCTGTTAATGTACATACCTGGTCACTCAGATTGTTTCCTTTCACTAAATAACTGAGATCTGCCCTCTGTAGATAGGGGGCGTTAATTTTTAATTTTTAATTTTTAATTTTTATTTTTAATTTTAATTTTTAATTTTAATTTTAATTTTACCTTTTGTTATTTTATTCAATTTCATTATTCCCTATTTAATTATTGAATTCTAGTACTTCTATGTGCCCTCATCACCTAGAAGTGTCGCGATCTGGCTTATGTTTATTCACTGCCATTTCTGCGGTTTTCCAATACTTTTGCCCACACCTAAGATGGCGCTCTGCGGTTCCTTTATTGGGTCCCAGAGCGAGGTTTGGTGTTCGCTTATAAATGTGGTGGCTCAGCGCGCTGCCCGTTCCCCATTGAGAACGTCAACCTGTGACGAAACGCGTCTGGGAGGGACGTACTGACGTCACCACGTTTGCCCTATTGTGGACGGGAGCTATCTGAGTGCCGGCCGGCATCGCTGTTTCTTTAGTTTTTAAGTGTAAGTGTTTTTACCTTTGAATAAATTGGAGCTGTTACGTTATTACACTATTGGCTGCTTTTCCTTACTGAACACCCATGATCGGAGCCTTTGAGAAGTCTGCTGGGACGGGATCGTGGTGACACCACCACCATTTCGTATTCGGCTTCCTTTAGTCGGTCCTTCGGTGAGCAGGAACCCCTTCAGTTCTGATCAGGGTTACATTCTGGGGTATACACAGACCATAGGTCCACTGCTGATTATACCTTTATTGGTTTAACATCTGGTAAGCGGCCTTTGTGTTCAAGCACCGGGTGTCTTTTCTTTACTTGGATCTATGCTCGCCTGTTAAACTCATTTTCTGTCCGTTGCATGAGCCTGTCGGATTCTACCCCTTTGGAGTACATCGAAAGGCCCAGGCTGGGTTTAAAGCCATCTGTTGGACTCTGCTTACGTTCTGGTAAGCAGAATATCCTTGAGTTGTCCCTTATTATCATCTAGGAGGATCTACTATACCACGTTGGACCTATTTGAATTTTTCACTATTATTAATTGGACTCACATTTAGCGCGGTTTATCTGTTTTTAGTTTTTTGTTTGTGGGCCCCACTTTCAACCGCAGCTTTTGAACTTCACTCAATCTAAAAATTTCTCCTATTAAGGGTGTTATTTTATATTCAAATTATATTTATATTCAAATTATCTTTATTCACAAGGATTTGTATATTTTCTTCACTGTTATTTTCCAAGCGCAATTTTTTTTGTTTTTATAGAATTTGAAAGTAGGTCCAGAATGGGAGAGGGTTGTTAGTGGTGGTGGGTGTTAACGCAAGGCGGTTTAAGAAAGAATCGTCGCAGAAAAATTGATGCGCTAACATGTTTGGGACTTGCCACTGCTGTGTTAGAAATTGTGCGGACATGCCAGGGGGGAAGGCAGGATTTAGTCTTATAGGCGTTAAGGGTAGACGAGATGCGTAGCTTCTGGCATGCTACCCTGAAACAACCCAGGGTCGGATCAATAGGAGGGTGTTCTCTGAGAGTGGGGGGAATATGTTTAGGCGCCAACCAGGGTGTTGATCGCAAAGGCAAGGGAGACAATAAGTTTTCCAGTCTGACCCAATCTTTGTATTGGTTGTGTAGTGACCAGTCCACAATTCTGGTAAGGTGGCAGGCCCAGTAGTATTTTTTGAGATCTGGAAAACCAATGCCCCCTTTCGTCTTAGGTCGCGTTAGGAGGTCGTAGGCAATTCTCGGATGTTTTTGTTTCCATAGAAATTCTGTACGTAGTCTTTTGTAAGATAGGAAGAATGATGGGGGAAGTTTAATGGGGATAGCTTGTAGGATGTATAACATACGCGGTAGGATGTTCATTTTGATAATTGCCGCACGACCGAACCAGGAAAACTGTGGTTTGTTCCATTTTTTAAGGTCTTCAGATATGGTTTTGAGAATGGGAAGATAATTTTTGGCGAAGAGATCTGATAGGTTCGCTGTAAGGTAAATTCCAAGGTATTTAATTGCATCGTGACGCCATTGGAAGAGGAAGTTAGTTTCACATTGTGTAACTGTCTCTTGTGGGATGGTGACATTTAGGGCATGGGACTTGGAGAAGTTTATTTTAAAATTAGAGAGGCATTGGAAGAGCTGGAAGTCGTTCAGTAAGTTTGGAATAGAAGTGTGGGGCTCGCTAAGGGAGAGGAGAATGTAGTCAGCAAAAGCTGCCAACTTATAGGTGCGGCCTGCTATGGGTATTCCTTTAATATTTTTGTTTTTCCTTAGACAGTTTAAGAGGGGTTCAAGGGTTAGTACAAAAAGAATAGGGGATAGTGGGCAGCCTTGCCTCGTCCCATTGGTTATGGAGAAGGCGTCTGACAGATGGCCATTAATCCGAACTCTGGCGGTGGGTGTCGTGTACAGGGACATGATTGAGTTGAACATACGATTTTGGATACCTAGGTGTCTCAAAACTGCTCCCATATAGTCCCATGCCAGTCTGTCAAACGCCTTCTCCGCGTCCAATGATAGGAAGAATCCCTTGTGTTTAGTGGTTGTCATCTGATGGTGGAGGTTTATGGCTTTGATAGTGTTATCTCTTGCCTCTCGACTTGGAATAAAACCAACTTGGTCTTTGTCTATCAAAGATGATAGTAGAGGAAGCAAGCGATTGCCTAGGATTCTGGCAAACAGTTTTATGTCGACATTTAGTAGAGAGATCGGCCTGTAGTTAGTGACTAATGTCGAGTCCTTCCCCTCCTTTGGTATAACTGTAATGTGGGCTTCGAGAAGTCTGTGGAAGGGAAGCGTGGAGGAGGAGAGGGAGTTAAAGGCCCTGAGGAAAGGACCAGTGAGTACCTCTGTGAAGGTTTTAAAGTATACGGCTGTGAATCCGTCTGGGCCGGGGCTCTTTCCGGCTTTTAGTTGTTTAATCGCATTTTTCAGTTCGTCTTCTGAGATGGGGTTCTCTAATTGGCGTGCATCTTCCCTGTCGATGGGTTTAGGACAGTGTTCTTTTTAGGAAATTTTTGATAAGGGAGCGTCTAGCGTTGTTTGCAGTAGGGCCGTCTGCTTGCGTGTTGAGATTGTACAGAGTGGAATAGTATGCTTCAAATTGGGAAGCTATGTCTGGGGCTGAGACTTTAGGTCTACCTTGAGAGTCATTGATGGTGTGGATGGAGGAGCGCGCTTTATTCGTTTGGCTGGCATGGGCTAAGTATTTTCCGCTTTTGTTTCCAAATTCATAGAATAATTTCTGTTGTAGGATAAATTTACATTTTGTTCTGTGGGATAGTTCTGTGAGTAGGCATTCTGTGGTGTGTGTGAGATCTCGGTATGTCTGTTGGGCTTGAGTTTGTTTGTGAGCTATCTCTAAAGTATTAATCGTTTGAATCAGGTTTGTGATTTTGGCTTGGTGGGTTTTTTCCGCAACGTCTTTAGGGCAATGAGTTTTCCTCTCATGACGCATTTGTGGGCCTCCCATTGTGTTAATAAGGGGTTGTTTCCCTGTTGTCGTTGTCTAGAAAAAAGTTGTGTATGGCTTGTCTAATGTCTTTGATATCCTCTTCTGAGGTCAACAGGGATGAGTCTAGGCGCCATATCTTCGAAACGGTGCGAAGGTCAGGGAAGGTCAATGTCATTGTAATTGGGTGGTGGTCAGATAGGAGCATTGGTTCGATTGTCGCATGGGAGTGGAAAGGAAGGTCTGTCTGGGAAAGGAAGAGGTAGTCAGATCTGGAATATCAGTTGTGGGGGGCGGAGAAGAATGTGTAGTCCTTTTCGTTTGGATGGAGAGTGCGCCATGTGTCATGTAACATAAGGTCTTGAAATTGTAGCTTGATTTGGCGTAGAGTTTTGTATGGCAACGATGTGGTACCTGATGAGGTGTCTAGTATTGGGTATAGAGCTACATTAAAGTCCCCCCCGAGTATGGGTAGACCAGCCGAGAAACCAGATAAAAGTTGGGAGATCTGTCTGAAGAAGCTAGATTGTGCAGAGTTAGGGCTGTAAATATTGGCCAGGGTTACAGGTCGACCTTGAATCTTGCCTTTTAAAAAGATGTACCTGCCTTCCTTGTCAATAAGCGAATCGGTGAGTTCCCAGATTACAGTTTTGGAGATTAGAATTGAAACTCCTTTAGTTTTTGCCTGTGGGTTGGTAGAGTGGTAGGAATGTGGGAACCAGTGATTCGTGAGCTTGGGAATCTTATTTGTGCGGAAATGGGTTTCCTGTAGGAAGACGATGTTGGTTTTTAGTTTGTGCATCAATGAGAGAACTTGGCTGCGTCTCTCTGGGATGTTGAGCCCTTTCACATTTAGGGATGTCACTTTTAGCGTGCTATGTGTAGTGATAGGTTTTGTGTGCGACATACTGTTTAGGGGGGAGTGGCTTTGGGCAAGTGAGAGCGTCTGTCGGTTTTGTCTCTATATAGTCTTGGGTATGGTGAAGAGTGGTTTGTGGGAATAGTGGTGCCCTAGGGGGGAGGGTCAAATTAGCGATATTAGGGTGGCGGAGACTGAGGAGAAGGGGAGGGGAATAGGGAAGGCTAAGGAGAAGTAGGGAAAATAAGTGTGGCTGAGGAGGAAAGAAGAAAATGTAGAAGAGGGGAAGGGAACTACGTATGAAGGGAGAGAGGGAAATGAGAGCAAGGACAAAGAAAAAAAAGAAGATAAGAAGACAAGACAAAGAAGAAAAAAAAAACAAAATTAAATGGAGAGGGGCAAGTGTTCCAGGGGTAAGGAAGGGTTCCAAGACCCCCCTTATTGGGTGTTGTGCTGAGGTCAACGGGAAATATGGGTTCCCGTTGTGTGGAGAGGTGAAAGGCGCCGGAAAGAATGGAGTTGATTGGTAAGTGTGGTCCTCTGGTCCTCAGAGGTATGCATATATTTGCGATGGGAGGACGAGCCATTGCAATATAGTAGTTAAGATGAGTACTAAGGTTCAACCAGGGGAGAGCTTGGTTTTAGTGTGGTATCGCGATATAGAATAAGATAGCGAGTAACAAATAAGATCGGGGTCATTGGGGACAATAGACTACTTCAACTTGTATTGAGAAGCGTCATCATTGGCGTTGTGAGGATTGAGAGTGGTTGTTCACAGATTAATCGCATAAATGTTCATTGTGAAATGAGAGAAGTCAACTGTAAAATTTTAACCTTATTACATTAACTTCATATTTTACAGTTACCATGTATACCCAACTGTAATTGCAACATTTTCCCCCCAGAATGGACCCCCGGCGTGTGTGGCCAAACCCCAGTCGGTCCGGGAAAGGGTTTCCTGAGAGACTGCTGTAGGGATAGACCGGTTGCGCCCACCTGATTGTATGTTCATCCGAGAGGCCATGAAGTAGGGCTTACCTCCTCAGCGGGGTGTAGGGATCAACCACACACGCCAGAGGTCCATCCGGGTTCTTCTGTTTAGCTGTTTAAAAAAAAGTACTATTGCTTATGACGGAGCTCTAATATAAGAAAATAACACAACACAACAATAAACTATAAAAGGAACCAAGAAAGCCTTTACATGAGACTAGTCATTTAGTCATCATATATGCTAAAAGGGAGATTTTGCAGTCTCCAATATAGCACATTGAAAATGAGCAATATATAATCGTATAATAGTAATAACAATCGCCCTTAGCAGGATTAATTACTTTCTTTGGGTTTTAACTCAACTCAAGACTTTTTGGATTAACTTTGTGTGTCAACAAGTGTATAGAGTGGGCGAGTCCACACAGAAAAAAAAGGTTCCTCTGGGGGCTGCTAGGAAATGAAGGGTAAGTATTGGACGGCAATTTAGTGGATGTCCTAATACAAAGACCTGTTGTTCCCCCTGTTGGTTGGCTTCGGGAGGGGGTGATGGGGAGTGTGAGCAAATGAAGATGAGCTCTTCATGGTATGGAGGAATCAGCTGGAGCTGGGTAAAGAGAGAGTGGGTGGTAATGGGCATTAAACTTAAGTTCCATGTGGAATCGCCCCCTCTAGAGAGGGATTTACACTAACATCACTCAGGTGTAATGACCAGTCCTATTGCGGAGGATTTTGAATTCGTATAAAAGGTCCTTGTCTTGGAAATGTGCCTTTTGCGATTCATTGTAGGGAATAGCAATCGATCAGAGGGCTGGAGTCAAGCCTAGATGGGAGTTGGGTGAGGGGGTGGAAGGTGGAGGAGATATAGAGGAAGTAGAGAGGAGGGGGAACTTTGTGGAGTACTATGTAGTAGTCTTATAAATTTTTCCTCTCAGTGCATTCGTGAATTATACTTGCGTGACAATGATCAAGCTGATAGTGGTCTATCCGTGTTGTAGAAGTCGCAGTTGGTTGTCTCAGATGAGGGGGATCCGGTGTCGTTGTGGGCTCTTAGTTCTTGCATCGATTTTGTGTTGTGAAGAGAAGTGGGGGGCGTTGTCTGAATGCAAGCATGCCTCAGGATCCAAGTGGTGGGCCTCCGCCAAGATCAAAGTGAGGGGAGGGTATTGGACTAGTCAGTTGGGACAAGATGAAATTCCTCTTAGATGTCAGGTTTCTGAATGTAGATAGTTGTGGCGGGTTTGATTGCAGAATATCTTACTGGGTTATTTGTTAGATAACCGGTTTGAGGGCTTCAGGTGCACGATGAAAGACGAAAAGGAGCCGACTCATTATTCAGGGCCTCCATGACGGGGTCGTCTGTGAGCAGGAGATGCCGTGGGGCTATTGTTTGCAGTGTTCCTGGGTCTTGCGGACGCATTGGTCCTGGGCGAATTGGATCTGCATCTTCTGATATGGAATTCATCACGCACTGGGATGGCATCCATGGAATTGGATCTTCTGAGATGAGGAGGTCTAAGAGATCTGTACCAATCAGGTAGTTCAATGCAAGGTATATTCAGAGATTCGCAGAATGTGGAGAGGTCTTCAGGCACCCTCAGATTGGCAGTACGCCCTTGTGCTGATGCCGAGAGACAAAAGGGGAACTTCCAGCCATATTGAATTCCATTTGTGCGTAATAAGTCCAGAAGGGGACGCAGATCTCTTCTGTTTTGGAGAGTAATGGGTGATAGATCCTGAAAGATTTTTATCTCTGTGCCTTGGCATGATAGATTAGGACGATCTCTGGCCCTGCGCAGGATTTCTTCTTTCAGCTTGAAATTAACCAAGCAGCACACTACATCTCTGGGAGGATCTGTGTCTCTGCCTCTGGGTCTGAGAGCTCTGTGTAGGCGTTCACATTCGATGGGGGTCTGCCTAGCTGGCTTCGGGAGGGGGGATCTGACAAGTTGAGGGCAGTTTGGGTTTGTAGACAACAGAGTTGAATAGACAGTGAAGGGCCCAATGAACTTGGTGCCCAATTTCTTGGAAGGACAGACCAACTTTAAATGCCTGGTAGACATCCAAACCTTGTCTCCCGGTTGAAAATCCAGGTCCCCCTGCCGCCTTCGATCATAGATGGTCTTGTAATCCAGCTGTGCCATGCCATGGTATCCTTTAGGAGCTCTAAGTTGTGTAGAAACTCCACTCTGTTCCAGACAGCCGGGACCGAAGCAGAAGCGGGTAAGACAGGAGAAAAAGAAGGGTGGTACCCCAGGTTGGTGTAGAACGGTAATTGCTTAGTGGGAGAATGTATTGTGTTGTATGCAAATTCTGTGCAAGGAAGTAGGGACGCCCAATTGTCTTGGACAAAGGTGGAGAAGCAACAAAGGTACTGTTAAAGAGTTTGGTTTGTGCGTTCCGTTTGTCCATTGGTCTGAGGGTGGTAGGCCGAAGAGTAGTGGTTCTCGATGTCTAGAGCAAGACAGACCTCCTTCCAGAATTTAGAGGTGAATTGGACCCCACGATCTGATACAATATTGCTGGGGACCCCATGGAGGCGTATGATCTCCTTGATAAAAGCCTGAGCTGTTTCTGGGGCGGAAGGAGTGTCGATCATAGGAATAAAATGAGCCATTTTTGTAAGGCAGTCTACAACAAAAAATATGGATGTAAACCCATCAGAGGGTGGTAGCTCCACTATGTAATCCATGCTGATCTGTTCCCAGGATCTGGAGGGAACAGACAGGGGGTATAGGAGACCCCATGATTTATTCTTTTCCGTTTTGCTGTGATTGCATACCGGGCAGGAATTGACGTAAGCGTGGCAGTCTGCCTTGCGGGTAGGCCACCAAAAGTTTCGCTAAAGCAGATCGGTGGTTTTGGTCACCCCGAAATGCCCTGCTAACTTGTTGTCATGGCAGAGTTTGAGCACAGAAGCTCTCAGTGGAAGGGGCACAAACACAGCATGGTCATGGAAGAAAAGTCCATCTTTTTCTTGCAGATGTTCTCTAGAGGGCAGTTGGTCTAGAGAGGAGGCCAGTTTTATCCTGGACAAGAGGTCATCCTTAAGTAGGAAGAAATTATAGGCAGGGAGTATCGCGTCCGTTGTTGGCGAGTTATCTGATGTGGGATACATGCGGGATAGAGCATCAGGTTTACAATTCTTGGATCCCGGACGGTACATGATATGCATTTGAAATTGGGTGAAGAGAGCCCATCTGGCTTGTCTAGGTCTGAGACTTTTAGCTGTACGGAGGTATTCCAAATTCCTATGATCAGTGTAGACAAGTATAGGGTGCGAGGCTCCTTCCAATAGATATCGCCATTCTTCCAGGGCCAGTTTAATAGCAAGGAGTTCCCAGTCCCCTACATCATAGTTCCTTTCAGCTGGGGACAACTTCCTGGAAAAGAAGGCAACAGGATGCAAGATGGCTGTGGTTTTGTGGCGTTAAGAAAGGACTGCCCCAACCGCAATCTCTGAAGCATCGTAGAGGTAGAGGGCCAGATGAACCCTTTCCTAAGATTGTCATCAATGTATTTTCGGAGGACTTCTAATTTAGGCTCAGAGAGAGTGGGAAGATCCTCCCAAATGGTACTGCAGAACCTGGGAGAAGCTCAATGGGACAATCAAACAGCCGGTGAGGCGGCAGGGATTTAGCCCACTTCTTGTCGAAGACATCCAGGAAGTCTCTGTAAACCTGGGGAGAAGAGTGTTGACATCTGTGGAAAGGGAACCATCAAACAGGCTCGTTGTGGGAAACGGTGGTGTAAGCAATAGGGTGAGTCGAAAGACACAACTTCAGTGGAGCAATCAATCTGTGGCTGGTGCTGTCTAAACCACGGTAACCCCAAAATAACCGGAAAAATGGGGGAAGAAATCACGTCCAGCTGAAGATATTCCCGATGGTCTGCTTCGGTGGTGACCAATATGAGGGTGGTCTCATGGGTTATGGGACCCGAGGTTGGTGGGGAGCCATCTGCCAGATGAACGATAAATGGCTGGGGCTTCTTGCATAGTGGGATTCCATACTTTTTGGAGAAGTGGATGTCAATAAAGCAGCTGCTAATAAAGCAGAGTCATTAATGGCTGCCACTCGGATTATCCTTCCCGGTATCTGCAAAGAGAAGCCGAGAGTGAGATGTGAGGATTTAACAACATACAGTGAAATAGATGGGGGTTCGATACACTTACTCGGCCTAATGTGACATCCCTAAAGAAAGTGACCCGCTCCACCACAATACAGGCATAGATTGTTCAGGCGACGGCGTTGTCGCTCTTAAGGTGTGAGGGGTGCACGAACTAAGCCGAGTTGCATCGGTTCTGCGTCATGAATTGGGGTTGATGTGTGGGTCTCAGGTGTGGAGCCATGGGTACTCGTGGGAATATCCATGTGGGATGGGCCATACCAGAACGTTCCCTGCGACGTTCTCTAAGTCTGCGATCAAGCTGGATGGCCAACTGAATTGTAGGTTCCAAAGTATCAGGGAGCCCCACTATTGCTAATTCGTCTTTGAGGGGCTCGGACAGGCCCAAGCAAAACTGATGGCGTAAGAAAGCGTTGTACCATGCAGTGTCTACAGCCAACTTGCGGAATTCCGATACCTAGTCCTCAATAGGGCATTTCCCCTGTTGTAGAGAGGTCAACACTGTTTCAGCCGTGGTGGTTCGTTGAGGGTCATCATTGAGAATTGCCATGGCATCGAAGTAAGAAGACCGAGAATGCAGTATAGGACTCTTTCCAATAGCTGATGAGCCCATGCTTGAGGTTCTTCTGTAAGTAAAGCTACTACAAACCAAACCTGTGTATCCTCTGAACAAAAGGTCCTAGGCTGTAAGGTAAAGTATAGCCCACAGGCGTTCCTGAAAGCCCGGAACTTGTGGCGAACCCCTGAAAAGCATTCGGGCATAGGAACCCGTGATTCAGGAGCTGGAGTAGAAATGGGCTGCTCCATAGCCATAACAGGTGGTTCTGCATTGCTCAGAACTGAGGGATTGGCCATTGCAGTTCCCCTCTTGTATGGACGCCAGGGCCTAAGACACAGAGGCCACTTGTTGGCACAGGGCCTCGAAGGCGGAAACACTCCCCTCAGTCTCAGACAGACATGGCTGAATTATTCTGTCACGAGGGCCATGTACCTGATGTGAGACCGAAGTAGTGGGGAGGCCTTCCCTTGCACTTCGAGTCCTTAAAACCTCTGGAGATGGAGACAGAGACTTGGTGGACAGGGGTGCCAGGAGTGCGGAGCACCATGCAAGCCTTATTCCGAAATCCGAGCCGAGGTCAAGTCCAGTTGGGCAACGAAGCATAAAAGGGTTAATCAGAAGAAGAATGGTCGAGATCCAAGCCGGGGTCAGTTCCAATCTGGCAACTGAGTGCAAAAGGGGCAAAGAAGCAGAATGGTTAAGGTACAAATCTGAGGTCAATGGCAAGCAGCAATCAAGAGTAGTCAAATAGGTTTCCAAGTCACAACAGGTTCAGACAGATCACACACTAGCACAGGAACAAGGGGGGACTGAAGATAATCCAGCAATTTGGCAGTGTTTGGGCTTGGCTTATATAGGGCTTATATAGGGAATTTTGAGGTCTCTTCCTATGCACATCCTGGGCATTTTCCCGCCTTTTTCAATCAGGTTGATGTCACTTCCTGTGCGCCTCCTGGGTATTTTCCTGCCTTTTTCCATCAGGTTGAGGTCACTTCCTGTGTGCATCCTGGGCATTTTCCTGCCCTCTTCCATCAAGTCTTCTGCGCAGGTGCATGTTGGCGCCCTGAGGCATCTTTGGCGCATGCTCAGTTGGCACGGATTTCCTCTTGCGGCAACGTGCCATTGGTGTATGCGTAGTAAGCCCTGGACTCTTACAGATAAAACTATAATTCTGCCACTTTATAAAACCCTGGTTAGGCCACATCTTGAGTATTCTGTCCAGTTCTGGTCACCAGTCCTCAGAAGGGATGTGCTGGAGCTGGAGAAAACCCAAAGAGGGGAAATGAAATTAATAAGACGACCTCAATTACAGGGATCGGCTGCAAACACTTAATGTATTTTCGCGACGCTTAAGGGGGGACATGATAGCGATCTACAAATACCTCAATGGGGATCCCAGCATAGGAAAAAAACTATTTAGTCCCAGGTAGTGTATGAGGACATGGGGCCACACATTGAGACTGTAGGAGAAGCAGTTTAACCCTAAACTTCAGGGAGTAGAGATTGTTACCGCTCCAGGTAGGTGTGTTGAAGGAAACACCCTCCTCAAGGTGTAAGTAGCAGGTGCAGGCTCAACCTGTGGTAATGAAGAGAGGAAATCTGGATAGCTATGATTAAGCACTATTGAGAGTGTGAAACACATCAGCAATTTATCCTGCACCCTGCTGCTGTCATGAATTTTTTATACTTTTCACAAAAAAGGCATTTGTATTGGAGTGCGGCTGTCCAGATTTCCTCTCTTCAATAACCTTAAACTGCGCAGGGGTTTCTTCACTGTCAGGGCAACAAGGATGTGGAACTCTCTCCCACAATTGGTTGTGGCTGCAGGGAGTATGGACGTTTTTAAAAGACTATTGGATCTACATCTTAAAAAACACAACATACAGGGATATGGGAAATCATCATAGACACTGACACACTTACACTTACACAGGTTGAACTGGATGAACTATTGTCTTTTTTCAGCCTTACCTACTATGTAACTATGTAATAAATTTGTTTTATTTATGTAAGATAAATTAACCTCTTAAAGGGCCCCTTGAGCTATAGTGAAAGGCAGCCCTGGCTGATGGAAGCTTGGCATGCGTATATAGGAGAGGCTGCCTATCCTTTAACTGAAGTATAAATTTGGTTAAAGGAGGAGATGTTATTGGCCATATCTACCTAGGGGGTGGGGATTGGGATCCCTACTTGAGTATTGCAGGAGTGATGATTACTGACCTTTTTAATTTTTCTCCAGTTTCCTTGAAAAGTTGCTAGTCAATGCTTTGACAGTTTTTACCCCACCAATGTATGGTACCTGCTTAATACTCTGTGGGTCCTGTAATTCATTGGATGCTTGTCAGGATGGTGCCATAGCTGTTACAGTTGCTATATATCTCATATTTGGGCCATGTATTTAACAATATCACTACCAGGGTTGTTTTTGCACACGTTTAAAAAATAATTTTAGGTCTGAAGATTGCATAAACTGACAAAACACGTTAGAAAAAAATCAGCAGACACCCTAAAGAATAAAATAGTGGTAGTTCCAATTTTTGTCACACAATTTGAGTTGGCTGAATTAGATGAAATTGTGTCTTTTTTTCAATCAGACTAATTATGATTTTACCACAAAGGTCTAGGAAATGCAAAATTTCAGTAAGAAATACACTAAAGATATCTTTAGGGCACACAAACTCAATTAATTACCCAATTTTCTGGTAAAATATAAAAGATACTTTTTTTGCATATTCATCACACTTAAGTGATTCAGATCATCAAAAAATTGTAACCGCTTCCTGACCAGCCGCCCCAGTTAAGCTGCGGCAGGTTGGCTCCCCTGCGCGAGCCCTCGTAGCTATAAGTCGGCTCGCGGGGTCGGGATAGCAGGCACGTGCCCGCTGCACAGCGGGGGTGCCGATGCTCGTGGCCGAAGGTCGCGATGACCGCCGACCACGAGCGATCGTGAGCAGAAGACAGAACAGGGACGAGTGTGTGTAAACACACACTTCCCTGTTCTGAGAGGATGACAGGTTGTGTGTTCCTATTGGCTAGGAACCACGATCTGTCACTTCCTCTAGTCAGTCCCCTCCCCCTTCAGTTAGAATCACCTCCCAGGTAACACAGTTAACCCCTTCACTGCCAGTGACATTTTTACAGTAATCAATGCATTTTTATAGCATTGCTCTCTGTATTAATGCCAATGGTCCCAAAATTGTCCGATTTGTCCGCCATAATTTCGTGTACTCTGTTGTCCTTGTCTGCTTGTGGCCCCGACCTTGGCTTGTCCCTTACTTTCCTTGTTGTTCCAGCCTGCTGCCTCCTTCCTCTTCTCCTGTAGTCTACCGTGAGCGTGAGCTGTGAGACCCTGGGGGTCGCAACCTGGAGCCAGACTGCAGCGCAGTCCATCCTTATCATTAAAGGCTCTGGTGAACACCTGCTGGCTCTTAGACTCCGCGCTCTGGGGAATCTGTGCTCTAGCTCCCAGTGGGATCTGTGTCAGTGATCCAGTAGACCTGCTTCCTGGACCTCCCAGGGTTCAGTCTCCAGCAGTCAGCCGTAGGGTCCACTATCTTGCGGTGCACTCCTGATCCCAATGGTGTGCATCTGTCACCCAGCCTCTAGGTGACCTGACAATGTACATACCAAGTATTACACCCCAAAACACATATTGTCAGAACAGCCAAAGCATTGGTCCAGACATCAGGCAGAGATGTGGCCAGCAACAGCCAAAGGAATTGTACAGGCAGAGACATGGACAGCACAGCCAAAATATTGTTCCTGGTAGTTGTCAGGAACATGGTCCATAGTACAGGTAGCAGGCAGAGGTGTGGTCTGTTCATTTGGCAGGCAGAGGCATGATGGCAGTAAGTCAGTGTCAGGCGGAAATATCAGGCTTGGGCCTCCTTCAGGTAAGACCTGGGCACAGGGAAAGGGGCTTCTCCCAACCAAATCTCTTTGAAGCCTCCAGTCTCCAGATCCTAATCTAGTAATTACAAAACCCAGAGAAAAACAGAAAATTTGTTTTCTGCATCCGGAAAAACAATTCTGGAGCCTCTCACATATGTGAGACCCCTGTGTTTTCATGAATCCCACTACTACAGTAGCAGGGGCAACAGATCAGTCCAAGAGGCAGGCAAAAAAACATTGTCGATTAACAGGCCGTGGAGGGCAGAAACGTGGTGGATAAACAATACAGATGGCAGACAGAAGCATAGTGGATAAACAGGCCAGGGTCAGTTCACGTGGAAGGCAGAAATGTGGTGGATCATCAATGCAGACAGCAGGCAAAGTCATAGTCAATAAACAAGCTAGGGTAAGGTACTCTGCTGCTGGTGGCTGTGTGACGGATAACTACGGATGGCGGCACTGATAGGTGATGGGCGACAGGTGCACTGCTGATGGTCAATGATGGGCGACAGGTACACTGCTGATAGGTGACAGTAACACTGCTAATGGGTGACAGGTGCACTCATGGCCACTGATGGGTGACAGGTGCACTGGTGGGTGACAGTAACACTGCTGATGAGCACTGTTGGGCAATGTGACAGGTTCTCTTGGTGTGGTATTTGTGCAGTACACTGAACAGACACAGATCAGTAACTCACTGTTCCCTGGGCTCTGCTGGAAACGGTGTGTGAGGAGAGGACAGCTGGTAACAGCCAGTTACCGGTCTGTGTTTTTGTGATCAGCTGTGATTGGACACAGCCAATCACGTAGTAAAGAGCCGCTGTTATTGATGTCATCACTCGCCGGATGTTTTCCTTCCATGCTTTCTGCCGCGTTTTGTGATCTGTCACCGCTGTGGCTGGCCCTTACATCTCAGCGGTACCTCTCCCCACACACAGGCAAAGCCTCCAGCCAGGATTTGTTTTGACTGACCTGACCTCTTGATGGATGATGATCTCTCCAGAACCTGCTCACATTTATATGCTTTTCTGATGACTTCTAAAATGTGAGTTTGATCACTACTTTTTTATTAATAAAAACTGTTTTTAGTCTACACCCAGAGGCGCCTCTCTCTTCTGTTTCTCCTTAGGATTTGGAATTTGGTTTCGCTTCTTGATGAAGGCAGCCCTGTTTGTGGACCCACCATTCTTTGGATCCCTGGATCTTTCTTATGACTGTGACATTATGCTCCACATGTGATACTACATGTATACATGTAGATATAATTAATTAATTTTATTGCAGACAGGGAGGATTTTAGTTTCCCTTGTTGTTTTTATTGCCATTTCCAGTTCTCTGCGCCTATACTTGTATATTGTGTATTAATTAGACCCTGCAAGGTCTAAGGCCAAGCAGGTTTTGAGTTTCTCTTAGGTCTAATCATTCATTAGGGCGGTTAATTCCTTAACCCTTGATGTTGTCAGTTTGCTGTACAGATGGATGGTGCTCGCAGTCGGATCATGATTGCCATATAATAGTGTATACGTTTCATAAAGTGGCGCACATCCTTGTGTCAGGGTGGCCGAATGTGCACACAGGTGGTAAAGCCCATTTTTTGGGATCCATGGGTGCCATCTACAGTAAAACTCTGGTACTTTTGGTGCTTCAGGCATCACCCTCCAGAACATTACTTCATCCTGACCAAAATAGCACATTCCGCTCAGGATGTCCTCTCTGATTACATCAATATTGTACAACTGCAATGGGGAATGATTCCAAGTCCTCCCTCAGAGAGATTTACAGGCTTTTATTCTCCTCTGTGTCTCATACAAAGAAGACTGTGTTGAATTTAAAGAGTCTGAGTGGAAGATGGACATTTTCAGTTTGTGTGTCTTCCTTTCAGGGCTCTCCACCTCACCTATGACCTTTATGGAGGTCCTAATCTCTGTGTAGCCCCTCAGAGAAAACAGGGATGCTCCAACACTATCATTACTCGGATTCTACTGTTGGCTCAAAGTCCAGGTGACCCATTAGTTCAAAGGGGATTCTTCTGGCCAGCCTGTGAAGTTTTGGCTGGATAGGTGGTGTCAAGACAGAGCAGACTTGACTAGTCCTCAATATGGAGGCCCAGTTCAATGCTCACGCAAGCACTTTCTTCCGCCTTTTTTGAATGGGCCAAGCAGTTGTCCGCTTCCCAATGTAGGGGTCTCCTGGAAATGATGATGTCTTGCATTACTTTGCTACCCTGGGCACATTGGATTTTCCAGATGGTCCGAAGAATTTCCTTTTTGCAATGCAGAAGGCAGCACTTGAGCAGATTCTAAGTGATTCTCCCCAGATTTGCAGGAGCCTCTGGTGATGTGTATGTCAGGGGACCCTCACTTGATCTCGTCCTGTAGGTTCGTTATCCTGGATGATTATCGCCACTGATGCCAGTACTTGGTTTCCAATGAATGGGTCTTTAATCGTAAGATCTTGCCCATATCACTCAAGTATGGGGCTACCCTCAGCTGAGTCTGCATCACCATCCATTCATAAGGTGCCTCTCTTGCTACCCTCACCCATTAGTGGAAGAAGTGGACACTTACCCAAGTACTTGTCACCTAGCAAATGCCTTTCCTCTACTGCCTTTGGTTATAAAGTTCCAGGGGAAGACTGTTGTCTGAGGGTCTCACTGTGATAGCAAGCATGTCGATTGGCCTGCAGGCCTTCGGTTTACCCTAACCATGGAACCTAGTTAGGACCAAGCACTTCAGCTACCAGGTTCCAGAAAGGACATCAACAAATGCTATTTACGCTGAAGTCTGGAACAGGTTCACAGTCTTCGCAACTGAGCAAAATTTTGATCCTCGCAACCCGGAGGTTGCCCAGTTGCTACAAGTTCTTCACATGGATCTGGATTTGAGGATCAACATAGTTCCGTAAGGGCTCAAATTTCAGCTTTCACCAGGGAAAATGGGTGTGTGAGCTGCCAGAGGAACTGTTCAGGAGGTTGGTCCTGAGACTTTGCCCTGAGGAGGAATCACGTTCCCCAGTGGGTTTTTATCCCGGTCCTCAATTTCCTTGCCAGGACTCTGCATTAAGGGAAAGAAGTCCTTAGTGGGACTTCACTTGAGAGGCAGTGCCCTTCGATAACTTCAAGGGGCAGAGTTCACTTGTGGCTACAGAGTCCTACATCTTATTCCTTCCAAACAAGTTGGGGCCTGTGCCCCGCCAGCACCTTTTGTTCCCAAGGGGACTTCTGTTTTCCTCTTAAAAACAAAGTGACATTTCTATCCTTTCCAGCAGGGACAGTACCTAACCTACACTGGATGTACCAAGTGTCTAAAATGCCTAACTTCAAGCTGCTTCCTAGTCAAAAATCTTCCGGGAAGCTGTTTGTGTTTCCAACAGGCAAATTCAGAGGTGGAAGCTACAGCAAAACCTTGTCACCTTGGAGAGTCAGGTCATCCAGAAAATGTACAGTGCAAGATGTACAGGCAAGAGCTTCCAGAAGTGATAGAGGCTCATTCAGCTAGGTCCATTTTTACATCCTTAAATCCAGGCATTTGTCTATGAAGTTATCTGCAAAGCAGCAGGCTGGTTGGCGCAGTGAACCTGCCTCAGGCGCTACATGGAAGAGCCAGGGGCTTGTACATCAATGGACTTCAACGGAATAACGGCCCAGGCTTCCATGTCCATTGTAATAAAGTTTGATTATACATTTTAGCCCTCCCTGTTTAGCTAGTTATTTATCAGATGTATGCTGCCATTTTGGCATCAGGAAAATGGAAAAATGTATCAAATACTTACCGTAATTTTCCTTTCCTGATGCCACTCCATTGCAGCATACGAACCCTCCCTTTTTTGATCTTGTTATTTTTTTACGGAGAATAGGGAAGGTTGCTCCAAGTCATAGATTTAAAACAGTCCTATGGGTATATATAGGGGTGGAGCTATATCACATATGTATGCTGCCATGGGTTGGCCTCAGCAAATGAAAATTACGGTATTTGATAAAGTTTTCCATTTTTGTTTCAACACATAATTTGTAAGTCTAAAGTTTTATGTGAAATGTTTATATCCAGTAAGGTATGGGGATTTTACTTAAATATGTAATGCTACCTGTTTTTTGAATATATCAGTTGTCGCAATTTCAAACTATTTTCTTATCATACTGTGATTTACAGATAAAAGAACTGAAAAGATATGTCAAGGAAAAAGAAACTTCTTTATCAATCAAGCAAATAAAACAGGAAGTAAGAAAGAAAACCGAACACCTTAAACAGCATGAAAAAGTCAGCAGTGCACATGGCTTATTAAGAGTTGTCTTTAAAGAAAGCAAGTTTAAAGAGGCAATTCATAAAGACTTTAATTTGAACAACATTTATGCCCCTGACTTGACTACAATTCTCCAAGCAACTGCTACTAAATTAGAGATAGAATTTCAAAATCTACAGGATAAAAGCAGAAAGAAGTTGGATGTAATGACTGAAAACCTTGAAGGGATTGTTTGCATCCCTTCTGCAAAGTGCTAATTTCAATTGAAGAAGTACTGTAGGAAAAGCTACATATCCAGTTGGATTTATAACGGCAGTCCAAGATTCAGATTGTTTATTCACCATTATATTTTGCTTGGTAATAAAACTGTTTTGTAAATGTAATTTATATTATTTCTGTTTTTACCACCATAACCACTTCAATACAGGGCACGTTCCCCCCCACCTAAATTTTTAGCTTTCAGCACTGTTACATTTTAAATGACAATTGCGCGGTCATGCAACCCTGTACCCAAACTAAATTTTTAGCATTTTGTTTCCACAAATAGAGCTTTCTTTTGGTGGTATTTGATAATCACTGGGGTTTTTATTTTTTGCTAAACATATTAAAAAAATAACTAACATTTTGAAAAAAAAATGTTTCTTTGATTCTGTTATAAAATTTTGTAAATAAGTAAGTTCTCTCCTTCACTGATGGGCATTGATAAGCTGCACTGACGGGCACTGATAGGCAGCACTGATAAGGTGGCACTAATATGCAGCACTGATAGTGGGCACTCACAGGTGGCACTGAAAGGCCACACTAATGGGTACTTATAGGTGACTGGGCACTTATAGGTGGCACTGATAGGCAGCACTGATGAGGAGGCACTGGTAGGCATTACTGATGGGCACTCATTGGCATCTCTATTGGGCACTGATTTGCACCTCTAATGGGCACTACTTGGCAAACCTGGTGGTCCTGGGTGGGCATACCTGGTGGTCCTGGTTGGGCATCCCTGGTGGGCATGGGTATGCATCCTGGGGGGGGCACTGATAGGCAGCACTGATAAGGTGGCACTAATATGCAGCACTGATAGTGGGCACTCACAGGTGGCACTGAAAGGCCACACTAATGGGTACTTATAGGTGACTGGGCACTTATAGGTGGCACTGATAGGCAGCAATGATGAGGAGGCACTGGTAGGCATTACTGATGGGCACTCATTGGCATCTCTATTGGGCACTGATTTGCACCTCTAATGGGCACTACTTGGCAAACCTGGTGGTCCTGGGTGGGCATACCTGGTGGTCCTGGTTGGGCATCCCTGGTGGGCATGGGTATGCATCCTGGGGGGGGGCTGCACTGATAATCAGCGCAGACCCCCTCTGTCAGGAAAACAGCCAATCGGCTCTCTACTCGCGTCTGTCAGTGCGAGTGGAGGAAAAGCCGATAAACGGCTGTTCCTGTTTACACTGTGATTGGACACTGCTGATCACATGGTAAAGAGCCTCTGTCAGAGGCTCTTTACCAAGATCGGTGATGCGGTGTATCAGAATCACACACCACACCATGCGATCAGGGCTTATTCCACTGGACATCATATGACGTCCAGTCAGGATAGCTTACCCACTTTGCGCACGTCATTCTGAATATGGCAGGTGGGAAGTGGTTAAGATATGGCAAATGGAATATGTTGTGTTTTGATTGGGTTTGCATTGGATCAATTTTAGGGATAGTCGATCACTGCTGGAAGTGCAGATACCTTAAACACTGGGTTCATCTGCAAATGCCTAAATGCAGCCAGTTAAAGTATAGAGTTGGAACGTGAATTCGATCTCTCACCGAGCACCTTCTTTTCGTATCTTCAACTGGAGCACGCCCTCAAAGCTCAATTTAAGGAGCAGATTCTAGAGTGGAAAGAAATGCCCTTATTCCAAAGTATACTTCAAGTAACCCCCACTAAGGGGTTAATATCTAAGACTTATGGTCAATTGAGCAATACAGTTAATAAGGGGGGGGTTACTGCAAGCTGTAAGAGCGAAATGGGAAGAAGCTATAGGAGTACTGTCCCAGGCACAGTGGGAGAGAATCTTGGAGATAGGGTCACTGCTATCAGTCTCCCCCCCACAGAAGATCTCGCACCTGATGCTGTTAAATAGAGCCTACTATACACCTAAACGGCTCTTTAAGTTTGGAAGAAGACCTAAAGATAGCTGCCCCAGATGTCGTAGGATCTTGGCCACATGTTGTGGAGATGCCCCAAGCTGTTCCATTACTGGGAGGGGGTGATTAATAGTCTGAGAGATATTTTTGGTATTTCATTGGAGAAGGAGGCTATAGTATGTAACCTGGTGTATAGACGGCTACAGGGGGAGAGGAAAAGTGCTACATTGTCAATTTTGAGATGTCTGTTTCAAGCTAGGAAAATAACATTACGGTGGCAGTCTAAGTAACCCCCCACAGTGAAAGACTGGATTGCCACAGTAAATATAGCTCTTTGTAGGGAAAGAACTGAGTACATTAAAAGGGACAATCTCCAGGAATTTGACAAAATGTGGAGACCGTGGTTGGAAAAGCTGGGCCGCCCTTAATAGGAAATATAGGTAATAAAGTAACGGTAGACAATACCAACCTGCCTAGTATACCAATGTAATGGCAGATCGAAACAGGCTCCATAGTGGGGTTAAATCAAAAGGCTTAACAATCTTGAATAGAATCCTAGCCGGAAGAAAAAAAAAAGAGAAGGGATTTTTTTTTCTTTCTTTTCCTTCTCTCCAATGTCTGTCTTTTTTTTAGGTTAGACCTGTAATCAAATTAGGAGTTCTCTGGTAGGGGTGGGGGTGGGGGAGGTGGGAGGGTGTATAACCTAGGAACCATGACCACGACAATCAGTTTAGGTTATGTAATACTGGCAATGGGAGCTGGGTTCGGGGAGCCCCTTCGGCATTTTATAGACTCCCAGGCTGGTATATGACTTCCAGGTTGGTATATATAACCTCTGTATCTCTATTCACTTACTGTATTTAAACTAGTCCAGGTTCAATTCCCTTTGGTAAAAGAAAGGGAGGGGGAGAAAAAAAGAAAAAAAAAGGAAAAAATAAATAAATAATAGGCAAAGAAAGCAAATAAGATAAAGCTATAAGAATTTACCACAATGATGTGAAAATGAGAAGGAGACGGTAAAATGAACGTTGAACTGATTTTGCCTCTTGATAATATTTGCTGAAGTGGTAAAAAAAAAAAAAAAAAAGTATAACTAAAGGCAAAATGTTTTGGATAGAGGGGAGAGGGATTAGAACACCTTTCAGTTTTTATTGCTTTCCGTGCCCACGTTAGAGAGATTCACCCTCTATTTGTTTTGTTTACCATTATTATTATTAAAAGTAAAAGAAAATCACACATTTTGGGATGTTCCCAGATAAGTAATAGAAATCTTTCAAAGGGAACACTAGTTCTGGTGACCTGGGGAGGCCCCCAAGAGATTCCCATAATTTTCAGGGATTTACTCTCACTTTGTTTTGGCTATGGGACTGGAGGAAAGGTACATCTCCCCAATGGTACAAAGATGCCAAAAATGTAACTTACAGGGGTTATAACCCTTCTTTATTCTATCCAAAGTGGAAAAAAATGAAAAAAAGTTGCTTGCCGTAATTTTCTTTTCCTGTTGCCTATCCATGGCAGCATACCTGTGATAAGCTTCGCCTTGGCTCCTCCCTCAGGACCAGTGAATATTATAAAAGAAAAGGATTAGTGCACTCCCAGCATTCTACCTAATATAGCATACTGAGGGTGGGATTGTATGCTGCTATGGATAGACACCAGGAAAAGAAAATTACAGTAAGTATGAAACTATTTTCTGTATTCCTGGTGCCTCCATGGCAGCATACCTGTGACAAATAACTATCTGAAATGGGTGGGATGATGCATAGTAAAAGATTTATTTGAAAAAGAATTTAAAATAGGCAAATGCCAGCCTGATAGCCTGTCTGCCATTTTCTACAGATGAGAAAGCTGCCGGGTCTACTCTGTAACATCTCGTCAACGCATGTTGGGATAACCATGATGCTACCCTTTAGATCGTTTTGATGGATATGTCTGCTCTGGCCGTCCAAGAAGCAGAAAACAACCGTGTGGCATTACAGCCCAAATGAAGAAGGCGTTCCAGTCCCCTATCCCTGTACACCTTCTTAACCAACTTGATTATCCATGAAACTATTGTACTAGAGCGGGGGATCTACAACCTATAGCTGCTGCAGAACCACATGTCCCATGAGGTATTGTAAAGCTCTTATATTTACAAACATGACTAGGCATGATGGATACTGCCGTTCTGGAATGGCCGGAGTGCCCCAGATGATGCTTCTTTGCTCCTGTCTTTTTTTTTGAAGTATTACAAATAGGTTAGATGAAAGTCTGAAGGGAGTTCTGGCTTAAAGATGGTGTCTTAGTACTGAAGTAATATTGTCTTCGTAAGGAAGGTCAAAATTGGATCTGAAAAGATTGGCAGCTTCCAAGGCTCAGAGATAGTAGAGGAAGAGGAGAACTTCGGGATGAATTTATGTACCATTCTAAGTTACACTCTGAGTACAAAAAATAATAATATTGTCTTCTGATCCCAGAGCCTGAAGTTCTCATACTCCCCAGCCCGATGCCAACGCCTGAATCAGATGGGGCAAAAGGCTGTTTGGATAAGGGCTCCAGAGTGATAGAGAGATCCCAAGTGAGAAAGATTTGTTTTAATGGGTGGGCTTATCTTCTTGACTGTCTTGAAGAATTTGATTATTAAAGGATCTTCGACCCATCTCTTGTTGTCACAACAGAGATTGCCACCAGCTGTACCTTTTAAGTCGCTTAATCCTAAATCAAGGTCTGCTTGCAAGAAGTCAAGGAGTTGAGAAGAGGGTACATCAGGATTGAAGTTTTGCCATTCGCAAAAGATCTGAGCTTATTCCATCCTAATGATTAGAGCCTCTGTTTTAACATTCTAATGTGAAGGTTCAATCTGTGAGGATTCTGATGGGTGTGATGCCTCGAGCCAGAAGAAAGGTAATTGGAGGAATATTTACCAGAGGCTGGACACTAAGAAATACTTCCCTAGGGAATCATGGGTCTCCCTGTAAATATGGCAGAACTGTTATCACTGTTTATTGTTGATATTGCAAGTCTCAAGAGAATTTGAGGTAGGAGGCCTAGATTAGATTGCATGCCCAAGGACTTGACAGGGCATCTATTGCTTCTGCCCATGGGTGAGGTAGATGTGAAGTAAATCTCCACAGCTTGGTATTGTTTTGTAGCAAAAGGATGCAGTTCAGGAAAGGTCCACTGGCCCACAATCCAACTGAATAACTTCGGTTGTAGGGACCATTTGTTGGGATCCAGGAATCCTTGGGATAGGTTATCAGCGTTTGTGTTTAAGTGGGCTGGAAGATAGAATACTCTTAGGGCCTTCAGATTCCCCTCTGCCCAAATGAAGATGAGTTCCACTTCCCTTAGTAAGGAACTGTTGTTGATTCCGCCTTGGTGATGTATGTATGATATTGCAGCTCTATTGTCTATACCTGAATCAGAAGGGATTTGTCCTTGATCTGAGAGAGCAGATGCTGTCGATGCCAGATAAGCCGCCTGGATTTCCAGAAAATTTGCTATCATGTCTGCCGATCTGGTTGCAATGTGCCTCCTAACCTATTGCATTGGTGTCTGTGGTAACTGTGGTCCAGAAGACATGCCTTAATGTACGTGGCTTTACAGGCATCTCCCTCTTTGTCCATTAGTGCAGACCCCTGTGCATTAAACTTGTTTGATCTATGGACTGGGATAGACGGCTTGCTCCATTGCTTCAGGAATTGTAGCTAAAAGGTGCCTGAAGTATCCATGTGTCCATGGGACCATCTGGATACAAAAGACAAAAATCCCTAAGAAGTGGAGTTAACTTGAAGCTGTTATGTAGGACCATGTCCTCATTCTCCTTACTTTCTGAATGATCGCCCACACTTTCTGAGATGGCAGGGACACTGTTCCTTTTGCGGTGTTCAATAAGGCGCCTAAACTGGAAAAAAGATGACTTGTTTGATGATTTACCATCCAACCGTTCCTTGATAGTGTAGGCCACAGCATCCACCTGTTTTCCACTAGCTGGGCTGGATCTTTTGATAAAAGGAGGATATCGTCTGGTTAGTGATGAGAACTGAGACCCGGTTTTCAAAAAGAAGCTTGGATAGTGATCCAAGCCCTCGTGAGGGCTCTGAGGGAAGTGCAGGGTCCGAAGGGGAGACTCTGGAATTGTAGATGGGCCTGGTCGTCCGAAAATCTCAGATACTTCTGTAACAGTTTTAGAATGGGTGCGTGCAAGTAAGCATCCCTAAACCCCCGCGTACATCTAATTCTGCAGTTCTGGGGAATCAAGTCTGACTTTCCTCCTGTGACGCGGGAAATGGCTTTCTGTAACCTTTCTGCAGTGATTTACCATCAAAAAAAGGGTATTAATACAAATTTTGTTTTGACACAGTGTCAGCTGCCCGTAGTTCTGACCACAATACCCATATGGTTATTACAAGTAGTGACATTGATCTTGTAAAGTAACAAATTGTATGCATCGCCGTCTCACCAGTGAAGTCTGCTGAGAGCCATAATTTGTCCAAAGCCTTGACTATATTTTCCCTAGTAACATTTTGATGAATCACTGTTTCCATGTTTTGGTCCATGCCCACAGGGCTTTGGATACAGATAAGGCAATTGCTGACTTCCAGGCATTTACCAACCATTTGGTAAGCATCTTTAAGTTGGGGTCTATTCATCTGTCTAAAGGATCCTCAATTGAGGCTGAAATAGCGATTGGCAAGATGAAATTCTTTGTTATACCAACCACTGCCGCGTCTACCTCCGGCGGACGGTCTGATATTGCAGAATCTTGTTCCGACCATGGATAAAGTTTTCCTGGGCAATTGAGAGGAAAAAACTTTTTTTTTTCCTTTCGTCTTCAACAATGTCTCTGATGTCATCCATCAGCGTAAGCCCATGTTTCCACTCTTGTCGCATGATTTTGCCACGATTTTGATGCGACTTGAAACAATGCCTGTGTATTCTTGAGGTCTATGGACCTCAAGTCGCATTAAAGTTTGACAAAAGTAGTGCAGAGACTACCCTGAAGTCACTGCGACTTGAAATTGCACAGATAAATGGTACTTATTGGAAATCATGGGGTATGATTTGTCATGCGACTTTGCAGTCCCAAGTCACATGACAAGTTGCACTAGTGGAAACCGAGCGGAAAGAAGAAAACCGGCTTCTTTAGAAATGGGAAGTACATCTTTGAGTAGGACAGCTTACCTGTTAACCTTCTGACTCTCTGTCTGCTGCATAGATTTTAAAACAGCTTTTGCAGACCAATTGGCTGGTAATGGGATGACCCCACATGATTGGCATTTAGGGATTTGAGAGTTTGTGAATGTGAAGAACTATGTCTTTTCACGGATGAACCCTCGCTGCTTGCATGGTATCCTGATCTGGTTGGGGCGTTCATAGGTTTATTTATGTTGCCTTGATGTCCGCTTGGACTTCTGGCGTACAAGGCTGAAATACATACCAGCATAAGCGTTTTTTTTTTTTTTTTTTTTTTTTTTAACTCTCACTTGGATGACGTTCCCTACCTTAAATGTTAGAGAGGGTCTTGTTCGGGTGGGGTACTGCTTATTTTAGGCAACAGACAGAAAAAGCAGCTAGAGAAAGATAAAGGAGTTAACGACTGGTATTTCAGCTAGAGCAAGGAAACTGTATTCCTGAGTAAAGAAAGAAAAATTTTTCATTTACCGTTAGCAAAAATCAGGGTCCCCTCCAGGGGCTCCCTGCATAGGCAACCTCCTCAGATGACAACAGGCTGCCATGCTGAAAGCCCCCAGTAATAAACAATGGAGATGGGAGGGACATCTTGTTGGGGATGCAACCCTCTAAAAATGATTTTGACAAACAAGGGCAAAAAAATCTAAAATTTGCCCCTATTCAATATGGCCACGACGACCTCAGGCCAGACCGCGCAGCCGGCGGCACTAGGATTTTGGGGCCCGCTTGACTCAACTTGGCCCACCGAGCCGGCTCCCAACATCGGCGCATGCGCAGAGTGGGCAGGAAGACACAGAGACTCAGAAAAGCCGGTGCGATGTGTGCGCCGCTCACTATAGTAACCAGGAATGAAGGTACAATATAACAAGGAGGGAAAGGTGGTGGGGGAGGAAGAAAGCAAAAAAGAGAGAGAGGAACGCAAGGAAAGCGAGAGAGAATGGATGACAGGAAGGAGAAATGGAAGGCAAAGGCTAAGTGAAAAATAGATATAGCTGCTTTCTCTGCGGCAGGATTGAACAAGTGCCAGTATATAAATGCAGATAGGAGCTCTTAGTTAAGAGACAACTGCTGCCACACAGAAGGGACTCCCCCCTATCTTATCAGTGCATTTATCTGCCCAAGAATAGGGACTGCACCTGGGAGAGGCTTGAACCCAGCTGGAAGCTGCCGACTGCAGAGTTAAGGGACGTTCGACCACCATTCGCTCACCATGAGGTATGAGGAAAAAAAGGAGAATGCTTGGAGTGCACTAATCCTTTTCTTTTATAATATTCGCTGGTCCTGAGGGAGGAGCCAAAGTAGAGCTTGTCACAGGTATGCTGCCGTGGAGGCACCAGGAAAAAGTTTTGCCTATAGTTCTACTTTAAGTCACCAGTGTCTCTATTCCTCATCACTAAAATAATATTTGCCAGAGGGTTTAATCTTAGTTTTACGGTGTATGTAAACTTAAAATCTGTGTTTCAGTATGGTTGGCATCATACTTTACTGTATCAAATAATTTTTAGTAAATCTTTGCAAAGTTGTTTGTTTTTTAGCCTGGAGATCCTCTTGGTAACAGCACTCCTATTTCAGACTGACAGTGCTATGCTGTTCCTTTGTAATGCTCAGCAGCTTACTAAAAAGAGTCTCTCTGAATTTCTGAAGGGAGATGTGGCCGATAGACTTGTCTCTCCTCTATGAGCGGTTGGAACGCCTGCATGTTTATACCCGACTACCGTCCAATCTGATCCACTAGACAGAAGGGAAACTAATCCCCATCCGTCTGTTTTTATTGGATTGGATGTAGGTGGGTGTAAACGGATACATGTCCGTTTTACACCAGCCACTCCATAGAGGAGAATGGAGGTTCCGCCTGCAAAACGGACAGGCGGACCTCATCGGAACGTTTGTGTGAAAGGGGCCTTAGGAAGAATCAACCATTGCTTTCATAAAATCCTTTGTCAGTAAAAGATGAGATAACCTCTGCCTTTCAGTCCTTTAGATCCCCGATTGAGAAAATGCAGACCCTCTCAGTATCCTAGGTGCAGTCTCCATTGTTGCCTATGGCTGCCACTGGCACCTCTTTGCAGAGTGGGTTGGTTAGTGAGGAACCACAGGAGGGGGCAAGATCTCAATCTCCCTGTCGGAGAATCGGAGGGGTTTCTAGGGAGGAAAGCTAATCTGTCAGGGGCTGCAGATACAAGTTGCCTTTGGACGATGTTGAGGATCTATTAAAGGCTATCTATGATACTCTATAAATAGGGGAGAAAAAGGTGCAACTATCAAAGCTTGATCTCATGTATCAGGGGGCAAAAGAGGAAATCCAAGGTTTTTCCTGTACATAACTTCCTTCTGGATGCTATTAAACTGAAATAGGAGAACCCTGAGAGGAAACCTCTCTTTTCTAGTAGCCTAAAAAGGTGGTTTCTCTTCGATGAGGAAACTGCACAGCCACGGAACAAGTGGTCAACATTGGATGCTCCACTGTCTAACATTTCCAAAAATACGGACCTCGCCTTTGATGACATGGTTTCACTTAAAGACCCCATGGGCAAGAGAGGGGACATTTTGTTACACAGGGCTTGGGATTTTTCAGTTTTAAGTCTCAAACCTGCCCTGGCTTTTACATGTGTAGCCAGAAGCTTAGAGTTTTGGTTTACACAATTGCAGTCACACCTGACTGTGGGGAACCCCAGGGATCAGATACTAAAATTTTTTTCCACTCCTGTTTTGGACGGTGGGGATTTTTAGAGGATGCTTCAGTGTAGTCTGTTGACTGCAAGAAAACTATAAAAAATGAAATAAATCAGCGCGAAATGGTAAAAGAATACGTACTAAAGCTGCTGAACACTAGGGTCAAAAAACAAATCCCTTAAAACAGTAAAATATCAGATAGTGCAGCGCTAAAATCCAAATCCAACATGTACAAACATAAATTCAGTCCATAAAGGAGATAAAATGTCTTCAAGTGCGAACGAACACCCGTAGGAAGAGAAGTGGTTCAGGCAGCCCTCCACCAAAGGATAAGATGGCCTCTCACCTGAGGGAATGGACCCTTTAATTACAGAGGGTCAAAAATCGCCTTATAATTGTGATCACACAAGATGCAGCATCTGTCAGGGTACAGGTGACACACACTCCAGTAAGACCATAGGGCTCCGGAATCAAACACTCCAATGGGGCCGGGACATGAAACAGAATGGCAAAGAAATAGTGCTCTCTGTTTGCAAACTATTTATTGTAAAAAGTTAAAAATGTACACTCACATAGGAAGCACTCAATATGTGCATGTCAGCAGTCAAATAAGGGGAAACCTCCGTGTAGCTGTGTGGACGAGCGGTGGCCGCGGGTGACGTCACGGCGTATCCTCGTTCTGGACGCGTTGCGTCCCAGTGGGCGGGGACTTCATCAGCAGATGAGGACAGGTCGTGGGCACCCGCGCTATATACAAGGTAAGTAACCATGACAACGGAAAGACATGGTAAAATCAACCGATCGCTAAACCCGGAAGTCATTTCGGGCGTGACCCCTCTTAATGATTTGCAGAAAACGGAATTCAATAATCCCACACATATTACTGCTAAAAAAGGCAGGGGGGGTTTGTGAAAATGCAGTAGGATGCATCAATCTAAAAGGAGAAGTGCACAGAACTGAAATATGTGGAATCAAAAATGCTAATAGTCATTTTCGAGCACATAATAAAATATATGGCATATATGACAGTCAACCGCGGCTACCTTCATCCACACTGGTCCACACTATTGCAATATGCCTAAAAGTGATACATACAATCAAATATATACAATGTTCAATCTAATACGTTCTGATGGTAAAAACACTCAACGATCCGATATAAAGCAGTTGGTGTCAAAATCCACGTTTAACCCTTCAGGGCAGAGAACCCTGGTTTCAAAGATCCAATATGATTCTCTTTTACTCAATTGTCTTAGAAAATTGCCACCCCTCCAATGCCTAGTAACCCTTTCTATGCCCCAAAATTTTAGGCTTTTTGGGTTCTGATGGTGATGTAGTTTGAAATGACGAGATACATTGTGGGTTTTGAGGCCTTTTTTAATATTATTAATATGCTCAGCAAGCCTCACGTGTAGGGGTCTCGATGTTCTCCCGATATACTGGAGCCCGCACACGCACTCCAGCATATACACGACCCCTACCGTGTCACAAGTTATCAGCTGTTTTATCTCGTATTCCTTTTTTTTTTTTTTCTAAAAGAGAAAATTTGCGCTAGGTATAAAGTGAGGGATGTGAGTCAATAAAACTTAATTTTTGTGTTCAAAATTATTAATAATAGTGAACCTGTGCGGAAATATCCTGCGGCTATGCGCTATAACCCTGATAGGGGGCACCACTAAGAATATATATAAAGAGCGCAGCGCTGGATTTAAATATACAGTGAAAAATAAAACAGCAAAATTATTTGTTCAAATAAAAACTGTGCATAATAATCTTCAAATAATGTCCATAGAAAATGCAAAAATATAAGTGATTAAATGTTCGTGAAGCACAAAGAACCAATCTGGATGTCTAACTTCCACCGCTGTGAGGCCCGTCACCAGAAGAATTAAAGGCTTACCAGACCGCCTTTTTTTAAAAGGCATGAATCAATCTCCACCATGGATACTGTCCCTCTCCTGGCTGGATCCTGCCGTGAGGCACCGGATGGTTGATCCCAAATCTGTCAGCCGTGAAGGAGCGCCAATCTCAGTAGCAATCAAGTTCAACTTGCACAAAGTTCCTCAGACTGAGCACGCCGGCGTGCTCAGTCTGAGGAACTTTGTGCAAGTTGAACTTGATTGCTACTGAGATTGGCGCTCCTTCACGGCTGACAGATTTGGGATCAACCATCCGGTGCCTCACGGCAGGATCCAGCCAGGAGAGGGACAGTATCCATGGTGGAGATTGATTCATGCCTTTTAAAAAAAGGCGGTCTGGTAAGCCTTTAATTCTTCTGGTGACGGGCCTCACAGCGGTGGAAGTTAGACATCCAGATTGGTTCTTTGTGCTTCACGAACATTTAATCACTTATATTTTTGCATTTTCTATGGACATTATTTGAAGATTATTATGCACAGTTTTTATTTGAACAAATAATTTTGCTGTTTTATTTTTCACTGTATATTTAAATCCAGCGCTGCGCTCTTTATATATAATCTCGTATTCCTTATTTGTGGCAGATGCCAGAAACTTCTTTCTTTTCTTTATGTTTCCCTTAGCATGTTTGCAAGGGACGCATTTGCCACACGCATAGAAACCTCCCAAGAAAGAAAAAAGCCTGTCAGAGCGAGGAACGGGAGGGTTGAGTACACTGGGAGCCAAACGGTCCCTCAATGATGGGGCTTTCTTATATATAAATTGGGGGCGGTCCGGTAAAACGGGGCCTAAGATTTTATCCTGTTTTAAGATAGGTCAGTTTTTTAAAACTACTTTTTCAAAGGTGCGGTATTGCACATTGTAATCAAGCACCATCTTAAAATTATGGTTAATTCCCCCAGCCTCCCTTACGGTGTTAGAAACTAAAACATCCCTATCCATAGTTTTTACTCTCATAACCTCCTTCTCTAACAATGAACGGTCATACCCTTTCTGTTCAAACCTAGAAGTTAGAATATGTGACTGCGAGATAAAATCATCGTCACGAGTACAGTTCCTGCGCAACCTGATATACTGCCCCCTGGGGATGTTACACAACCAAGATTGATGATGACAACTCCCCAGGGGGATGTATGAATTGCGGTCAGCGGGCTTGAAATAATTGGTCATCACAAAGTGATCATGTGCAACACTAATAGTCAAATCAAGAAATACCACCTTTTCAGGGTCAATGGTCCAGGTGAGGACAATATTTTTTTGGTTGTTGTTAAGAGTCTCAATAACATATTCAGTTTGTCTCTATCACCCTTCCAAACAAGGA
The DNA here is from genome assembly GCA_037952925.1 of Lithobates clamitans. Taxonomy (NCBI): domain Eukaryota; kingdom Metazoa; phylum Chordata; class Amphibia; order Anura; family Ranidae; genus Lithobates; species Lithobates clamitans. The sequence goes on from JBBGZY010000831.1 coordinate 463,784, forward strand.
TAAGATCATCGATAAATCGACGGTAACAAATAAGCTCTGGGGGTTTATTATGAAAAACAGCCTCTTCCTCCCAGTGGGCCATAAATATATTAGCCAAACTGGGAGCAAAGCGAGCACCCATTGCTACTCCCCTAGTTTGCAAATAGTACTCTTTGTCATACCAAAAGTAATTCTTGGTAGACAGAAATTTAAACAACCCAAAAGAAATTCCTGATGCCTCCCTGATAAAGGTGAGGAGGACAATGCCCATTCTACAGAAGACATGGCATCCTGGTGACCAATGATAGTGTAAAGAGAACTGACATCCGCTGTTACCAAAAAGATGGGTGATGCACACTCCAAACCTTCCAAGATCTGAATAATGTGCTTGGTGTCTTTTAAAAAGGCAGGAGTTTTGGTAACAAGCGGTTGTAAGAAAAAGTCTATGTATTGCCCTAACCTTGCTGATACTGAGTCGATCCCATTAACAATGGGTCGACCAGGGGGATTAACTGTGTCTTTATGGATTTTGGGCAAAAAGTAAATAATAGGCGTTCTGCAAAACAAAGGATCTAAATACATTGCTTCCTTCCTATTGAGGATTTTTTGGTCCTTACCATCCTCTATGATTGCATGTAGCTCATCCTTATACAAAAGCATAGGGTCTTTGCTCAGAACCCTATATGAGCGTAAAGACATTGTTATTTGCCCCGCTGATAAGGGGGGTGGTTTGGTCATTTTAAGTAAAGAATATTACCAATCGGAAATGGGGCGTTTGCTTTCCGATCATGACACAGGATAAAATCTTAGGCCCCGTTTTACCGGACCGCCCCCAATTTATATATAAGAAAGCCCCATCATTGAGGGACCGTTTGGCTCCCAGTGTACTCAACCCTCCTGTTCCTCGCTCTGACAGGCTTTTTTCTTTCTTGGGAGGTTTCTATGCGTGTGGCAAATGCGTCCCTTGCAAACATGCTAAGGGAAACATAAAGAAAAGAAAGAAGTTTCTGGCATCTGCCACAAATAAGGAATACGAGATAAAACAGCTGATAACTTGTGACACGGTAGGGGTCGTGTATATGCTGGAGTGCGGGTGCGGGCTCCAGTATATCGGGAGAACATCGAGACCCCTACACGTGAGGCTTGCTGAGCATATTAATAATATTAAAAAAGGCCTCAAAACCCACAATGTATCTCGTCATTTCAAACTACATCACCATCAGAACCCAAAAAGCCTAAAATTTTGGGGCATAGAAAGGGTTACTAGGCATTGGAGGGGTGGCAATTTTCTAAGACAATTGAGTAAAAGAGAATCATATTGGATCTTTGAAACCAGGGTTCTCTGCCCTGAAGGGTTAAACGTGGATTTTGACACCAACTGCTTTATATCGGATCGTTGAGTGTTTTTACCATCAGAACGTATTAGATTGAACATTGTATATATTTGATTGTATGTATCACTTTTAGGCATATTGCAATAGTGTGGACCAGTGTGGATGAAGGTAGCCGCGGTTGACTGTCATATATGCCATATATTTTATTATGTGCTCGAAAATGACTATTAGCATTTTTGATTCCACATATTTCAGTTCTGTGCACTTCTCCTTTTAGATTTATGCATCTTACTGCATTTTCACAAACCATGTCTTTCCGTTGTCATGGTTACTTACCTTGTATATAGCGCAGGTGCCCACGACGTGTCCTCATCTGCTGATGAAGTCCCCGCCCACTGGGACGCAACGCGTCCAGAACGAGGATACGCCGTGACGTCACCCGCGGCCGCCGCTCGTCCACACAGCTACACTGAGGTTTCCCCTTATTTGACTGCTGACATGCACATATTGAGTGCTTCCTATGTGAGTGTACATTTTTAACTTTTTACAATAAATAGTTTGCAAACAGAGAGCACTATTTCTTTGCCATTCTGTTTCATGTCCCGGCCCCATTGGAGTGTTTGATTCCGGAGCCCTATGGTCTTACTGGAGTGTGTGTCACCTGTACCCTGACGGATGCTGCATCTTGTGTGATCACAATTATAAGGCGATTTTTGACCCTCTGTAATTAAAGGGTCCATTCCCCCAGGTGAGAGGCCATCTTATCCTTTGGTGGAGGGCTGCCTGAACCACTTCTCTTCCTACGGGTGTTCGTTCGCACATTTTATCTCCTTTATGGACTGAATTTATGTTTGTACATGTTGGATTTGGATTTTAGCGGTGCACTATCTGATATTTTACTGTTGACTGCAAGAACCTCAGCCGCGGTCAATTCTGCAAGAAGAGCCTTATGGCTCAAATCGTGGTTGGACAAATCCTAATCTAAACCGCCTTTGTGACCTCCCTTTTTTTTGGGAGTTTTCGGTCCAGGTTTATAGTAGGCGCTTGAAAGCAATGCAGGTAAGAAAAACTGTTTCCGAAGAACAAAAAAAACCCTTGATTTCAAGAAACTTTTCCTGGCCAAAGGCAGCAGCAGGGTCCTCAGGACAAAGGGGCCAAGTCCAAGAAGCATCAGTTGGGCTACAAAGGCAAGGGTAAAGGGGGGGAGGATCTTGTTTAACTCTCCACAACAACCCAAGTGACAATGACCCCTGTACCCCAGTGGGTTGAATATTGGGGGCTTTCCTCCCACAATAGGCCTCAGTCATCTCTAATCTGTTCATTTTGGATTTGATTGGGAGTTAACTTCCTGACCTCCATCGAGGCACTTACTATCCTACCTTAGGATTGGGAAAGGCAAATGCCTTATGTCTCCTGATAGGACCTGCTGATCCATTAATTCTCCTAACACCAGTTCCCCTAGCAGAACAGGGTTGGGGATTTTACTCGCCACGTATTCATGATAAAGAAAACCTCCAGCAAGTTCTGACTAATATTGAACCTTTGCCTAAGGTACAAACACATCTGCATGGAGTCAATATTTTCGGTCAGAAACCTGCTGAGTCCTGAGTGCTTTATGGCTATGCTGGATTTATAGGATGCATACTTGCATATTTCCATTCATCTGACCTACTAGAAATTCCTGAGGTTAGCAGTGAAGGTAGAGATTCTGCATTTACAGTGCCAAGCACTGCCCTTTGGGTTCTCTTTGGCTCTGTGGATCTTCACAAGGGTCCTAGCAAAAGAGTTGGCTCCCCTAAGGTTGTAGTCTGTCACAGTCATTACTTATTTGGATGACCTCCTTCTGGTTGCTGATTCTCCTCAGAAGCTCTGTGCGGACTTTCGGATCATGCAGGTAATCCTTCAAGGCCTAGTTGATCAACAGGTAAAAATCTTACTTGGTTAAGGGCTCAGAGAGTGATTTTGAAGATGGATCATATGGTGGCAAGGTTGCAGTGCAACCAGGCAGTGTCAGCCAGAGATTATACAATAAATAATATATCAGCGCATCTATGCAAAAAACCAGAAAGCAGCTGAACACCAGGGTCAAACAATCAAATCCCTCAAGACAAATAGATAAAATAGGTGCAGCGCTAAAAATAAAAGGAAAAGAGAAAAACGTCCAGGGATAAAAAAAAAAGGTATCAATATAACAGAAGTCCTTCAAAATATACAGAGCATAAATAATGTCCAGACTTCCTGTAGAATTCCACCAAGCATACGTGATTTCACAGCAATATTATGTGACTGATAGAAGTGCCCTTCACCATATACTGAATGGCCTCTCACCTGATGACCAGGACCCTTGAATAAAGAGTCATAAAGCCATTCCCATAGGGATCATAAAGTGAGCAGGTTCAGTCCAGTGACAGGAGACTCCTCCAGGTAACCACGTAGCAGAGGGTCAGCATAATACATATAAATAAAAAGGGACAGACACAGTGCTCTCCGTATGCCAAACTTTAAGGAAAAATAAAGAAAAACACTTACATATCAGGCACTTCACAAGTGCCAGGACGGTAACAGTGCATAAAAACACACAGCGGAGTGTGTGCAAACGATGGAGCATGCGCAGTGGCCGCGGATGACGTCACAACGTCACGTTCTGGACGCGTTGCGTCCCAGTGGGAGGGGACTTCCTCAGCAGATGCCGTGACTATGTGGGCACCCACACTATATAGAGGTGAGTTCTTATGACAACAACAAACAACAAGAAATGACGTACATCTGATGAGAGACGATTCCGGAAGTGTCTCCTCACATATCATTCGGAGTACACGGAACCCAGTCAGAATGTAATAATATTAAAAAGCACATATCTGCACATACTCTGATAAAATGTGATATTAAATGTATGTATATGATCTTATAATTAAAAACATTAAGACACACAATAAAAAGTGTAATCTTAACAGAACTAACAAGAACACAAAAATCACCTTGAAAATAACTTTCAAAGTTATCAATATCCGTCATCCACGACCACCGACTGCTCCAATTGATCAATATCCAAAAGATATGTAAAAATCAGATAAAAAGATAATTCAATAAAAATTCAATAAAAATATTCTTACCGATCAGAGATAAAACACTTAGTGTCGAACTGTACATTTAACCCATCGGGGCACATTACTCTTGTTTCATAAATCCAATGAGATTTTCTCTTACTTAATTGTCTGAAATTTCCCCCTCTCCAGTGCTTTGTAACCCTTTCAATGCCCCAGAATTTCAAACCCTTATGCCGCGTACACACGAGCGGACTTTACGGCGGAGTTTGCCCGGCGGACTGGATTTCGTCGGACAATTCGATGTGTGTGGGCTCCAGCGGACTTTGTTTTCTCAAAAGTTGGACGGAATTAGATTTGAAACTTGTTTAAAATTTATCCGACGGACTCTTCTTTCTAGCGGACAAACCGATCGTCTGTGTGCTAGTCCGACGAACTCAAACTGACGCATGCTCTGAAGCAATTACAAGACGGAAGCGCTCGGTCTGGTAAAACTAGCCTTCGTCTTGAAGCTAGCACATTCCTCTTCTGTCGTCTTTTAATACAGCCTTTTTTTAGGATTGATAATGCGAGAGGAATGAAGTTGTTTTTCTGCTTTATATTCACACAGAGTTCTCACAAACTTCTTTCTTCGTGATTTATCCTCCTGCCATGACTAATATAATATTTTGTAACAGCCAGATCTCCATAAATTTTTAATTTTAAAATATAATTTATTTATTTATTTTTTTTTTATTTCAACACTTTAGCTATTTTACAATGTGTGTTAAATGCTAACCACATTTTTGGTGTGTATTTTCAAGTTACCACAATTCACATTCATATTTTGTGTTGTTTGAAAGAACCTTAATGAGGTTGTTGTCCCTTGTTCATTAGACATAGGGGGGTGTATTTAACAAATGCAAAATCATTTTTCACTCCAATTGCTCATTATACATATAATTCCACATAAAGAGCATTTTGAAGTGTGTTCGCTGTGGATCCGAGGGGCACATGCAAGGAAGCCCAAACCAAAACAATTAATTTTTTTTTTACATGTTTTTCCAAAAAAATCAGCAGAGCTTCCCCCGAGCTTGTTTTTGACAAAAGGCTTTAAATCATTGAAGAATATCAAGTGAAACGTTCACTTGAGAAATTGCACACCAAGTGCACTTGTTGGAAGTGCAGTCGCATAAAAACTGAGGGCAAGAGCTTAAATTCGGGGAAGCTCTGCTGATTGATTCCTAAAATCATGTAAAATCAAAATACATTCTTTTTATTTGACAAAAACACACATAGGGGTTGCTTTCCTAAAGGTAAAAAGGCTGTGCATTTTAGAAATTGCATTTGCCCTCTGCAAGAGCAGTTGCTCCCAAGCTTTATTAAATGTGAAGCAGCTCTGCTGACTTCTATCATCCAATCATGTGCAAGCAAAAAGGTTTTTTTTTTGGTTTTACTTGCACAGGATTGGGTACTCTTTGCAAAGTCAAGCTTTTAACTAATTTCTGATGCTCTGGAGCAATTGCACTTGCAGAGGGCAACTGCCCTCTGCAAAGTGCACAGACTATTTTCTTTTGTAAAATCAACCCCATAGTCTTTTCGACCTGTACCTGCCTACTCCCAAACAAAATGGCGTCTTTTAATCCAAACACATAGGCAAGAATGTAAGGTAAACACAAAATTTTTTTTCTAATAAACACAAAAATTAGGAATACAACACTGGACACACTTTGAGAATCTGGGAAGCCTTTCGTCCCCCAGGACACACATCAAGTTTCAGGACAAGAAAATAGGTATCTTGCGACTATAGGGAGCACAGGGAGCACAGTCCGAACAGACAGAAACCAGGCAATCACTTTCGACTCTTCCGTGTAGCCTTCCCTCCACGCTTCTCTGCAGCCTTCCCTCCACGCTTCTCTGCAGCCTTCCTCGGAGGTTGTGCCTCTGGTGGTGTACTTGGGGCAGGAGGAGGAGGAGGAGGAGGAGTGGCTTCATCTGCTATATATGTGTTAGCAGTAAGCTCCCCTCTCAAGCCCTTCTGGTAAGCCTGGAAAAATAGACCCTCACAGAGGAGGCGTTGGCCCTTTTCCAACTCCTGTAATCTGCCGGCTAGATAGGTGCCATACGCCTCCTCTACATTGGGAGGTTTACTCAGGATCCGGCTTGCTTCCCGTATGAGCTCTAGGGATTCCTGCTCTGTTGCAGTCATCCTCCTGGGCCTTTGGTGGAGAATGCGGAGGGGAGGCACCTGGCACTCCGTGCGGCTTCTACTTGGCCCAGCCACAGCCTCCTCCTCTCTCCCACTGGGCAAGGCCTCCTCCTCTCTCCCACTGGGCAAGGCCTCCTCCTGGCTGAGGTCATCCTGTGTAAAAAAAGGGACATAGTTGTAATTTTCTGTTATGCAATCACACACAATTTTCAGCTCCTTAACTTTCAAAGATAATTACACAAAATAGTAAAGGCTATCTATTTGACCACACCATTATTTCAGATGATCAACAAGATCTGAAGTTACGTATATATTTGGCCACTACTGTCTAGTGATATGTCTACATATTACTCTTTGTGCAGAAGTGATTTTTGATGAAGCACTTTCAAAATGAACACCTTAACATCATTAATAACATTTACACAATCCCAAAATGTTCCAAAAAAGTATACCTGGCTGAAGCTGGGCGCATCCACTTCATCTATGGTGAAAAGGCCCAGTTCATCCTGGGACTCCTCAGCTGGGGTGGAGGTGGATGGAAGGCTGGAGGGAAGGCTGGAGGGAAGGGTGGAGGGAAGGCTGGAGGGAAGGGTGGAAAGGGATTGCCTGGCTTCGGTCTGCTCATCCAGGAATCGCAGTTTGTGGTAATACCACAACTTGGGTACATAAACTTGGTCAGCTGCTGCCCCGGATCTCAGCGACTCCTGGATTTTTCTGTGTTCCCGCTTATACATATTACGCAAGATACCTATTTTCCTGTCCACAAACTTGAGGTCTGCCTGGGGGAGTCGAGTCTTCACAAACTCTAAAAGTGTGCCCAGTGTTGCCTTCCTAACATCACGATTATAATATTGGTGGTGTTTGACCTCCCAGAGGTTTTTCTTCTGCTCATAGAGATCAATGAAATGTGTCAAAAACTCTTCCTCTTTAAAGGGATTCATTATTTCTGCAAGACAAGACACAAGATCAAAACTTAAAATGTCAGTCCCAAATCTCAGGATTAGTTTGTGTTGTAATCTAGGGGACACACACGGGGAAACACACAAACACATACACACACACACACACACACACACACACACTCTTTAATCTTACCTTCGTTTGTTCCGCTCGCTACTTCCGCACGGACATACATAGGCCATCGTACTAGCTTTATATACACTGCGCATGTGTCATGCTCCGCCTGCGTCGCCCGCCCCTGACGTTCGTAAGTACGATTTGGCCCCGCCCCTTCACTCTTCGTTGCGCAGTGGGAGTAGATAGCAAAAGATGGCGGAGCGATTAAGTGAGAGTAGCGCGGAGGAAAGCCCGGAGCCCCAAACATCCACATCCCGGAGGAGATATAAGGCCACCAACATGGCTTTTGGAGAGATGGTGGAGATGGTGTCCATATTAAGAAGGGACGACTACGATGGCAAAAAAGGACCGTACACACGACCCAATCTGAGAAAGGACAAAATAATGTCCTCAGTGGTCACCGCTCTGGAAGAGAAATTTGGGACAAAACGTTCCAAAGAACAATTGCGGAAGCGGTGGTCTGACATAAAAAGTCGTGAGCCCGAGCAATATTTCCGAATAAAGAAGCTGCTGAAAAAAAGTAAGTACTTGTGTTTTACTATTGAGATACAGAACTTGCATGCTGATCCTTATTTTTGGCGGTTTTTCTGCATCGTTCGTAAATACCGTTCTTTGGAATAGATCGTATACTTTATAAAGTGACGTTATTTTTTCGCCAAATACGATGGGACAGGGTTGGATATACATTTATGGCTTGATAATTTTGCTAATTCCCACAATGAGTTGATGTGGTGTAGATGTGTTTGAAAATATAATGCTTCATCCAAAATGATTCAGTGTAATGTAGGGACAGGACACAGCAGCTGTTTCCACATCTGGACTCACGAGCACTATAGTTGTTGGGAATGATTTAGCAGTCCCACTATTGTTCTTCGATTTTATTTTTGTCTAAATTTTTAGACTTTTCTTCCGTACGTTTTTTGGCTCTGCGTAACTTCTGCATACTTTCAGCTATTAAAACCATTCAACTATTAAAATGTTCGTCTCTTTTAGCTGATGTGTGGTCATTTTAAAATTTGTTAATAACATTTATACTTTATTAAATAATAATTTTTTATTAACTTTTTTCAACATTGAATTCAATGGGAGCATGCTTGAAATCCTCAAATTCTTCTTCCGTTCCCAAAAGTTTCCGGTCCTTCATACTTTCACCTAGAGACACCAAACAAACTTTACAATGTTCACGAAATATTCATCTATCTGGCTATATCCTTTCTGTTTGATTTTTTTTTTAATTTTTGAGAAAAACCTTTTTGTTTAGAGGTCATTTCCTGACATTTTAGACATTAATCAGAGTGTACTGTGTTTGTTTTGTTGCCATGGTTACCCAAGCTTCTGTTATACACAGGGGGGAGGTGGCTGGAGCATCTCAGCTCTGATTACAGAGCCCGGGGGAGGGGACAGACACACCATGTACTGATTTATAATATAGGAATATGATGGTGCAGTTTTGAGGGCGGTCATTTTAGCCATGTAGCTATTCTGCTTTCCCACGCATTTTGCAAAAGAAATGCATTTTCTAGTGTACTATGTGACCATAACGAAATTTTTGAGGGGTAATACACATAGGAGATCATTGAGGTGTCAGCATCTGTGAAAATTTACAAAAAAAATTAAACAACGTTCTACTTTATTTATTAAAACATAAAAGATCAGTGTTTTTTAACTATATACCTTTTTTAATAATCTCATAGGGGAGAAAAGACTCAGACAACAGTCCAAGGATCTCAGGACCCCCCCAAGTCACCAGCCTGAGGCCGAACCTACCCCAAGCCCCAGCCCAAGACCACGCCCACCCGACGACCTTGAGGAAGGAGAGGTGGAGGAAGTGTGCGAGGTTTCAAGCCCACCAAGTGAGTGACTGACACCCCAGCTTCAGTTTTACTGTATTTTGGCGTGCATATTGTAAACCTTGTTTTTATTCACTCATTTTAGGTGAGTTTCTGGTTGTGGAAGGCCAAGCGGCAGAGCACTTCACCACAGACAGTGCGCAAAGATTAATTGGCCAGATTATGCTGTGGAATGGCCACATAGATCAAATGCGTGAACAAATTCACAGCATGAAACTTCGCCTGGACTCCATGCAACAGGAAATGAAGAACATGATTGATGTTTTGGGCCGAATATAATCACGTTTGGCCTAAAAACATCAATCATGTTCTTCATTTCCTTGTGAAGTTATTTTGTTAACACAAATTTTTTGAAGTTTTTGGGGGTATACCCAAATTTAAAGTGTGTGATGCACACGGTGTGTCATCATGTGCTATCTTCGATCATGGGTTAGCAATGTACTTGTTTTGTGTTTGCAAACCCTTCATCCTGAAAATTCTTTGTTGGTGAGAGGAACCAAAAATGGGTTTGCACACACAAAACACGTACATTGCTCTCCCATGATAGGAGATAGCACATGTTGACTTGACCCTTTCTTAAAGGTCAATTTTGAGCATCTGAGAAATGAACAATTTCCAAGGGTGACCTTACATGCACCGTTCTTGAAATATTGTTGAACTTTGTAAGTTCATTTATATTCTAATTTTTGTTTCTAAAAACACTGTTGTGTATGTAAATCTTGTTAGATAAAGGTCTATATTTTAGATAAAAAATGGCTTTAATAATTTAATAAAATAGTATTTTTTTACACAACGTAAAATATTTTTGAAATAAAATTATAAAAAAAAAAAAAAAACATATGGTAAAAAATGCACCTTTCAATGTGCACCAAGTAAAATTTTTTACCCTATACAATGTGTGTGGCTGTTTCTTGAAGTAAAAATTTAGGGGTAGTTTTTGTGGGCCTGATTAACTAAAGCGAAACGCACTTGACACTACTACAAGTGCACTAGGAGACAGACATAACTTAAAGGTAAACAACAAGAAAAACAAGATATTTAGATAAAACAATTTTCGTTTTGATTTAGGATCTAAACTTACAGCTGTTGCTGAATAGCAATGGCCCCCCGACCATTAAAATAATTGACATAACGGTCACGCACTTGACGTGCGGTTCGGGGGGCCAAGCCAATACGCCCAATTTCTAGGCCTGTTAAAGTGCTAGTAGACTCTTCCAGTCTGGGCTCAGGCCCAACAGAGGATAGATATGTGGCTGAATGTCTCCTTAAAAAGTTATGCAAGATGCAGCAAGCAAGGATGACATGGTTGATTTTATAGTCCGCCAAATTAATAGCCGTAAGGAAGATACGGAACCGGCTGGCCAGAATACCAAAGGCATTCTCCACAACCCTTCTTGCTCTGGCCAGCCGATAATTAAATACCCTCCTCTCAGGGGTGAGTGTCCTTTGGGGGAACGGCCTCATCAAGTTCTCACAGAGAGCAAATGCTTCATCAGCAATAAAAACTGAGGGTAGTCCATCCACATTATCGTCATCAGGTGGCAATTCCAGGCCACCGGTCTGGAGACGATGGCACAGCTCGGTCTGTGCAAAGACTCCTCCATCAGACATCCGGCCGTTCTTCCCCACATCCACAAACATAAACTCCAAATGTGCCGAGACCACCGCCATCAAAACTACACTATGGAACCCCTTGTAGTTAAAGAAATAAGACCCCGAATGCGGTGGTGGCACAATCCGGACATGTTTCCCGTCAATCGCCCCGACACAGTTGGGAAAGTCCCAACGGTCAGCGAACTGGGAGGCCACAGTCTGCCATTCCTGTGGACTTGTAGGAAACTGTGGAGTGCAAAAAAAAAAGATAAGGACTTTAATAACAAAAATTTAAGTTCAGATTACACCAAAACATTAGTAAACAACAGCAGTCAAATATTATGAATATGTGTGTTTGTAATTGAAATGTTGAAAAACATAAGGCACACTTATTAAGATTAATCACCCCCTATGATGGCCCATTGATACATTTGAATGTGGGGGAGGGGTTCTAATTAGGTTAACAAACACACCTGACTGGATGAAACATTAGTGGGGTGGGGGAGGGGTTCTAATTAGGTTAACAAACACACCTGACTGGATGAAACATTAGTGGGGTGGGGGAGGGGTTCTAATTAGGTTAACAAACACACCTGACTGGCTGAAACATTAGTGGGGTGGGGGAGGGGTTCTAATTAGGTTAACAAACACACCTGACTGGATGAAACATTAGTGGGGTGGGGGAGGGGTTCTAATTAGGTTAACAAACACACCTGACTGGCTGAAACATTAGTGGGGTGGGGGAGGGGTTCTAATTAGGTTAACAAACACACCTGACTGGATGAAACATTAGTGGGGTGGGGGAGGGGTTCTAATTAGGTTAACAAACACACCTGACTGGCTGAAACATTAGTGGGGTGGGGGAGGGGTTCTAATTAGGTTAACAAACACACCTGACTGGATGAAACATTAGTGGGGTGGGGGAGGGACAAACAAGACAATGGAGCAGACAATATATACATTGTTCAATGGACTATAGTCTAGAGATAAAAATGCACCCAGCATTGCATGGTGGGGAGGTTAATGAAATAAATTAGGCATGTATAGGGCAATAAAATATTAAAATAGGCATTCACAAAGAGAAAGGGGACATTCACAGCAGATTGAAAGCATGGCAATTAGGTAAAGAGGACAGTTCTACAATACATCCAAAAACATTTAATACATATCATGTAATGTTAAAGGATAAAACTTACCTTCATATATTCCTTCTGCAGGACCTGAATAATAGCAGAACAGGTCTCTGGGATTATGATCCCCAGAGCCTGGGGTGAGATGCCTGTCGAGAACTTTAAGTCCTGAAGACTTCTCCCTGTCGCCAAATAACGTAACGTGGCAACTAGCCTCTGCTCCGCACTGATGGCTTGCCTCATGCAGGTATCCTGCCTGCTGATATAGGGGGTCAGCATAGCCAGCAGACGCTCAAAGATGGGGTCCGTCATCCTGAGAAAATTCCTGAAATCATCAGGATTGTTCTCACGGAGCTCACGGAGCTCACGGAGCAAAGGCATGTGACAGAACTGGTCACGCTGGCGCAACCAATTCTTGGTCCATGAACTCCTCCTCGCCCTGTTCATGGACTGGACTCGGGTCAAAGTATTAACCCCAACACCAAGTCCCCACAAAGCACGAACTCGAGAACGAGAACGTCCACTCGACATGGCTTCAAAACGGTCGGCTGCTCAAACAAACAAACTTATAACAAACGCACTGAAGAACAGCAAGGCCTATGAAGAACGACCTGAAAATCAGGAACGAGCGGAGCAGAACGGCCTGCAAGGCAGGTTACGAACTGACCAACACGCACTGAAAAGCAGATACAAACCTCACAAGCACAAACTGAACCGCAGAAAACGAACGAAATAAGCTGAAGTGTGAAAAGCGCGAATCGTCTCTAACCAAACTTCTACTAACACGAGATTAGCAGAAGGAGCCCAAAGGGTGCCGGAGTGGGGCTTGGACTTCCTTTTTCTAGTCCCGTCGTACGTGCTATACGTCACCGCGTTCAAAACCAGCGGACTTTTGCAGTGACCGTGTGTGGCCAAGTCCGTTCGTTTTTAAGTCCGGCGCAAGGAGCAAACAAAGTCCGACGAAAAGTCCGCCGGGCAAACTCCGCCGTAAAGTCCGCTCGTGTGTACGCGGCATTAGGGTTTTGTTGGTGAAAGGTCTTGAAATGTCTGGACACAGTGTGGGTCTTAAGGTCTTTCTTAATATTGTTGACATGTTCGGCCACTCTAATATGTAATGGTCTTGAGGTTCTACCAACATACTGGAGCCCACAACTGCACTCCAGCATGTAAACCACCCCAATAGTGTCGCACGTGATTAACTATTTAATCTCATACTCTTTATTAGTGGCCCAAGCTAAAAAATGTTTTCGTTTTTTGATGTTTCCCTTGGAGTGCCTACAGGGGACACATCTTCCGCAAGCATAGAAACCTCCCAAGAAAGAAAAAAGCTTGTCTGACGCAGGGACTGGTGGATTAAGAACACTCAGAGCCAAACGATCCCTTAATGTAGGGGCTTTTTTGTAAATAAACTGAGGCCTATTCGGCAGTACAGGGCCCAAGACTCTATCCTGCTTCAAAATTGCCCAATTTTTTTGAATAATTTTCTCAAATTTACGGTATTGTATGTTGTAATCTAATACCATTTTGAAATTATGACTATCGCCAGTAGGGACCTTGGTGGAATTAGCAATTAATTCGCTCCTCTCCAATGACATGACTTTAGACACCTCTTCATCTAATATAGCCCGATTGTAACCCTTCTGTTCAAACCTGGAGGTGAGGATTTGAGATTGACTGACAAAATCCTCAACGGTAGTGCAATTACGGCGCAACCTAATATATTGACCCCTGGGGATGTTACACAACCAAGAATTGTGATGGCAACTCCCCAGGGGAATATCAGAGTTGCGGTCAGTGGGTTTGAAATAATTGGTGAGGGTGAACTGATCATGTACAATACTAATAGATAAATCCAAAAATACTATCCTTTCGGAACTGATGGTCCATGTTAGGGATATATTTTTAGAGTTGTTGTTTAATGATTCAATAAAGTCATCCAACCTAGATCTTTCACCATTCCAAATGAGGATGAGATCATCAAAGAATCTCCTGTAGCACACCAGCTCAGGGGGGCGATGGAGGAATACCGCTTCATCCTCCCAGTGGGCCATAAAGATATTAGCCACACTGGGAGCAAAGCGGGCCCCCATAGCAACACCCCTGGTCTGCAAATAAAATTCCCTATTGTACCAAAAATAATTCCTTGTGAGGCAAAAATCCAAGCAACTCAAAAGGAATTCCTGATGCCCGCCGGACGAGGTAGATGAAGCCAAAGCCCATTCCACTGAGGCCATGGCATCCTTGTGGCCAATAATGGTGTACAGGGAACTCACGTCCGCTGTCACCAGAAACGTGGAAGAAGAGCATTTCAAGGTTTCAAGAATTTGAATAATGTGCTTTGTGTCCTTCAAAAATGCGGGGGTTAGCGTGACTAAGGGCTGTAAAAAGAAGTCAATATATTGTCCCAATCTGGCAGATACAGAATCGATCCCATTAACAATGGGTCATCCTGGGGGGTTAACAGTGTCTTTATAGATTTTTGGTAAAAAATAGATGACAGGTGTTCGACAAAACAAAGGATCTAGATATGAGGCTTCTTTTTTGTTAAGGATCCTTCGATCTTTACCATCCTCAACAATGCTATGCAACTCATCCTTAAAGGACAACATGGGATCCTTATTCAAGATGTGGTAAGTGTCACGATCTGATAAAAGACGACACATTTCATTTTGGTAATATTCCTTGCTAAGAATAACCAACCCCCCACCTTTATCCGCAGGGCGGACCACTATACCCCTACGTTCGGTTAAAGACCTTATGCCCCGTTTAATAAACAGTGGGTCAGAAATTTTTTTAATGTGTAACTTTTCCAAGTCATTAGAGACCATATTTTTGAAAACATCTAGATGTTTATTATCTGAGATATGGGGGTTAAATGTAGACCTGTTACGTAAAGTAGAGTAATTCTGTCCAGAAGGCCTAGGCCCCTGAGAGGGATGAGATAAGAAATATTTTTTCATATTTAGAGTTCATATGTATTTTTGAATGCTAACATAGGCGTTAAATTTATTGAGATTAATAGGTGCAAATTTTAAACCACGGTCAAGGACTTTAATTTCATCATCATTAAGATCAACATGACTGAGATTATAAATCCCTATACCTGATGCGGCTTGGGTTTTTTGTACTCGCTTCCCCCCTCTACTTCCTCTCTTTGTTTTCGCTTTCGGGGGGGACCGGGGTTTGGGGGTGTGTATGGTATCCGATGTCTCCAAGGTTCCCCTTGGGCAGCCTGATATTGCAAGGGGGTGGTATCTCTGTGCCCCCCGTTGTCCTAAAAAATCATCATTGTTTTGGTATTGATTATATTCAGTTAAAGGAGCATACCTATTCTGTGTAGTGATAGGTCTATCATGTGAGGGGTAGGGATTTTCTCTAACCTGATTATCCCTTCTATCACCTTGAGATGGATAACCCTCTCGATGAGGGTGGGGGGGGGGTCATAATGATAGGAACCCCTCGAGTTGTTCAGCTGTTGAATATATGGCCTAGAACCTCCTCCTCTCCCTTTTCCCCTCATGTTTCTCCCCCTTTTGTTGTTAACCTTCCTGTACCCATTCAGATTAGGATGGGGCTGGGGCTCACTAGTGCAAGGAAGGTCATATTCATAAACAGGGTTTACTCTAGGAGTATTAAAGGGAGCAACTTCAATACTGGGCTGAATCATCTGAGTGTTCGGAGCAGTATCCTCTGTAGTGGGAGTATTTTGCCATTTAAAAATCACCCCTCCATTAAAGTCATCAAAATCCCTGATGAATTTTTTCTTCTTTTTATTTTGTGACTCTAGGTCCCATTTAGCAAGTTTGTTTTTGAGTTCACCTGATAATCTCAGAAACTCTTCACTGTCTTTTAAAGCTTCGATATTCTGAGTGATCTCCTCAATTTGGGAATCAAGGGCTGCCATTCTTTTCCTCTTACGTATCAGGAGAAATTCTAGTAACTCAAAACCTCTTCTGACAAAGAATTCACTCCATTCTGACATTGACTGTACATCCGTAAGTCCATCATTGGGGGGTAAATCCCACCTTAAACGTCTCGGGATAAGTCTGGCAGCCAGATATTGTTCAAAAGAGGTGATGTCCCACCAAGTTTTGATCTTTTTTTCATAGATATATCCTAATTTCCTAAATAATTGAGGAAGGTCATTACGGGACTCAAACGTAGGATTCCTAGAGAATACTTCATTAATCTTAATATCCCTCTTATCAAAATAACTAACTAGATAGGTTAAAGTTGTGATATAAACTATACAATAAATAATATATCAGCACATGTATGCAAAAAAACCAGAAAGCAGCTGAACACCAGGGTCAAACAATCAAATCCCTCAAGACAAATAGATAAAATAGGTGCAGCGCTAAAAATAGAAGGAAAAGAGAAAAACGTCCAGGGATAAAAAAAAAAGGTATCAATATAACAGAAGTCCTTCAAAATATACAGAGCATAAATAATGTCCAGACTTCCTGTAGAATTCCACTGAGCAAACGTGATTTCACAGCAATATTATGTGACTGATAGAAGTGCCCTTCACCATATACTGAATGGCCTCTCACCTGATGACCAGGACCCTTGAATAAAGAGTCATAAAGGCATTTCCATAGGGATCATAAAGAGAGCAGGTTCAGTCCAGTGACAGGAGACTCCTCCAGGTAACCACGTAGCAGGGGGTCAGCATAATACATATAAATAAAAAGGGACAGACATAGTGCTCTCCGTATGCCAAACTTTAATGAAAAATAAAGAAAAACACTTACATATCAGGCACTTCACCAGTGCCAGGATGGTAACAGTGCATAAAAACACACAGCGGAGTGTGTACAAAGGATGGAGCATGCGCAGTGGCCGCGGATGACGTCATGATGTCACGTTCTGGACGCGTTGCGTTCCAGTGGGCAGGGACTTCCTCAGCAGATGCCGTGACTACGTGGGCACCCGCGCTATATAGAGGTGAGTTGTTAGGACAACAACAAACAAGAAATGACGTACATCTGACGTAGTCACGGCATCTGCTGAGGAAGTCCCCGCCCACTGGGACGCAACGCGTCCAGAACGTGACGTCATCCACGGCCACTGCGCATGCTTCATCGTTTGTACACACTCCGCTGTGTGTTTTTATGCACTGTTACCGTCCTGGCACTTGTGAAGTGCCTGATATGTAAGTGTTTTTCTTTATTTTTCATTAAAGTTTGGCATACGGAGAGCACTATGTCTGTCCCTTTTTATTTATATGCATTATGCTGACCCCCTGCTACATGGTTACCTGGAGGAGTCTCCTGTCACTGGACTGAACCTGCTCTCTTTATGATCCCTATGGGAATGCCTTTATGACTCTTTATTCAAGGGTCCTGGTCATCAGGTGAGAGGCCATTCAGTATATTGTGAAGGGCAATTCTATCAGTCACATAATATTGCTGTGACTGATAGAATTGCTCGGTGGAATTCTACAGGAAGTCTGGACATTATTTATGCTCTGTATATTTTGAAGGACTTCTGTTATAGTGTCAGCCAGAGCTGTCATGACAGTAGTCGATCTAACGATGTCTTGTTTTCCAGCCGTACGCTGGGCAAGGTTGTATCAGCAATCCACCAACTATTTTTGCTGCGGGCTTGGGATGGGACCAAAAGACTGTCTGGATCAGCCAGCCCGGATACCTTACAGGGTGAAGAGTGGTGGCGGAGAGCACACCATCACCTATGCTGGGGTCTGGAATGAGTCATTCCTGTATCTGTGAGGTTTACGACCGATGGAAGTTCCTTCGATTGGAAGGCGCATCTAGGTGGCACAGTAGCCCATGGAAAATGATCCCCTATACCAGTGGTTTGCAACCTCAGACCCCAAGTACCCCCAACGGGCCATGTTTTGGAAACTTTCCTTACTTAAAATAGCTCTTATCAATACCATGTTGTTGATATTGATTTTAAAGCAGCTGTGCAAAGTAAAGGAAAACCTCAAAACATGGCCCGTTGGGGGTACTTGAGGACTGAGGTTGAGAACCACTGCTCTATAAAAAGCCACAGCTTCCTCAAATCAGAGGAAACTGTTAGCAATCCAGAGGGCTCTGTAATGCTTTCACTTGGAGATGAAAGGTCATCAACTTTAGATTTGCTTGGACAACAGTACAACAAGCAAGGGTGCATGAGAAGTCTGGCACTTGAGACAATACCTCAAAACATTCTGTTGTGGGCAGAGGTAAACCTTGCCTCAATTTCTGCCATTCACCTGAAGGGTACTCAGAATTCTTTAGCAGACTACCTTGACAGTCACCTAGTGAGGCAGGACAACTGGTCACTCTATCCAGAAGTGTTTTCGGCAATCGCTTTTCTCTGAACCTGATATATCGGGCAATGGGGATAGATGCTGTGGCAAATCCTTGGGCATTCAGCCTCTGCTATGCTTTTCCCATTCAAGCTCATTCCCAAAGTCCTCCAGAAATTTCAGTTGGAAAAGACCAACCTGATTCTAGTGTCCCCTTCTGGCCCTGGTTCTCCTTACTGCAATCCCTACCCTCCGGCCCTCCAGTCTCTCTTTTAGGGAGGGAGGATTTAATATTGCAGGGTTCGGTGTTGCACCCCCAGGTGTCATCTCTAAACCTGGCAGCTTGGCATCTGACTAGCAGTTGCTAAAGTGTCCGGGTTTCTAGGACAAAGTTTTTCAGACCTTGGACAACTGCCGTAAGCGATGGCAATCTACTCAAACATTAAAAAAAAAGTTTAACTCTTGGATGTTTCAGCATTAACGTAATTCCCCTGACATTCTGTCAGTCTTGGATTTCTTTTAGAATGGTGTTGATCTGGGCGCAGAACATTACAAGTTCAGTTTGCTGTGCTAAGTGTTTTCTTCCAGATTTCTCAACCCTGTGGTAGCTAGATTTTTCAGGGCCGTTGCTAGGATGATTGTCTCTGGTCCTTCAGACACTAGTTTTACGTCTGTTTGAGCCCCTGGAGTATTCATCAATCAAGCTTCTTATGATGAAGACCATTTTTCTTGTTGTAATTACTTTCACCCCGAAGGGTTAGCGAAATGTAAGCACTTTCGATAAGGGAACCTTTCCTTACCATTTATTGAAGATAGGGGAGTACTAAAGACTGACCCAGGGTTTCTGCCAAAGGTAGCCTTCTCTTTTCACAGGTCCCAGGACGTGCTACCTACTTTCTGTAATTTCAGTTTTTCTATCTTCATTAGACATTATTGTCTCCTTTCTAGTCAGGAACAGGCTTTCAGATGCAAGGTCCTCCAGGCAGTGGTCCCTTCCTAAGCTTGTAATTTCTTGTTGTCCTGGAAGACGACTTGAGAAATCCAGTGTTAGACTTACTAAGCAAGTCCATTTCTGGGAGTCTTCCAGGACAGCTTGATTTCCCACCCATATAAAAACACAGACACATAACCAATGCCTATATTTTGTAGTGCCGTCCTACAGTTTATTAGAACTGCTTTACAACAGTGTGGATTATCTCACAAAGATGAGATGATCAACACAGTTTTAAAGTTGCCACTTCCTGAGTTTTCATCTTTGAAGGTTCCACCGCTGGAACCCCAGTCTAGTTTTATACCCCCTCTCAAGGAGGCTGTATATGTGGATTGGGCACACTCTGACAAAGTATTTGCTCCACCAGATTTTCTCAGCTATACCCTATGGTGGGGGGGATGCACTAAAAAGGTGTGTGACTCGGAGAGCGGCTGCTCCGTCTACTTAGACTCCTACTTCCATGAGGAAACGTTTTCACCACTTTCAGGTTACGTCCCATGGAGCCAATCCTCAGGGCCAGTTCTGTTAGAAGTCCTGGTCCTCCAAGCCAGCAAAATTGGACTCTAATGCCCCGTACACACGATCGGACTTTCCGACAATAAAACCGTGGAATTTTATTTGAAAGTTGTTGGCTCCAACTTGTCTTGCATACACGCGGTCACACAAATGTTGGCCAACAATTGGGAACGTGGTGACGTACAAGACATACAACGAGCCGATAAAAAGGAAGTTCAATAGCCAGTGCACCACCTTTTGGGATCCTTCTGCTTGATTCCGAGCATGCGTGAACTTTTGTGCGACGGACTTGAGTACACACAATCCGAAAGTCCGACAACAAATGTTCGATGGAGCATACACACAGTCGGACTTTCAGCCAACAAGTTCACATCCAACATTTCCCGTCTGAAAGTAAGATCGTGTGTACACGGCATAAGTCTCTCTCACAATGAAGGGGTGCCCCGCTTCTTTGCTTGGGGTGGAGACATTTGCAGGATTTTGCAGAAATATGGTGGGGTAAGTAGTGGATGAATAGGTCTGTTGTACAATTGCACACAATTATAAATAGGAATTCTGACATTTTCCCACTTCATTCTTTATGCTTTCAATTGTTTCTATGAATCCCCCAAAAATATTATTTTTTCAGACTCTCAATCATCTTCTATCTTGGTAAGTGATCATTTCAACTCCAGAGAACCAAGCTTTTTATTACTATTATTATACATAATTTATATAGTGCCAACAGTTTGCGCAATGATTTACAATGTGGGGGCAGACAATACAATTACAATACAACTCGATACAGGAGGAATCAGAGGGCCCTGCAAGTTGTGGATGGCTTTGTAAGGTATCAGTATTTTGAATTTAATTTGTTAGGTAAGTGGCAGCCGTTGCAGGGATTGGCAGAGAGAAGTAGCAGACGCTGAGCGGTTTGTAAGGTGGATGAGTCTGACAGCAGCATTTATGATGGACTGAATAGGGGATAGCTTATTTAAAGGGTTACTAAATACTTGTTTTTTTTTTGTTTTTTTTTTAAATAACAAACATCATACTTGCCTACACTGTGCAGTTCATTTTGCAAAGAGTGGCCCCGAACCTCGTCTTCTGTGGTCTCCCGGCGGCGCTCGAGGCTCCTCTTGGCATCTGGAAACCCCCTAGGAGAAGCGCTCTCCCAGGGGATTACTGTGCGGGCATGTTCCCGAGTCCAGAATTTGCATCCATAGACACAGAATGCTGGACTCAGCCCCGACACCTGAGTCATTAGATTTGATTGACAGCAGCAGGAGCCAATGGTGGTGCTGCTATCAATCTACCCAATCAAGCAGCAGAGACAACGGGCAGAGAGTGTTAGCGTGTCTCCAATGTGGGAACGAACGGGCTCAGGTGAGTAAAACTGGTGGGCTGCTGAGTGACAGAAGTTTTTTCACCTTAATGCATAGGATGCATTAAGGTGAAAAAACAGGAGGGTTTACAACCCCTTTAACCACCCCAATACAGGGCACTTACACCCCCTTCCAGCCCAGGCCATTTTTCAGCTTTCAGCGCTTTCGCACCTTGAATGACAATTGTGCAGTCATGCTACACTGTAACCATGTGAAATTTTTATTGTTTTCTTTACACAAATAGAGCTTTCTTTTGGTGGTATTTAATCACTTCTGGGTTTTTTATTTCTTTCCTTAAAAATTTTTAAAGAAAGACCGAAAAAATGGGCACTGATAGGCTGCACCTGATGGGCACTGATGAGGTGGCACTTTTGGGCACTGATTAGGTGGTACTGATGAGGCACGAATATGCTGCACTTATGGGCACTGATGGATGGCACTGGTGGACACTGATAGGCAGCACTGCTGGGCGGCATTGATGGGCAGCAGTGATGGGCATTAATGGACAGCACTGATAGCCAGTACTGACTGGCATCACTAATTGTCACTGATTGCTGGCACTTGTGGGCACTGATGGGCACTGTTTGCTGGCACTGTGGGTGCTTTATTGTAATCAGGGCACTGATGATCAGGGCTCTGATTACATTCCTAGATGTCCTACGAGGAGATGCCTCTGATCGGCTCTTCTCTCCTCACACCATCAGTGTGAGGTGAAGAGCACCGATTACCGGCATCTCCGTGTTTACATGTGACCGGCTGTGATTGGACAAAGCCGATCACATGGTTAAAGAGCCATGGCTCTTTACAGAGGTCGGGGTCGCGCCGTGTCCTAGCTACACAGCGCGATCGCCACGCTGTGTGCCCCTGCGGGTGCGCGAGAGCTGCCGTTCTGCGAAGAAGTCATATGACGTCCACCTAGAACAAGAGCCACACTGCCGATCGGTCATTTGACAGTGGGCGGGTGGCAAGTGGTTAAAGGCAAGCCAATGAGGAGGCAGTTGCAGTAGTCGATGTGAGAGATCACCAAGGAGTGGATTAGGAGTTTTGTGGTGTCGTTGGTTAGGAAGGGGCGTATTTTGGAGATGTAGAAGTTGAGGCGGCAAGCTTTGGAAAGTGATTGACTGTGGAGCCGAAAAGAGTTCAGAGTCCAGGACTACACTTAGCATGCGGGGATGGGTTGATGGTTGTGCCATTGGCTCCTAGCCTCCTTTCCCTGTTGACGCCTAGTACAGAGAAACGCAGCATTGGGTGGAGCCTTAGGACCTGACGTCCCAACACACCAGCTGGCTGGCTCAAGCCACAGCTGTGTCTTTCGTTTTGCATTGTCTGCCAGTGCTTCTTAGATGTCAGTTTGTCCAGGATATGGAATAAAGGAATTGCTGTGTTAACCTACTGCGCTATGAAGCCGTCTCTCTTCTTTTTATAACAAAATTCCACGAGTGCACCCTTCTGCAACAGAAACTACAGAGTACATTGTAGCATTTGAATTTGCCGGCGGAGGAGAGGATGTGTGAACCAGCCCCCCCCCCCGCCTGAAAGATTCTCCCTGCATATGCCTCTATGATCCCTGTAATAGGGATCCTACAGTTCTGGTAAGCGGTCATCTGGCATTTATTTTCCTTGGCTTAGTATTTTTTGGATGCTCTGTGGGGATACACTGTGGAAGGAATTGTTTTGCCCTCCTATTGAAGTTTTGCACTGAATGACTTATACTGAATGGAGTTTATCTAGAATGACATCATATATGGACATTTATTTATTTTATTATTTACACTAGCTGTGATATTTTTCCTTGCACCTATTTGTTCATTACTAGTTTATACTGAAAGGAGTGCATATTGAATGACACATTATATGGACTTTTCTTTCATTTATTAATTTACATTAGTTATGTTATTTGTTCATTAATTCGCTAATTTGCTCCTTTTATGTTGCACATAATCATTTGCACCTTTGGTTGCACATATTAGTTTGTTCACTTATTTGGTTGCGCATCTATTCTTATGTTACACATGATTTTGAGCTGAATATTCCAGTTTTTTAGTTGCAGCACCGTCATTTTACTGGTTTGATACCAAATATATTTTTATTCTATGAGCACTTTTATTTGAAATAGGGGGTAGCACGGATTTTCCACGTTAAACATATCCTGTGATATACTCCAAGAAATAGATTTTACAGTTAGGTCAAAAATCCAATTTTTCTGAGAACAACCTAGGTCTCTGATTTACCGCCTCTCAATTCTCGCGCTATCATGTGCAACCTGCTGTGACATGGATGGAGATACCAGTCCTGCATCAAGACTGGAATATCTGGTAATGGAATCAGATGTTTCAGAATGAGATGAAACCATGTCACAACCCTTGGTCTCCTTGGCCAGTAAAGGATTATTGCTATTACCATAACCTTCTGTGACCTCAGCCTGGTAAGGAACCTGCTAGTCAAAGGGGTTGGTGGAAATATATACCCCTAATGAAACCTTCAAGGGTGATAAAGTCCACATCCTCCACTGTCTGAAATGGAGTTCTGGAAAGAAAGCAAGTGTGTATTGTATTCAACAGATTTGCTGCAATTTATGTAGCAATTTATCTATGGCGGCTGTAGCCATGCATCAGCTGTGTGTACACTGCTTGAGCATTCACTTATTGGAAACATATATTCAACTCGGAGCATTTACTGTGCAATTCTGGGTTGCAAGGAAGTAAATAGCTCTCAGATTGAGGAAATGTTGCTTGACCCACTGCATGAATAGCTAAACCTCCTATCATTTAGTGTTTGACCTCCTGGTTTTACCTTGTTTCTGGATATGGGCTACACCACTCAATGGTCTATTTGTAGTAGAACCCTTAAATCCCTGGGAAAGCGGGTCAAACACCAGGATCACCTTGAATGCTGTTCCATGTAACCAGCTGTATCACTAAACAAAAATAAGCTCCATTATGATTTTGAGGTAAGGCGAAGTTGCTAAATGGGCATAAATGGACATTTAACAAAGTGATTTATAAATTAACCCATCAACCTTTACCTATTAAAACTTGACAACATTGTCAAACTCACACAAATCACTCTGGACATCATTCAACCAGATAGTCTACCATTGATGTCATAGTTAAGGCATCATAATTTAAATTAGAGATACATTTCCACACAAACCCCTTACTTCAAACCACTTAATTGAATTACGTGTGCAGTATGAGCTGCTCTCAATGAGGTGTGCCAACATAGAAATAGCTAGAGGTGCCCCATCTTCACCTACAAATTGATGGTTCTATAGTTCTTAGTATGCTTAGCTGCAATAGAAGGATTTTTTAGTATGTTAACATCCACAATGCTTTCTCCACTCCAAGTTACTGCCATACAGCATATTTGGTTTGGATATTTGGATAATCTAAAGAGTGTGAATTTATATCTTACAAAATTTCCACATTGAAAATAAAAGGCATCACAAAGCATCTGAGCTATTTTTGCACTACTTTAACTGGCAATCGCCCAGTCATGCAACACTGTGCCAAAATTAAATTTGTATCATTTTTTTCACACAAATAGAGCTTTATTTTGGTGGTATTTGATCGATACTGGGTTTTTTATTTGTTGCACTATAAACAGAAACAAAACAAAGATTTAGAAAAAGCTCAATTTTTTTTTTTAATAAAATAAATAAAAAATCAAATTTCTTCATAAATTTAAGCCAAAATATATTCTGCTACATGTCCTTGGTAAAAAAAATCCCAAAAAGTGTACATCAATTGGTTTGAGTGAAATATATAGTGTCTACAAATGATGATATATATCATATTTTCTTTATACTACTAATGGCGGGGATCAGCGACTTATATTGCGACTGTGGTAGTGCGGCAAGAAATCTGACACTAACTGACGCTGGGGGGGGGGGGGCTGACTAACTGCCACTGACATCACCAGTGATACCAATACAGTGATCAGTGCACTTTTTTAAATAAGTAAACAAAGTCCTACCCAATAGTCCATAAAGAGTCCATTGAAGCCAGGAACAGAGAAGGCACCTCACCTGTAAATAGAACATCACAAGATCGTGGCAAATAGAAAAGTAGGTCCTCCACCTTCACCACAATACATAGAGCCTTTTACCCTGAATTGTTGACCACTAAGATATTATCGGTCAAACAATGCTCAATGACCACTGGACACCATCAGACTAGGCAAATTCCATGGGGGCTATGGCTTGTACGAAGTCTTCACTCACAGGTAATCGCTCCAAAACTCAGGCCCCCAACCCATACAAATCAAAAAGAAGAACGGAACTGCCTTATGGTGTAGTAATAAAGAACACTTCAATGTTTATTAAAACTCACATTGTACGCAAGCAAACAAGCATGTCATCACAAAGTGGAAAAAGTTTCAAACCAACACGATGGATGTCCTCGTGTGTGGCGACATCACACATAGCACTCCTAACGCATTTCGTCATCATAAGATGTCATCAGGGGCATGGTCAGCATTTGTCACTGCACAAATTATAGTGTGGAAATCAGAAGAGCCACCTTCCACACCAACTGTTCTACAGTCCAGAAAAGTCGTGGTTAGCCCGAAGTGATGCTGGAACCGGAGGTGACGCGCTTGTAGCACATAGCTGGAACTGGAAGTGAACTGGGAGCGTCTCTCTGGACCAAAAATGATTCACCCAAACCAGCTGTGACATAGCAGAATAGAACCCGGCCAAAAATAAATGTACGTATTAAAAAATGACACAAAAAAAACGGAAATAATATATTTCTTGTATAAAACTATACTCCATACTTTATTAACATAAAAAAGTGGGCTCCAATTAAGGGATTAAAGTACTAGGTGGACTTTATCACCATCTTGTGGTTTGAAACCAAAATAACAAAATATTATAAAAATTACAATAAATGCGTAAATATAATTTATCAATACAAAAATAAAAACGCAAACAAATTACAAAATGTTCTTTCAGAGGAACCTTAGAGGAGATCTAACTATTATTAATGAAAGCATTCACTCCCCACTTAATGTTGAGACTGTGAGGCTTGTTGTCAGAAACCATGAATCAGACTGAGACAGAAGTACAGTTAAATCACACTTGTTTAATAATAATAAAAAAAGTTAAACAGAGTAAACATAGTCAAAACATAGCCAGAGTTCAGGAACCGGAACGGATAGTGAGACAAGCTAAAACGTCAGGGAGCCAGAGATGAGCGTAGTAGAACAGCAAGCAGGATCTGGAGCCAGAAGGAATGTCAGTCAAGCAAGTCTTTAACAGGAACACGGAGAGCGTCTCTAGAGATGCGACCAAGGCGAAGGCAGAGATCATCTGGGCTGGACGGCTTAGTTAGGCAGGACTGACAAGCAGGATATCATCAACAGGTGAGTTACCATGGAAATAGGAGCTGGCAATTAGCTGACAGCTGAGCGGCCAGCTCGGAGGAAGGAAGGGCTGAGCCCAGCCCTGACAGTGTTAAATTTGGTGTTATCGCTCTCATTCTCTCATACTGGTCACTGGAAGTTCAACATGGCACCTCATGGCAAAGAACTCTGAGGATCTGAAAAAAAGAATTGTTGCTCTACATAAAGATGGCTTAGGCTATATAAAGATTTCCAAGACCCTGAAACTGAGCTGCAGCACGGTGGCCAAGACCATACAGTGGTTTAACAGGATAGGTTCCACTCAGAACAGGGCTCGCCATGGTCAACCAAAGAAGTTGAGTGCACGTGCTCAGCGCCAGAGGTTGCCTTTAGGAAATAGACATATGAGTGCTGCCAGCATTGCTGCAGAGGTTGAAGGGTGGAGGGTCAGCCTGTCGGTGCTCAGACCATATGTCGCACACTGCATCAAATTGGTCTCCTTGGCTGTTATCCCAGAAGGAAGCCTCTTCTAAAGATAATGCACAAGAAAGCCTACAAACAGTTTGCTGAAGACAAGCAGACTAAGGATATGGATTACTGGAACCATGTCCTGTGGTCTGATGAGACCAAGATAAACTTATTTGGTTCAGATGGTGGCAAGCGTGTGTGGTGGCAACCAGGTGAGGAGTACAAAGACTAGTGTGTCTTGGCAATTTTCCAACATAACCCCAAACACACCTCCAAGATGACCACTGCTTTGCCAAAGAAGCTGAGGGTAAAGGTGATGGACTGGACAAGCATGTCTCCAGACCTAAACCCTATTGAGCATCTGTGGGGCATCCTCAAATGGAAGGTGGAGGAGCGCAAGGTCTCTAACATCCCCCAGCTCCGTGATGTGGTCATGGAGGAGAGGAAGAGGACTCCAGTGGCAACCTGTGAAGCTCTAGTGAGCTCCGTGCCCAAGAGGGTTAAGACAGTGCTGGAAAATAATGGTGGCCACACAAAATATTGACACTTTGGGCCCAATTTGGACATTTTCACTTAGGGGTGCACTCACTTTTGTTGCCAGCAGTTTAGACATTAATGGCTGTGTGTTGAGTTATTTTGAGGGGACAGCAAATTTACACTGTTATACACTCACTACATTATATCAAAGTGTCATTTCTTCAGTGTTGTCACATGAAAAGATATAATAAAATATTTACACAAATATGAGGGGTGTACTCCACTTTTGTGAGATACTGTATATAATACTGAAGAACTCATGAGTAGCAGAAATACAATATCCACATGGATAGATTGCAATCAATTAATTTATAGTATAAATTGAAATGTGGCGTCCAAGTATATAATGCATTATTGTAACAGCGCTGCATCCAAGAACTCAACGCGTTTCCTGGAACAACATCCGCTTCTTCAGAAGTAAATGCAGGGTGAGTGTCTGCGAAACATAAATAAAGACAGAATGGTTGGGGAAGATTACAAAAAAAGGGGGAGTTTAAAACTGTTAATGGGATATCCCATCCTACTACTTACAAAACAGCTCAAAATTGGACATGGTGGTGCTGTGAAAAGGAGGCCCC
Source organism: Lithobates clamitans (assembly GCA_037952925.1). NCBI lineage: Eukaryota > Metazoa > Chordata > Amphibia > Anura > Ranidae > Lithobates > Lithobates clamitans. The sequence continues at coordinate 492,032 of JBBGZY010000831.1, forward strand.
TGGGGACGTCTATCCCGGCAACTGTGGCAGTGTGACCTGTGGGGACCAAAGGCACTAATAGAGGGCAGGCAAACTTCAAGAAACATATAAGTGTAATACCCACAGTGTACCACGCTATTGCAGGAGTCTATTCCACATTTTCACAGCTCTTACTGTGAAGAAACCTTTCCGTATTTGAAGATTAAATCTTTTTTCCTCCAGACGGAAAGAGTGCTGCCTTGTCCTCTGTGATGACCTTAAAGTGAATAACTCGACACCAAGTTCACTATATGGACCACTTACGTATTTATACATGTTGTTCTTATCCTCCTCCTTCTTTTTTTTTAAGAAAGAATAAATTCAGTTCTTCTAATCTTTCTTCATAGCTGAGCTATGCCATGCCTCTTTTTAGTTTGGCTGCCTAGCTCTGAGCGTTCACCATTTCCCCAATATCCTTTTTGTGTCATTGAGGAGGTAGGTAGAAGGGATAGAAGCAATATGTTAGTACCCAAAGAGAATTGATGCTAATTTTTTTTTCAACTTTTTTTTCTTTACATCTTATTCCACCCAACATTTTATAATTAAAAAAATCTTGTGAAAATATTGGGACATTTGAGGAACGACAGCATCTTGGGCCCCCTTTTGCCAGAGACCCCTAGGGTTACTTATACAGGAGGTCCACCACTGAGGTTACAGATAGCTCCCAATATTGTGGAGCCTCCTTCACAGCAAGGCTTCTTTTAGGAAATTAAGAGTTTTTAACCATGCAGCAAATGTAGGGTTTGTAAAATGAATAACCTAAAAGCAGAAAATGCATGACCTTCCTCTCTAATAGCACTTTGAAATCCTATGACAGGTTCTTTTATGACCTACTCTTCGAAAAACTTAGTGTACTTAATCCAGTGTCTGTGCTGCTTCCAGTATGTGGGCCACAAGATCCATATGCTACAAACTAGACTTAAGGAACATATTGCGAACATATATAAGGGCTTTCCCAACCACAGTCTGTTTAAGCATTATGCGTCATGTTACAATAAAAGCCAGGATGGAACATTATTTATGGCCATTGATGAGCTCAGTCCAAACTGGAGGGGAAGCCACCTTAGGAATGAAATCTCCAAGTTAAAAACTTGGTGGATCTACTCATTAAGGATATATAAGCCTCACAGTCTTAACATTGAGTGTGACGTGAATGCTTTCATTATCAATAGTTAAATCTTCTCTAGGGTTCCTCTGAAAGATTTTTTTTTTCATTTCTTTCTCAATTATTCCAATTTTTTGTGTCTTTATTTTTGTATTGATAAATTATATTTTTGCATTTATTGTAATTTTTATGATATTTTGTTATTTTGGTTTCAAACCACAAGATTGCACTAAAGTCCACCAAGTAGTTCAATCCCTTAATTTGGGCCCACTTTTTATGTTAATAAAGTATGCAGTACAGTTTTATATAAAAAAATATGATATTTCTGTTAGATTTTTCATAACGTTTTTTAATATATACATTTATTTCTGGCCCGGGTTATTTTCTTCCTCATCAGAGCCGTTTTAAGTGCATAATTTCCGGCTTCCGCTTCACTTCCGGGTCAGGCTATGTGCGACAAGCGCGTCACTTCGGCTTCCGGCTAACCATGACTTTTCTGGGCTGGAGCACAGTTGGTGTGGAAAGCAGCTCTTCCAGTTTCCACACTATAAATTGCGCAGTGACAAATGCTGACCACGCTCTGACAACGTCTTATGATGACGAAATGCATTGGGTGAGCTAAGGCGTGTGATGTCACCACGCATGAGGACCACAGTTATCTTGTTGGTTTGAAACTTTTTCCACTTAGTGATGACATGCTAAATTGATTGTGTAAAATGTGAGTATTTTGGAGTTTTAATAAATGTTGAAGTGTTCTGTTTTACTACACCATGAGGCAATTTTGTTCTTTCTGATTTGTATGGGTTGGTGGCCTGAGTTTTGGAGCAATTACCTGAAAGTACTCCGCACTCCATTGAATTTGCCTAAAATCTGATGGTGTCCAGTGGTTATTTGAGCATTGTTTGACCGCTTATATCTTAGGTGGTCCACAATTCAGGGTAAGAGGATCTATGTGTTGTGCTGAAAGTGGAGGACCTATCTTGTGATGTTTTATTTTCACCTGAGGTGCTTTCTCTCTTCCTGGCTTCAATGGACATTTTATGGACTATTGAGAGGGACTTTGCTTACCTGTTTTAAAAAACACTGGATTTTATTTCAATACAGTTTAATATTTGTTGCCTGCAAATTGTGCTAGCTGCAATTACTACATGTACATTTTATACATAAAGAGCAGGTGAATTTATTCATAATAATATACACTGTCACTGCACTAATGACACTGGCTGAGAAGGGATGAACACTTCATTGCATCACACTACATTGCATCACGCTACACTGCATCATCCGAAATAAGGCATGCTGGTAAATCCCACCAGAAATATAGGTTTTAGGGTATTGTCTCTGACTTCCCTGCCTGGAGTGAACCCTACTTGATCAAGATAGATAAGATTTGTAATGAGTCGTGTGAGTCGGTTAGCTAATAGTTGACAGTATAAACGGATGTCAATATTCACAAGAAACAGAGGGTGGTAACTACCACATAAACTAGCATCTTTACTTGGTTTAGGCAAAACTGAGATGTGAGCCTCCAACATTTGGGTTGGAAAACCTGTGTCCGGCAAAATAGTATTCTAAGTTTTGGTGAGAAATGGGGAGAGAGAATCGTAAAAGAATTTGTAAAAATGAGGGGTAAAACCATCTGGTCCAGGACTCATGTTGAGTTGGAATGAGGAGCTTGCCCCCTGTAGCTCTTCTTCCTGAAAGGATTGATCCAGGCCCTCTATCTCAGAACCCGGTATAGTGGGAAGGGCAGTCTGTGTTACATCATCTCTAATTTTGGTGGAGATATCCTGATGTTGGCCATCTAAAACAGTACGTTGTACAGGTGATCATAACACGTCTGGAATATGTCGTTAATTTCCTGTGGGTGGTGGGTCACCTGACTATCTGGATGTTTAAACTTATGAGATTATACCATTTTTAGCATGGAGTGCTCTGGCAAGTAGCTTACTTGATTTATCTCCTTCCATATATCGTTGTTAGTGTAGTGGTCTCTAGTAAAGAGAGTTTTCTGGTTCAGCAAGTCCAAAAGCTGGTGCCTAGCCTCAGACAGCTGTAGCAAAGTATCAGTAGACTGGTAGAGTTTGTGCAAAGTTTCAGACCAGGTTCACATAACTGTATGTGAAAATTGGTTGCAATTCGCATAGCATGCGAGTGTGCCTGGCTCGCAATGGAGCTGACTCACATATGTCCGTGGCGGCCGCAGTCCACATACCAAAAGGGTCCTGTGTGTCTTTGTGTCTGATTCAGGTGCCAATTCAGGCAAAAATTCTGACCTGATTTGTAGCTGAACCAGTGAACAGGGTCCGGTGCCCCTATGCTGGGAACCGCAGGTGCACATATGTGAACCCGGCCTCAAGTTGGGAAATCTGTATTAGGAGACCCCGAATCTGAGACACAGGATTTATTAAGACTTGAGCTGTTTTATAAAGATGCCTCTTTGCACACATTTTAGTGCTTTCCATTGGATAGGTATAGGAGTATCATCTTGTTGGTAAGACAAAATAGAAGATTGCTTCAACAATATTAGTTGCGCAAAGGGCATCTTTAAGTAAATTGTGCATGTCTGTTTAGTGAGGTCAGGCAAAGAAAGAAGCAAGTACACAGGGGCATGGTAGGACCATAAAATATCCCCATTTCAGTGAGGCCTGAACGTAGAAGTGAATTGGCTGATAAAAAAACAATCCAAGAATATGAGAAATAAGCAGTAGAGAAAAAAGTAAAGCCTTTGTCGATGCGGTGTGAGATCCTCCACACATCCACCGGGTTTTTTTTTTTTTTTTAAAGTCTGTTGGTCTGTGACCTGGATATTAAGCTTCTACCCAGTGGCGGAGTTATCAGGCTCGCAACAGTGGCAAGTGCGACTGGGCCCTGTAGTGCTACTCCACTTCAGGGGGCCCACCAGCTGCCCGCCCGCCGCGCGAGGGGCCCACCTGACCGTCCGGGGTGTGTGCAAGTCTCACTGTCGGGTTCATGCCACCCGCTACACCTGAGGGGAAAGACAGTGAGAGAGAAGCGCTGAGTTTGTGGGCTCCGCCCCCGCCTATCCAGAAACAGAGAGACTGTAAGGGAGGCTGGGCGGACACTGAAAAAACTCAGCAGACCAATTCAGTGAAGGTGGGGGAGGAGCTCTCCCCTCTGCGACTGTGCAGTGTGTGGAGTACCTACCTGAGGCAAGCAAGGCATTCCTGGAGGAGGCACGCCCTGACGGATAATCTCTGAGGAGGGGGAATCGATTGATTGTGGTAAGTCACCATTTTGCACTGCAATCGGCTGCACTGGGGACACTGGCTGCACTGGGGACACTGGCTGCACTGGGGACACAGGCTGCACTGGGGACACAGGCTGCACTGGGGACACAGGCTGCACTGGGGACACAGGCTGCACTGGGGACACTGGCTGCACTGGGGACACTGGCTGCACTGGGGACACTGGCTGCACTGGGGACACTGGCTGCACTGGGGACACTGGCTGCACTGGGGGCACTGGCTGCACTGGGGACACTGGCTGCACTGGGGACACTGGCTGCACTGGGGACACTGGCTGCACTGGGGACACTGGCTGCACTGGGGACACTGGCTGCACTGGGGACACTGGCTGCACTGGGGACACTGGCTGCACTGGGGACACTGGCTGCACTGGGGACACCGGCTGCACTGGGGACACCGGCTGCACTGGGGACACCGGCTGCACTGGGGACACCGGCTGCACTGGCTCTAAGAAGAATTTTTCACCAAAAGTGGACTCTGGCGTTGCCACCATCCCGTGTACATAAATGTAAAACAGGGGCCCCCCACATGAGGGTTGGAATTTTAAGGGCAACTGAGTATGATTGAGAAACCAATTGGTATAAAAATGAACTTATTTTATTAAATGTATACACATTAAAAAGTTAGTGCATATAACTGATACAACTGGCTAAGAACAAAGACAACATGTGATAAGGCATGAATATACAAACAAATACAGTCTCCTGCGTTTGAGAAATGGGCCCGACGCGTTTCAGGAACTTGTCCTTTCTTCAGGGGCTTATCACACACGGAGACAAGTGTACATCTATAAGAAAAACGCATCTGTTAAGAGTGGGACACATAGGGACAGGGGCATATGAGGAGCATTGTTAAGGACAAAAAGGCAAATCAACCCAAGAAAAGCCCACCCCAATATGATTAAAAAAAAGGAAAAAGGGGAAAGGGAGGATATGGAGACGAAATTACTAAAAATAAAAATCAAAAAAATTTAACCTGATGCCAACGTATTTGCTGTTTGATGTCCGATGGAATAGACTGGAAACGGGTCCAAACAGAAAACTGAAGTGATCCCCTACGATCAAGCAACGTGTAACAATGCTTAGTTTGCGTGTGTTGTATACAGCAGTAGCTGTGTGGTGTGGAAATTGGCAACACACTACCATGAGAGTTTCAAAATCCCATGTGGTATACCTGGTTGGCCAATAAACACAAAAGATTATATAATCAATAAAATTGCCTTAAATTAAAACTGTTCATATTAAATTGACTTGGATATTTTGTCTCAATGTCAAAATAAATAATAAGTTAATAAATTGTATACAAGCTACGACTTTATAATCAAAAGAAAAATGATCTCTAAAGCTTAATGTATTTCATGTATTCTGATTGTAATTCAGAAAATCATTGTGTGAAGATAATTGTTGCCTAAATATGTATATTAAAGCCTATAAAAAGTTTAAGCGACCATGGAGTGGTATATCAAATATGTGTTGGTAAATATGTATATAATCAATTAGGGATGAATATACAACATATCAAACAGCAACAAGATCAAGGCACATACCGTGGATAATGCTCGATAGAAAGTATCCGGAGTATCACATACCATACACAGAGCCAAAATCCCATAGACAAACGGCCACAGTGATGACCGTTCTGGCAAGAAGCTTTATGGGGATGGGAAGGCCATCTGCGTCTGCGTGGAACCAAGAACCCAGCTGATGTATATTAGTTTGGAATCTATGGCAACATGTGATGACGTGCGCAATAATGAGGGCAGTGACGGTGCGTCCAAGACGTGTGTGTCTCTGCGTACGCGCGTGGAAGGCTTAGTGAGTGTTGTAGGCGCACATGCGCAGTCCGATCGTCGGAACCGCTGAAGATCCGACGCCAATGGAAGGCTGCTGATTCACCGCCAAAGAGATTAATAAACCTGCAGTGCAGTTGCGCAGTGGCACCGAACAGTGGATTTACGTCAATAGGGTGTCCTTCTCCTGCACAGGGAACCAACATTAGCAGGCTCAGCCAGAAAAATTTTTTTATGCAGATCAGTGCAAGAACATACTGGCAGTGACAAGGAAGATAGACAAAACAAAAAAGGAAGGAAAAAAAAAGGGAACCATATGGGGCGAGCAAACGGCTGGGTTGCCTTCCCCCCCTCAACGGATGATGCAGCTACCAAAATAGGCACGACCACAGCACGTCACATAAAGAGGTCCCACTCTGTTGGAACAAAGAGAACAATGTTTATAGCCAATGCCACAAAACAGTGTTATCTGATTGTAATTAATAACATTGGTCATGATACAGCAAAACATAATTTTATACAAAAACAAGCAAACAAATCCAGGCATTTTGACCATCAGCAACCTGGGCTTGAAACGACTATCACCGCTGCAGAGGCATCTTTCTTCACCCGGTCCTCTTTTCGGGTTCGCGGGCTGCTGCTTCAGCATTCAGGGTCTTCCAACTCCATGAGCGGCTGAACATGGAGGGGTACAGTCGGCAAGGGGGGGATGCAGCAAACAACTTAAAAAAAAGTGGTCTGCTCCAGGCCACCTGTTGATAAGTAAGTTGTTTGCTGCATCCCCCCCCTTGCCGAATGTACCCCTCCATGTTCAGCCTCTCATGGAGTTGGAAGACCCAGCAAACACGAAAGGAGGACCGGGTGAAGACAGATGCCTCTGCAACGGTGATAGTCGTTTCAAGCTCGGGTTGCTGTATGAGCCATCATCTACCGCGCTTCCATATCCACGTTGAGCACGGAAAAGCAGCGTTATTGGCTTGGCATCCGGATCTCCAGTTTACACACAAGCTCGCTTAGCTTGCCTTTTGGTAAGCGCAAAATTTATGTGGTAGTGGATCACAATGAGTGGTGTTTATCTCAAGTTTTTTATATAGCCTTCACTGGGAATTACTTTTTTTTTTTTTTTGCCTTTTTGTCTTTTTTTTTTTTTTTTTTTTGCGCCACTTCAGCTAACTTAATCCAGAGACAGCTTTCAGATTTGTACTCATATTTGTCTCTAACTTAGTTACATCATTGTGGCTTTTCAATATTCCAAGCTTAAATTGTCCTATTATTACCAAGTTATAACACATAGAACACATATCTAATACATCTAACCCATCTGGCCACAATCTTCTTGTTACTATTATACGTTGCTATAAGATATTGCTTTTCTATCTAGTATACCCTTTCCCCCCACCCCCCAGTAACCCGCCGTTATTAAGCTCACCTAATTTTCAGGGCACACCCAAGATCTAGCTACAGTTCTATACATTGTTCCTTCATGGCTTTAAAACTTTAAACTACACCCAATTCAACATCTCTCCCTTATTAGAAAGACGAGTGCTCTCAACGCTAAAGTAGCACTGTTAGAGGACACGGCATTGCTTGTAAGCACAGGTTCCATAGTCTCTCAAACCTGTTATAGTTACCTAATCTAGTATAGAATGTCCTTTCATTCCACACTGTTGAGTTGACAGTTCCAACCCAAGCTTCCGGGGTCGGAGGTGTTCTTGATTGCCAGGATTGTGCTATTAGTTTTCTGGCTTGAAACAGACATCTTACTACCACTATAGCTGTGCTCCAATCACTCGGCCCGGTGTTAACATGTCCCAGCACGCAAGTCTTGGGGTCAAACTCTAAGTTGGTACTAAATATGGTATTTATTTTCTTTAAAATCTCGGACCAGTACCTAACTAGTTTTGGGCACCTCCAGACCATGTGGATTAAATCGCCAGATCCTCTACATCTAGGGCACTCGTCGTTGGTTCTACGACCAAACATAAACAGCTTTTTTGGTGTGTAGTAAGTTCTGTGCAGCAACATCAGGTGGGAAGCTTTTTGTGCTGGGGAGACCGACACTGATCCTAACTCCAAAATCCTTTTCCACTGCTCATCCGTTATCTCCCCCACATCAGCCGCCCATCTGTCCCTACCCCCAAGGAGACCTGCCTGTGTATTTCTTCTCTTTGTTAGTTGGTTATATGCCTCTGTGATTAAGCCCTTGGTGGACTCTGATTTAATTATTGTTTGCAGTAATGGCATCCTACACCAATTAGGGGGTTGTCTGTTAAGCTGCTTGCTAAGGGCATGCCTAATCTGTAGATAACTATAGAAAACTTGACTTGGTAACCCGTACTCCTGCTTCACTGGGAATTACTGAGGGATTTACATCTTTTTGGACTTTCTTTGTTTCCATGGATGACTTTCATGGTCACTCACTTAATTAACTTTTTTATGCACTAATTGATTTTTATGTATTGCATTATAGTGCAGTTTTTCCTGTTTTAGAGAATGTGATTAGCCTGTAAAATTTTCCAATGCTTTGTAAGAATATTTTTAATATTTTGGTGTTGATTACTAAATTTAGTTATTAATCTAGTATATTGTGGTTTAGTAGAAATGTAATTTTCTTTTGGAAGAAGTAAGTCTGACCTAGATTTGTTGCAAGCCCGCCTGTATGCCTTTTTGAGGCAGGTATGGGAATAGCCTCGTGAAAGCAGGCGATCTCTCAAACCAGCTGCCTCTAGTTGGAAGGATTCAGTTGTAGAGCAGTTTATTTTAAGTCTAAGATACTGGCTGTAAGGAATAGACTTGATAAGGGATTGTGGATGGGCGCTTGATGCGTGGAGGATAGTGTTTCCCGCAGTGGGCTTCCTAAAAAGTCCACTGGAGAGACCACCAATCTAGTTTTTATGAACAGTGACATCTAGAAAAGTAATCATAGTATCGCTATATGACATGGTAAATTTTAGATTAAAGGCATTTTTATTTAGGGTGGACACAAAAGCATGTAAAGCGTCAAGGAGACCATCCCAAATCATAAAAACATCACCAAAATAACGGTGCCACAATGTGATGTTGTTGGTGAAGGGCAATAGGTCTTCGTCATCAAAAAAAGAGCACTCCCACTCCCCCAGGTACAGGTTCGCGTATGAGGGGGCACAAGAGGTCCCCATAGCGACACCCTGTACCTGGAGGTAGTGGGACCCATCAAAGGTGAAGATGTTGTGTGTTAAAATGTGTTCCAGGGCTGATATGATGAATTGATGGAGTTTGTTGTCATCACTATGCGAATGGGACAGTATATGCTGTATGGCCGCTAATCCAAGGTGGTGCGGAATGGAGCTATACAATGTTTCAACATTGATAGCCATTAAAAGACTATCAGGATTTAACCGAACCATTTCAAGAATCTGTAAAAAGTGTATGGTGTCTTTGATGTGGGACGGAAGTTTCATCACATAGGGCCTGAGAAATGCGTCAATATATTTGCTCAAGTTATCACTGATACTTCCTCTTCCGGAGATGATTGGTCTTCCGGGAGGAAGAGGGGTTTGTTTGTGAATCTTGGGTAAACAATATAACGTTGGAGTCATGGGGTGCTTGGTGCGAATGAATTCCCATATACCCTTATTGATGACGCCCCGCGAGAAGGCATCATCGACGAGGTTATAGAAGGCCTCGTAAAATCTACTGACTGTACTTGCGGAAATTCTTTTATACCAGGTTTCATTGGTAAGATTTTGAGACACATTGCTTTATATTGAGTGTTAGACATAATGACTATATTGCCTCCCTTGTCCGCCTGTTTGATTGTAAGGGAATGTTGTGCGCATAATGAACATAGCGCGGTGGTTTTTTCTCGAGGGAGATTCCCACCACCTTTGCGTTTGTGCATTTTTTTAAGGTCGTTGGTAACATGGTTGACAAAAGTTGCCAAAGACAAATTGTCAGATAAGGAGGGAAATTTGTCAGATTTAAGTTTGAAACCCGATATGGCATTCAATGGTTTGTTGTTGATGAAAGAATTACTTTCTAAAGATGTTTGAACATCCACAGGGTCAGCTGGATCTGAGGGATCTGATTCCTCAAGGAGGCTGATCAGAATATTGATAGCCACATCAGTTTGTATGGAATTCAAAGCTGGCAATACTTTAGGTTTAGTGTTTTTGGTGTAAAGACTTTTGAAAAATAGTTTTCTCGCAAAAAGTTGGAGATCAAAGGTATCGGAGTCTGCAGAAGGGCAGAAACCGAGACTTTTGCCAGAAAGGGAAAGTTCATCTTTGGATAATTGATAGTCAGACAGATTAATGATACTAAGAGTATCTGCTTCATTGGAATTACTTTGGTCACTGTCTTGGTTGTTTAAGTATTGTGTCTTTGATCGTGTCTGGGAAAATCCATGTTTTGGGATCTATTACCCGTAAAAGAATTCTGTATAGGAGAGACACCTGTGCCTAGAGAGGTGTTAGAACCATCACCAGATTGCCCATAGGGGCGAGCAGAAGAGCCACCTCGATTGTTACCTTTACCAAAGTGTGGAGCAAGACCGAGGGTTGATGGAGTAGGTGGAGGTTGTATTGGTGTAGATTGCACTATACGTTACTTTTGAGTTCCATCTTCTTGTGACCAAGAGCGTTTGGTCTTTTGTGACCTTCTACCATCATACTGCGATTTCTGTGGAGCAGAGGCTATAGAAGAGTTACAAGAATTAAAAGAGGAATTACATGATTGACCCTTTTGTCTTGGATCTTTTTGTCCATTAAAGGTATTTTTTTATTTGTTACCCTGTTGCCATTTGTATGCCTTTCCTTCTTGGAAAGCACGTTTGTCTCTCCAGAAATTTTTTTCTCTTTTACTAGTAAAGTGTAACGAGTGAATGTATCAAGGTGATTTTTGACTTTATCCTCCTGTTCTTTATAGTTCGATGCATTATTCAGGTGCAGCAATTTATTATTAAAATAAATCCATATCCTTATCTAAATTGTTTATACGTTTACAATATTCTTCATTGAGAAGTTTCATCATGGTTGCAGTACAATCCTGTAAATTACTTTTCCATTTCTTTTTAAATGTGGAATCAACATCATCCATAGTGGGAAAAATTTGTATCCTGAGGCCATATGGATTAATCTCCTCCCTTAAATATTTTTCAAAACTTTCAATATGCCAGAACATCGCAGCCTTTTTCTCAACTATTCTCCCTAGTTGGGAAAAGAGCGAGAGAACCTCCGACTGGGAGGCTTCCTGTGTGTCATGCCTAGTGTAATAATTGGCCATAAGGGCTTCCAACTCCTGACCCTGGAACATGATCCCACCCGAAAACAATGCGCTAACAATAAAATGCACACTATAGAATATACATGTTCTTACACAAACAGAAAAAAAGAAAATAAAGAGAATTGATAATGATAAATAAGTAGATTGAAGATTTGTAAGAATACTGTCCAAAGACACTTAGTCAGACTTTGGTGAGAAGGGGGGGGGGCGTGTGCAAAAGCTGCATTGGCTGCATTGGTGACACCGACTGCACTGGGGACACATGTTGCATTGGTGACACCGGCTGCAGTGGGGGACACAGGTTGCATTGGTGACACAGACTGCACTGGGGACACTGGCTGCACTGGGGACACTGGCTGCACTGGGGACACTGGCTGCACTGGGGACACTGGCTGCACTGGGGACACTGGCTGCACTGGGGACACTGGCTGCACTGGGGACACTGGCTGCACTGGGGACACTGGCTGCACTGGGGACACTGGCTGCACTGGGGACACCGGCTGCACTGGGGACACCGGCTGCACTGGTGGACACGGGCAGGCTACATTTTTGGTCAGAACTTCGCCTTTCTGGTGGTCTTCCAAACAACGGGGGAGGTTAATGTGGACCCTCACAAGCCGCTCGAAGACTTGCAACGGGCAGCTTTGCAGGTATGATGAGCCAATATCTGTACCAGATTCATATGTCGATGTCATAGACTCCCAATGATTCCTCCATCAACACACAGTGCTGACAGGGGAATCCGTCCTGCCAAGCAATGGTCTTCTCTCGGCTGGGGGGGGAGACTAGGGGCAGGCAGGCAGGAGAAGACAGTGATTATTGCTAAAGGCTATAGCAGATAATTAGAAGAGAATTCGGCAGGCTGGTTGTACCCAAGTTGATCGATCGATCAACTTGGTACATTCGGGTTGCCCATTCGAATCTCGTCCACTCCCTGCTAAACCGGCCAAGATTAAAACAGTCTACGTCCTCCCTAAGACCAAAGCCCCGTAAACATGATTAGAAAATCGTAAGAAAAATTGCGCTTACCAACCGATCGTACGATAATCGGATCGTTAGTATAGGACTTTTGAGAGCCGATCATGACAGTTCACCTGATATTATCCAATTGGGCATGCATGAAAATTTTTTGTTGTTCGATACCAGATCGGCCGATTTTTCGTTAAATCGTTAGAGTTGTCATTCAAAAATGCAATACAAATACATTACAACACATGACATCACTTCTGAAGTCTTATTCTGTCAAACGAGAATTTTCGGAACTTTAGTAAACTCTTCATTTTTGATATGAGATTAGCATGCAAAAAAAACGGAAGATCATTTGTCCGACAATCTCATTATGTGTACCAGGCATAACTGTAACTGTGGTTCCTGATATGTGCATGAAATATGACGCCATCTCTCAGCTAATAAGAGCCCTTTCACATGAGTGGTCTGATTGGGTCTGCCTGACGGGTTTTGATTTGGACCCCATTGGACCCTCCATTCTCCTCTATTAAGTTGTGGGTGTAAACGGACTTAGGACTGTTTACAGCCACCCACCTCCAATACGATCCACCAAAAACAAACAGAAGGGGATCAGATCCCCTCTGCTTGGGTGGACTGGATTGGAGGGCAGTTGGGTGTAAACAGACAGGTGGTTGTAATTCTCAGACTTAGTCTGCAGGCATATCCCTGTATTGGTAATGTACTTGTGTAAACTGTTCCAGTTTGTATTCGGTTTATGTTTTGTTCTTTTTCATGTTTTATATGGCTGCATGTGGTCCTGGAAGATGATGATCCAGATCATCATCTACAAAATAATCATGGTTTTACTGCTTTTACATATTTCTATTTCCTCAGCAAAGTGCTGCTTTGATGATATATGTACATATATGAATTTATTAAATGTACCAATCAATTATTCCAGATCACCATGTGGTGCCAATTTGTGATATATAATTATGTATCCTGGATGTTCATGCTACATGCGCACACATATGTGTGTGTGAATACAGATGAAATGATATATTTTTTTATGTGCTTTTTTTTACTGTTACGCATTTTTACACTCTTCTATGTTCAATAAATATGTACTTCTATTAATTTACCTCCACAATGTCATTAGCCTCATTTAAAGTCCCAACTTTCCTTCTTTATATATATTTGTACCTTGTTGCAATTACCTTGTATTACTGTGCTGTACAAAATCATAGTAAAAAGTGTTTAAAAAAAAAACAGACAGGTGGTCCATGTACATCCAACTGCACATAGAGCAGAGTGGGCTATGTCCATGTCCGCTCTGCATAAGCAGAGTGGACATGGATCAGTTATCCACACACTGCAAGGAAATGGCATAATGTGCTAGTATTCATCCCATACTAGAACATTATGAAATACTCACCTTGGAACTAAGCCCTCCAGCGCTGTAATGTCACCGCTGAGAGGGCTGACATGTTCCCCAAGTCTTTTTTCCGCATTTGTGCGCTCCGGCTATCTGATTGGCCGGTGCCACGATGACGTCACTCGTGTGCAGGAGACCTCAGTTCTGGCATGAAGCTCTGAAGTTAAGGCAAGGTATGCCGGACCTTCAGAGCGCATGCACCAGTGATGTCACTGGCTGCATGCAGGGTGAACATCTCTTAAACTGTGCACATTTAGGAGATATTGATTTTACGTATAGGTAAGTCTTATTATAGGCCTTATAGGCTTATAGGTAGGTAAAATATAACAAACAGGATTTACAACTGCGTTAAAAAAAGATCTGAGTAATCCTCGATGATCATCAGCTCCATCTAGTGGTCATAACATGGTATTTCAGGAAAATACTGCATTATGGCCACATAGGAAATAAAAATTTTGCATAGCAATTTTTTTTATACTTGAAACACAAAGAGTTGATAAATATGTTTAACCCCTTAATGACTGAGGGGAAAAAATGTTAATGCCTAATTCTGCACCTTTGACATGTGTTAGTAAAACTGTACATATCATCACAACTACTTTGTGTATCCAGGTGGATTATACCTTTTTTTTTTTTTTTTTTTTTCAGGATGAATTCTTTAGGTAGTGAAGGATAATGGATATCTCCTGATTTTTTTATTTTTTTGGGGGCCTAAATATTAAAAAAATATATGTACAGAATATATATTTTATTAACTGTAACACTGTAAAATGCAACTAACGCTTTTCGGAATTCTCCCCCCCTCCGGTGTCACATTTGGCACCTTTCAGGGGGGAGGGGGGACCAGATACCTGTCTAATACAGGTATTTTGCTCCCACTTCCGGGCAGAGATACCCGCGCCACCCATGGGTATCTATGGCACTTCCCCTCCACCCCCCGCTGCTGTCTTCTGGGAGACACACGGGTCCCAGGAGACAGCAGGGACCAGTGGGAATGCGCAGCGCGAGTCGCGAACCAGGAAGTGAAGCCGCAATGCTTCACTTCCTGATTCCCTTACCAAAGATGGCGGCGGCAGCACCCTGGACAGGTGAGTGTCCTTATTTTAAAAGTCAGCAGCTGCAGTATTTGTAGCTGCTGACTTAAAAAAATGGAGGGACTCTGCTTTAACTAATGGCTAAACAATAGCAGTTGTGGACTGTCTGTATTCCCCATGATGCTCAGCCAGCCATGCTTTATGGGAAAAAGTAATCCAAAATAGTGACAATGGTTATCTAGCATTGTATTGTAGGAAAAACAATGTGTCACTGAATTTTGAAGTGCAGCATTATTTTTCTTTGGTGTTTGTGTGTTTTTAATGCTCATAGGTTTTACTTTGCATAAAAGGAACTAAGCTAACTAGAGAGTTTATTCACTATCACACAAATTCAGGCAATTTGCAGATAAAAAGATAGAGCACTTAACCACTTCGGCCCCCGAAGGATTTACCCCCTTCCTGACCAGAGCACTTTTTACAATTTGGCACTGCGTCGCTTTAACTGCTAATTGCGCGGTCATGCAATGCTGTACCCAAACGAAATTTGCGTCCTTTTCTTCCCACAAATAGAGCTTTCTTTTGATGTTATTTGATCACCTCTGTGGTTTTTATTTTTTGCGCTATAAACGGAAAAAGACCGAAAATTTTGAAAAAAATGACATTTTCTACTTTTAGTTATAAAAAAAGTCCAATAAACTCAATTTTATTCATACATTTAGGCCAAAATGTATTCGGACACATGTCTTTGGTAAAAAATAATGTCAATAAGCATATATTTATTGGTTTGCGCAAAAGTTATAACGTCTACAAACTAGGGTACATTTTCTGTAATTTACACAGCTTTTAGTTTATGACTGCCTATGTCATTTCTTGAGGTGCTAAAATGGCAGGGCAGTACAACCCCCCCCCCCCAATGACCCCATTTTGGAAAGTAGACACCCCAAGGAAATTGCTAAGAGTCATGTTGAGCTCATTAAATATACATTTTTTTTTTGTCCCATGTGATTGAATAATGACAAAAAAAAACAAAATTACAAAAAGTTGTCACTAAATGATATATTGCTCACACAGGCCATGGGCATATGTGGAATTGCACCCCAAAATACATTTAGCTGCTTCTCCTGAGTATGGGGATGCCACATGTGTGGGACTTTTTGGGAGCCTAACCGCGTACGGGGCCCCAAAAACCAATCACCGCCTTCAGGATTTCTAAGGGTGTAAATTTTTGATTTCACTCTTCACTGCCTATCACAGTTTCGGAGGCCATGAAATGCCCAGGTGGCACAACCCCCCCCCCCCTCCCAAATGACTCCATTTTGGAAAGTAGACACCCCAAGCTATTTGCTGAGAGGCATGGTGAGTATTTTTCAGCTCTCATTTGTTTTTGAAAATGAAGACAGACAAGAAAAAACATTTTTTTTCTTTTTTCAATTTTCAAAACTTTGTGACAAAAAGTGAGATCTGCAAAATACTCACTATACCTCTCAGCAGATAGCTTGGGGTGTCTACTTTCCAAAATAGGGTCATTTGGGGGGGGTTTGTGCGACCTGGGCATTCCATGGCCTCCGAAACTGTGATAAGCAGTGAAGAGTGAAATCAAAAATTTACGCCCTTAGAAAGCCTGAAGACAGTGCTTGTTTTTCGGGGTCCCGTGCGCGGCTAGGCTCCCAAAAAGTCTCACACATGTGGTATCCCCATACTCAGGAGAAGCAACAGAATGTATTTTGGGGTGTAATTTCACATATTTCCATGGCATGTTTGAGCAATATATCATTTAGTGACAACTTTGCGCAAAAAAAAAAAAAATTGGTCTTTTTCCCGCAACTTGTGTCACAATATAAAATATTCCATGGACTCGACATGCCTCTCAGCAAATAGCTTGGGGGGTCTACTTTCCAAAATGGGGTCATTTGGGGGGGTTTGAACTGACCTGGCATTTTATGCACAACATTTAGAAGCTTATGTCACACATCACCCACTCTTCTAACCACTTGAAGACAAAGCCCCTTTTGACACTTTTTGTTTACATGAAAAAATATTTTTTTTTGCAAGAAAATTACTTTGAACCCCCAAACATTATATATTTTTTTAAAGCAAATGCCCTACAGATTAAAATTGTGGGTGTTTCATTTTTTTTTTCACACTGCATTTGCACAGCGATTTTTCAAACGCATTTTTTGGGGAAAAAACACACTTTTTTAAATTTTAATGCACTAAAACACACTATATTGCCCAAATGTTTGATGAAATAAAAAAGATGATCTTAGGCCGAGTACATGGATACCAAACATGACATGATTTAAAATTGCGCACAAACGTGCAGTGGCAACAAAATAAATACATTTTTAAAAGCATTTAAAAGCCTTTACAGGTTACCACTTTAGATTTACAGAGGAGCTCTACTGCTAAAATTACTACCCTCGATCTGACTTTCGCGGTGATACCTCACATGCATGGTGCAATTGCTGTTTACATTTGACGCCAGACCAACGCTTGCGTTCGCCTTAGCGCGAGAGCAGGGGGGACAGGGGTGCTTTTTTTTTTTTTTTTTCCTTTATTATTTTTTTGCTTTTTTATCTTATTTTTAAACTGTTCCTTTCATTTTTTATTTTTTTTAATCATTTTTATTGTTATCCCAGGGAATGTAAATATCCCCTATGATAGCAATAGGTAGTGACAGGTACTCTTTTTTTGAAAAAATTGGGGTCTATTAGACCCTAGATCTCTCCCCTGTCCTCAAAGCATCTGACCACACCAAGATCGGTGTGATAAAATGCTTTCCCAATTTCCCAATGGCGCTGTTTACATCCGGCAAATCTAAGTCATGAAATGCTCGTAGCTTCCAGTTTCTTAGGCCATAGAGATGTTTGGAGCCACTCTGGTCTCTGATCAGCTCTATGGTCAGCTGGCTGAATCACCGGCTGCATTCTCAGGTTCCCTGTTGAGACAGGAGAGCCAGAGAAAAACACGGAAGACGGTGGGGGGCATTCCCTCCCACTGCTTGTAAAAGCAGTCTAGAGGCTAATTAGCCGCTAGGATTGCTTTTACATGAAAGCCGACCACTGGCTGAAAAGAATGATACCAAGATGATACCTAAACCTGCAGGCATCATTCTGGTATAACCACTCAAAGTCGTGAATTGCGTACCTGAAGACAAAAAAATGGTTAACAATAAAACACAGTAAATGGTAAAGTATAAAAAATTGCATACCTGAAAAGCAAACATGATAAAACATAACAATAAAACATTGCAGAATAGAATACAGTAAAAAAGAGCAGAACAATAGAGAGAGAATAGAGAGAGAGAGAACAATGAAACAACAACTATTTGTTTTTTATTTTATATATTTTTTGGTGTTTTTTTTTTTGCTTTTTTGTTTTTTTTTACACTTTTTTTTGTAACTATAACTTTTATAACTGTAACAGGTTCCAGGTTCGGGTCTCTCAAAATGCGATGGCATCTTGGGAGACCCTGTGAAAGTGTGCCTAGTTTGTGCAATGCTGTACCCTACGCTAATACTCAACTAGTGTATGGTAGCATTCAAAACATTCACCAATGCAAAGACCAGGATTGTCAGGACAGGAGGGACAATAATAGCGGGTGTCACGCCTATATCCGCGCTTGCTGCAGACACAACATCTTTTTGGGGGGGGTTCTTTGGGTAGGGGTACTCGGGAGGACATAAAAATGCCTCTCATGCAGCCGACTGCATTTGGTTGGGGATGTGAATGGGGGAAGTACGGGTGCTGCAGAAGCGGTGGGTTCCCAATTATTAGGATTGGCGAATGCAGCAGGAAGGGCATTATGGGCACGACGGGCCTGTTTGTCTTCTTCTTGGTGGCAGCGGGACACTACTTGTGCTTGCCACCTCACCAGCTTGAACTGCACTTATGGGACTCGCCACGTCACCAAGTGTTGCTGCAGTGCTGGTTTGACTACGACCGGGGTATACTAGGCTGATGGTGCTTGCCAGTTCACCAAAACACTACCAAAAAAACTGTTAGCGGTCGCAGGGATCAGGTCTGACTCTGCGAACGCTGCAGTTATGCGTTTAGTGTTTTGTAAGTGACAGTGATCGATCGATACTGCACTTGGGTGGGCAGGGCGGAGGGGCAAAACACAGGTGCTAGCAGGTATCTGGTCTGATCCCCCTAACACTGCGTTTTTGGGAACCCTAAACTGCTGGGGACGCTAGTATAGATCTGATCGGATCAGATATTGATCCGTTCAGATACTATACCACTAAGGGAGGTGTACGGTGCGTGCATGGGTGTTAGCGGTACTGGCGCTAACCTGACGGTGCCTGGGGCTGGTGCTTGCCAGTTCACCAAAATGCTACCAAAAAAAACTGTTAGGGATCGCAGTGATGTGTGATCGATCGATACTGCACTTGGGTGGGCTGGGCTGGGCCGGGCGGAGGGGCAAAACGCAGGTGCTAGCAGGTATCTGGGCTGATCCTGCTAACACTGTGTTTTTGGGAACCCTAAACTGCTGGGGACGCTAGTACAGATCTGAATGGATCAGATATTGATCCGTTCAGATACTATACCACTAAGGGAGGCGTATGCTGCGTGCATGGGTGTTAGCGGTACTGGCGCTAATCTGACACTGCCTGGGGCGACGCATATCACCGCCGGGCGATCAGGGGGCCAAACCTTTATTCGGTAATAAACGGCGGGTGCCCTGACACTATAAAAAATAAACGAACTAACCAGCGTCACCCATAAGTTATACGGTGATCAGTGGTGAAAGGGTTAACTAGGGGGCAATCAAGGGGTTAAAACATTTATTCGATAGTATATGGGGGTCCCTGTCGCTATAAAACGCTGACGACGAACCTAAAAATTTACCTCCTTAACTAGCGTCACCAGTGACACTAATACAGCGATCAGAAAAATGATCGCTTAGCGACACTGGTGACGGGGGGTGATCAAGGGGTTAAAACTTTATTAGGGGGGGTTAGGGGGGTACCCTAGACCTACAGGGGGCTAACACTAACTGCCCTACCACACTAACTGTCACAAACTGACACCATGCAGTAATCAGAAAAAAAAAACTGCTTGGTGTCAGTGTGACAGGGGGGGTGATTGGGGGGGGGATCGGGGGTGTAAAGTGTGCCTGGCGTGTTCTACTGTGTGTGTGTTGGTGCACTCACAGTGAAGTCTTCTCTCCTCGGTGCCGGAACGGAAAATACCGAGCCGAGGAGAGATGACATAATTTCCTTTGCTGCTGTTTAGCATACAGCAGCAGAGGAATGATTCTGATTGTCTGGGAGCGATCGCGAGGGGGGGGCACGAATGGATGGTCTCCCCCTTGCCTCTCATCGCTCCCAGACCAAAGCCGACCGCCTCGGGCACCGGGGGGTCCGGTCGGACCTCCCACCCGCGGGAGGCAGATCACGTACAGGTACGTGATTCTGCCTGCCCGTGCTATTCTGCTGAAGTACATCAGCGTGAGGCAGTCGGCAAGTGGTTAAAGGGGTTGTAAACCCTATGCTTTAAGGTGAAAAAACATCTGGCAGTCACCGGCCCCCCAGCCCCCCCGTTTTACTTACCTGAGCCCCGTATTTCCCTCAGCGGAGACCGGCTCTCCTCTCTCCACGGGGTCCCGGCTCTTGATTGGATAGATTGATAGCAGCGCAGCAATTGGCTCCTGCTGCTGTCAATCAAATCCAGCGGGCTGAGTCCGGCATTCGTGTATATGGACGCAAATGCTGGACTCGGGAGCGCGCGGGCAAGGTAACCCCCCCCCGGGAGAGTGCTTCTCTTAGGGGGTTATCTGATTGCGGTGAGGAGCCTCGAGAGCCGCCGGGGGACCCCAAAAGAGGATGATCGGGGCCACTCTGTCAAAACGAGCTGCACAGTGGAGGTAAGTATGATATGTTTGTTATTTAAAAAATATAGAAAAACGAGGGTTTACAACCCCTTTAACTTGGGCTTAGGACTGAATATGGAATAGAATCCCAGAATATGGCCATGCCCCACCTACACTTCTTATCCTTCTAATCCATCACTTTGGGTCACCTTAGCCAGGTGGTTCCCAGTAGTCAATTACTAGGCCGCACCATGCTGAGAGTCCATTTACTATAAAGCTTCATCTAAATCAGCTAGTTTTTACTTAGAATGACCCTGGCTAATCCTGGGTCACTTCTAGGAAAGTGTGGTTTAATGGATCAATACATTGAATTTTTCAAAATTTGTGTGCTGCCCCAGTAATATAGCTGCACTGGGGCTGAACTATGACTATATAAAAAAGTTAATAATAGTTTAAAATATTTTACAGCATTTCGGTTAATAATACCCTAGTTGCCCTGTTAATTGTGAATATTGAGCAATGCTAGACTGTAAAATGTGTATCTGTAAATCTCACATGTATTCCTAGGTATTATATATGGAGTGCCTTTCCTGAAGAGCTTGCATACTATGACTCTAATATACTTTTATTTACATTTAGCGCTGGTAGATTTTCAATCTACCGCTGATAGGCAAAGGTGATTGTTAAAAATGAAAAAAATGTGTCTGCGCTAGAAAAAAGGTCACATCAAACAAAAATGCAACAATAATAAATGTATAAGAAACATGGATGTTGACCAATAATACATTAAAGTGAAAGTACCTTACACTGATTTGGACTCTATCTTATTCACCAGTGGATATATCCCTTTATACTTTATTTGATTCAGTGTTTATGTCATATGTTTTCTGAGTGATCACTCACATTGTGTGTTTTATGTAGCACTGTGCACTTTTCAGTTTAAGCACTTAGTGGTACTTTCACTTTAATGTATTATTGGTCAACATCCATGTTTCTTATACATTTATTATTGTTGCATTTTTGTTTGATGTGACCTTTTTTCTAGCGCAGACACATTTTTTTCATTTTTGCCACTTGCACGCTTATGAAACGTGACTGAGTGTTTGCAGCTGGTCTCAATTCAGGTTTGAATATACATTAATTTGTAGGCATTTATCCGTAAGTGGCTCGCAGGGTTTTACTTATCATCAAAGGTGATTGTTAGATTTGCCTCTGTTCCAGCTTGGCTGAGTTGCGTGTAGTTCCACACTGTGCCGGTGGGTGTCGTTGTCACCATGGGCTGGTGTTGGAAAGGCAATGTGTTGAAGCGTATGAGTGCTCCTCTGTCCCAGAGACAACTCGGAGGAGATGGTCCTCCGAGTTGCATTCTAGGAGAGGGTATTTATGGGACAGACGCCATGTTTAGGGGTTCGTTTTCAGCCACCTGCTGGCCCTCCTGGCCGACAGGTATGCGTTAGGAGTACCACCTTGTGGTCCACCTGATCAGGAGGCCCACGCGGCTGCAGCGTGTGGGTGGGCCCAGAAGCCTGTCTGGGGCCTACCACAGCAGCAGAGGAATGGTCCTGAGCGAAGAAGCTGGACAACCGAGGAGATCCCAGGGGAGGACCCATCATGGAAGGATCATGCAGAGTGCTGGTCTGGAGAGGGGCCTGGTGACTCGGTTGGAGGACGTATCCTGAAGTAATCTTACTGCCGGGTTGGCTTAAAGGTTCAAGTACTGTGTCTGACATTCATCGCAAACCAATACATCCTGTGGCAGAGGATCGTACGGGATTTATTTCAAACAAGTCTGTGGCAGAGATTTTTGTTTTTTGTTCGTGCTACGTACTGGCTGCTAGGCAAGTGAGAAAGGCCTATCCAGGCGGGCAAAGGTTGAATGCCACAAGGGGGGTGCATTCAACTACAAGTGTTCAATTCCAAAGAATATTCTAAAGAATACTAAGGAAAGGTATTTGAGCTTCCCTGCAGCTTTCCTTCTGCCTCTTTCCTGCTACTTCCTTTATTACTAGTTCATTAAAGCATTGGAAAATATACTCAAGTGTTTGGTGTCTACATCGTCCAGAGGTAAACTCAAGGGGACCCTAGACCCGGTGCCGGTGAAACAGAGGTATCGAGAGTGAAGGTAACAGCCCGCTTTAAACCAGCAGCTCCACCGAGAGTTAGTGCTACATACAGAAAATAAAAAATAAACACTTTTCCATCAAAATGCCATCCATGCAGTCCAGGTGTGGTGCTCAGAAACGTAAAAAGGGTAAGGAAGAGCAGATAAAAATGAAAAAACTGCCTATAATAAGTCACTTCTTTTCCACTCCTAAAACTGTGGCTGAAAGTTCTAGAGATAGCAGTGAGGAAACTGAAAAAAGTATTCAAGAAACTGTAAATATCTCACGGATCAGTCAGGCGACAGTCAGTGAAGAAACTTGCTCTATTGAATTTTCACTAGAAGATGACAGCAGTAATCCACTTGAAGGCTGTAGCACAATACAAGACCAACCTCTTGGCACCACCCCAAATACTGATGAAGATTTAGATTTTGTGAGCAGTAGAGCATCTTCAGGTGGTGCTATTGAAAGTAGTATTGTTGGTGAGCAATATGTGACTGATAGGGGACTTTACCCAGTCACAATAACAGATCCAAATGTTAAAAGGTTTATATTAGCTCATGGCCCATGCAGACCTCCAGGACCTTTCCCCCGAAGACAATGATACTAAGAAAAGATGCTTTTCTGAAAGTTATTATGAGCGAGTCACCAAGACAGGGCTTAAACTACCTTTAATGTGGCTTTGTTATTCTCCAAAGCTTAATGCAATGTACTGTGAACCATGCTGGTTGTTTGCAGACCTTAAAAAAGTAGGAATTGAACCTGCATGGGCAAAAGGGATCCAGAAGTGGCAGAGGCTGTCTGCTAAAATTCAGATCCATGAGTCTTCACAAACTCATATGGAAGCATGTGTACTTTATGATCAGTGGAGGCGTAATAAAACAATTGATGAGGAAAATAAAAAACAAATTTGACGAGAAAAAAACTTTTGGAGGCAGGTCCTACAAAGAATTGTTAATATAACATTAACAATGGCAATGGCTAATCTAGCATTTCGTGGTCACAGGGAGCGCCTGGGAGAGGTTAACAATGGAAACTTTCTCTCCATCATAGACCTACTTGCAGAATATGACCCAATATTAAAGGAACTTCTCCAGTTACCCCAAGGCACATTTAAATATTTGAGCCCCAAAATACAAAATGAGTTAATAGAAATTCTGTCCAAAAAAGTGCAGAGTGAAATAGTTTCAGAAATAAAAAAAACACAATTTTATTCTATTATAATGGACACAACCCAGGACATATCCAAAGTAGATCAGATGAGTCAGATATTTCGATATGTGTCTGTGGAAAGAGATACGAATCAACGAGCCTGCAGTATAACAATAAATGAGGCTTTCTTAGGGTTCCATGCCACTGAAGATCAGAGTGCAGCACAGATTGCTAGCAATATTGTTGCCTGCATAGAGAGCAAGGGCCTAGAAATATCAAAGTGTCATGGTCAGGGTTATGATGGTGCAGCAACAATGAGTGGTGTCTATTCTGGTGTGCAGGCTCGGATAGCAAAGATGGAAAAGAATGCCCTCTATGTTCATTGTGCAGCACACAATCTAAATCTTGTCATTCAGGATGCTGTTTCTGACATACCGGAAGTTTCTAGACTCTTTGATTTGGTGCATAATTTATACACCTTCTTTGGGGAAAGCATACGCAGATGGGCTTTTCTCTCATCATTTACATCTGAATCCTCTGTCACACTGAAACTGTGGTCTTCTAGACATGATTCTCTGCTTGCACTTCGTTTCCGTTTTCTAGACATCATGCAAGCTTTCAGAGGCGTAACTATAACCTTCAGGGCCCCAGTGCAAAAAACCATGAAGGGCCCCTGACCCGCACTATGATGGGGGGGGGGTATTGTGAAAGGATGAGGGGCAGTATGACGGGGTATTTTGACAGGAGGGGGCAGTGTGACCAAAGAAGGGTATCTGGAAAGTGTGACCAGAGGGGGGAGTGTGATAAGAGGGGGCAGGGTGAAATAAGGGGGGCAGTGTGACAAGAAGGGACAGAACGATGGGGGCAGTGTGACAGGAGGGGGCAGTATGACAGGGGGATATTGTGACAAGAGGGGGGCAGTGTGACAGGAAAAGGATACCTAAGAAGTATTACAAGAGGGGGGCAGTGTAATGAGGGAGCACTGTGAAAGGAGGGGGACTGTTTAACAAGAGGGGGGTAGTGTGACAGGAGGGGGGTAAATATGACAGAAGGGGGCAGTGTGACGAGGGGGTAGAATGATGGAGGGGCAGTGTTATAGGAGGGGGCAGTATGACAGGAATGTATTGTGCCAAGGGGGCAGTGTGACAGGGGACAGTGAGACAGGTGGGGGCAGTATGATGGGGAAATAGTATGACGTGGGCAGTGTGATAAAAGAGGGGCTATGTGGCAGGTGGGTGGCCAGTGTGAGAGGGGACAGGTGGGGGGGGGGCAGTGTGAGGGGACAGTGTGTGGGGGGACAGTGTGTGGGGGGACAGTGTGAGAGGGGACAGTGTGAGGGGGGACAGTGTGAGGGGGGACAGTGTGAGAGGGGACAGTGTGTGGGGGGACAGTGTGAGAGGGGACAGTGTGAGAGGGGACAGTGTGTGGGGGGACAGTGTGTGGGGGACAATGTGAGAGGGGACAGTGTGTGGGGGGACAGTGTGTGGGGGGACAATGTGAGAGGGGACAATGTGAGAGGGGACAGTGTGTGGGGGGACAGTGTGAGAGGGGACAGTGTGTGGGGGGACAGTGTGAGAGGGGACAGTGTGAGAGGGGACAGTGTGAGAGGGGATAGTGTGAGGGGGGACAGTGTGAGGGGGGACAGTGTGAGGGGGGACAGTGTGAGGGGGGACAGTGTGTCGGGGGGACAGTGTGAGAGGGGACAGTGTGTGGGGGGGACAGTGTGAGGGGACAGTGTGTGGGGGGACAGTGTGAGAGGGGACAGTGTGTGGGGGGACAGTGTGAGAGGGGACAGTGTGAGAGGGGACAGTGTGTGGGGGACAGTGTGTGGGGGGACAGTGTGAGAGGGGACAGTGTGTGGGGGGACAGTGTGAGAGGGGACAGTGTGAGAGGGGACAGTGTGAGGGGGGACAGTGTGAGAGGGGACAGTGTGAGAGGGGACAGTGTGTGGGGGGACAGTGTGTGGGGGGACAGTGTGAGAGGGGACAGTGTGTGGGGGGACAGTGTGAGAGGGGACAGTGTGTGGGGGGACAATGTGAGAGGGGACAGTGTGTGGGGGGACAGTGTGAGAGGGGACAGTGTGTGGGGGGACAGTGTGTGGGGGGACAGTGTGAGAGGGGACAGTGTGAGAGGGGACAGTGTGTGGGGGGACAGTGTGAGAGGGGACAGTGTGAGAGGGGACAGTGTGAGAGGGGACAGTGTGAGAGGGGACAGTGTGTGGGGGGACAGTGTGAGAGGGGACAGTGTGAGAGGGGACAGTGTGAGAGGGGACAGTGTGTGGGGGGACAGTGTGAGAGGGGACAGTGTGTGGGGGGACAGTGTGTGAGGGGACAGTGTGTGAGGGGACAGTGTGTGGGGGGACAGCGTGTGGGGGGACAGCGTGTGGGGGGACAGCGTGAGAGGGGACAGCGTGAGAGGGGACAGCGTGAGAGGGGACAGTGTGTGGGGGGACAGTGTGAGGGGGGACAGTGTGAGAGGGGACAGTGTGTGGGGGGACAGTGTGAGAGGGGACAGTGTGAGAGGGGACAGTGTGTGAGGGGACAGTGTGTGAGGGGACAGTGTGTGGGGGGACAATGTGAGAGGGGACAGTGTGTGGGGGGACAGTGTGAGAGGGGACAGTGTGAGAGGGGACAGTGTGTGGGGGGACAGTGTGAGAGGGGACAGTGTGTGGGGGGACAGGGTGAGAGGGGACAGTGTGAGAGGGGACAGTGTGTGGGGGGACAGTGTTGGGGGACAGTGTGTGGGGAGACAGTGTGAGAGGGGACAGTGTGTGGGGGGACAGTGTGTGGGGGGACAGTGTGAGAGGGGACAGTGTGAGAGGGGACAGTGTGAGAGGGGACAGTGTGAGAGGGGACAGTGTGAGAGGGGACAGTGTGTGGGGGGACAGCGTGTGGGGGGACAGCGTGAGAGGGGACAGTGTGTGGGGGGACAGCGTGAGAGGGGACAGCGTGTGGGGGGACAGTGTGAGAGGGGACAGTGTGTGGGGGGACAATGTGAGAGGGGACAGTGTGTGGGGGGACAGTGTGAGAGGGGACAGTGTGAGAGGGGACAGTGTGTGGGGGGACAGTGTGAGAGGGGACAGTGTGAGGGGGGACAGTGTGAGAGGGGACAGTGTGTGGGGGGACAGTGTGAGAGGGGACAGTGTGTGGGGGGACAATGTGAGAGGGGACAGTGTGTGGGGGGACAGTGTGAGAGGGGACAGTGTGAGAGGGGACAGTGTGTGGGGGGACAGTGTGAGAGGGGACAGTGTGAGAGGGGACAGTGTGTGGGGGGACAGTGTGAGAGGGGACAGTGTGTGGGGGACAGTGTGTGGGGGGACAGTGTGTGGGGGGACAGTGTGAGAGGGGACAGTGTGTGGGGGGACAGTGTGAGAGGGGACAGTGTGTGGGGGGACAGTGTGAGAGGGGACAGTGTGTGGGGGGACAGTGTGTGGGGGGACAATGTGAGAGGGGACAGTGTGTGCGGGGACAGTGTGAGAGGGGACAGTGTGTGGGGGGACATTGTGAGAGGGGACAGTGTGAGAGGGGACAGTGTGTGGGGGGACAGTGTGAGAGGGGACAGTGTGTGAGGGGACAGTGTGTGAGGGGACAGTGTGTGGGGGGACAGTGTGAGAGGGGACAGTGTGAGAGGGGACAGTGTGAGAGGGGACAGTGTGTGGGGGGACAGTGTGAGAGGGGACAGTGTGTGGGGGGACAGTGTGAGAGGAGACAGTGTGAGAGGGGACAGTGTGAGAGGGGACAGTGTGAGAGGGGACAGTGTGAGAGGGGACAGTGTGTGCGGGGACAGTGTGAGAGGGGACAGTGTGAGAGGGGACAGTGTGAGAGGGGACAGCGTGAGAGGGGACAGCGTGTGGGGGGACAGCGTGTGGGAGGACAGCGTGTGGGGGGACAGCGTGAGAGGGGACAGCGTGTGGGGGGACAGTGTGAGAGGGAACAGTGTGTGGGGGGACAGCGTGTGGGGGGACAGCGTGTGGGAGGACAGCGTGTGGGGGGACAGCGTGAGAGGGGACAGCGTGTGGGGGGACAGCGTGAGGGGGGACAGTGTGAGAGGGAACAGTGTGTGGGGGGACAGTGTGTGGGGGGACAGTGTGAGAGGGGACAGTGTGTGGGGGGACAGTGTGAGAGGGGACAGTGTGTGGGGGGACAGTGTGTGGGGGGACAGTGTGAGAGGGGACAGTGTGTGGGGGGACAGTGTGAGAGGGGACAGTGTGAGAGGGGACAGTGTGTGGGGGGACAGTGTGAGAGGGGACAGTGTGTGGGGGGACAGTGTGAGAGGGGACAGTGTGAGAGGGGACAGTGTGTGGGGGGACAGTGTGTGAGGGGACAGTGTGTGGGGGGACAGTGTGAGAGGGGACAGTGTGTGGGGGGACAGTGTGTGGGGGGACAGTGTGTGGGGGGACAGTGTGTGGGGGGGCAGTGTGTGGGGGGACAGTGTGAGAGGGGGCAGTGTTTGGGGGGACAGTGTGTGGGGGGACAGTGTGAGAGGGGACATTGTGAGAGGGGGCAGTGTGAGAGGGGGCAGTGTGAGAGGGGACAGTGTGTGGGGGGACAGTGTGAGAGGGGACAGTGTGAGAGAGGACAGTGTGAGAGGGGGCAGTGTGTGGGGGGACAGTGTGTGGGGGGACAGTGTGAGAGGGGACAGTGTGTGGGGGGACAGTGTGTGGGGGGACAGTGTGTGGGGGGACAGTGTGAGAGGGGACAGGTGGGTGGCCAGTGTTGTGCTTTACTTACATGAGAAGCAGCATGCTTCCTTGTGATGTCCGCAGGATGTCCCTCCAGGCAGCACAGTTCACTTCCCGACTATCATTGTATCCAATGGAGAGGGGAGGGGCCTCTGACCCGAACGTGTATTAGCAAGACTCAGAATGTACAAGCAGAGGGACAAACTTGTGCACTCAATCTGGTGTCTGCTCGGGTCAGAGGCCCCTCCCCTCTCCATTGTACTCACTAATATTCGGGAAGTGAACTGTGTGCTGCCTGGAGGGACATCCCGCAGAGCGCAGACATCACATAGCTGCCGATCGCCCCCTTACGCCCCCCTCTCCTGTATAGTTAGATGCCAGCCAGGGGAGGTGCGGCGTCTTGGGGCCCCCCACACTGGCAGAATTCCAGGGCCCAGTCGCAAGTGCGACTGTTGCGACCCCGGAAATTCCGCCACTGCAAGCTTTGTCAAAAATAATCCTTCTTTCATCAATACCAATAGAAAGAGATGACGCTGCAAATCTAAAAAAGAAAATTTAATCTTTTGAGTTTGTGCTTCTTGTCGCCCTGCAAACTAAAATCTTGAACCATGTGAATGCAATTTCAAAAGCCTTGCAATCAAAAGACATGGAACTGTCTGGAGCAGTGCAGCTCATTCAGAATGTCCTTTCCAGCTACAGGGATCATTTCGAGGAAGCCAAAGAAACTGCAGCGACACTTGCAGAAAAGTAGGGAATTGAAGCAAAGTTTTCAAATAAAAGATTTAAAAAAGTAAAGCGCCACTTTGATCAGCTGTGTATGGATGAAAGATTATCTGATCCAGAGGAACAGTTTAAAACAACTGTATTTTATAGATGTTTGGATATGATTATAAACCAGCTGTCAGACCGATTTACAGGAATGAATGCCGTCCTTCATAGATTTGAGATAGTTCAGCCTGCCATTCTTGCTTCTCAATCTGATGATAATCTGATTGCAGCAGCATCAAAACTGCATGAATTTTACAAAGAGGATCTATCACCAGATTTTCCTGGGCAGCTTCTTTCATTCAGTTCAGCACTTCAAGAAGAGGTTCGAAGTTCTTCCACTGTAAAGGATCTTGCTCACCTACTACTTGTTGAAAACAGTGCACTGTCTTCTACTGTCCCAGATGTCTGCATAGCATTACTTTTGTTCCTCACCCTCCCAGTAACCGTAGCAACTGCAGAAAGGTCTTTTTCAAAATTAAAACTAATTAAAAGTTATTTGAGAAACACCATGTCTCAGCAAAGACTCACTGGACTTGCTTTGTTAAGCATAGAAAATGAGAGAACTAGAAGACTCAACATCAAAAGCATTGTAGATGACTTTGCTGAAGCAAAAGCAAGGCGTCGTCATTTTTAATGACCGTAGTAAGTTTGCAGTTATATCTGTTCTATTACAAGTTACACTAAACCGGCCTTTCTTAACCTTTTACCCCAGAGGAATTCTTTAATAAATTTTCAGGTCTTGGGGAACTTTTACTAAAACTTATCCATTAGGGGTCAATGGGAGGAATGAAGCCTACATTGGTGATCAGTGGGAAGAATGTCTGTCTTTCTTACAGTGGTGGTCAGAATGCCACCTTTCAGACGGCTAAATAGATCAAATTGCCCTGGATCAAAGCAGATGCCATCAGATAGGAGGTCACTCAGCTGCAGCTCATGGAACCCCTAACAACCTCTGTAGGAACTCTAGGGTTCCTCTGAACCTTTGTTGAGAATGGCTGCCCTAAAGACTTTTTCAGTTTTGTTACCAGTTACACTAACCTATATTTATGGTTGAACCTTGCATGCTATATATATACATTTCTATTTTACAGGTCTTTCTTCACAGAAACAAAGTTTAATGTGTGAAATAGTTTTAAGTTCTAAAAAAAGTTGGAAGTTATTGTTGGCCCTGTTGTGGACCCTTTTTTGAAGAAGTTATGCCCCGTACACGCGGATTTTTAGACGGAAAATGTGTGATAGGACCTTGTTCCGACCATGTATAGGCTCCGTCACACATTTTCCATCGAATTTTCTGACACACAAAGTTTGAGAGCAGGATATAAAATTTTCCGACAACAAAATCCGTTGTCAGAAATTCCGATCATGTGTACACAAATCAGACGGACAAAGTGCCACGCATGCTCAGAATAAATAAAGAGATGAAGCTATTGGCCACTGCCCCATTTATAGTCCCGATGTACGTGTTTTATGTCACCGTGTTCAGAACAATCGGATTTTCCGACAACTTTGTGTGACCGTGTGTATGCAAGACAAGTTTGAGCCAACATCCGTTGGAAAAAATCCTAGGATTTTGTTGTCGGAATGTCCGAACAAAGTCCAACCGTGTGTATGGGGCATTATTGTTGGCCCTGTTGTGGACCCTTTTTTGAAGATTTTCTTCTACCTTTGTGAACATTTTTAGTAAGTTTGTATGTCTATACATGTACAGTGTTTTTATATTTTCCAAATTAATCTCATTCAAAATGTTATATTTTATGTATTTAAATATATAATTGAAATGTGGATCTTTGACTATAACTTTGTCTAATGGATGTATATAGTGCCTTGATTTATGGTTGTTCTTCATGATATTTTGCAGGTACATTCTCATCATTCTGACCTATCATGTGACCATGTCCTATCCTGAAGCTTCCTCTTGACAGTTACGGTAAGTTGAAATCAGAAACAGAAATGTTTTACTTTGTTGTACAGTAAAAAAAAAATATAGTATCAAAATCGTGCTTTTCGGGGGGGGGGGGGGGGCTTCATGATTTCTTGCACCGGGGCCCTGAGGTTTCTAGTTACGCCACTTCTACCTATGCCACTTATTCTACCTGATAAAGCATCAAGTAAAGGATTGAGGATGCACTTGAACTCTCCAGCCAAAAAGAGTAATAAAGGGTAATTTGGTCATTGTTAGGAATATACATATTCACTAGAGTATACAGTATGTCTTAACATTAAGCATAATCTTTAGGTAAAGATTATTCGGAATCAGAGTTTGTGTCTAGTATTTGGTACATCAGTGACTTGTGAAAGGCAATTGAGACCTCCCTGGACTTAGATTGGTAGTAAGTGATATGATACCACTTTGGGAAATACTTATTTCTCAAAGTGTGAATGTGATCTGTGTGAAAATAAATCTCCTGGAAAAACACCACTCTGGCCATATTTTTGTGAAGATCGTAGAGCACTTAAGACTTCTTAGTGGGCTCGTTCAGGCTTCTAACATTGAAGGAGCATAGGGTGAACTGGACCACTGTTTAGTCCTCTGAGGTGGTATCTGCTTCTTGAAAACAAAGGGGGAGGGAAGGGGGAAAAGAGAAAGGGAGGAAAGGAAGAAAAAGATAGAGAGAACGGAGGTAGCATAGAGGTAGGGATAAAAAGATTCAATTCCCTAGGGGATACTGTACATCTTAGCAGGGCTGTCTTAATGAGCGGGCACATCTGGGCACTGACCAGGTGCCCCAACTGCATGGGGGGCCCCTGAACTTTCCCCAAAGCAGCTGGTTCTTGAGCCCATGCTGCCCCAAAATTGGGGACCCCATGATGGCACTGAGAGTGATGGATACACAGGGGAGGCAGGCTGGCAGCGGTGCGCTAGCTGTGCAGAACGATACCTATTATTTCACAGCCAGCAGGGAGGGGCGAGACCAGAGCATCAGTAATGCTCTGACCCCACCCAATGCAGCTTGAATGCTCAGGATTCGAAGGCTGCGGGGTAGGAGCTGGAGTGGAAGATGCTGAGTCAGCAGCACTGAGAGCCCGCCTGCGGAAGTAGCATTGTGGATGGTGTCATGGTGAGCCCAGCTGTCCAGCACTGTTTGCACCGAAGGGCTTGGAATGCCCAGAGGGATGCTCAGTCCTCTGCCCCTCCTGCCTGCTTGATTGGTATAGGTGAGTCCAGTGCTGGAGGTGGGCACAAAATTTCACATGCACTGCATCTCCACTGGAAAAGGGGGTACTAGATGGATGGAATATGGGGTGCTGGGGGATATCAAGGGTGTATGGGGGAAAACAATGCTGAGGGGGGATCTGGGGTGTATAGGGGGTAGCAATGCTTGGGGTAGCTTGGGTGGCTATAGTGCTAGAGGTATCAGGGTTTGTAGAGAGGCCACATTGTAGTGGGTATCTTATGGTATATGGTAACAGTGCTGGGGGAATATCTAGGGTGTAGAGGGGTTTGAGTGCTTGGGAGATATCTGGGATGTAGAGGGGTCAGAGTGCTAGGGGGATATCTGGGATGTAGAGGGGTCAGAGTGCTGGGGGGATATTTGGGGTGTAGAGGGGTCAGAGTGCTGGGGGATATCTGGGGTGTAGAGGGGTCAGATTGCTGGCGGATATCTGGGGTGTAGAGGGGTCAGAGTGCTTTGGGGGATATCTGGGATGTAGAGGGGTCAGAATGTTGGGGGGGGGATATCTGGGATGTAGAGGGATCAGAGTGTTGGGGGGGATATCTAGGATGTAGCGGGATCAGAGTGCTGGGGTGATATCTGGGATGTAGAGAGGTCAGAGTGCTGGGGGGATATCTGGGATGTAGAGGGGTCAGATTGCTGGGGGATATCTGGGATGTAGAGGGGTCAGAGTGTTGGGGGGGGGGGATATCTGGGATGTAAAGGGGTCAGAGTGTTTGGGGGGATATCTGGATTGTAGCGGGATCAGAGTGCTGGGGGGATATCTGGGGTGTAAAGGGGTCAGAGTGCTGGGGGGATATCTGGGGTGTAGAGGGGTCAGAGTGCTGGGGGGATATCTGGGGTGTAGAGGTGCCATAGTGCTGGGGAGGCATCATTCTAGCATATAGTATATGCACAGGACAGCTTTGTTACTTTATGTATGTAGTATTTTCCCACTGTTTCTTTGCTGTACAGAATGATTGTTCATGTAGTTAATGCGGAGCTCCACCCAAAAGGGGAAGCTCCGCTTGTCTGCCTCCTACCTACTTGATGTCTGTTTACCTGCGCTGTCTCCATTGTAGGGGCCCCAAAGCATTACTTTGCCCAGGGGCCCATGATGGTATTAGGACGGCCCTGCATCTTAGTTCGGCTAAATATAGCCAGCCAAGGTCTGTTAGCCCCTATATTAAAGGAGGCCAGCAGATCTTCTGTAACTTAGGTGGGGAGAAGTATCAGGCAATTACATTAATTGTCATGGTGCACCAGATGTAAAAATATGATGTAAAAGGACTGCAATAGTATAGAAAGCACACATGAATGCCAACTTACAGAAGTGCCATTACATTGTATTTTCAAAAGTACAAAAGTAAGAGAGTTCCATGAGGAGATGCATGGGACATCCCGCAGGGGACCACTTCAACAATGCTATAAAAAGTGGGCAATAAATATGACCATCTGTTCACTAAAGTAGGGTGGAGAGTGCCAGCTAACAGATGGGGTTTTACCCCAAGCAAGTAGAACAGATAATAGGTGCAATGCCTGAGATCTTTCTGTGGGTTATTTTCCCAACATCAGAACAGAGGGTTTCAGAAAGTAACAAGCAGTAACTAAGAACTTAAACAGTTAAAGGTCTAGGCCTTTAAGATGTCAGGTAAGTGTACTAATTTTGTCACCAACATGCAATAAATCATGACCAGATAGGTAATTAACTGAGGAGGGTATACCATCACTATCAGCCAATCTAAGAAGTGAAGATATAGGCCTAGATGGAAAAGCGAGGGGGAACTACCTATGGGGGAAGCCAGAGTGGCAACATAGTAGTAGTAAAAAGGCTGAAAATACACCCTGTAAAGAATTAGACTAATGGATGAAGGTAAAAGTTCCAGTGATATTGGGCAGACTTGTGCATAACATCCTGAGGAGTACATGCAGGGTGTGCATGGATACACTAAATATGCCCCCTGGAATCACCCCTCACTTTGGGAGAAAAAAAACAAGGCTTTGAAGTGCATTAACTAAGCAAAAAAAAAAAAAAAACCTGAACATTGTCAACATGTGTGCTTAAAATTTTTGAAGTTGAACATTAAGGATTTTGTGGAAAACACCCTGGTCAACTCAGTGGTAGTAAATATACTGTATATAGGGGAATAACAAAAGGGGGCAAAAAAGCTCTAGATGGCAACATAGCCATGCGACCATCAGAGGACAAGTTTGCTGGAGAACAAATGATCTTGAGAATAACAAGATCATTGGTTGCTACACTTACCCCTATGGCATCATGGACAGCCACAGGGGTAAGTGTAGCAACCAATGATATGTGTTTGGATACTAAGATGCACCTGCTCAGAGGATATGGGGGTGAACATCTAGTGCATCTACGACAGTAGTGGAACCAAAAGATAGGACTATAATGTGTTCATATCCCACACATCATAACACATACTGAAAAGACAGAAAATAAAGGGAGTAAGGCATTACTCAAATCTCTATCCCAGATCCATAGTCCAAAGGATACATTGTGTTTGGCTGGCAATCATTCAACGTTCCCTCGACAATGGATCAATGGAGGATTGATGTGAGCCGCTGTGGGTTCTCCGTGTTCTACACTACCGTTGCAGAAGAGGTCATGCCGGAGGGTATATCTCCACAGCCAGCCAGTTTGGGATCTCCATGAGTTGTGTGTCCAAGAAACAGAAAGAGTTTGGGAGCTGGGATGGATGGGTCAAGGAGAAACAGTGCCTGCTCAAGCGATCCTGGAGACTGAACAAGTAACCCCATGTATAGGAGCTGCCACATTCCCATATTTTGACAAGCAGGGACCAGGGTTTGTGGCACATAGTGAGAGTTCTGTGGGTCAAATCCAGGAGGAGTTTAATGTTTTCCCAATCAAATTGGAGTGTGCCCATATTCCAGGCACAATGCATTATCTCCTCCTTTACCATTTAGAAATGCACCTGTGGGGCAGGTGGATGGTACTTCCTCCATGTTCCCCATTAGGGTTGCAGTGCTTCTTTCTGTTTACTCATGACAACTTCCTTCTCTCCGTAGTGTTGCAGCTTAACCTTTTGTTGTTGTAATGTTGCAAGTGTGCCTAGTGTGCTATAGTAGACTGAGACCCCTAAAGAAGTGCCAGAACCCCACTTGCACCCCTTGAGTAACTTCAGACCAGGCTTTGTGCGGTTAACAACTTTTACTGAAAGTTCAGCAAGGCCTACATAATAAGGCAAAACGTCCTTTCCCTAACTAACCTTGGTAGCGGCTGCCCCAGCGTACCTGCATATGTAAAGCCCATAACCTCATAGTTGGGAGGAGTAGTACAAAATGTTTTGGGGTGTAATTCTAAATATGTCTATATTGTGTGCTAAAATCATCATATTAAGTGACAACTTTGTGTACAAAATAAACATTTTCATTTTCTTTCTGCAGTTTACAAAAATGTGTGGAAAATAACTGACATCTTCAGAAGACTCATTATGCCTCTTAAAACTTTGGGGTGTTTGCTTTCCAAAATGTGGTCATTTTGTGGGTGCTCCAGGGACTCTAAAAATGTTATAGGCAGTTAGGAAACTAAATGCGTATTTTATGCCCCCTGGTAGCTTAAAGGTGCTTCTTGGATTTTGAACCTCTCTGTGGTTAGGCTGTGAAAAAAATCTCACATGTGGTATCCCTTGATTAGATCCAGATTCCTTTACACAAAAGCACTGGATACATTTTATCTTTAATATGGATTTTACACTATTCTAAGAAGAACTGTCACTGCACAAAAACTTTTCTTTCTTGTTAAATATATTTATTGAGTTTTCACAGAAGAAGAAATAAAATGATACAATACATGGATACATATCAGTCGTCAGAAGATCTTTGCAGTATGATAAAAAAGATAAATAAATAAGTTAATAAAATAAAGTAATTTTAGAGATATCTTACAACCATATTTACTATACACTAGTTGGGATTCTAGATGTAAGATTAGAGAAATAAATCAAGTTATTAGACTAAGTATCCACAGGAATATTTTAGGAAATAATAAAAGAAAAGGAGAGGGAGGAGAGATAAAGATGGAAAGAAGAGAGAAAAAAAAAAAAGAGAGTTTCCCGGGATGATGATCCAGCTCTCATTAGGTATACAAATATAATATATATTTCAGTAATAATATGATATATATCTTAGTGTGGTAACAACAGAGATTGGTCAAAATCTGTAGGGAGGTAGTTTTTAACCCATGGTTGCCAAATTTTGCGAAATTTATTTATTTTATTTTCTTCAATAGCTGTCATCTTGGCGTATAAAAGTGCTCTGTTCATTCTGTGTTTAGCTTCAGCAAGAATTAGATTTTGGGACTTCCACGCCTTGGCAATCGTTTGTTTAGCTGCAGTGCTAAGTTGGATAAACAATTGGAATTGAGTATGGGTGAGTATTGTGGGTTTAAGGTTTAGGAGTGCCGTTGCAGGATCTGGAGGAATCGTGATTTCCAGGGCTTTAGAAGCCATAAGAAATACATTCTTCCAGAATTCTTCAACTACGGGGCATTGCCACCATATGTGAAAATGTGTTCCTGCTGTGTCACATCCTCTAAAGCAATTAGGTGAATATGTGGGGACAAATTTAGCTATTCTAGCTGGTACAAGGTACCAGCATGCTAGAACCTTGTAATTAGTTTCTGCAGCAAAACAATTTGGAGAGGAAGTTTTGGTGGCTGACCATATATTCGACCAATCTTGTTTATTAAACACTCGATTCATATCTTGTGCCCATTTAGTTGTGTATGAGGGTAGAAACTCACTAGATATCATATTAAGTTGGAAATATAATATTGAGATAAGTCCTCTAATGTGTGGATCACTTATACAAATCCGCTCAAATTGAGTCATTTGATTAAGAGTTGAGCCTGTACTAAGAAGTGGTTCATAAAAAATTTTAATTTGTAAATATCGAAATATTTCAGTTTTAGGTAACCCAAAGGTTTCACATAGTACACGAAATGTATAAATAGCTTTAATCGAGGAAAGATTGTATAAACGAGTCAGGTTCGTAGAGGTCCATACAGAGAATGATTTTGGGAATTTCCAGGCAGAATAAAAGGCTGGATTATTAAGAAAATAAAGCAAAGGATTATGTGTTGATTGAAGATTATGTGCAAATTTACATTTATCCCATACTGCTAGGGTCTGTTTCGTGATAGGATTAGAAAGATGTATTCTATCAGCAGGACAGAGCCAAAACATATTTGCCACTGAGATAGGGTCACTTTCCACTGATTCAATAGCTACCCATAGGGCAGCTTCTACAGAAGTATGATACTTGGGTATAAGTGCTAGCTGTGCAGCGTAGAAATAGGAGGAAAAGTTGGGCAATCCCAAACCACCACTCAATTTATTAAGGTAAAGCGTAGATTTAGGTATACGAGGTTTGGTGGTACCCCAAATGAAGGACATAACGCTACGTTGAGTAAGTCTAAGAAAGTAAGATGGTAAAGAAATAGGAAGTACCCTAAATAAATATAAGAATTTTGGCAGGATTGACATCTTTACCGCATTAATCCTTCCCATCCATGACAATGATAGAAGAGCCCATTGTTTCAGGAAGCCGGAAGTTTGTTTAAGGAGGGGTAAGTAATTTGCCGCAAAAAGGTCTTTAAGAGAGATTGTGAGTTTTTTTTCCTAGGTATAGAAGCTGCTTTGAAACCCAAGTAAAGGGTAAGGAAGTTTGTGCCTGCCGAAGTTCTAATTGAGATAAGGAAATATTTAATGCATTTGATTTTGTTGGATTAACATGTAGTCCTGATATTTGGGCAAAATTATCTAGTGTTTTTAGTAGATTAGGGGTGGATATATGGGGATGAGACAAAAATATGAGAATGTCATCCTCAAAGAGACATAGTTTATGGTGATAACCACCTAGTTCGATACCTTTAATGTCAGGATTGGTTCTAATAAGGTGTGCCAGGGGTTCTATTATTAGGGCAAAAAGTAGAGGGGAAAGAGGGCATCCTTGCCTAGTGCCTCTTTTGATATCAATCATTGTTGACTTATAGCCTGCATATTTGATATATGCTCTAGGATTATTGTATAGGGATGAGACCCAGGTTAAAAAATTGTTTCCAAATCCCCATTTACCAAGGACTTATTCCATATAAGGCCACGTAACCGAATTGAATGCTTTCCTTATGTCTAAGGATACAAGGCAAGCTGGGATTCGTCTAGTTTTAGCCGCATTAATAAGTAAGAGTGCTCTCCTGATATTATCTCCAGCTTGGCGTTTAGGCATAAAGCCTGTTTGGTCTTTAGGGATTAGTAGGCCAATAATATTATTCAGTCTAGTGGCCAAAATTTTAGCAATTAATTTTATATCGAGATTTAGGAGGGATATAGGACGATAATTAGTCCAGGAGGTGGAGTCAGAATGTGGTTTGGGGATCATTGCTATTATAATGGTGAGAGTCTCTGTTCTAAATGAGTTACCTTTAAGGATCGAATTGAAGGCTTTAGTTAAGACAGGTGTTAAGATTGATGCAAATTGTCTATAATATGTTGCCGAAAATCCATCTGGGCCTGGTCTTTTACGTAATTTTAAAGATTTTATTGCGTTAAGGACGTCAGTATCTGTAATTGGACATTCAAGAAGATCTTTCTGTTGTTGAACAAGGTTAGGAAGCGTGATATTGGAGAACAGTGTGTCTGCTTTAGTTTTATCAAAATTTGAGGCAGAAGAATATAGTTTAGATAACTTAGAGCGAAAAATTTCAAGTATTTTCACTGGGTTACTAGTGTAAGATTCCCGGGATACTTTCAATCTGATAGGCGTATATGTATATGTTGTGAATTTTTTAAAATTCTGGCCATAGGTGTATCAGGTTTATTTGCCCTGCGATATTGAACATGCTGGCGTTTTCTTATAAGTTTATCTGCGGTATCAGTAAGGAAAAGATCTAGATCCAGTCGGGCTTTTTCTAGTTTGGTACTGTTGGTAGCATTCGGGGAGGTTTGAAAAGTTTGATGACAGTCATTAAAGGTAGATTCAAGTTTTGCAAACAACAGTTTGCGTTCTCTTTTAAGGTTAGTTGCTTGTTGTATCAGTCTACCCCTAATGACTACCTTGTGCGCCTCCCATAATGTAATAGCAGAGACATCGTCTGTATCATTGGATTTTAGGTAATCAGAAAGTGCTTTTTTACTCTCAACACAATGAGAAGGGTGGCTCAGAATTGAATCGTTTATACACCAAGTGGTATAGTGTGATCTAGGAATTGTGGAAGTAATGGTAATGAATACTGCGCAGTGGTCTGTCCATGGAAAAGGAATGATTTTGGATGATTTCTGGTAGCATACTTGACGGGATTAGAATATGATCTATTCGTGAAAAAGAGTTATGCGGATAAGAATAATGAGTGAAGCGCCTACTAATAGGGTTCATCTCTCGCCAAGTATCTACCAGGCTATGAGTGGTGAGTAGATGTTGAAAAGTTAGGTTTATTGAGTTTGTGGTAGGTCCAGGGGGAGATTTATCTAAGAACAGGAAAATAGTAGCATTAGAATCCCCACAAATAACAACAGTACCAAACTTATGTACTTCTATAAGTTGAAAAAGGTGGGATAAGAAAGCAGTTGGGCGTTTGTTAGGGGCATAATAAGACACAATAGTAATAGGATTATCAGAAATAAATCCTGTTAGGAGAACATATCATCCTTCAGGGTCTGTTATTTTGGATACAAGGTTAAACGGAGTGGAACGGTGAAAACCAATGAGAGTTCCGCGCTGTTTAACCGTAGCTGAAGCAGTATAGAATTGTGGATATGATGATGAAAGAAATTTGGGATAAACTTTGTCAGTAAAATGCGTTTCCTGCAAACATATAATATTAGCTTTTTTCATAGCAAAAGAGCGTAAAGCCTTGGTTCGCTTATGTGGTGTATTAAACCCCTGTACATTTAATGACAAGATATTTATAGGAGCCATAAAACAACAAATGCGAATATTATAGCATAACAAGCAGAGTACTCCCTGAGAGCCAGGATCACCAACCCGAGAGTCAGGAGGGAATAGCAAAGATTAAAGAAAGAAGCAATAGAATAGAAAAAGAAAAAAGGAGAGGAGAATCGAACAAACCCAATATGAAGACAATTTAGCAGTATATAAAGGCTAAATAATAGGGTGTAGGAGCATCTCAGGAGAGTTTTTAGAACTCTCTGAGAGGGTCCGGGACCACCAATAGAGACCCCCATAACAATGGTAGGAGTCCTTAGGTGGAATAAAGGGCAACAAGAAATTCCTGAGGGATGTATAACATCGGAGGACCACAGGAACTATTCCATTACTATCATGGAAAAATTTTGCTTAAATTGTTACAAAAAAAGAAAAAATAAAGTTTAAAAACTTGAGGGGAAAAAAAAACAGAAAAAAGTTAATATAAAAAATAAAAAAAAATTTTGTAACATAACAGTAGTATGTAGCCATAACTCATTTTAGTCATGAATATGGCCAGTTAATTAACTCTGTCAGCATACTGTGCTGGAAAAAAGTAGCAAGGACAAATAACTAGTCTGGCTTAGATTGTCAGTCCATTGAATCCTCATTGTTTGGTGGTGAATGTTCATATCGACCTCGCTTGTTAAGATTTTGATGGGAAGATGTGGAATAGCTGAGTTTTGGGTCTTTGTTTTGCTGTGTAGAACGAAAAGCTGAGCGCCTATGAGACTGGTCATTTGGTAAGATTGCTTCGGCTAGCCCCATAATAAATAGGGCTGACTTCAAGTCCTCTGAAGAGCGACAAACATATTTTGTTTCCAAATGAGTAAATCTGAGACAAAAAGGAAATCCCCATTGATAGGAAATTTGATTTCTCTGGAGTACCTGGAGTTGAGGTTTAAGTGCACGTCTTTTTGCAACCGTTAGTGTGGACAAATCCGTGAAGAGTTGATAGGTATTGCCCTGGAAGCTAAGAGATTCTCTCCCTCTGTTCTTTGGTTCTGTAAAAGTGCAATTTAGCTATAATATCCCTCGGGGGACCATTTATTTTGCGTGGGGCTAACGCTCTATGCACTCTATCCATTTCGAACCTGTCAATAGGGGTTCCAGGTAATAATTCTTGAAAGAGCGCCATGATATTAGCCTGCAGGTCTAGAACAGATTCAGGGATTCCCCTGATTCGCAGATTCGATCGACGATCTCTGTTCTCTTGGTCCTCTAAACGATTTTGTAATGTAAGGTTTTCCTCTTTTAGTACCTTCATCTCAGACATGTAGTTCTGTGTAAAATTATCAATTTCATCAACCCTCAGTTCTAAGTCAGCTGTTCTCTGACCTAGTTCTCTAATTTCTTTAGTCAGTTTGTCAGTTATATTATCAGAAGTCTGTTTGAGGGCTTTCTGAAGCATACATTCAAATTTTTTGAAGATGTCAGACTGTGTAGCAGCTTGTAATTCACAGTATTCATATTCAGACTCAGACTCACCATTAGCAGCCTGTGTCTTCTGACTGTGAGGTAAAGATTTTTCAGTGTATTCACCGCTGTGCTGACTGTGAGGTAAAGATTTTCCAGTGTATTTACCGCTGTGCTGACTGTGAGGTAAAGATTTTCCAGTGTATTTGTCAGGTTCCACACTTACCAGACAGGTGAGTCCACGTGGGCAGAGGGTAGGCTCCCTTACGTGTCCGATTCGGGGCCCCTGGTAGAGCAGACAGGAGGCCCGCGAGTGCGGAGTGGTATGAGAGCCTGAGGTAAAGTCCTGGAGCACAATGGTCTGGCAAGCAACCGGTAGAGCTTGAGACTTGGTGGAGCAGATGCAGAGCAGGAGTTGGTCAGACTTGGTCATACACAGGCAAGGTCGGTAACGGGCTGGCAGCAACGGTACAAGGGAGCAGGCAGAAGAGAGGTCAGACAAGCCGGGGTCGGGTACAGGCAGCAATCAAGGGAGGTCCAAAGGTAGCCGGGTCACAACAGGTAAACACTACGGAAGCACAGGAACACGGGATGATCACGGGACAAGACACGGAGCTGTTTGATCAGGCAGCACTGGGTCAGTGCAGAGGCAGGATTCAAATAGGCAGATTGGCGCCAAAACGCCGCGCACGTGCACGCGCCGATTCGCCAAAGCGCGCCGCGCACCCGCGCGCGCCTGAGCGCGCCCCCGGAACCAGCACGCACGCCCACACCACCAGACATGTCAAAGGCAGCGCCCACAGGCGGACGCGCGCTAACGCGGACGCGCGCTAGCGCGAACGCGCGTACGCACAAACGCCCGGACGCCACCCCGCACGCCACGGCCGGTGAGCCCAGGCACGCCGGTGCCCACAGGGACACGCGCCCCAGCACGCACAGGGACACGAGCGCCAACGCGCCCCGGCGCGCACCGGCGCCCAACCAGGTAACCTCTCTGACAGTGCCCCCTCCTCAAGGGCAGACTCCGGATGCCCAACTGGGCCATCTTCGAGGCATGAGAGGTTTTGAAGGACTGCAGGAGTTCTCTGGCGTGTAAGTTGCTTTCCGGCTCCCACGAATTATCTTCGGGTCCATAGCCTTTCCATTTTACTAGATATTGCACCTGATTGTGCCTTCTTCTACAATCTAGAATTGCTTCCATTTCAAACTCTTCTTCGCCATTCACCACAATAGGTTTGGGTGGGCCAATGTTGCGCCCAGAAAAGAAATTAGGAGTGACTGGCTTCAGGAGAGATACGTGGAACACTGGGTGTATCCTCAGAGAATTAGGAAGGTCAAGTTCGTAGGCCACGTTGTTGATCTTCCTTTTTACCCGGAAGGGGCCCAGGTATTTGGGGCCCAGTTTCTTGGATGGGCAGGCCAACTTGAGATTAGCGGTAGACAGCCAGACAGAATTGCCAGGTTCAAGAACAAGTTCCCCCCGTCTCTTCCTATCAAAGATTTTCTTATAATCTTCCTGAGCCTTGGTCATGGTCTCCTGCAGCAATTTATTGTTGCTAGAGAAAAAGTCCAAAGTTTGGGATACTGCAGGAACAGGGCATTCAGGGACTGATCCGGGCAAGAAGGATGGATGGAAACCGTAGTTGGCAAAAAACGGAGACTGGTTCGTAGCTGAATGTAGGGAGTTATTGTAGGAGAACTCCGCGATGGGAAGCAGGGAGGCCCAATCGTCCTGGGAAAAGGCAGAAAAACAGCGGATGTATTGCTCCAAAGTCTGGTTCGTCCTCTCGGTTTGCCCATTTGACTGAGGATGGTAAGCCGAAGAGAATGACAGCTCGATCTCGAGCGCGCCACAGAGGGCCTTCCAGAATCTGGAGGTGAACTGAACGCCCCTGTCCGAGACTATGTTGGTCGGGACTCCATGCAGCCTGACGATCTCCTTTATAAAGATGGAAGCGGTCTCCATGGCCGAAGGGGTACCCTTCATGGGGAGGAAGTGGGCCATCTTAGACAGCCTGTCAACCACTACAAAAATGGCCGAAAAACCTTCTGATGGTGGAAGCTCAACAATGAAGTCCATTGATATCATGGTCCATGGCCTCTCTGGGACTGGCAATGGCCTCAACAAGCCCCAAGCTCTTGTCCGGCTAGTCTTGTTTCTGGCACACGTGTTACAGGACTCCACGTAGTCCTTGCAATCCTTAGTAAGACAAGGCCACCAAAAGGTGCGTTGGACGAGGTCGGTTGTTTTTCGAGTACCAAAGTGGCCGGCCAGTTTATGATCATGACATAAACTTAACACCTGTACCTTTAACTCCTCAGGGACCACAATCTTATTTTTGAACCAAAACAGACCATCTTTGGTACAAGACTCGGCAGGTGGAGACATTCCCATGGAGGCGCGTCTGATTCGGGAAATTAAATCCTCCTGAAGGATTAGGAAATTTCCAGAGGGAAGAATAGTATCCGGGGACACGGTTCTTTCGGAAT
This sequence comes from Lithobates clamitans, assembly GCA_037952925.1. Lineage (NCBI taxonomy): Eukaryota > Metazoa > Chordata > Amphibia > Anura > Ranidae > Lithobates > Lithobates clamitans. The sequence goes on from JBBGZY010000831.1 coordinate 536,430, forward strand.
CGAGGAACATCCTGGAGAGAGCATCAGGTTTAACATTCTTGGATCCGGGCCTGAACGTAATGTGGAAAATAAATCTGGAAAAAAAAAGTGCCCATCTGGCCTGCCGGGGTCTCAATCTTTTGGCTGTCCTTAGATATTCCAAGTTCTTATGATCTGTGTAGATCAATATGGGGTGTGCTGCGCCTTCCAGAAGGTAACGCCATTCTTCCAGAGCCGCTTTAATGGCCAAAAGCTCCTGATCACCCACGTCGTAGTTTTTCTCGGAAAGAGAAAGTTTGCGTGAGAAGAATCCCACAGGGTACAGCAGTGATTTGGCACCCTGTCTCTGTGAAAGCACAGCTCCGACTGCAACCTCAGACGCATCCACCTCCAGGACGAAGGGCAAGGCAGGATTGGGATGCTTAAGGATAGTGGCTGAGGTGAATAGTGCCTTGAGTTTTTCAAAGGCCCTTTGTGCCTCAGGTGTCCAGCGGAATCGGCATCCTTGTTTGGTAAGCTCTGTGATGGGAGTTATGATCGCAGAAAATCCTTTAATAAATTTCCTATAGAAATTGGCGAAGCCAATAAAGCGTTGTACTCCTTTTTTGTCGGTCGGTGCAGGCCAATCCAGAATAGCGGCTACTTTTTGTGGATCCATTTTGATGCCATCGGGGGAAATAATCAGGCCCAGGAACTGGATAGATTGGAGCTCGAATTCACATTTCTCAAGTTTGGCGTATAGTCCGTGCTGTCTGAGCCGGGAGAGTACATTTCGCACATGTTTACGGTGTTCCATCAGGGAGGCCGAGAAAACCAAGATATCATCCAGGTAGACGATGACATAAAGATCCAATAAGTCGTGAAAGACATCGTTGATGAAATGCTGGAATGTCGCCGGTGCATTGCACAGACCAAAAGGCATGACGAGGTACTCGTAATGTCCGAATCGAGTACGAAAAGCCGTCTTCCACTCGTCTCCTTCTCTTATGCGGATCAAATTATAGGCTCCACGGAGGTCAAGCTTGGTAAAAACGGTAGCCGATCCCAGTCTCTGGAATAGTTCAGGAACCAAGGGTAGCGGGTATCTGTTTTTAATAGTAATTTTATTGAGCTCCCGATAGTCAATGCAAGGACGTAAGGAGTGATCCTTCTTTTCCACGAAGAAGATACCTGCCCCAGCTGGAGACGTGGAAGGACGGGTGAACCCCTTCTTCAGGTTCTCGTCTATATAAGACTTCAGGGTGCCTAACTCCTGCTCCGTTAGAGGGAAGATCCTCCCAAAGGGAACTTCGGTACCTGGTAGGAGTTCAATTGGACAATCATAAGGCCTATGAACTGGAAGGGTTTCTGCCCCTTTTTTACTGAAGACGTCCAGGAATTCCCGGTAGGGTTCGGGAAGATCTTGGCAGGGCTTAGCTTCAGAGTCCATGCGCAGGCATTGGGAGGGGGTTAATGGGGTCCCCCGTAAACAATGTTGTCTGCAGTATTCCGAGGAAAACTGAATCTTGCCTGTAGACCAGTCGATACTGGGATTATGGGCCTGTAGCCAAGGTATTCCTAGGATGACTGGGAAGAGAGGCGAGGCAATGACATCTAGGCGTAAAAGTTCCTGATGTTCCGGGCCAATGGTGGCCAACAGAGGAACCGTTTCTTGGGTGACGGGTCCGGAGCGGAGGGTGGAGCCATCCGCTAAGTAAACTGCCAGTCCTTGAGCTTTAGTCTGAGTGGGGATATGATGGGTTTCGACAAAGGTCCGGTCAATGAAACCACTACAAGCTCCAGAGTCAATGATGACCGGTACTGGGATGCTCCTTCCAGGTAACTGCAATACAATGGAAAAAGTTAGATGATTACCGGCACTAGGTAGGACAGGTGCACACAGAGAAGAAGATGGCAGACACTTACGTCTCTTGTTTGGGCATACTCTTGCGAAGTGACCAGACTCCCCACAGTACAGGCACAAATTGAGTGTGCGCCTGCGTGTCTTCTCCTCAGAAGTCAGAGAGGGACGGAGCAGACCCAACTGCATGGGCTCTGGGGCCTCCGGGCCCGGGGAAGAAGAGACCAGCGGAGCTTGATTTGGGGCACAAGGAGCCCTAGGCAGCATCCAGGTAAGGCGTGGGTGACCTTGACTAGCAGACCTCTCAGAGCGTCTCTCCCTGAGGCGACGGTCTATCTGGATGGATAGGTTAATTAACTCTTCCAGTGTCTGCGGTATCCCCACTCGTGCCAGTTCGTCTTTAAGCGGATCTGACAACCCCAGCCGATATTGGTGACGCAAGGCTGCGTCGTTCCAGTTTGTATCCGAGCTCCAACGCCTAAACTCCACGGCGTAATCTTCAGCAGCTCTGCGACCCTGTTGAAGGGCATGTAAAGCGGTTTCAGCCGTGGTTGTTAGCTGGGGGTCCTCATACAGCTGAGACATAGCTTGGAAGAAGGCATCTAAGGAATCAAGAGATTGGGCCTTCTGCTGCAATAGGCGGTGGGCCCAGGTTTGGGGCTCACCGATCAAAAGGGATATGACGAACCCCACTTTCGTAGCTTCCAGGGAGAATGTCCGAGGCTGCAAAGCGAAGTAGAGCTCACATGCGCTGCGAAACGCTCGGAACTTACTGCGTGCTCCGGAGAATTTTTCGGGTGTGGGCACCCTGGGCTCTGGTGGTAACATTACTACGGAGGGTGCTGAGGCAGGGTTGGCGGAAACTGCCCCTGGTGAAGAAGCTGAAAGAGCCTGGACTTGTCCTTCCAATCTGGTATAACCTTCCTGTAGGCTTTTAACGGCTTGAGTAAGGCCCGCTAGGTGCCTACACAGTTCATCCATGGGGGAGGCCCCCTGCCCGGACTCAGTCATGGCTGCCTGATACTGTCAGGTTCCACACTTACCAGACAGGTGAGTCCACGTGGGCAGAGGGTAGGCTCCCTTACGTGTCCGATTCGGGGCCCCTGGTAGAGCAGACAGGAGGCCCGCGAGTGCGGAGTGGTATGAGAGCCTGAGGTAAAGTCCTGGAGCACAATGGTCTGGCAAGCAACCGGTAGAGCTTGAGACTTGGTGGAGCAGATGCAGAGCAGGAGTTGGTCAGACTTGGTCATACACAGGCAAGGTCGGTAACGGGCTGGCAGCAACGGTACAAGGGAGCAGGCAGAAGAGAGGTCAGACAAGCCGGGGTCGGGTACAGGCAGCAATCAAGGGAGGTCCAAAGGTAGCCGGGTCACAACAGGTAAACACTACGGAAGCACAGGAACACGGGATGATCACGGGACAAGACACGGAGCTGTTTGATCAGGCAGCACTGGGTCAGTGCAGAGGCAGGATTCAAATAGGCAGATTGGCGCCAAAACGCCGCGCACGTGCACGCGCCGATTCGCCAAAGCGCGCCGCGCGCCCGAGCGCGCCCCCGGAACCAGCACGCACGCCCACACCACCAGACATGTCAAAGGCAGCGCCCACAGGCGGACGCGCGCTAACGCGAACGCGCGTACGCACAAACGCCCGGACGCCACCCCGCACGCCACGGCCGGTGAGCCCAGGCACGCCGGTGCCCACAGGGACACGCGCCCCAGCACGCACAGGGACACGAGCGCCAACGCGCCCCGACGCGCACCGGCGCCCAACCAGGTAACCTCTCTGACAGTATTCACCACTGTGCTGACTGTGAGGTAAAGATTTTTCAGTGTATTCACCGTTGTGCTGACTGTGAGGTAAAGATTTTTTAGTGTATTCACTGCTGTGCTGTGGGGAAGAGGATGCCGCCGCCATTCCAGCCGCCAGCCTGTGTGCCGTTTCCTTCGTTTTTCCTGCTTTAATTTTCGTTTTAGGAGCTCTCAAGACCATTGTCAGTGAAGCTGACAATATTAGGTAGGATTTTCTGCAGTTTTGGGATACTTGCTGGTTCACTGGGACCTGTAGTCCTCCGATGAAAACTCCAGAGGAGCGGAGCTCTAAGGTAACATTACCTTCACCTCAGGCTGCCGCACATGTGCCCCCCCCAGCGAGCCGGGCTAACTGCACAAAAACTTTTATTTGTATTCTTATTTTCATTCAATTTATGTTATCCATTTCTTTCTGCATAACATATTGGCCATTTGGAATATCGGCACGATATATAGCTGTATATCACAGGAGTGTATACACTTGTTATTTCATATGGTTCTTTAAGATGAGTGATGTTTATATGTGTAGCGCTACCCCCGCAAGGGCCGCTGTAATATATGGGTCTTCTGTCCCACACTAGTGATGACTCACCTTCACCTGGATCCAAGTAACACCAAAACACCATGTAAACTTTTAGCTGGGCTTTATTAGAACTAGCAATAAGCCCTGAAAAGAGATAAACTGATTATAGAATACCAATATTAAATGCAATGATATAATACAACTGCTCAGTAAAGGAAAACAGGATTTATGATCATTCACTTTAACCGCCAGTGGGAAGCCTTGCCTGAAATGCACTGAACGAGTGGTGAACGAAGCTGTACAATACAATACAAAAATAATGTTCAACAATTTCCCAAAAGTGATATTACTGACTATAAGATCCTACTTAGGTCTTGTAGGTTCTAGCTAACTACTGGCCAGCGGGAATTATATTCACACAAACACACACAGAGTCTGCCAGCGTTGGGGCCCTTTAAATCCTGTGTGTGAGTACTCAGACTTTTGTGAAGTAGTATTTGTAATCCACAGAATGGAAGGATATCTTCGCAAAGCGTCACAAAGATTAACAGATGTGGTGATCCACCTTCAGATAGAGCTGCATTAGCAGCAAATAGGACCTAGCAGGATTAAGTAAGATCCACTTACGCAAGGATGGCAGAAGATCTCTCACCATTAGATGCACTTGATATATCTTCCTTCCAGCAATTAGATTAGAGTAGATTGATCGCTGTCTCAGTCAACTGGATGACGATGGGAGCAACACATGCCACAGAAACCTCCAAACAGGATAATGATGATTGGTGCAGTACTAAAATTTGTCTCTAGATTTCATTGCACTGTTAGCACATCTTCAGTTATCAGGAAGAATAACACACTGCAAACTTCCCTCTCAAGTGTGCACCTTCCTTTTGGAGAGTCACAGGCTCTGGAAGAGCTCAGGAGATAAGCACATGGGATATTTTTTCTGTCTGCCTGCCACAATGCCAGTCTGTCTCCCTTTCTGTGTCCTCCTCTTTCTCCCCCAATCACAGCTCTCCTGAGCTGCTATCCAATCCTGTTCTTCCTTGTTTTTGTTGTTAGGGGTGGGCTTCCGTCTTTGCTACAGCAGGACCCAATCTGCCTTCAATCCTGTAGCTGTACCCAATAGAGTCTCTCCTCCTGCTATCAGTTTAGCCAGAAAATGCAATGCAATGCTTCAGAGAGCAATACTCTGCATATATTACAGAGGCAATACTTTTTCAAATTATGACTCGATTTGCGAGCATTGTCTCAAGCCTCTGGGGTGGGCAGTGCTGGAATTTGGCCAGTGGTTTACGGGCATAATTTATTCCAAAAAAAAAAAAAGACCAATTATTTTGACAAAATTTATGTAATTAAATCTGCAATTAACCACTTGCCGAATGCGCTTATAGCACACAGCTGATCACAGATCGCAGTAAAGGGCCAATCACTGTGGCCCTTTACCATGTGATCAGCTGTGTCCAATCACAGCTGATCACATGTAAACAGACTTGCCGGTTATCAGCAGTCCTTTCCTCACGTGCTGTGTGAGGTAAACAGAGCTGATAAGCGGCAAGGCTCTTAGTACATTCTTTACACTGATAATCAGTGCACTGATCATCAGTGCCCATTAGTGCAGCCTCATCAGCACACATCCATGAAGAAGAATTACTTGCAAAATGTTATAACAGAAACTAAGAAAAACATTTACAAATTTTCTGTCTTTTTTGTTTGTTTAGCAAAAAAAAAAAAAAAGTGGTGATTAAATACTACCAAAAGAAAACTCTATCTCTCTAAAAAAAATGATAACATTTTCATACAGGTATAGTGTTGCATGACCGTGCTGAAAATTGACCTGGGCTGGAAGGGGGTAAAAGTGCCCAGTATTGAAGTGGTTAAGTAATATTTGTTCATAGTGTTGCAGGTACCTCTCCAAACTGGCCGCCACCTGAATCCACAAAGAGGGAGAGAGCTGCCTGCCAGCAGCTGCAAGGGGGATTTTCACCTCTCCCTCTCCTGAAACACACAGACATCGGCCCTCTCTGCTCTTTCTCTCCAGTCTCACTATTGGCAGGAGAACAGAGCCAATCGACAGCATCTGCAGCCAAGGATTATGGAATAAGTCCCCTGACAGAGTGGCCTCACTGACTCTTAAAAGTGTGGGACTACAAATCCCAGAGGAGTCTGCAACACAGAGGGCTGGCTAAGGACTCCATTTTGGAAGGTTGAAAGGAGTTCTCCATGAGGCAGATTGAGGGACACGGACCTGATCTGAGGGGCTGCTGTTACCCACAGAGGGTATCCATCCAGCCACAGCTCCGGAGGTCGGTGTGTTGACCCTGCCACAGCTCCAGAGGTTGGTGTGCTGATCCTGCCATGGTTTCAGGAGCCGGACGATGACGGACATCCCACCTGAGAGGGATCCCGGCTACATCTCCAGGCGTTCCTGAGGGCGTGTGCCAATCTGGTTACAAGGTGGCCAGTCAGACCTTTCAGGGAACTTGTCGCTTGACCCTTTGGTCGCAGGACGGGTGAGTGGGTGTTTGCACATCTTTAAAGACATGGTAGTCAACTACATTGACTCACCAGTACCCACATTTGTAGGAATGCTTGCACCCTGCTGAACAGTCACTACATTCCACTTTGCCAACCAGGATACTGCTAGCATCCCACATTTCACTTTGCCTATCATGATGCATCCTACATCTCATTTTTGCCTATCAAAGCAGACCGGGCATTCTACCAGTGGGCCGGGGGCCACCGGACCACATGTGTGGGTGTGACATGCAGAGCCGGCCGCGGGTTCCGACATGCAGGGCCGGCCACTGATATTCCGCATATGCTGGGTGGTGGTGGGAGGGGCGGAAAGAGTGTCCTCATTCCCCGCCTACCAAGCCGATCCATGGCAACCTAGGCCACCGCTGAACAGAAAGTCCCTGCTCGCGCATGCGTCCCGCAGCTGACACATGGCAACCAGGACACCAGGAGAGGAGGAGGGATGGAGAAGCCAAGGAAGAGGCCTTATGCGGCCGCAGCACCTTGCTGGCCTTCATGTGCAGGAGGTAGGTCTCAGACCCGCCTCCTGCACATGAAACCCGGAGAGGTGCTGCGGCCGCCTATAGGGAAAGCAGCGTGTCTGCCGGCTGGTGTACACCCACCTCCATTCCCACCAGTCAAGAGGTCAGAGCTGATGCTCCAGGCCAGAGAGCACTGCTTTTGCTAATGGTAACTATGATTTTTTTTCTTCAGTAACTGCAGTGTGATTAATCCTTATGCACTTGCTGTCTCTGGGGACTCCTCTGCCTCAGCAGCCTTGTGCCAGGCTCAAGGTGAAGGGGAGACAATTCTAACTAGAAAAGTTGACTGGATGAAGTATTTCACAGGCTTTGGAAGCACTAGTAAAACTAATGCTCAAAAAGCCAGTTATAAAGCAATACTCCTTTATAACTGGCTCTGTAATAATTTATAACTGGCTCTGTGAGTAATGCTTTTATAACTGGCTTTGCAGTATTAACAAAGCCAGTTGTAAAGCATTACTCACAGAGCCAGTTATACATCATTACATAACCAGTTATAAAAGAGTTTTGCTTAATAACTCGCTCTGTGAGTAAAGCCTAGTGCACGCGGGCCGAATATCAGCCGACATTTGGCCTGTGTGTACAGCAGCTTGTCCAACGGCAGCTGGCCATTCAGCTTGGCTTCTTTCGAAGGCTCGTGACCAGAAAAAGGTCAGCATTCTTAACCAATGGTTGAGAGTGCTGACCGGAGTGTTCTGGCGGGGGGCGTCCCCCTGTCAGAACACAATAGTTCAGCAGGGGAGATCGCTGTACTAACATGCATGTTAGTACAGCGGCCCCGACCTGAGCTGTCAGTTTAGTGGTGTGTGCAAGGCTTAATGCTCTATAACTGGCTTTTCAGTATTCACAAAGCCAGTTACTAAGCATACGAACGAAAATACTTCGATAAGATTTTCGAAAGAGAGTTCTTTCGAAATTCGACCCATGTATGGCCAGCATAAGGCTACATTTGCACACACGTTTATGCACAATGCAAATGGCAGGGACAGGTGATTAATATTGCTGTTTTTGACACCTGTGAGTGGCTAACTGTGTTGCCTTTTGTGTATTCTGAAAGTGCAGGAATCAGGGCTGTCTGAGGTGTGAAGGTACAGAAATTGGAATGATCTGAGGTGTGATAGTACAAAGCTCAGTTGATTTCTTACTATTATCCAAGTGGTTTACAGCATTTACCTTATAAAGATTCCTTTCCCTGTGCAGTTGACAGGTTTTTTTTTTGTTTGTTTTTTATGTATCTGGCACTCTTGACACACTATGCCCAAAAGGTTGCCCCTGCATTAGAGCAACCCTCATCTTGTGCTGCTTCATGCTAGTTTCAGGACTCCACCATCAAAACCAGAGTTAAAGTAATCAAATTCACACATCCTGGAACCCCACATCCCCTCATCAACCGCCCCTGCGAACACCCCCACCCCCACCCCCGGGCTGCTCAGTCTAAAATGCCCAAGCCCATTTTTTGTCCCAGCCTGGGCCTGCTTTCCAGTACCCCATTGTTTATCTTGCTCAACAGGACACCAAGTGCACCAATGCCAGGCTAGCTGAAGATCCTGGATATATCCATTGTGAGGACCCTTTCTGTTACGCCTTCAGTATCAGTAATTTAGTAAATCCAGCGTCTTCCTTTAAAGGGGAACTCTCACGTCAATTGTTAAAGCGGAGTTCCACCCAAAAAAGGAACTTCGGCTTTAAGGGAAGGTGACCCCCGGACATGCCACATTTGACATGTCATTTTTTTGGGGGGGGAGGGGAGTGGAAACCCTCTTTTTAGAGGGTTCCAGCTTCCCCTTCTTCCAGGGGCTCCGCCGCGCCGGAAGGAAGATCACCTCTCCCCCCTCCCTCTCGGCAATCATCTGGGACACATCACAGGTCCCAGATGATTGCCCGGCCAGTCACAGAGTGCGTGCCTGGCAGTGACAATGCCGGCGCCGCAGAGAGGAGGGGGAGATGAGCGGGGCTTCGTTCCCCCGCATCGCTGGACCCTGGGACAAGTAAGTGTCCAATTATTAAAAGCCATCAGCTGCAGTATTTGTAGCTGCTGACTTTTATTTTTTATTTTTTTTTAAGCGGAACTCCGCTTTAAAGTGATTGCCTTTGTGGCCTTTTGCCTCACATTTAATTGCCTGTGTCTGTGAATTCAGGATTTGAGGGAAACAGACTGACCGTTAAGTCAGATCAGTTCCCCTTTATGCCTGAGTGCATAGGCCACTCTAGATCTATTTAAGTTGTTTGACTGTGCTATTTTGAAGTCTGCATTTTGGGTTTGATTAACACTATTGAAGACCTTAGTTTGCCATTCTTGACTATTGAGTTACCAGATCACTGTTTGATTGTGGAAAGTCTCCCAGTAACCAAACTTCCTGTTCACTACATTTGTGTCTGTTTTACTGTGTTTGCAAGTACACTGTTTGCTAGGTGTGCCAGAGGGGCAGTTCTTTGGGGTTGAGAGGCAGAGTAATGGACTGAACAAACTTAAGCAGCTCCTTCGGGAGTATCGCTACAATAGATTAGGCCAAAATGTATTCTGCTACATTTCTTTGCTAAAAATAACCCAAATCAGTGTATGTTGTTTAGTGTGTGTCTACAAACTATGATATATACATACATATACAGTATGTATATATACTGTATATTTGAAAATTGATCAAGCCTGATTTATTGTCTACCGATCTCAGGTCTTGAGGCCTGAAAATGCCACGACAGTGCAAATAACCCTAAATGACCTGTTTCTGGAAGGTAGATAGTCCAAGGTATTTAGTACTGTGGCGGAGTGCCCCTTTATCTACAGTCAGGTGCAGGTCCCTTTAATTCAAACTCCCACAATCCTCTGGGCTCCCAGCATCCTCTGAGCTCTTGGACATGCCCAGGGGATACAAATTCCAGCTCCTCCCTGCTTCATTTGCTCAGAGAAACCCTGCCTGATGGGATAGCAGTGACTGGGCAAGTGAGCTGTCACCAGGTGCTGGGTTCTCCCCCGTTAAGTCTGGTGTGCAGTCCACCAGCAGTGAGCACAAGAGCACGCAGCATCTATCTAAGCCCCAGTCACTGCAGAGGACTTTGCTACAGTCCGCTTGGAGAGGCTGCCCATGCAGTGGGGTGGCCCTATCTTCAGCCACCAGAACCTCCGGACCGAAGACAACAGCAGCAGTGCTAGTGTGAATCCTGTGCCAACCCAGATGCACGCAGCCATGAGCTTCCCAGGACCTTCCTTCATAAGGTGGACATGTGAGAAATAACTGTCTTCTCTCTCTCAGAAGCTGAACTGAAATCAGAAACTCTACTGCCATCTGTTGGCCATTTGTAGAATTGTTCTTATATGTTCCATTGCTGTGTTCCCTACTGTTCTATACTATACTCCACTGCTCATATGATATCCCCTATGCAATGTTATGTTGATTACCATTGTTTAGTAATCTAGAATTTGCATATCACCACTGGTCTGATCATTTGGCTGATACCGCAACACAACACTTGGCGTCATGAACAGGATCAGCCATGTCAGTCAGTGGTCAGGGGAGCAGTACGACTGCAGAGTCAGCCAGCCGCAGTGCTTAGGGAGTTAAACAGTCTGCCATTACTTCGCTATTGCTGGCCGGATTGCTACCGCAACAGCTGAATCAGGAGATTTTGGGGCTCGATATGGTCATATGAGGTTCCACCCGTGCAGCAGGCAGATATGGCCATTAACGCCCTTGAAGGGGAAGCAAGAAAGTTAATTCTGCACCTTCCAGCAGAGGACCAGGATTCCCTGGACAAAATAATCAGCCGCTTGGAAGCAGTGTGCACTCCAGCGGTTGCATTGGGGGAATTTAGGGCTTGCTTTATCAGTAGGAAGCAGAGAGAGAGAGAATCCATTTCACAGTACGCTCTGGAATTGCAGGATATAGCAGCCGAGATCCACCGCAAGGAGAGATGGCGACCAGGACGCACTGGGTGGAGTGACACAGACGGATGGCTAAAGGATCAGTTTTTTTCATGGGCTTCTGTCTGACAAAGTCAGGGAAAAGTTACAAGAAAAGGACAGGAGTGAGCCAAATTTAAAATTCCACAAATTATTAGAGGCAGCTATTGTTCAGAGACGTGCCAGTACGGACGTCCTCAAGGCCAGCATAGGCAATAAACCATACAAATCGCCAGAAGCTGAACGATCCGCTCCATGAGCGGCAGCATCCATAAACTGACAGAAGGGATGGCCCAGCTCCAGACGGAACTAGACACGCTGAGGCGCGAGCAAGACAATCCAAGGGACAACACCTGATCTTAGAGGAAGCGAACACCCCCCGAGACGATCTAGATGAGAGAGGTCACTCTCCCCATGTTGGGGCTGTCAGAAAAAGGGGCATTGCTTGAGAGATTGCCCTGATAGAATACAGAGGGAGCCATTAAACCCAAAGCGCCCCACTGCTAAGAGTCAAGCAGTGGGGCGGCCCAGTGGAATGACTCCTCAGTCACACACAGAGGACATGGTGGTCGATTGCCATGTGGTGCACGGATACTTTGATGGCCAGGAGGTTGAGTGTCTCTGTGACACTGGGTCGCAAGTCACTATTCCACCTGAACCTTTGTTCCACCGGTACTTCCCGAAGAAATCTATGAGTCAGGCTATTACATGGATCTCACTGACAGCTGCCAACGAACTTCCCATAGAAGTGGTCAGAATTAACTGGATGAAAGTAAAACTGTGGGGGCAGGAACTTGGCCAAAAAGGTGTGGTGGTCACCTGAGCGTCTGGAGAAGGAAGACAGCAGGTTATATTGGGCATGAATATTATCCAGGGCCTGAAGCCTGAGCTTTTGAAACATTGCCCTACCCACCTGGGACCACCTAAGGAGATCAGAAAATTGCTTCATGCCTTGGAAACACTAAAGGACTAGGCCTCAATAACCCCAAACATTAAAGAAAAAGCTGGTGTTGTGAGGGTTTCCTTCAGGACGAATCGTAATTTCTCCCTGCTTAGAGCTTGTCCTTCCCATGAATGTTGGATCGTGCCATCGGCTGCAAGGTGTCCCAGTCCTAGTGAAACCCTTACCCTTAGATATAGCTCTGTTCGTTGCTAGAACCCTCACAGTAGTTCAACAAGGCACTTTGTTAGGATGCGTAACAGCAAAACTACTCCACTTCACCTGTCCCCAGGGACACCAGTAGCAGAACTGGCCCTAATTACAGGTGTGATTGCTCCTAAAGTGGACCACCTAGAGCTCCAGAAGTTCCATGGACGACGCTAGGTAGCAAAAGTGAATGTTGGCAAATGGTCAGCAGGAACAGGCAGGAGTACTACAGAAGCATACCTCCTCATCTTTATCTGGAAGTCAAGCAGATGTTGGAACAAATGATGCAACAAGGCGTAATTGAAGACAGCAAGAGCATATGGACAGCTCCCATCATCTTAGTGCGGAAAAAGGACGGCGCCCTCCGTTTCTGTGTAGATTATAGATGGTTGAATGCTGTCACTACTAGAGATGCCTATCCTCTGCCAATTGAAGGGAAAGCCAAGTTCTTTTCTACACTTGACCTTGCCAGTGGGTATTGGCAGATGCCTGTCGCTGAAGCAGATAGCCCAAAAACTGCTTTCATCACTCCTATGGGACTATGGCAGTTCAAAAGGATGCCTTTCCGGTTGAACAATGCACCTGCTACCTTCAAGAGGACAATGGAGCATTGTCTGGGATACTTTAAATTAGATAGCATCCTGATTTTTTTATATGTGATATAGTGGTGTTCTCTGCCACCTTTGAAGAACACCTTGCCCACCTAGATGCTGTGCTAGCCTGTCTACACCAGTATGGCTTGAAGCTTAAACCAAAGAAATGCCACCTGTTTAAACGTGAGATCGAATATCTAGGACATGTCATCTCCAAACAAGGAGTGCATCCCAACCCAGAGAAGATCAAGCTCATGCAGGAGTGGAAAGCCCTGACAACTGTGACTGAGGCTAGAGCCTTCCTAGGATTAGCAGGGTACTATCAATGTTTCATAAAGCACTACGCTCATTATGCTGCTCCACTTCAGAACTTACTAAAAGGAGTAGACCCGAAAGGTGGCCACAAGAAGGTGAAATGGGGAGCGGAACAACAAGAAGCGTTTGACGTCTTAAAGCAGCAGTTAACGTCATCTCCTGTATTGGCTTTTGCTGATTTCTCTCTTCCCTTCCAGGTACAGACTGATGCTGTAATGGATGTGGTCATGGTGAACTGTCTAGTCCAATACCTGCTTTATATACAGTGGCTTGCGAAAGTATTCGGCCCCCTTGAACTTTTCAACCTTTTGCCACATTTCAGGCTTCAAACATAAAGATATAAAATTTTAATTTTTTGTGAAGAATCACCAACAAGTGGGACACAATTGTGAAGTGGAATGAAATCTATTGGATATTTTAAACTTTTTTAGCAATAAAAAACTGAAAAGTGGTGCGTGCAAAATTATTCGGCCCCTTTACTTTCAGTGCAGCAAACTCACTCCAGAAGTTCAGCGAGGATCTCTGAATGATCCAATGTTGTCCTAAATGACTGATGGTGATAAATAGAATCCACCTGTGTGTAATCAAGTCTCTGTATAAATGCACCTGCTCTGTGATAGTCTCAGGGTTCTGTTGAAAGCGCAGAGAGCATCATGAAGACCAAGGAACACACCAGGCAGGTCCGTAATACTGTTGTGGAGAAGTTTAAAGCCGGATTTCGATACAAAAAGATTTCCCAAGCTTTAAACATTCCAAGGAGCAAAATTTTGAAATGGAAGGAGTATCAGACCACTGCAAATCTACCAAGACCTGGCTGTCCCTCTAAACTTTCAGCTCAGACAAGGAGAAGACTGATCAGAGATGCAGCCAAGAGGCCCATGATCACTATGGATGAACTGCAGAGAACTACAGCTGAGGTGGGAGAGTCTGTCCATGGGACAACAATCAGTCGTACACTGCACAAATCTGGCCTTTATGGAAGAGTGGCAAGAAGAAAGCCATTTCTCAAAGATATCCATAAAAAGTCTCGTCTAAAGTTTGCCACAAGCCACCTGGGAGACACACCAAACATGTGGAAGAAGGTGCTCTGGTCCGATGAAACCAAAATCGAACTTTTTGGCCACAATGCAAAACGATATGTTTGGCGTAAAAGCAACACAGCTCATCACACTCAACACACCATCCCCACTGTCAAACATGGTGGTGGCAGCATCATGGTTTGGGCCTGCTTTTCTTCAGCAGGGACAGGGAAGATGGTTAAAATTGAGGGGAAGATGGATGCAGCCAAATACAGGACCATTCTGGATGAAAACCTGTTGGAGTCTGCAAAAGACCTGAAACTGGGACGGAGATTTACCTTCCAACAAGACAATGATCCCAAACATACAGCAAAATCTACAAAGGAATGGTTCACAAATAAACGTATCCAGGTGTTAGAATGGCCAAGTCAAAGTCCAGACCTGAATCCAATCGAGAATCTGTGGAAAGAGCTGAAAACTGCTGTTCACAAAGGCTCTCCATCCAACCTCACTGAGCTCGAGCTGTTTTGCAAGGAAGAATGGGCAAGAATTTCAGTCTCTCGATGTGCAAAACTGATGGAGACATACCCCAAGCGACTTGCAGCTGTAATCGCAGCAAAAGGTGGCTCTACAAAGTATTAACGCAAGGGGGCCGAATAATTTTGCACGCCCCACTTTTCATTTTTTTATTAGTTAAAAAAGTTTCAAAAATCCAAAAGATTTCGTTCCACATCACAATTGTGTCCCACTTGTTGGTGATTCTTCACAAAAAATAAAAATTTTATATCTTTATGTTTGAAGCCTGAAATGTGACAAAAGGTTGAAAAGTTCAAGGGGGCCGAATACTTTCACAAGCCACTGTACCTAACATATATAAACTCAGCTTCTATGCTTATTAAGCCTTAAGACAGATATCCTGCAAAGCTCAAAGCTTGCTTAGGAACTGGACTGACTGCAAAGAGTTAACAAAAAGTTTGAGCCTGCTTCCCAGAATACATTCAGAATATAACAGTATAACACAATGAAGCAAGAGAAGCAAGAAATGCTGCAAAAGTGTTGCAAAAAACGAATTAATTTCCTCAAATGTGAATCAGCTAAAAGCCAAAACTTTGTCACATATTTGTATTTTTGTATCTGTGGTTTGTATGCGCCAGTCTTGTTGACCTTGATCTGACGTGTCTCAATCTTTAGTGGAATTGTATAAAAATCTTAAGAAGCGAAAATATTATACAGAAGTTTTTTATTCTGAACTAAGGCCCCTTTCACACTTATACGACTTCAAAGTCGCACGATTTTACCGCGATTTTGCGGCCGCGATTTTGCTGCTATTTTACCGCGATTTGCCGCGATTTTACCGCGATTTGGGAGCAGTACTACTTTGCCACGTTTTTGGCATTAACAAATTAAAACATACAGTAGTTGGTTGAATCATAAGGGGAAACTCCACGCCAAGTTTTAAATAAAAAAACTGGCGTGGGTTCCCCCCCAGGGACATACCAGGCCCTTAGGTCTGGTATGAATTGTAAGAGGAACCCCCTACGCCGAAAAATCGGCGTGGGGGTCCCCCCAAAATCCATACCAGACCCTTATCCGAGCACGCAGCCCGGCCGGTCAGGAATGGGGGTGGGGACGAGCTAGCGGCCCCCCCCCTCCTGGACCGTACCAGGCCGCATGCCCTCAACATGGGGGGGTGGGTGCTTTAGGGCATGGGGGGCACCCTGCGGGCCCCCCCACCCCAAAGCACCTTGTCCCCATGTTGATGAGGACAAGGGCCTCTTCCCGACAACCCTGGCCGTTGGTTGTCGGGGTCTGCGGGCGGGGGGCTTATCGGAATCTGGGAGCCCCCTTTAATAAGGGGGCCCCCAGATCCCGGCCCCCCACCCTATGTGAATGAGTATGGGGTACATGGTACCCCTACCCATTCACCTAGGGAAAAAAAGCATCAATAAAAAAACACAGTACACAGGTTTTTAAAATAATTTATTAGGCAGCTCCGGGATCTTCTTCCGACTTCGGGGGTCCTCTTCTGACTTCGGGGGTCTCTCCGGCGTCCGCATCTTCTGCCGGCTCCACCGCTATCTTCTGGCGCTCTTTTGCCAGCGGTGGTCCGGACCTCTGGATCGTCTTCTTCCCTCTTCTCTTCCAGAGATGTTGACACGACGCTCTCTCCAGCCAGAATGGTCTCTGTGCGCTCCGCAACTGACTTATATAGGCGGTGGCCCCGCCCCCCTATGAGGTCACTATCCCGGGGCATGCTGGGACTGTGCCGTCATAAGGGGGCGTGGTCCTCACCCAGTGACCACGCCTCCTAAAACGTCACAGTCCCAGCATGCCCAGGGACTGTGACGGCATAAGGGGGCGGGGCCACCGCCTATATAAGTCAGTTGCGGAGCGCACAGAGACCATTCTGGCTGGAGAGAGCGTCGTGTCAACATCTCTGGAAGAGAAGAGGGAAGAAGACGATCCAGAGGTCCGGACCACCGCTGGCAAAAGAGCGCCAGAAGATAGCGGTGGAGCCGGCAGAAGATGCGGATGCCGGAGAGACCCCCGAAGTCAGAAGAGGACCCCCGAAGTCGGAAGAAGATCCCGGAGCTGCCTAATAAATTATTTTAAAAATCTGTGTACTGTGTTTTTTTTATTGATGCTTTTTTTCCCCTAGGTGAATGGGTAGGGGTACCATGTACCCCATACTCATTCACATAGGGTGGGGGGCCGGGATCTGGGGGCCCCCTTATTAAAGGGGGCTCCCAGATTCCGATAAGCCCCCCGCCCGCAGACCCCGACAACCAACGGCCAGGGTTGTCGGGAAGAGGCCCTTGTCCTCATCAACATGGGGACAAGGTGCTTTGGGGTGGGGGGGCCCGCAGGGTTCCCCCCATGCCCTAAAGCACCCACCCCCCCATGTTGAGGGCATGCGGCCTGGTACGGTCCAGGAGGGGGGGGGCCGCTAGCTCGTCCCCACCCCCATTCCTGACCGGCCGGGCTGCGTGCTCGGATGAGGGTCTGGTATGGATTTTGGGGGGGACCCCACGCCGATTTTTCGGCGTAGGGGGTTCCCCTTAGATCCATACCAGACCTAAGGGCCTGGTATGCCCCTGGGGGGGAACCCACGCCGGTTTTTTCATTTAAAACTTGGCGCAGCGTTCCCCCTCTGGATTCATACCAGACAGCTGTCAGCACTGCCTGTCGCTCATTGGGAAAGGAAAGAAAAGTTTTCCTTTCCCGAATAGCGAGGCCAGGCTTGTGCTTACAAAGTCGTGCTGAAGTCGTGTCTATATAATATTCAGGCACGACTTGCATGCTACTTCAGGGTTTAACATTGAGGTCTATGGAGTACAACTCGCATAGAAGTTGGACCAAAGTAGTGCAGGGACTACTTTCAAGTCGGCACGACTTAAAGTCGTGCCAATATGAATGGTAGTCATTGAAAATCATGGAGAATGACTTGTCATACGATTTTGCAGTACAAAATCGTGGGACAAGTCGTATAAGTGTGAAAGGGGCCTAAGAGTCAGCTTGATTACTTCAGAGCATGCTTTTACATTCAATTTGATTGGGGGTAGATATAATGATATAAGACTTTTGTTCTGAATGGGGCTCAAGGCTAGGATCCCAAGGGATAGCTGATCGAGAAGGGACCGGGAGACAAGCCAACGGTAAGACACTTTTGATATCTCGTATATCTAGTCTACTGTTTATCCTGTACCTATGGCTGGTCAACCTCTGTGCCCATATCGGCTTACTGCGGCCCTCAAAGACAGGTATATATTTTGCCTTTAGTCTGTTGATAAATTAAGGAACCTGCAATTATATCTACCGCCTGTTTTGTTCTATTCTGTTTTGTTGATCGATCTTGTGTTTTGTGGCGGCTGTTGGGAATGAGGGATTGCTTGTATAGTCATGGATGAAATTAGTTGACGTGGTTTAACCTTCTCCTGGGGAATAGGGACCAGGAGGGGGAGTCAGGACATGGTTAAACTCCTCCTGGGGAACAAATAATTGTGCGGCAAAGCACGGGTGCAAGGAAGTGCATGGGAAAACCAGGAGGGGGCGTCATGAATACGCCATCGGTGACGTGGGCATCCCGTGAGATCTGAACAATCCTGTATTTCTCTATGGATTTCACACATTGCTTGTTGGTTGTTGGTCACATTTTTGTTGTTGGTGGTAATGTCATGTCCTAAGTGTGTTTGTGGTCTGTTATTTGGGATACATGAAGAGGGCTGGGGGTTGATTGAAGTGGTAGAGCCAGGATATAGGGCTGAGTCTCTTGGTTACAAACCCCTACTGCCATATTCTGCGCATTTATTGGTGTTCAGATTGAATGTGCATTATCCAGTAAAAATAAAAATTGTTGTTGGCAAATCACTGGAAGTAATAGAGGCTCAAGCCAGAATAACAGGACACGCAGCCGAAAGGTGCACCTTGCAACCTGAACAACCGGAAGGGTTAGAAGAAAGGAAAAAAGACAACATGAGAAGTCTGGGCTTTGAATTGGAACATGTAAATAACATTTGAAGTGGTGCATTATTGAATATTTTATATTCTGTTTGATAAGTGTCTTGCTGAGAGGTCGGTCTCTCTATCTCTCTCTCTATCTCTATCTCTATCTCTATCTCTCTCTCTCTCTCTCTGATTCGATGGGGCGAAAGTTAGTGAGGCCCAAAGAGGGCAGTTTGGCTTGTGACTTGGTGTTAGAGCAGGAAGGAGAGGGAGCTGTCAAAAAGGGAAAGAAGTTGGCAAAAGTGTGTGGGGTTGATATGCATTTTGGTGGAAGGCTACAGGTAGATGAATGGCGTACTGTTTTGAAACGTAAAAAAGGTCTGTTGTCAGACCACGGGCTGCTGCAAGCAGCGGACTCTTGGTTTAAAGTTGCAAAAGCTATTCATGAGGAGGGGTGAATAGAGCAAGAAATGGGTCAAACTGGTGGTATTGTATATGTATATAAAAAAACAGAAAAGAGGAAGCTAAGTTGTCAGCCACCGACCTATTATGGCGTCTGGACCCCAGGAAGTAGAAACTCCACTTCGCCTACCGCCCCTCTGTTCCAAGTGACACCTCCCCCTACCGCCCCTCTGTTACAAGTGACAGAAGAGCCTCTGACACCTTCCCCACCGTGCTTAACAGTAGGCAAGGCACATGTGTCTTTGTACAGCTCGGGTGGTTGCTGCCACACACGCCTGACCCAAACTGTACCACCTGCACCACTGCCCACACCGGAATCTACCCACATGTATCCGGTGATAGACCAGTCCTCGGGATCATATTACAAGGCCCAAGGCCCAACCTACCCCATTAATGACAAGTGTACATTTTGGGGAAGACTCGGACAGCTCCCAGGTGGGAAACACAGACACTCAAGCCTCAGGATGTTCCTGGTGGAGAATGCGGGCATCCTCCCTTGGCCCTCCAGCCCAAACAGACCTGGGACCAAGGGACCCAACCTCAGCCCCAACCCTGTCCCTCCTCTCCCGACTAGAGTCACGTCAGCCCCAGGATGGATGCACCAAGCTGACCGACATGCCGGAACAGGTACAACCCCAAAACGACAGACTGTTATATTTCAAGGCACACCCCGCATTGGATCCATCCCCATGTATAACTCATCATGGGTTCCTTTGCGCCACCATCCAAAGACTCACTTGACCACCTATTTGGTGACACACATACACAGTCCCTCTTACGCCCCTCGCAATCCAATACACAAATCCCGCAGCTATTACTCCCCCTAAACCCCCCTTTGAATGGGGTGTGTATGACGTCTGTATGACAAAACGCGTAAGGCGGGACTATCTTGGCACGCACAACGTCACTTCCGCGGATCTTGGTTCCGGATATCCAAACCGGTGGAACGCAAGTGGCGGTTCATGCTGGCGCTGCGTCCCCGGATTGTGCGGAGAGCATACGAGCCTGTGAGCTCTCTCTCCTGTCTGGGAACATTAATTATTTTATTCGCCAGTGTGATATCAGCCTTTTGTGACTGGACTGTTTTATATAAATAAAGGAATCCATTTTAAAACAGAATCACGCTATGTGGAAACCTTTTTTATTTTTCTAACACCTAAGTGGATATCCAGTGGGGACCTTTACTACATCTAGGGACAGGAAGTCCCCACCTCCTTGTATGCAAGTAGCTGCGTTTAGGATTGGGACGCGTGGAAGGATACTGGCACCCATACAACCGGGGAGATAGGATCAACATCATATGCTCGTACCCTTGCAGGGGTGGAGTGCTCCGGTGAGTGTAACCACATTGGGGGGTGACTGCCAGTAATTACAGCACGGCTCTTTACCACTAAAGAAGAACTTTCTGCACGATTTCTATGGGGTTTTGGTGCACGGCACATTATATTAATGTTATGAACATTTTGCAACAAACAGTAAATGGGATTTTCTTTGATACAAAGTTGCGGTTTTTACACATTATTAATGATTTACTATTGTAAATGGTTTTCGCACATCAATGCACTATGGTTTGATAACCACAGTTTTTGTCACTTGTCACTTTATATTTATTAATTAGAAGATTTATATATGTTATATAATGGTGATGATTTAAAATTTGTGTTATTGTTTGCACATACAGTAGCAAATTCTCTTTATCACTAAATAAGGATTTTTCACTAAAATAGGGATACATTGTTTTTTTTGGGAGTTTCATACTATAACAAATTCTTCACTTCTAAAAAGCCATTATATTATACACTTGAGCACTTGTTTAAATTACAGCCACACCCTTAGTTCTAACACAGCGCCACTCCCTATACTTTGACTTTCAGTTTTCTGGGGGATCACTTAGGTATCCCCTTCCTATATAGGGGGGCTGCAGGTGTAAACCAGTCTGGAAGCGCAGATCTGTCTATATATTTAGCATGACTGTGTATGCATGCATCACTGATACCCATTGGGGTAACAACTGTGATTCCTGGGGAGCAGTGGGTTGGAACACTGGGGGGTAAAACCTGGGGGTACAAACCTGAAAGTGCCCAAAATAGGAAAGACAAAAAGGGGAAGTCACTCTTATGCCCCGTACACACGGTCGGACATTGATCGGACATTCCGACAACAAAATCCTCGGATTTTTTCCTACGGATGTTGGCTCAAACTTGTTTTGCCTACACACGGTCGCACAAAGTTGTCGGAATTTCCGATCGCCAAGAACGCGGTGACGTCAAGCACGTACGACGAGACTAGAAAAGGCCGGTTCAGAACCAAGTGCAGCACCCTTTGGGCTCCTTTTGCTAATCTCGTGTTAGTAAAAGTTTGGTGAGAGACGATTCGCGCTTTTTCAGACTCGTGGCTTTCAGATCGTTTTCTGCCGTTCAGTTTGTGCTTGTGGGTTTGTATCTGCTCTTCAGTGCGTGCAAGCAAGTTCCGCGTGACTTTAGTCACTGTATTCTTGTTCGTTCGTTACTGGTTTTCAGGTCGCTCTTCACAGGCCTTGCTGTTCTTCAGTGCGTTCTGTTACTTCGTTCTGAGCAGCCGACCGTTTTCTAGCCATGTTTCGTATGCGTACTCCTCGTAGAGTTCGTGCTGTGCGGGGGCTTGGTGTTGGGGTCCTGACCTTGACACAAGTCCAGTCCATGAACAGGGTGGGGAGGAGTTCATGGACCAAGAATTGGTTGCTTCAGCGTGACCAGTTCTCTCATATGCCTTTGCTCCGTGAGATCCGTGAGAATAATCCTGATGATTTCAGGAATTTTCTCAGGATGACGGACCCCGTGTTTCACCGTCTGTTGGCTTCGCTGACCCCCTATATCAGCAGGCAGGATACCTGCATGAGGCAAGCCATCACTCCGGAGCAGAGGTTGGTCGCTACCCTGCGGTATTTGGCCACAGGGAGAAGCCTGCAGGACCTCAAGTTCTCGACAGGCATCTCCCCCCAGGCTCTGGGGATCATTATCCCAGAGACCTGTTCTGCCATCATACAGGTCCTACAGAAGGAGTATATGAAGGTAAGATTTTTATCCTTTTATATCACATTTTATTGTATTGAATGTTTGATAATATATTGTATTTCTTTCCTCATTCCCTAATTACCATGATTGTATTATGCTGTGAATGTCCCCTTTGTCCTCATGCATGCTGGATTTTTATGTAATTATTATTTTATGTCCTTCATACATATTTGCCCTTCAATAACCTCCCCAGCATGGTGTCTCCTGCCCTATATTCACCTCATGTAGTCACTTAACAATGTATTTTATCAGCTCCATAGTAGTGCTTTACCCCAAACACCCCCTAAAATGTTTGGAAATGTTATTTTGGATTTAAATTCAGGCAGAGGGCCAGAGGCTTTTTTTTGTGGTGTCCCCAAATTTTTTGTAACCCTCCCTCCCCCAACTGCTAAGTCAGCTGATCCCAATTCTCTATCCTCAATCATCTATCTGCTGTCTTTGCCAAACCCATACACAATATACCCACCTCTATAGTGCTCAGATTTATGGATGAATTCCCCAAAGCATGTAGTGCAAGGGCCTGCCTGTATACTTTCCAATGGTACTCTTTAAAGTTCTTGTATCCTATTATGATCTTGATAGGTAATAGCAGAATGTCCAAATGTGCTCAAATGTGTACAGTGTGTATTTATATCTTTGTATTATGACACTTCTTACCTGTCCAGTGGGCTGCCAATAGTGTAACTAAGGAGGGGCTGTTCCAAGTAATACCCTGTATTTAGGCATTCATCTCTCAATGAAGTGAAGAGGGTTACCTGTCCAAGAGTCCCCCCCCCCTATAATGTTAGAAATGGCCCATGAGAGGGGGGGAGGGAGAATATGATAGGTGTACCTTATACTTTGTTGTTGTTAAATTCCCCTTAATAAATGCTATCTGGAGGTTGACCCATAATGTTTGTGTGTAATCTGCTTGCCAGGTTTCTGTGAAAAAATAGTAATGTTTATTGTTTTTTCCTCAACAGTTTCCTTCAACGCCACAGGAATGGCAGACTGTGGCCTCCCACTTTGCCCAGCGGTGGGACTTTCCTAACTGCGGAGGGGCAATTGATGGGAAACACATCCACATCGTCCCGCCACCCAATTCGGGGTCGTACTATTATAATTACAAGGGGTTTAATAGTATAGTGATGTTGGCGGTGGTGTCGGCTAATTACGACTTCTTGTATGTGGACG
Organism: Lithobates clamitans; assembly: GCA_037952925.1. Taxonomy (NCBI): domain Eukaryota; kingdom Metazoa; phylum Chordata; class Amphibia; order Anura; family Ranidae; genus Lithobates; species Lithobates clamitans. The sequence continues at coordinate 559,745 of JBBGZY010000831.1, forward strand.
TGGGGAAGAATGGCCGGATGTCCGATGGTGGAGTGATCGCCCAGACGGAGTTCTACAGGCGTCTCCAGAATGGCAGCTTGGACTTGCCACCTCCAGAGGACAATGTTGAAGGTCTCCCATTTGTGTTCGTTGCTGATGAAGCATTTGCGCTGGGGGACCACCTGATGCGGCCATTCCCGATGAGGACCCTCACCCCGGAACAGAGGGTTTTTAATTACCGGCTGGCCAGAGCCCGAAGAGTGGTGGAGAACACATTTGGAATCCTGGCCAGCCGGTTCTGACTATTTCTGACACCCATCCATATGGCGGAGTATAAACTGAAACTAAAAATGGGTAATCTGAATTAATAAACCGCCCTCAATTCAAAACCACCCCCACTGCGCTAATGGATGGAGTGAAAAATAGTGAAGAGTGAGATCCAGTGAATGGTCCACTCAATGTGCAAGAAAATAATTTTTTAAAACTTAATGAAAAGTGTAAAAGCGAGCTGCCCCTTTAAACGACTACAGAGCTAAAATATTATCTGATCTCATATATCCACATACCCACAAGAACCTACTTCTAGATATATAGGACCAAATAAGAGGCGCTCACGTCCCCAGTGGTGAAAAATGGTATGTGCTAAAATACCATCAAATGATAACTACATCTGAGTGCATAAATGCATAAAAAACTGAATGGTGTGATAATACCATACACAGATTAATCCTATGTGACAGTGAAAGAATTGTGCCAACAGAATGATAATTGTATAAATTATACAAATCAAGTAGCAACAAATCACCAATATATGTGACATACAAAATAAAATAAATAAAGTGCTAAATATGAAAAAAAGTGCAAAATATGAAAAAAATTTCAGTCCTTAAATCTTTTGTGACAAAAAATGCGTGATTTAGTTGGTGACAAAAAAATCCACATAAATCTTCTATAGTGCAGTGATCTTGATAAACTCCACGTGTCTTTCACCTCACCCCCGTGAAAACGTGAATTCACTCCCAATGGTATCTCACTCACCAAATATTTTTGCCAGCACTCTCATGCACGGCAAAAAGCGCTTAAGAACCACACTCCAGAGTGATCCGATATGCAATTACTTCACAGTGTTTTTGGATCAATCCACATGTAAAAGAATTTGAAGACTCACATAGCGTAAACCAGCACGGCAAGTTTATTTAAAACCACTACAATCTTCCATAAGAACACTCACATTTTAAAAGATATATGCCAGCAGTAAAAACCAGTGTAGCTCACAGCAACTTCAAATTCAGTGGAAACACTCAAAGCAACAAATGGTCACGGCGGACCCGAGGTGTGCTAATGCCCAGACTCACGGTCTCTCTCGCCCCCCTTCGTGGTGCGCCGTACGATCAAATCTCTCCTTCCTCTAGTGCGGCTCTCAGCGTTGCTCGTCACTTCTCATAGCCACGCCCCCGACATGTTTCGTCATAGATCAGACTTATTCATGGGATTGGCTAAGCAAGCTGCCCATCATTCCTTAAATCTCCTCCTCACTAGCTTCTCATAGGTTAGTGAGTCCGCATGCGCACACCTCGTGTCCCCGCTACTATAAAGGACCAGGGACTCCGGCGCGCCGCTGTATAAGGATGCAGCTTGCCTTTACTTCACTAAGGACTGATTATAACATAGACCTCATATGGATAGCTCAACTCAAATACACTCTATATAGTGCTACAGGTGACCACATCATTGCAGATACAATCACATCTAAAGTGTATCCTTATTTCAAACCGATGTCTCACACCAAATGTATGTATACACCGGTTTGAGATACCCTGAATCCAAAGCTTGCACTCCAATTACTGGAATACCAAACCTCTGGATACACATCATGAACCATAAAATCACATAACCAAAAGGATTTTTTATCCATAATGAATTAGATATTAATTCACATCATATTAAGTACACTGTAAATGTGCTAGAATATTAAAAAATCAATATAAACATCCAACGAATATCCCATCATTCCCAGTTTACCTAGGACTTGACAACATGGTGAGAATCTGTTTAATTAAATAAAATTACACTAAAAATCTATATGTCATCTCTACATCTAGACATATATGATAAAGATCGTAATAATATACATATTCCTATCATATTTGCCCAGGGGAGCGATCGCGGATTAAGCTCCTATAAATTTCACCCCTTCAACAAGGGTATTGTTTATTGATACTGCTCAAAACTCAGCCATCTCTCTCCCCCCACTATTTAGGACTAGTTCACAAACTGTGATCGCCCAAATAAAACCTCCATGTGAATAGCTAAAAATTCCTGAAATATAAAAATCACTGAAATATAAAAATCATTTAATCCCATACACTGAGGGGTGCCTAATATAATGCACTGACATAACTCTAAACCTACTACTAGGATGTAAACATCTGAAAAATAATAACTTCCTACTGAACAACCCTAAAGACAAAATATTTAAAAATTATTTATAAAGCAATTTAGATCCAGTTCAATGTTTAACCCCCTAGGGGTTAAACTTTTCAATAAAAAGATCCAGCGAGTTTCCCTCTGCGATAAATCTCTAACTTTGTTGGAACCTCTCCAAGATGAATGGACCACATCAATTCCACAGAACTGTAAGAGCGATGGGTCCTTTTGGTGTCTCTCTTTAAAGTGCAGGGACACACTATGGTATTTATACCCATTCTTAATGTTGGTTAGGTGCTCCGAAATCCTAACCCTTAGCTTTCTTTTTGTTCTGCCTACATAAAGTAGGCCACACGGGCACCACATCAGATATACAACATAAGAGGAGTTACAGGTGCTAAATTCCCTAATCTGAAAGGATTCCCCATCCCTATTCGTTACACTTGTGACTCCTCTATGACTCACTTTAACGGTCCTGCAGCATACACATCTTCTGCAACTGTAAAAACCCTTCAAATCAAGTTTCAAATCATTATGTCCAGGTGGATCCAGGATTTTTCTTACTACATGATCACCAAAGCTCGGAGCCCTTCTGTAAATAAACCTCGGTTGATTCGGTAGGATTTGCCCCAAGTGTCTATCTTGACATAAAATATGCCAATGCTTTCCGAATATCCCTTCTATGTCTTTATATTGACAATGATATCCTGATACGAACCCAAACTGATGTTGACCATCAGTCATCTGGGGTCCATTACTTTTTTCAAAGCATTTATCCCTCGGGATTTGTGCAACTTCCTGAATCACCTTATTTAGTACATTGGTGTCATATCCTTTTTGTATAAATTTATTTTTTAGGATTCCTGCCTGTTCATAAAAATCCTCCAGCTGCGTACAGTTACGACGAACTCGTAACATCTGTCCCTTTGGAATATTTTTTTTTTATCCATGCGGGATGGTGGCCGTTTCTTATGGACAGGTAGCTGTTACGGTCTGTCGGTTTAAAAAACACTTTTGTTCTTAATGTGTCCATATATCTTTCAATTGTGACATCTAGGAAGTTTACCGTGTCTCTACTAATCTGGTATTCCAGTCTGATATTATTGGTATTATTGTTGAGCTCCTGTAAGAACTCAACTACCGAATCCTCTGTACCCTCCCAGATAAATAGGAGGTCATCAATAAATCTCCGGTAAAACAAAAGCTGGGGCCTCCTAACATTAAAAACTTTCCTGTTCTCCCACTCTGCCATAAACAGGTTGGCGAGGCTGGGTGCAAATTTGGCACAAAAGCGTTTTTTGGGGCATGTATTCGATTTTTGCATGTCCCACAATTATTTTTGGTGCAATGGTGACTTTTATTCCCAACAGGTTGGCGTGGCAATGGGAGCCAAATTTGCACCCAGCCTCGCCAACCTGTTTATGGCAGAGTGGGAGGACAGGAAAGTTTTTAATGTTAGGAGGCCCCAGCTTTTGTTTTACCGGAGATTTATTGATGACCTCCTATTTATCTGGGAGGGTACAGAGGATTCGGTAGTTGAGTTCTTACAGGAGCTCAACAATAATACCAATAATATCAGACTGGAATACCAGATTAGTAGAGACACGGTGAACTTCCTAGATGTCACAATTGAAAGATATATGGACACATTAAGAACAAAAGTGTTTTTTAAACCGACAGACCGTAACAGCTACCTGTCCATAAGAAGCGGCCACCATCCCGCATGGATAAAAAATATTCCAAAGGGACAGATGTTACGAGTTCGTCGTAACTGTACGCAGCTGGAGGATTTTTATGAACAGGCAGGAATCCTAAAAAATACATTTATACAAAAAGGATATGACACCAATGTACTAAATAAGGTGATTCAGGAAGTTGCACAAATCCCGAGGGATAAATGCTTTGAAAAAAGTAATGGACCCCAGATGACTGATGGTCAACATCAGTTTGGGTTCGTATCAGGATATCATTGTCAATATAAAGACATAGAAGGGATATTCAGAAAGCATTGGCATATTTTATGTCAAGATAGACACTTGGGGCAAATCCTACCGAATCAACCGAGGTTTATTTACAGAAGGGCTCCGAGCTTTGGTGATCATGTAGTAAGAAAAATCCTGGATCCACCTGGACATAATGATTTGAAACTTGATTTGAAGGGTTTTTACAGTTGCAGAAGATGTGTATGCTGCAGGACCGTTAAAGTGAGTCATAGAGGAGTCACAAGTGTAACGAATAGGGATGGGGAATCCTTTCAGATTAGGGAATTTAGCACCTGTAACTCCTCTTATGTTGTATATCTGATGTGGTGCCCGTGTGGCCTACTTTATGTAGGCAGAACAAAAAGAAAGCTAAGGGTTAGGATTTCGGAGCACCTAACCAACATTAAGAATGGGTATAAATACCATAGTGTGTCCCTGCACTTTAAAGAGAGACACCAAAAGGACCCATCGCTCTTACAGTTCTGTGGAATTGATGTGGTCCATTCATCTTGGAGAGGTTCCAACAAAGTTAGAGATTTATCGCAGAGGGAAACTCGCTGGATCTTTTTATTGAAAAGTTTAACCCCTAGGGGGTTAAACATTGAACTGGATCTAAATTGCTTTATAAATAATTTTTAAATATTTTGTCTTTAGGGTTGTTCAGTAGGAAGTTATTATTTTTCAGATGTTTACATCCTAGTAGTAGGTTTAGAGTTATGTCAGTGCATTATATTAGGCAACCCTCAGTGTATGGGATTAAATGATTTTTATATTTCAGGAATTTTTAGCTATTTACATGGAGGTTTTATTTGGGCGATCACAGTTTGTGAACTAGTCCTAAATAGTGGGGGGAGAGAGATGGCTGAGTTTTGAGCAGTATCAATAAACAATACCCTTGTTGAAGGGGTGAAATTTATAGGAGCTTAATCCGCGATCGCTCCCCTGGGCAAATATGATAGGAATATCTATATTATTACGATCTTTATCATATATGTCTAGATGTAGAGATGACATATAGATTTTTAGTGTAATTTCATTTAATTAAACAGATTCTCACCATGTTGTCAAGTCCTAGGTAAACTGGGAATGATGGGATATTCGTTGGATGTTTATATTGATTTTTTAATATTCTAGCACATTTACAGTATACTTAATATGATGTGAATTAATATGTAATTCATTATGGATAAAAAAATCCTTTTGGTTATGTGATTTTATGGTTCATGATGTGTATCCAGAGGTTTGGTATTCCAGTAATTGGAGTGCAAGCTTTGGATTCATGGTATCTTAAACCGGTGTATACATACATTTGGTGTGAGACATCGGTTTGAAATAAGGATACACTTTAGATGTGATTGTATCTGCAATGATGTGGTCACCTGTAGCACTATATAGAGTGTATTTGAGTTGAGCTATCCATATGAGGTCTATGTTATAATCAGTCCTTAGTGAAGTAAAGGCAAGCTGCATCCTTATACAGCGGCGCGCCGGAGTCCCTGGTCCTTTATCGTAGCGGGGACACGAGGTGTGCGCATGCGGACTCACTAACCTATGGGAAGCTAGTGAGGAGGAGATTTAAGGAATGATGGGCAGCTTGCTTAGCCAATCCCATGAATAAGTCTGATCTATGACGAAACATGTCGGGGGCGTGGCTATGAGAAGTGACGAGCAACGCTGAGAGCCGCACTAGAGGAAGGAGAGATTTGATCGTACGGCGCACCACGAAGGGGGGCGAGAGAGACCGTGAGTCTGGGCATTAGCACACCTCGGGTCCGCCGTGACCATTTGTTGCTTTGAGTGTTTCCACTGAATTTGAAGTTGCTGTGAGCTACACTGGTTTTTACTGCTGGCATATATCTTTTAAAATGTGAGTGTTCTTATGGAAGATTGTAGTGGTTTTAAATAAACTTGCCGTGCTGGTTTACGCTATGTGAGTCTTCAAATTCTTTTACATGTGGATTGATCCAAAAACACTGTGAAGTAATTGCATATCGGATCACTCTGGAGTGTGGTTCTTAAGCGCTTTTTGCCGTGCATGAGAGTGCTGGCAAAAATATTTGGTGAGTGAGATTCCATTGGGAGTGAATTCACGTTTTCACGGGGGTGAGGTGAAAGACACGTGGAGTTTATCAAGATCACTGCACTATAGAAGATTTATGTGGATTTTTTTGTCACCAACTAAATCACGCATTTTTTGTCACAAAAGATTTAAGGACTGAAATTTTTTTCATATTTTGCACTTTTTTTCATATTTAGCACTTTATTTATTTTATTTTGTATGTCACATATATTGGTGATTTGTTGCTACTTGATTTGTATAATTTATACAATTATCATTCTGTTGGCACAATTCTTTCACTGTCACATAGGATTAATCTGTGTATGGTATTATCACACCATTCAGTTTTTTATGCATTTATGCACTCAGATGTAGTTATCATTTGATGGTATTTTAGCACATACCATTTTTCACCACTGGGGATGTGAGCGCCTCTTATTTGGTCCTATATATCTAGAAGTAGGTTCTTGTGGGTATGTGGATATATGAGATCAGATAATATTTTAGGAGTATAAACCGAACCATATTATACTGGCGTGCTGTGTTCTCCATAATTTTTTAAGAAAACATTCAGCCAACTATGCTGGCTCAGTTGGGCCTGAGGCCGGAATACCAAATACATCAACAATGACGGCACTTGAAAGCGGCCGTCCTGGCTTGCCCTCCCTGAGTGCCCGTGATGTCCGGTTACGATACCTGGAGTTCTTTGCGGGTAGGGGGGCTATCAATATGCCAGACAATCTGTGACACCTTTTTCAAATAAAAAACAACCAAAAGCAATTCTTGGTGGACATTTACTGCTTGTGTTTGTTTGAGCTGACCCTGACAGAAATGTGTTGAGTGCAGAAAATGTCGTGATTGGGTAACCTTATAAAGAATAGTGTTGGCTGGTACTTCCTAAATGCAAAAACACATTTCACTACAAGTGCACTTGCAACTGCACTGAACCTGCACTTGTAGTGCAAAGTGTATTTGCCCTTAGGAAATAACCCCCATTTTTGCATAAAACAGCAATTACATCACCCCAAAAGTGTTGTAGTGTTGAGACAATAATCCACACATTCTTGAGTAAGGCACTTTTTTATACCTGCACAATCACATGTGCATTTACCAAAGGTTTTTAAAACAAAACAACATGTTTGTTGTATAACAATTTTTGGGGGGGCATTATCAAAAATCGAAATATCCATTTCAGATAAAACAGGCCTGTGTAAAACCAACAAGAAAGCCAAAAAACTTGAACTTACAAAGTTCACATTAGGTAAAACCTGAAGGCTATATCAGACATCAGTATTTAGGAACTGGGTTTGATATAGCGTTCAGATGGGGGGAAATCACCCCTGGAAAAGCCAAATTTGGAAGATGCACACCAATTTACGAATGTCAACATGTGCTATCTGCCATCAGGGGGGATCAAGGGACGTGTTTTGGGGGAGCAAGCCCTTCCTCAACGCTACTTTATAATTGAGGAAGGGGTTGCACCCCCAAAATGCGTCCATTGATCTCCCGTGATGGCAGATAGCACATGTTGGCACACTGTGTGCATCCTCCAAATTTGGCTTTTCGAAACATTGTAAAAATTTAATTAACATAAAACAGGTGATTTTGTGGGGTTTAAATTCGCCCCAAAACATCAATGATGTTATTATTTTTTTTAATAACATCAGTGATTTGTTGCTGGATGTTTTGCAATTGGAGATTACATCCCATGATCTCCCCTATCAGTATCTGGGCACTTTCTGATGTAAAGCGTTCTGGATCCCGATCACCTAAAAAGAGATAAAGAACAAAAAAAACAGGTCTCAAAAATCTGCCACCAGCCATCTCTTTTACCTGAGCCTGTGGTCGCAGACACTCACCTGTTGTGGTGCCAATCTCCACCACATCTTCTTCTTCCTCCTGCTCTTCTTCTTGTGTTTGGGGTATTTCCCCTTCTTCCAGAGGGGGGGGGGGCTCTGGTCTCCTGGGATGAGGAGTGACCTCCGAGTCTTTTCTCCCCTATGTAAAACAAAAATGGTATACTTAGCACACAGATATTTGATGGCAGAACTAGAAATAGGAAACATTGCTTGGAAGTGGGGTACAATTGTCTATTTTAGCCGAGTTCAAAGATGTCTTTTTTTTATTGGCCTTTGTCAAGCTGCAATACTTTACCTGTTTGGTACAAGCTTCACAGATGTAGACCCCCCTATAGTATACACTGGAGCACCTGTGTGCCCCCCCTAATAAAAATGGTGTTCTGGGGTCCCACACTAGTGCTCCAGTGTCCAGATGTGAAAACAGCTGCTCAGTGTCCTCTCCTTACACACAATCTAGTTTGCATTTCATTCTAGTAACAAACCCATCTACACAAACAAATATTTGGCATCCAAGTAGGCCCAAAAAAATGGTGTGAAAATGCATATGACCTAAACAATGGTGTTCTAGAGGCCGAAAGAATAAATGTTTGATACGAACGAATAATGGGCCCATGAACATTAAAGTTGCCCTTTTAAACGTTACAATTACTAAAAGCATATGGAGCAGAACGAACGGAATAAAGACAGAAAGAATATGAACACAGCACAACTACTTACTTTTTTGCAGCACTCTCCGGATCTTTCGGTACTGCTCCGGCTCTCTCAACTTCAGGTCCGACCACCGCTTCCTGAGCTGATCTTTAGACCTTCGTACCCTGAAATTCCTCTCCAGACTCCGGACCACTTTACCAATGATTTTGGCCTTTCTGATGTTGGGGTGGGGGTAAGGCCCATATTTTCCGTCATAGTCGGACTTCTTCATGATGTCGACCATCTCCAACATCTCCCCAAACGACATATTTGTGGCTTTAAAACGTCTCCTTCTGGATCGGGACGTGCCTGGATCCGGGCTTTCCTCCTCCTCCTCGTTGTTCGAATTATCACGCACCTGGTGTAACTCCGCCATCATGCTCTTCCCCCACTGCGCCGAACGAAAAGGGGCGGGGAATAGAATAGAAAGAACGTCAGGGGCGGGCGGAGTTACACACATGTGCAGTGTGTATAAAGCGTAACACGCGTGCGTATTATGTACGATCTGTGAGCGGAGGAAGGAGCATTGGACGCGCCGATCGTAAGAACAAAGGTAAGAGACAAACTTGGGCCTATACTGCTTCGAGATTGAGGCTTATATTGTAACAAGATTAGGAGAGTTTGGTGTGACATTAGGCTTTGTCTTGTGTTGTGTCTTGCAGTGAACATGGATATCTTAATGAGAGATACTGACTTCATGTCACTATTCATTGATATGCTAAGTGAGCTGCCCTGTCTGTGGGAGATTACCCACCCCCATTTCAAGAACCAAGCAAAGAGGAAGGCAGCACTGGAGCAATTGTGTGAAATTGTGAAGCAGGTGATCCCCACGGCAGACATCACTTATTTAAAGATATTAATTGGTTGCCTGAGGAGCACATATCTGAGGGAGCGCAATAAAGTCCTGGATTCACAGAGATCCGGAGCAGCAGGTGACATCTATGTCCCCAGGATGTTGTACTACGACAGGCTGCACTTTCTGGCAGGCCAGACTGAACCCAGGCCATCCCACTCAAGTCTTCCTTCCACGCTTCCTTCCCCCCTGGCTGAGGCTTCTGACGCCCAACCTGGGCCTTCCAGGCCATATGTGGAGGAGCCCAGCTTGAGCCAGGTATAGCATTCCTCTAAATATTTCTGCTTGTCCAATCAATGATGTTAACTAGATGTTAGTTGGGAGTACTAATTTATGATTATGATTGATGATGCAAAAACTAAAACCATGTCCCTTTTTCATACACAGGGAAGTCTCAGCCAGGAGGTGGCTGATCTGCAGGTCCCTCCACCCCCCCTGGAAACAGAAAGTGGCAGGAGGAGGATTGCCCTAGAGGAGGCGGCTATCAGATTTTTTTCTAGGGCTACAGAGGTCCTGGGAGCACCACACACCAGGCAGGAGAACCTTGCAGCATTCATAGCCTATAAAATGCAGAGGATGGAGGAGGGCCAAAAAGCCATGTGTCAGGCCCTCATATCAGAGGCTCTGGAGAAAGGTGTGAGGGGCCACATTACACCTCACACACAGCTTTGGGATGGTCCTCCTCCTCCTCCTGCAGGTCCTCCTCCTTCTCCTCCCTCTCCTCCAGGTCCTCCCAGTCCTCCTCCAGGTCCTCCCAGTCCTCCTCCTCCTCCAGGTCCTACTCCTCCTCCTGCCACATCTCCAACTGCACATCCACAGCCGGGAAGGAAGTGTGAAAGGAAGACCAGAGAGTGAGGACCCTGGATCCAGTCTGGTCGGCCAAAAGATGCAGCCTCTTGTGGTACCACAGCCTGGGGACACTGATGTCATCTGCTGCTATCCAAGTCTCTGTGAATCCCGGACCAGACTGCCCTCCCTTATATATGGACTCCTCAGGCCACCAATTTTGAGGTTTAAGAATTGATGTCTGCCGTGGGGGTCCCAGGCTTCACTAATTTCTCCTGTTGATCCAGTGTTGCCTTCCTCTTTGTTTGGTTCTGAGCCCTTAATAAAGGATTTTTGTTTTGAATTATACTCTCCTATGTGTTTTACTTCAAAAATGATGGTTTGTTTGTGAGGATTCAGGTACATTTCTAATATACAATGTGAAATGAACAAGGGTCACCAACAACAAAAAATCTCCTGGAGATTAAATAATAAAAGATATCAATGGTGTTGGGGTAACTTGCCACACAAAACACACACAAAAATATTCTGGAGTAAAAATAAAAATAACATTGAACAAAGATCAGCCTTGGAAAAAATCCAAACATTAAAGAAAAAAAAAGGCTTAAAAAGAAAAAAATAAAAACATAAAAAATATAAAACTGTCAGATGTGACAACTAATAACAATATATTGAGGGAATCCCACTAAAAAAAACACAAATAAAACTTTGTGAGAAGTGTGTGTGAATATGAGCAGCAAAACTACTTAATTCTTGTCACATTATAAAGAAGAAGAGAGTGCGCTGTATTAAACCATTTTTAACATTGCAGCGTGACGAAAGTGCTGTATCCATTGCGAACGCTAAGTTTACCAGACGAGCTGTCCCGTGTCGGAATTTCTTCTGAGCATGCGTGGCACTTTGTGCGTCGGAACAGGCCACACACGGTCGGAATTGACGCGATCGGATTTTGTTGTCGGAAAATTTTATCTCCTGCTGTCCAACTTTGTGTGTCGGAAAATCCGATGGAAAATGTCCGATGGAGCCCACACACGGTCGGAATTTCCGACAACACGCTCCGATCGGACATTTTCCATCGGAAAATCCGACCGTGTGTACGGGGCATTAGATAGAATGACAATCAACAAACGCACAGATCAGTATTACACCAAAGAGTTCAGGCTGACCATTAAGAATGCTAGCCCAGAAGACAGTGGTACCTATGTTCTGGGCCTATGGTGGGGAAATGGGTATCCCGGTTTTAGAAAGCCTTTCCAACTGAAAGATATGTTCAATAACCCAGAGTGGGGAGTTCCCCAATCCATGTCTAGCTCAAACCCCTTGAGGCCCCATATACAGACATTAAAGGACATGGTAGCCATAGCAGACCCTACCTTTGAGGATGCCATGGCTGCAGAAACTGGGTTCGAGTGGATGAGGTACAGTGCAGGGAAACACAATAAGACCAATTGCTATGTGTGTGGGGGGCTAGACCACACTTAGGAACAGTAGCCCTAAACATACCCCCAGAACATAAGACATGTTTCCTCAGCCAATTTACCAACACAACCACTGACCACTCCCAGTGTGAACATTGCAAGAAGGAAGATCCCATAGTTACCAAGACCCCCAAGCCAGGAGAAAGTATCACCATATATCCTGGCAATTACACATGCTATGGACGGTATCAGGGAGTGGGGAACCCTCATGGGAATTTCATTAGGGTTACTGTGGATCTTATAGTGAGGTGTCTGCAGATCTGGTGCAAAATCAAGTTCAGTCTTTGGGAGACGTGTACTGGATCTGCGGAGCCATGAAAATTAGAGGCAGATTGACAGGACAGTGGACAGGAAAATGTGCATTGGCCAAGGCCATAATGCCTCTACATATTCTCTTGGAGAACCCAAGGCCAAATACAAACAACACACCCTGACCTAACAGGAGGCGTAGGAGTGCCCCAGCAGGAAGCTTTGACCCTCATGTATACATAGATGCCATAGGGGTCCCTAGAGGGGTCCCAGATGAGTTCAAAGCAAGAGACCAAGTAGCAGCAGGATTTGAGTCCCTGATCCTCATCATCACTGTAAACAAGAATGTAGACTGGATAAATTACATCTACTACAACCAACAAAGGTTTATTAATCACACCAGAGATGCACTTTGAGGTTTAGCCAAACCACTAGAAGCCGCTTCACATATGACCTTCCAAAACCGTATGACCTTAGACATGGTCCTAGCTGAAAAGGGGGGTGTGTGTAAGATGTTACCTGAAACGAGTACATGCTGTACTTATATCCCAGATAACACAGGCCCAAATGATAAACTGACTTTAGCAATCCAGAAGCTTGAGGATTTGTCCAAAGAATTAAAGAAGAATTCAGGGCTCTCCAACCCCTGGGATCAGTACTTCACCTGGATAAAGGGGGGATGGCAGGGAATTTGAACACAGATCGGAATAGCCATTCTGATAATTCTAGTGACCCTAGCTGTCATGGTCTGCTGTGTTCTTCCCTGCTTTAAGAAGTGTGTAGAAAAAGCTGTTGCCCAATCTACTCCCATGTTTGTGAACCAGGAAATACCAGATGATGATGATGATTATGTAAGACTTGATGATTATGTGTTACGCTCCCTTACAGTCACCTCCTCCCAAGATGCATAGGATTACAGGGACAGAAAGCACCTGATTGCCCCTCCAAGCTGTATCAAGGGGGGTAGTGAATGAGTGAGTTAGTCACTGCTCTTCTCTGTATACAGCTGAAAAGAGTTGCAGAGGAGAGGGCCAGTGTAGTGAGTAGGACTTTTAGTATGTTAGTATGAGGGACAGTTTGAAATAGACAGCTTCAGAGGGGGACTGTAATGAATGTGATCATGGTGAACTGTTTTTTTCAATACCTGCTTTATATACCTAACATAAACTCAGCTTCTATGCTTATTAAGCCTTAAGACATTTACAGATATTCTGCAAAGCTCAAAGCTTGCTTAGGAACTGGACTGACTGCAAAGAGTTAACAAAAAGTTCACGCCTGCTTCCCAGAATACATTCACAATATAACAGCATAACACAATGAAGCAAGAGAAGCAAGAAATGCTGCAAAAGTGTTGCAACAAACACATTCATTTCCTCGAATGTGCATCAGCTAAAAGCCAAATCTTTGTCACATATTTGTATTTTTCTATCTGTGGTTTGTCCGCGCCAGTCTTGTTGATGTCTATCTGACATGTCTCAATCTTTAGTGGAATTGTATAAAAATCTTAAGAAGCGGAAATATTAAAACGAAGTTTTTTATCCTGAACTAAGAGTCAGCTTGATTACTTCAGAGCATGCTTTTACATTCAATTTGATTGGCGGTAGATATAATATCAGACTTTTGTTCTAAATCCAAAACAATTCCGGTAACCAGGGTCTGGGGGCCATGCTCTCACAAGTGCAAGATGGTGAGAAAAGGGTTATTGCTTATGCCAGTCGCAGCCTTCATGTAACCGAAAGAAACCCTGCAGCTCCTTCAAGCTGTTAGCATTGGTGTGGGCCGTCACAGAATGTTTCACAGAGTATCTCACAGGTGCTAGGTTTGAAGTCTGGACTGATATCCCCTTAGTATATCTCCAGACAGCCAAACTAGGTGCTCTGGAACAAAGATGGGCGGCACGACTAGCAAAATTTGACTTCTACCTGCATTACCACCCAGGAAAAGGTAGCCAGGTGGCTGATGCCCTTTCACAGTACCCCTCGGTACAACCACAGCAAGATGTGGATGAGGAGGCTGAAGAAGAGATTCCACCCTTGATGGGGGCAAGACCTAAGAGTAGGCCACAAGTGAACCTCACCAACGTACTGGAAGAGTACAACTAGGAAGAGATGCAGAAGGATGACTCCGTGATTGCTCCAATAAAAGAGGCAGTGCGGCTACGGCGGTGGCCTAGTAGAAGAGAAAGGTCAAAACTGCAACCAGAAACACAAAAACTATTCAGTGATTGTTCCTGTCTTGTCTTGAGAGATGGCAAATTGTATCGCAGGATAATGTTCCCCCATGACTCATCAGTAACCTGGCAGGTCATACTGTCACGGGCCCAAGCTCGACCAGTGGCAGAAAAAATCCATGTGGAAGGAGGACATTGGGGTGTCCAAAGACATTTGCATGGTTCAAAAGGCAAGCTGTGTGTGTGGGGTTGTTGCAGTTGATTGAGCAAGTACGTCAGCACTGTTTGGTATGCTCAGTGACAAAGGGGGCTGAAGCCCAGGTGCCTCCCATGACTTGGAGCACATCTGCCCCATTGGAAGTGCTAACAGTTGACTTCCTCACCCTGGACACGTCAGGTGATGGATATTGCCATGTCCTTGTTATGGTGGACCACTTCACCAAGTTTGCAGTAGCTGTGCCAACTCGTGACCAGACTGCAAAGACTGCAGCTCAAACAGTATGGAAACACTTTTGTCTCCTTTATGGCTGCCCTTAGAAAATACATTCTGATAAAGGCCCCTGCTTTGAAAGTGAGTCCTTCCAGGAGTTGTGTCGTTTCTTAGGTGTCAAGGCACCTAAGGAACGGAGTATGTGAGAGATTTAATCGTACCCTGATAGAGCTGTTGAGGGGACTGGCCCATGAGAAAAGAATCAGATGGACCCATTACTTGGCTGAAGTGGTCTGGAAGTATAACCCTACGGTGCACTCAGCAACAGGTCGCTCCCCTTACCACGTTATGTTTAGTCATACTCTTGGGGGCCCCACAGACCTATGGGGTGTCCCCACTGAAGAACCAGAGTATACTCAAACTCCCACAATCCTCTGGGCTCCCAGCATCCCCTGAGATCTTGGACACTCCCAGGGGATATAAATTCCAGCTCCTCCCTGCTTCCTGTGCTCAGAGAAACCCTGCCTGATGGGACAGCAGTGACTGGGCAAGTGAGCTGTCACCAGGTGCTGGGGTCTCCCCCGTTAAGTCTGGTGTGCCGGTCACCAGAAGTGAGCACAAAAGCACGCAGCATCTATCTAAGCCCCAGTCGCCGGAGAGAACTTTTCTACTGTCTGTTTGGAGAGGCTGCTCATGCAGTGGGGGTGGCCCCATCTTCAGCCACCATGCCCTCCTGACCGAAGACAACAGCAGCAGTGCTAATGTAAAGCCTGTGCCAACCCAGATGCATGCAGTCATGAGCTTCCCAGGACCTTCCTTCATAAGGTGGTGTCTGGACTGAGCTCACCCTTTCCTTCTCTGAGCTGGCCGCTCAGCTGTCGGCTAATTGCCAGCTCCCATCTCGCTCTACAGTTACTCAGCTGTTGTCCATATCCTGCTCGTCAGTCCTGCCTACTTAAGCCATCCAGTCCAGAGGGTCTCTGCCTTCGCCTTGCTCAACATCTCCTGCATTCCTGTTTAAAGACTGGCTTTGCTGACATCCCTTCTGGCTCCACATCCTGCTTGCTGTTTCACTACTTTGATCCCTGACTTCTGGCTTGGCTGACTATCCGTTCTGGTTACTGAACTCTGGCTATGTTTTGACTACGTTTGTTATCTCTACTTTTATTATTAAACAAGTGTGATTTAACTGTACTTCTTTCTCAGTCTGATATAATGGTTTCTGACAGTAGGCGAAGGCCATGAATTCAGAAGATGCAGTCAATCCACTTGGTCATATTTTTTCCAGATTGAATGAACTGGATCACTGCATGGATTAGTTCACCATTAAATGCTCCTGAGTCGCACAGTTCACCTGGAATCTCCCACTGTGGCCGCCCCGGTACAACCTATGTTGCAGGCTGACCCTGCTACTGCGCCAGTCTCTGTGCAGGCACCTGCCTCGAGTGTTACCTCTATAAGAGGTATGTCTGGTTCCGCTCCGCTTCCCCAGCGATTTGGGGGCGATCCAATTCAATGCAGAGGGTTTCTCAACCAGGTTGAGATATACTTTGAGATGCTGCCCCAGGTGTTTCCCATGGACAGAAGCAAAGTAGGTTTCGTGATATCTTTGCTTTCTGAGAGAGCCTTGGCCTGGGCAAACACTCTATGGGAGACACAAAAACCTGTTGTCTTGCGCTACCCTGAGTTTGTGGCTTCGTTTTAAAAGGGTATTTGATGTTCCCGCATGCTCTACTTCTGCTGCCAAGTGCCTCATGTCTATCGAACAGAGTACGAGAACTGTTACCGACTACGCCATTGACTTCTGTACTCTGGCAGCAGAGGTTGTGTGGAACAATGAGGCCCTCGTGGCTGCTTTTTCTCATGGTCTCTCGGATACCATCAAGGATGAGATAGCAGCCCGAGATATACCCACTGAGCTGGAGAAGTTGATCACGTTTGCCATCCTCATTGACTCCAGACTCAGAGAAAGACTCTCTTTTAAGGAGCGCTTGTGGAAGCCTCCTGTACATTTGTCTCCGAGCTTTGCAGTCCCACCGATGCCTCCCTCACCTCCCATACCTCCTGGTACCAAGTCAGTCAGTGAAGGTGAACCCATGCACTTGGGTTTCACCCATCTCTCTGCAGATGAGAGAACCTTTAAGAGGAGGGAGAGACTGTGCCTTTATTGTGGCCAGGCAGGTCACTTTTTTAAGTCTTGTCCTACCCATCCAGTGAACGCCTGAACCTTGAAGTCCTGTCATAGACAGACCTTGGGTGGCGTTGTTTCATCCCCAGTTATCCAGAAGGATAAGCCCCTGGTTTCGGTTACCCTTTCTTGGGCTGAGTCGTCCATCGAGATACAGGCTCTAATCGATTCTGGGGCTGCAGGCCTGTTGATTGATGCTGCCTTTGTATCGAAGCACTCGATTCTGCTGCAGCTGCGTGACACTCAACTTGCCATTGAGGCTCTTGACGGGAGACCTCTACAGCCTGCCCATGTGACTCATGAGATGATTTCGTTGTCCATGGCTGTAGGGGCTCTTCACCATGAGATAATCCAATTCCAAGTTATTTCCTCACCCAAGTTTATGTTGGTTATTGGTTATCCTTGGTTACAGAGGCACAACCCCTCTTTTGATTGGCTCTGTGCTGAGGTTCTCTCCTGGTCGCCACAATGCAGTGAGACATGCTTCCAGTAGGTAGCCAAGGTTCTGTGCACCTCTTCGCTCTCCTCCCTGCCAGAGGAGTACCGTGATTTTAGCGATGTCTTCGACAAAGGTCAAGCCGGTAGTTTGCCTCCACACCAGCCATATGATTACACAATTGACCTTCAACCTGGGGCCATACCTCCTCGTGACCGGGTTTACCCTTTGTCGGTCTTGGAGGATAAGGCCATGGAGGAGTATGTTGCAGAGGCACTTTCTCGAGGTTTCATCCGCAAATCCTCGTCTCCTGCTGGTGCTGGTTTCTTCTTTGTGAAGAAGAAGATTGGTGAACTGAGATCTTGTATTGATTATAGGATTCTCAATCGTTTCACGATTAAAGATGCCTATCCGATTCCATTGTTGTAGGTAGGATTTCGCGCAAACACATAAAAAATATTAATAATAATAAACTGATGAGGCAAGTGAATCGTGTACACCCATTAAAAACAATAAAAATGTGTCCAATAGTGATATAATAGTAAGTGATGGCTTCTAACTTCCAGTTAGACAGTGGAATATTCAATCAGCTGTGTGATAGACTTCAAAAAATACATAATGGTCCAATAAGCTCCTTCCCTCTATATCAGGTCTCCCATTGCCCTTACCTTAATTGGCTTCAGATAAAGCCTTAGTGTAGATGCAGGGTGGTGGTCTAGAAGTGATTTGGTCGTGTCCCCTGGTTGCTGGTTCCTAGTGAATCGATGCTTTAGCCACTTCTTATTGGGGCGATTCTGGATCCTGGGCTCCAGGTGGACCAAGTAAGACAAAAGAACAGGGGGGCTCCCAATGGTGTAATTTGTTTTTTAAAAAATTTATTTCATCAAAAAAAGGCTTTCCAAACAATGAATAAAAACATCCACACTGTGGATTCATTTATTCATTTACTCATTGTTTGGAAAGCCTTTTTTTGATGAAATTAATTTTTTAAAAAACGAACTACACCATTGGAAGCCCCCCTGTTCTTTTGTCTTACTTGGTCCACCTGGAGCCCAGGATCCAGAATCGCCCCAATAAGAAGTGGCTAAAGCATCAATTCACTAGGAACCAGCAACCAGGGGACACCACCAAATCACTTCTAGACCACCACCCTGCATCTACACTAAGGCTTTATCTTAAGCCCTTTAAGGTAAGGGCAATGGGAGACCTGATATAGAGGGAAGGAGCTTATTGGACCATTATGTATTTTTTGAAGTCTATCACACAGCTGATTGAATATTCCACTGTCTAACTGGAAGTTAGAAGCCATCACTTACTATTATATCACTATTGGACACATTTTTATTGTTTTTAATGGGTGTACACGATTCACTTGCCTCATCAGTTTACACTTATTAATTATTAATATTTTTTATGTGTTTGCGTGAAATCCTACCTACAACAGTTACTTTATGGTGATACAGTGAGCACCATTGATTTTGCAGCATCACTTGCCTGTTTTAGCACACATTTGATTTCTTATCACGTTTATTTAGTAGCGCAGAGGTCTTATCACCGATTATAACCAATTCCATTGATTACAGAGTTTTTTGACCGCCTCAAGGGAGCAACGGATTTCACGAAGCTTGATTTGAGAGGGGCATACAATCTCGTGAGAATTAAGGAAGGAGACGAGTGGAAAACTGCATTTAATACCAGAACAGGCCATTATAAGTACTTCGTAATGCCTTTTGGCCTTTGTAACTCCCCAGTTTTCCAGAAAGTTATTAACGATGTCCCCCGAGATTTGTTGCAGTTATGTGTGGTTGTTTATCTTGATGATATCCTCATATTTTCCAATTCCCTGGAGAGCCACCACACAGATGTCTGTCATATGCTTCAGAAACTAAGAGAGAACAATCTCTATTGTAAACTGGAGAATTGTGAGTTCCATCGTGAACAGGTTAAATTCCTGGGCTATGTAATTTCCACTGCTGTTTTTTCGATGGACCCAGAGAAACTTTCGTCAGTCCTACAGTGGCCCCGAGATGTGAGTTTACATCCTCTGCAGCATTCCTGGGCTTTGCCAACTATTATCGGAAGTTTATTTGTAACTTCTCGTCTCTGGTTAAGCCCCTGACTGATATCAACAGAAAGGACGGTAACCCACAGAGTTGGTCTCCAGAGTCCATTAAGGCCTTTGAGAGTCTCAAGGCTGCCTTTGTTTCTGCTCCTGTGTTGGCACATCCTGATCCTACGTTACTTTTTATCCTTGAGGTTGATGCTTCTGAGACTGGTGTTGGCACCCTTCTGTCTCAACATCCTATCTCTGAGAGCGCTATGCATCCTTGTGGCTACTTTTCCAAGAAATTGTCACCTGCGGAGTGCAATTACGAGATTGGTGACAGAACTGTTGGCGATCATTTTAGCCCTGAAAGAATGGAGACATCAACTCGAAGGTACCGCTGTACCGGTTCTCATTCTTACTGACCAAAAAACTCACATTCTTGTCTGAGGCTAAATGCCTCTCTCCCAGAAGGGCGCTATGGGCTCTTTTCTTGACAAGTTTCAATTACATTGTCCCATTCTTACCTGGTACTAAAAATGTAAGGGCTGACGCCTTGTCACGACAATTTTTCCTCCGCTTCCAAGTTGGATTCAGTTCCGGTTCCTGTGATTCCTCCTGATCGTATTCTGGTTACGGTTCCCACCAGTCTCACTTCCCCTTTGGGTGACAAAATTCTTGCTGCTCAGGTCCATGCTCCACCTAAGAAACCTTGTGACCACTGCTTTGTCCCAGAGAGTCTCCGTACTGCCGTTCTCCAGACTCACCATTCTCCCAAGGCTGCTGGCCACCCTGGGAAGAATCGTTTGGGCCATTTCTCAACAATTCTGGTGGCCTAGTCTATGTGCTGATGTAACTGCTTTCGTAGCTGCCTGTTCCGTGTGTGCTCAGAGTTCTCCGAGTAAAACTCCACGACACCTTCCAGTGGGCCTCCTACAACCCATACCCAATGGAGAGAGGCCCTGGACCCACCTGTCTATGGATTTCATTGTGGAGTTTCCCAACTCCCAGGGCAACACAGTTATCCTTATCGTGGTTGACTGGTTCTCAAAGATATGTCATTGTATTCCACTTAAGAAGTTGCCCACTTGTAAGGAACTGGCTTCCATTTTTGCTTGGGAGATCTTTCGCTTACACGGTCTACCCAAGGTGATTGTCTCGGACAGGGGTAGTCAGTTTGTGTCCCGGTTCTGGCGAGCCTTTTGTGCACAGTTGGGGATTCAGCTTGCTTTCTCCTCTGCGTATCACCCACAGTCTAATGGGGCCGCAGAATGAGCCAATCAGTCCTTGGAGCAATTCCTACATTGCTATATTTCTGACCATCATAACAACTGGTCAGACCGATTACCGTGGCAAAGTTTGCTCACAACAGTGCCTTGAATTCTGCTTCCCGATTGTCCCTGTTTATGGCAAATTATGGTTTGTTGCCTTAGCTCGTTTGTTCTGCAGAGTATTCCTGTATTAGTGGAGCATCTTCGTGGTCTTCGTTCCACTTGGGCACAAGTCAAGTAGGCTTTACATCATGCTAATGATATATACAGACTCCATGCTGACCGCAGACACCTGCCTGCGCCTTCCTACCAGGTTGGGGACAGGGTCTGGCTGTCATCTTGCAACCTCCGACTTCGTTTTCCCTCACTGAATTTCGCACTTTGGTTTATTGGGCTTTTCCATATTGTTCGCAGGATTAACCCAGTGGCTTACGTATTAGACCTTCCTTCTAATATGTGTATTTCAAATGTATTTCATGTCTCCTTATTAAAACCTTTAGTCTGCAACCGCTTTACCACCTCGGTGCCACATCCTCACCCTGTACAGGTTGAGAACCACGAGGAGTATAAAGTACAGTCCATTGTTGACTCCCATAGGTTTCGTGGGCGCATACAGTACCTGGTGCATTGGAAGGGGTACGGTCCGGATTAACGCTCTTGGGTCTGATCCTCGGACGAACATGCCCCTGTCCTCCTCCGTGATTTCCATAGACGTTTTCCCTTTAAGTCTGGTGGTCCTCTGAGGGGGAGGGGTTGTTGAGGAGGGGGTACTGTCAGGGCTGGGCTCAGCCCTTCCTTCTCTGAGCTGTCTGCTCAGCTGATGACTAATTGCCAGCTCACATCTCTCTCCACAGTCACTTAGCTGTTGTCCATATCCTGCTTGTCAGTCCTGCCTACTTAAGCCATCCAGTCCAGAGGGTCTCTGCCTTCACCTTGGTCAACATCACAAGAAACATCTCCTGCATTCCTGTTTAAAGACTGGCTTTGCTGACATCCCTTCTGGCTCCAGATCCTGCTTGCTGTTCCACTACTTTGATCCCTGACTTCTGGCTTGGCTGATTATCCGTTCTGGTTACTGAACTCTGGCTATGTTTTGACTATGTTTGTTCTTTTTACTTTTATTATTAAATTAGTAATTTAACTGTACTTCTGTCTCGGTCTAATTTCATGGTTTCTGACAGGTGGACATGTGAGAAATAATTGTCTTCTCTCTCATAAGCTGAACTGAAATCAGGAACTCTACTGCCATCTATTGGCCATTTGTAGAATTGTTCTTATATGTTCCATTGCTGTTTTCCCTCTATCTAAGAAGCACCTTTGGGCTTTCAAGGAGCATAAATTATAAGTAGCACCCCCTAGTTAGGTAGGTGCTAGAGTGAGGATTTTTCTAGCAGAGTAGGAAAATTTAGGCAGGCCTGTTTGTTTTAATTCTGGGCTAGGAGTGGCTGAGAGTAGCAGCTGGTGACTCACAGGCAGCATCACCGGGACCTCCCTCTTCTTTCCAGAAGATTCTGGAAAGAGAGGAGGAGAGGAGAGGTGGAGCTGTCTGGGGTATTCTAAGGAGCCTTGACCTATCCCCAACTTGGATTGGCAGGGGGCAAGCCTCCTTAAATACCCAGGGTCAGCCCAGCTGGGGAGGGGTTGGCGGGTGGAAGTGCTGGAGTGAGAGTGTGGAGGCTGGGAACAGGGAGCTTACCAGTCGGGGGGTGACTTGGGCTGAGGCTTGGATGCATCCAGGAGGAGGGAAGAGATCCTGGAGGAGAGACACATGAGAGAGCAAGGAAAGGACAGCAGGAGAGAATACTGCTAAGAGACTCCAGGGAAGACAACTGGTTGCAGCCAAGAGGGCTGGTGAGTGAAGCACAGTTGGGAGGACTGGGGACGCACGCCTGAGAGAACTGGGAGTTTGCAGTTTGAGATGGGTGCAGAACCAAAAGAGTGGACTGTGGGAAGGGCAGTGGAGAGAGGTCATCGCAGCCGGGCTGGCTGGCAGGGCCTGAAGAGAGCTACAAAATACAGTGGGGCAAAAAAGTATTTAGTCAGCTACCAATTGTGCAAGTTCTCCTACTTTAAAAGGTAGAGGTATACCTCAACTATGAGAGACAAAATGTGGAAACAAATCCAGACAATCACATTGTCTGATTTTTGAAAGAATTTATTTGCAAAATATGGTGGAAAATAAGTATTTGGTCAATATCAAAAGTTCATCTCAATACTTTGTTATATATCCTTTGGCAATGACAGAGGTCAAATGTTTTCTGTAAGTCTTCACAAGGTTGTCACACACTGTTGCTGGTATGTTGGCCCATTCCTCCATGCAGATCTCCTCTAGAGCAGTGATGTTTTGGGGCTATCGCTGGGCAACACAGACTTTCAACTCCCTCCAAATTTTTTCTATGGGGTTGAGATCTGGAGACTGGCTAGGCCACTCCAGGACCTTGAAATGCTTCTTACGAAGCCACTCCTTCATTGCCCGGGTGGTATGTTTGGGATCATTGTCATGTTGAAAGACCCAGCCACGTTTCATCTTCAATGCCCTTGCTGATGGGAGGAGGTTTGCACTTAAAATCTCACGATACATGGCCCCATTCATTCTTTCATGTACACGGATCAGTCATCCTGTTCCCTTTGCAGAGAAACAGCCCCAAAGCATGATGTTGCCACCCCCATGCTTCACAGTAGGTATGGTGTTCTTTGGTTGCAACTCAGCATTCTCTCTCCTCCAAACAAGACAAGTTGTGTTTCTACCAAACAGTTCTACTTTGGTTTCATCTGACCATATGACATTCTCCCAATCCTCTTCTGGATCATCCAAATGCTCTCTAGCAAACCTCAGACAGGCCCGGACATGTACTGGCTTAAGCAGGGGGACACGTCTGGCACTGCAGGTTCTGAGTCCCTGGGGCCGTAGTGTGTTACTGATGGTAGCCTTTGTTACATTGGTCCCAGCTCTCTGCAGGTCATTCACTAGGTCCCACCGTGTGGTTCTGAGATTTTTGCTCATCATTCTTGTGATCATTTTGACCCCACGGGGTTAATTCTTGCGTGGAGCCCCATATCGAGGGAGATTATCAGTGGTCTTGTATGTCTTCCATTTTCTAATTATTGCTCCAATAGTTGATTTCTTCACACCAAGCTGCTTGCCTATTGCAGATTCAGTCTTCCCAGCCTGGTGCAGGTCTACAATTTTGTTTCTGGTGTCCTTCAACAGCTCTTTGGTCTTCACCATAGTGGAATTTGGAGTGTGACTGTTTGAGGTTGTGGACAGGTGTCTTTTATACTGATAACAAGTTCAAACAGGTGCCATTAATACAGGTAATGAGTGGAGGACAGAGGAGCCTCTTAAAGAAGAAGATACAGGTCTGTGAGAGACAGAAATCTTGCTTGTTTGTAGGTGACCAAATACTTTTTTTCCACCATAACTTGCAAATAAATTCTTTCAAAAATCAGACATTGTGATTGTCTGTATCTGTTTCCACATTTTGTCTCTCTTAGTTAAGGTATACCTATGATGACAATTACAGGCCTCTCATCTTTTTAAGTGGGAGAACTTGCACAATTGGTGGCTGACTAAATACTTTTTTGCCCCACTGTATATAAATGAGTGGAAATGCTGCAAAACCTAAAAAGTGTTCACAACTACACAATTAAACAGAATTAAGGTATACAGTGATCTTGCGCAAAACCTTCAGTGTCTAAATAATAATAAACAGTGTAACAAGCATAAATGTGAAGGATTGATTAATTATAAAAAATAAAGTCCATTCATGTGATTCATACAGTAATCCAAGTAATGTGAATAGCGAAAAGAGTAGTCTATTAGTGGTTTTTCAGACGACACAGCCGCTATCACCAACACCTCTGTGCTCACGGAAACTCTCACCTCATAGGCATATAACATAATCCTTGGATATCAATCCAAAAAATAGGGAGATCAGCACACTTTTCTTCCTCAGCTACAGCTTCCCACAAAGGATTCCTCCTCACATAAAGGATATTCTCTCCATGTGTTCAGATTAAGACTTATGCTGTGTACAGACGATTAGATTTTCCGATGGGAAATGTTGGATCTGAGCTTGTTGGCGGTAAGTCCGACCGCGTGTATGCTCCATTGGACATTTGTTGGCGGACTTTCCGCCAACAAATGTTGGCTAGCGTGCTGTCAGATTTTCCGCCAACAAATGTGTGTTGTCAGATTTTCCGATCGTGTGTACACAAGTCCGTAAGACAAAAGTCCAAAGTACAAACACGCATGCTCAGAATCAAGGACGAGCCGGAAGCGTTCAGTCTTGTAAAACTAGCGTTCGTAATGGAGATATCACGTACGTCTTGTACATCACTACGTTCGTAATTGTTCGCCAACATTTGTGTGACCGTGTGTATGCAAGATAAGTTGGAGCCAACACCCTTCGAACAAAATTCAACGGTTTTGTTGTTGGAAAGTCCGATCGTGTGTACAAGGCTTTAGTCTTAATCTGAACACATGAAGAGAATATCCTTTATGTGAGGAGGAATCCTTTGTGGGAAGCCATAGCTGAGGAAGAAAAGCGTGCTGATCGCCGCATTTTTTGGATTGATATCCAAGGCTTATTTTATATGCCTGGGATATGCAATTAGTGGACCTCCAGCTGTTGCAGAACTACAAGTCCCATGAGGCATAGCAAGACTCAAGCATGACACCGAGGCAGAGGCATGATGGGACTTGTAGTTTTGCAACAGCTGGAGGTCCGCTAATTGCATATCCCTGTTATATGCCTATGAGGTGAAATTCCGTGAGCACAGAGGTGTTGGTGATAGCTGCTGTCGTCTGAAAAACCACTAATAGACTACTCTTTTCACTATTCACATTACTTAATTACTGGATTACTGGATGAATCACATGAATGGACGTTATTTTTTATAATTAATCAATCCTTCACATTTATGTTTGTTACACTGTTTATTATTATCTAGACACTGAAGGATTTGTGCAAGATCACTGTATACCTAAATAGAGGACAGTTAGCACGTGAACTATTTCTATACCATAGGGGCCCGAGGCCTCTGCCCGCAAAAGGCAATTCACTAAGGCCTGGGTGAGTAAGTGCCAGGCTTAACCATGCGGTGCTAGCTAGTCTGGATGAGTAATGCCCTGTACACACGACCGGTTTTCCCGTCGGAATAAACTCTGAAAGTTTTTCTGATTGAACTCCGCTCAAGCTGTCTTGCATACACGCGGTCACACCAAATTCCGACCGTCCAGAACACAGCGACGTACAACGCGTATGACGGGACTAGAAAACGGAAGTTCAATAGCCAGCAGCCAATAGCTTCTGTCTCGTACTTGCTTCAGAGCATGCGTTATTTTTGGTACGTCGGAACAGCATACAGATGATCGGTTTTCCCGATAGGAATTGGTTCCATCGGAAAAATTTAGAACGTGTTCTCTTTCTAGGTCCGTCAGAATTTTAAACGTAAAAAGTCCGATGGGGCATACACACGATCGGAATATACGATGAAAAGCTCCCGTCTGACTTTTTCCGTCGGACATTCCGCTTGTGTGTACATGGCATAACAGTCTGCAGCAAGTGATGTGCTGGAGGAGTAACGTTATGCAGCAAGTGAAGTGCTGGTGGAGTGAAGGAAAAGAGGTCTTGAGCAAGTGTTTGTGCTGGAGAGAAGACTGGAGTGTATATAGAAGTCCCAAGCAAGTTGTGCTGATTCATTCGGGGCATTCCATAACTATCCTTTGCCTATCCAAGTCTAATCACGCCAAATAAAAAATGAAAAAAAAACAAAGCTTATGAACTGTTCTATGTCTCTGAGTGACTGAGAGATGATGTCTGTCTGGGCAGGGTGTCAGGTGAACCACAGTAATCAGCAACCCCTACGGGGGCATGGATACATTTGAGTAAGTCATCCAGGATCACCTGTTCACAGTAAACCTGCCAGCCATTGCCCCTAGCAACTGAGATTGATCGAGCCGGGGAACTATGCTTTATTCCACTACAAGTTGAGGAATTAAACCTTTGGGGAAGGACTTATGCGCTCTGCCTGCTATTCAGTGCTATAGTAACAAGTGACTTTGTCCATAGCAACCAGCGGGAGCTGCCTTCAAGTTTTATTGCTGCCTGCTCACCCAGTTGCCCCAACCACGGCTTGGATGGACACTCGTACTAAATCCTGCAATGCAGGAACTGTTACCATGTGCTGTCACCTGTAGCAACCACGGCAGGCGATTGTGGTTGGTGCCTGGATCCGGTATGGTCATTGTGGTGAACTGCTTATCTGTCTTGCATCCAGCCAGCAGGAGCCACAATACTACGATGTGGACCTGCATTCAGGACTTTGTACACTGCAGCCATGGACATCCCGGAAGGCCGGAGCGGGCCTGGAGTCATCCCCGAGAGGTGAGGTAGAGTCTGAGCCTGGTGACTCCCCTGCGAAGACAAGTGATATAGGAGGAGGGAAGTATGCTGTGGCTTGAGGCCTGGTCGGGGACCTGACAACTTTAAGTACTGCTGTACAGGAGCCAGATGTCCCTGAAATGCCAGCTGGGTCTATGCCCCTTGCTATACCTGACTGTAAGGAGCCAACTTTGGAGAGGAGTTTGCCCCCAGGTGAGCTGGAAGGGGAATTTGGGGTCAGAGCCATAGATCGGGGGTTGCCCAGACTGTTAACGGAGTTCGAGTCCCTGGAGAGGCTAGCAGATTGGTCATCTCCTGACAGCTGCTCGGAGGAGGAATGGGAGACAGGAGGTTCCCAGGTCCTGGAAGCACCAAGTGAGGAGAGGAGCCAGGTTTTGCTGGGGAACCTGGAAGAGCTACAGGAACCCCTATCAGTAGCGGACAACAATTTGTCCGAAGACCCTCCACCACCCAGACCAGAGTGACCACCTATAGGCAGTGGGTGAAGAGGTCTCCTAATGCCTGTGTTCTGCCCGGGAAAGGAAAAACTAGAGAGCTGCCCAGGTTTTCCCTACAGGAGGTCCAAAGGAAGGTGGCTTTGGAATGGGGTCTGGACTTCCCCTATGTCCCCCCTGAAACCATGGACATCATTGAGGACTCCCGGGGAGAGTGTGAGGATGACCTGGGCCTGCTTTGTGGACGGACATTCAGAAGGAATGGTGGCTTGGAAGGTCCATTTACAAGGACAGAGTGATGGTTGTCAGGATGGGACGGCCTACAAAGGGTCACTCTGTCTCCATCAGTGAGAAAGGGGGTGGCAGGAAGAGGTTGCCTGGCCTGCACTTTTATGCTTGAGGAGGACTGTTGGAGGTACAGCTGTTTTAAAAGTGCCTACGTGGACTGCTGAGGAGTTGCAGTGAGAATGTGTCCTTCTTTCCCTGACTTTGCAGGATCAGACCGGCCTGCCACCCTGTTGTGCCCAATGGATGGGTTCCTTCCTGTTGAAAGGACACTAGGGTGAGGCCTGTTTCCTAAACTAATTCTTAAAGGGGCCTGTTTGCACGGCGAGGGACCCCTCCTATCAGGAACTCCAAAAAGATCTTTTGTTGCCGAATAATATGTTTTTTCCCCCAGTGTTCTGTAAAGAGGCTTATAAACCTGATCTGACAGAAGTACAAGAAAAAGGTTTAATTAAAAGTGAAATGTGTGTTGGTTGTGATGTTATTTCTGTCAGCAGGTTTATAACCCCCTTCTGACAGAAATTGTGGAAAATGTATAGGTAGTTAATAGGATAGGATGTTGTTTATCTGTTTTGCAGGACTCTTCAGGATGGGATGGCTGTCTATCTATATCCGGTTGGAGCAACGGATCCTGCGGACAGAGGATTTCTATGTCCGCAGGATCAATAAAAAAAAAAATCTCCTGCGTTAATATTACATAGATGCTCTACTTGACAAACGTGCCCATATTCCAAATCTCATGTGCGAAACCAATGTGTCACGTACCTGGTAGGTTGTGAGCCCGGAGTGCAGAGACAAACCTCCCTTACAGCTCCCACTCCTGTTCCTCTGGAATGGAGACAGAAGGCCAGGAGTGAGGAGTGGTATGGGTGCCTGGCAGGATCAACAGTCACCGGAAGTTCAGGAGTGGTGACACCCTCTGGGTCCAGAAGCTGAAGAGGAAGCTGGATTACAGAGAGGACCCGGAGCCACAGCAGATAAGGAAACAGGTAAGTAAGCAGGTAAGTAAGTAGGACTGGAACCAGGAACAAAGCAGCAGGTGGTAGCCTGGAACGCTGGACTAAAACCTGGAACAAGCAGCAGGTAGTAGCCTGGAACGCTTGACTGGAACCTGGAACAAGCAGCAGGTGGTAGCCTGGAACGCTGGACTGGAACCTGGAACAAGGCAGCGGGTAGTAGACTGGAACGCTGGACTGGAACCAGGAACAAGGCAGCAGGTAGTAGACTGGAATGCTGGACTGGAACCAGGAACAAGGCAGCAGGTAGTAGACTGGAACGCTGGACTGGAACCAGGAACAAGGCAGCAGGTAGTAGACTGGAATGCTGGACTGGAACCAGGAACGAGGCAGCAGGTAGTAGACTGGAACGCTGGATACAGGTGTCAGACTGAGGGGTGGTCAAACAAGCCAGAGGACGGTATCGGTCGATCAGCAGAGGTACCAGGGACAACACAGAGGGATGGTCAGGCAAGCCAAGAGGGTCTGGTGCAGGCGGATAGCAGGATGGTCTAACAGGAAGCCGGGTCAGATAGCAGAGTACATAGGTCAGATCAGGTTAAGGCACACGGAACGCTGTAGAGCAGACAGCGGGGATGGAGTGTGACAGGCCGGTTTAAATAGCCCGCCTGGCATTAGCGGGAGTGCGCGCGCGCACGTGCCCGTGCGTGACAGCACCCGTGAACGCATGCGCAGTGGAACCCGCGGCCGTGTCCCCCTGCGTCTGGATCGCTGATTATTGGCAGGATCTTCATGACACAATGGTATATCATGCCGGAGTGTTCCACTTCTGTGTATTCACCACCATTCTCCGCTGCCTCTTGCCTCCACAGCCGACCTACACAGTGGTAAGGTCAACCAGAGCAGACCAAGTAAAAGGTGAAATTATTCAAACAAAGTGCACTGGGAATCCCGTGAACAAGGTTAAAAGCCAAGAATGACTATATGGACATCTGGAGAGGATATGTCAAAATGCCCGCTCCACAGCTTCCGGGCCTGATGACGTCACGTGGCTCCGTTCTGATGCATTTCCTGATGAAAAGCGTTGTTTAATTACCGGTGTGTTTTCTATTTTTGCTATATATATATATATATATCTGTATATTTTTGCTATATAAATTTCACAAAGACCAAAAAAATCAGTGCAGCCCCATCAGTGTCGTCTCATCAGTGCCCATCAGTGTTGCCTCATAAGTGCACATCAGTGCAGCCTTATTAGTGCCCCCATCAGTGA